>NC_033683.1:1167685-1180280 GCF_000165445.2 Microcebus murinus | reverse complement strand
CTGCAGCCTCTTTAGTGTTTGGAATTACAGGCATGAGGCGCTGCGCTGGGCTTTGTTTTTTAGGGGGGACTACGTTTTAGAGTTGCGGGGAAATAGTGCGGGAATATGGCGGATAGGCGCAAAAAGGTCCCCGTGCACGCCGCGCCCAGCCCCGATCCTGACGTCTTACATTAGCATAGTGCATTTGTTTCAGCAAATGAACCAATACTGATATATTATTATTGACTAAAGTCTGCTTTATTCAGACTTCGCCTTCTTTTTCCCCTAAAGTCTTTTTTCTGTCCCAAGATCCCACATGACATTTAGGTGTCATGTGCCCTTAGATGCTTTCTCAGACTTTCCTTGTTTTTGACGACTTTGACAGTTTTTTTTTTTAAGCTAGTCAAGCGTGGTTGTGCGAGGAGTGTTTTTTTGTTTGTTTGTTTGTTTTTGTTTTGAGACAGAGTCTCACTCTGTGGCCCAGGCTAGAGTGAGTGCCGTGGCATCAGCCTCGCTCACAGCAGCCTCAGACTCCTGGGCTCAGGCGATCCTCCTGCCTCAGCCTCCCGAGTAGCTGGAACGACAGACAGGCATGTGCCAGCATACCTGGCTAATTTTTTCTATATATTCTTTAGTTGTCCAGCTAATTTTCTTTCTACTTTTAGTAGAGACAGAGTCTCGCTCTTGCTCAGGCTGGTCTTGAACTCCTGAGCTCAAACAATCCTCCCGCCTCGGCCTCCCAGGGCGCTAGGATGACAGGCGTGAGCCGCCGCGCCCGGCCGACTTTGACAGTTTGAGGAGTAGTGGCCAGGCGTTGTGGGATGTCCCTCCGTTGGGATTGGTCTGATGTTTTTGCCGTGGTTAGACAGGGGTGATGGCTCTAGGGGAGGAAGACCGCAGAGGTGAGTGCCCTTCTGGTCACATCCTGTCCACGTGACTGACCGTGGCTGGTGTTGACCTGACTCTCCTGGCTGAGGTTGTATCTGGCAGGTCTGTCCCTCGTAAAGTGACTCTGACATCCCCCCGAATACGGTGCCCTTTGGGAGGAAGTCTCTGTGTGCAGCTCAAACCGAAGGGGTGGCAGGTCATGCTCCCCTCCGGGAAGGCACGGTGCCCGTCCAGATTATTCGGAATTCCTCCGCATGGGAACTGTCACTCTTTTTCATGCATTTTTCAAATAAGTGTTGAAACTTTTGACTCTTTTCAAACATGTCAAACGTGACTCTTCTTCAAATAAGTGTTCAATCACTTATTTGTGTCACTGTGGACTTGTGCATGACGTAGTTTATACTTCAGGTTACCTGTTTCGTTGCTCCAGTTCTTCCAGCCTTGGCTCCTGAAGCTCTGGCGCATTCCTTGCAGATAAGTGGGAACCCGGCGCTTACCCCAGGTTGGGTTAGGACGAGGTCACCCTTGTACCCTGGGGCAGGCAGGGAAGAGTTGCTGTTTAAGGAGCAGGGGACACATGGGCACAGGGGATTTTCCTTTTTATGGTTAATATTGAGAGGGGAATGTTGGGTTATTAAAGAAAAAACCTTGGGCCATGTGCAGTGGCTCATGCCTGTAGTCCTAGCACTCTGGGAGGCCGAGGTGGGCAGATTGCTCGAGGTCAGGAGTTCGAAACCAGCCTGAGCAAGAGCGAGACCCCGTCTCTACTATAAACTACCGAAAAGAAAATTAATTGGCCAACTAATTTTATATATAGAAAAATTAGGCCGGCAACACGGTGGGCCGCATGCCTGTAATCGGGGCAGCTTACCGGGAGGCCTGAGGCAAGGAGGATCGGGCTTGAAGCCAGGAGTTCGGAAGGTTGCTTGTGAGGGCGAGCTTGGACGCCACGGCCCAAAAAACTTCACACAGCCTGGGGAAACAAAAGCGAGAAAACTCTGGTCTCAAAAAAAAAAAAAGAAAAGGAAAGAAAAAATCTTAAAGGAGCGCCCAAGGTGACCACAAGCCTAAGCCCACAATCACCAAGTGTTTTTTAATTTTCTGTTTCCGCCGTGTGTTCTGCTTCCGCACTTTGGCTTTTTTGGGATGTCGAGGTGTGGCAGGGTGGGCCAAATCCTCCATCCTGTTTAAGGGAAGGGGCTTGGCCCAGGGAAAGCTCATCCAGGAGCATTGCTTTTTCTTTTTTTTTTTTTGTTTTTGAAGAACAGAGTCCAGCTTTTGCCCCAGGCAAGAGTGAGTGGGCCCGTGCCCAAATCAGCTCCGCTCACAGGCAAACCCTCAGACTTCCTGGGCTCAAGCCAACCCTCCTGCACTGCAAAGCCTCCCGAGTAGCGGGACTCAAACCAGGCATGCGCCCACCACGCCCGGCTTTTGCATTTTTTTTCTGTTATACTATTTTTTTACGTTGGGTCAATTTAATTGCTTTCCTATTATAATAGAAGACGGGTCTTCGCTCTTGCTCAGGGCTGGTTTTCGAACTCCCCACAACTCTTGGTTTTAGCCAATTACTCTGGGCAATCAGCCGGCCCTTTCAAATTCCTCTTAAAACAAATCCAACAGCACCCCCCATAGAAAATGCTCCAGCCCCAGGCTCCAGCAGTGCCCCAAACGGTGACAAGGAGTGCAGGCGCAGAGTCAGACCTGCGCTCAAATTCCGCCGTGGCTCTAGACCGGCTCCTTCACCCTGTGAGCGCCATGGGCTTTCCTATAGCATGGGCGTGATGACAGCTCCTCCCCAGGTCGTTTGGATGGGAATGTCAACCCTAATGTGGCTGAGACAAGCATCTCAGTCAATTGAGGTTTATGAAGCCAGCGCTTGAGGGCACGAAAACCCAAACCACACAATCGTCTGCAGCCTCCCAGAGGCTAGGTGGTGAGGCAAACAGTTGCATTCTTGTGATCTTAATTAGTGCCCAGCGAAATTATGCTATGCAAAAGATAAGGCAGACATTTGAAGGAGCAGTAAAGATGAATTATGTGGATGTCTCAGAGTGCGGTGGAGGGCTGACTGATCTCATCCAGTCTTTGTTCTGCATCTGGGAAAGTAAGATTGTAATCAGCATTTGTGTTTTTTTTGAGACAGAGTCTCAGTCTGTTGCCCGGGCTAGGGTGCCGTGGCGTCAGCCTCGCTCACAGCAACCTCAGACTCCTGGGCTCAACCGATCTTCCTGCCTCAGCCTCCCGAGTAGCTGGGACTACAGGTGTGCGCCACCATGCCCGGCTAATGTTTTTCTCTCTATATATTTTTTAGTTGTCCAGCTAATTTTCTTTCTATTTCTAGTAGAGACGGGCTCTTGCTCTTGTGCTCTTGTTCAGGCTGGTCTCAAACTCCTGAGCTCAAACGACCTGCCTACCTTAGCCTCCCAGAATGCTAGGATTATAGGCGTGGGACACCTTGCCCAGCCTCAATTTGGTACATTTTGGATTTGATCACATTCTTTCCTTAGATTCAACTCCCAGAAGTGGAGTTACTGGGTCCAAGGGGGATGCCTGTCTCCCTGGCTCTTGCATTCCCTAAAGACGAGTCCAGATTGGGACCTGCCACCTGCTGCTGCAGTGAGCACTGAGAGGCGCCACTCTCTCAAATACATCATGGACATTCTTGTTTTTCTTGCAGCTCCTTCCCTGGTCTGGATCCCCGGCAGCATAGTGGGTCCCTCTTCTGAACTACAGGCTGGATCCAGGGTATACTCGACCCACTCTGGACATCTCCCCGGGTCCACAAGTCAACCAACACCACCTTCTCGGCCCCCAGCCCCTTACCCAGCCCAGGGCTGAGTGCTGTTTTTCAAAACAGATTTCTTTCAGTTGGTGGGAATATAGGGAATTTCAACGGGAACCTGTGATTTGTTCGCCTCTATATCTCTCCCTAGTGGGTCGTCTTTTCTAGGACCTTTGTTTATTTTGGGCATTAACATTTGAATTTCGTATAATTTTCATACGTCACTGAAAACAGCTCTCCCTTTGATTTTCTTTCAATCATTTACAAATGTGAAAACCATTGTTAGCTCACATGGCAAAAACATTGTTTTTGCCCACGGCAAAAAACAGGCCGTGGGTCCATCCATGGTATTGTAGGAAATATAGAAGAGTCAATAATATTCTATTCCCTAACTTTCCATATTTTCCTCGAGGGGTGTAAAAGCATGCATGGCACCGGACTAAATGCTTTTATAGTTCACTTTTGAAAGTTTATTGTATCTGTGAACAAGTCTTCCAGTTACACACACCCCAACATTTCACGGCTCATAATGGTCCACAGTTTTCGTAATTTAAATTAATAGCTGCATATCCCGCGATGATTTTATTTGGTTTGCCTTTTCATAACTGGAATTGCGGGTTTTTTCATATTTCTCCCCCAATTTTTCGAGGAAACAACGTTTGGAGTAGCAGCTGACGCTCCCAGGAATTCCGGGGAACGTACTCCTAACTCACAGAGAACCAGTCCCTTGGTACCGCACTGCGACATTTCCGGCGGAAGTTGCCCGTCGGAGGGGAAAGCAGCAAGCGACAAGACCTTTTTCCGCAAACGACGCTAACGGCGGGCGCACGCGGTGACGTGTAGGGGGGCGTGGCCCCACGCACTCACACCATTGGCCAGAGGCTGTCGGGGCACGCGTATACGGCGCTTCCGGGGTCGTCTGCTGCGCCCTCGCAGGGCTTCCTGGGAGTTGTAGTCCGGACTCCCGCGCGAGCTCTGCCGTCGGGAGGCGGCTCGGAGGTCCGAGGCCGTCCCCCGCCTTTGGCGCTCCGCTCGGAGGATGGAGCCGGGGCCCGGGCCCGACGCGCCGCCGCTGGCTGGCCTGGTGTGGTCGCCGGCCTCGGCGTCTCCGCCGCGGGGGTTCAGCGCGGTGAGCGGCGTCGGGGGGGCGGAGGCTGGCGGGGCCCGGGGAAGAGCCTGGCGGTGGTGACCCGCGTCCTCCCGGCAGGTCTCTTGCACCGTCGAGGGCGCGCCCGCCAGCTTCGGCAAGAGCTTCGCGCAGAAATCCGGCTACTTCCTGTGCCTTAGTCCGCTCGGCAGCCTGGAGGTAAGGGGCGCTCGCCTGCGGGGGCCCCGGGGGGCCGCCAGGTGCTCGCGACCCTGCCCGCCGGGGCGCCGGGTGACCCTCGCGGTGTCCCCTCTCCCCCAGAACCCCCAGGAGAACGTGGTGGCGGACATCCAGGTCGTGCTGGACAAGAGCCCGCTCCCTCCGGGCTTCTCCCCGGTCTGCGACCCCCTGGACTCCAGTGAGGCCCGCGCCGGGGGCGGGAGGTGCCCGGGGCCCCCGCAGGGGGGAGGGGAGGGGGTGGACGGACGACAGGTGCGCGCGACCCGAGACTCGGCGGCGTCCGGGCACGCTGCGCGACGGGCGGCAGGGCTGGCTGGGGACGCCGGGCCCTGTTGTCGCAGGGGGGCGGGGCGACGCGCGATGCGTGAGCGCCGTCGCAGTCTCTGCCGTCCGGGAGTTCGGCCGGCGTGACTCCTCGCACCGCGGCCCAGCGAAACCACCGCGCAGCTCTCTCTCTCATTTCCAGGCCTTTGCACGCGCCGTCTCCTCGCCCGGAGCGCCCTTTCCCTCCTCTCTTTGCGTAGCTAATTCCTCGCCCCCCGCACCCCTGCTCCCCGGGTCCCGCAGCCCCGGTGCGGCCCTCCCATCCTGCCCCCCCCCATCCTGACCGCAGCTGCCCGCCCGCCCTTTTCTGGGTCCGGGTGTATGCACTGATTGGCGCTGCAGTTGACAAAGTTTTACATAAAGAGCCAGATGGGCGCGGTGGCTCACGCCTGTCATCCCAGCTCTCTGGGAGGCCGAGGTGGGCGGATCGTTTGAGCTCAGGGGTTCGAAACCAGCCTGAGCAAGAGCGAGACCTCTCTACTATAAATAGAAAGAAATTAATTGGCCAACTAATATATAGAGAAAAAATTAGCCGGGCCGTGGCGCAGCTGCTGTAGTCCCAGCTACTTGGGAGGCTGAGGCAGGAGGATCGCTGAGCCCAGGAGTCTGAGGTTGCTGTGAGCTAGGCTGACGCCACGGCACTCACTCTAGCCTGGGCAACAGAGCGAGACTCTGTCTCAAAAAAAAGAAAAAAAAAAAAGAGCCAGATAGCGAATATTGTCAGGGTCTGCACGCCAGACGGCGTCTATTGCGCATTTTCCTCTCTATGTGAAGATGTAGAAGCATCACCCGAGCTGTGACAAGACAGGCCCTGAGCTGCTTGGCCCAACCCTGCATTAGAGGACTGAGGGAAAGGGAGCGTTGAGGGCCAGGGCGGGCCCCCAGTGCTGTCCGGTTCCACAGCCAGACACCCCATGAGTGCTGCTTCATGTCACCGAAGATCAGCCGCCCCTGGTGTCTCCTAAGAGCTGCGTGGAACCCCCACCTGTGTCTGGACCCTCTGTGGTTTGACCGTCGCCCGAACACCATCCACGTGGCTGTTCTTTTTTTTTTTTTGAGACAGTCTCGCTTTGTCACCCAGGCTAGAGTGAGTGCCGTGGCGTCAGCCTCGCTCACAGCAACCTCCAACTCCTGGGCTCAAGCGATCCTCCTGCCTCAGCCCCCCGAGTAGCTGGGACTACAGGCATGCGCCACCATGCCCGACTCATTTTTTTTCTATATATATATTAGTTGGCCAATTAATTTCTTTCTATTTATAGTAGAGACGAGGTCTCACTCTTGCTCAGGCTGGTTTCAAACTCCTGACCTCGAGCAATCCGCCCGCCTCGGCCTCCCAGAGTGCCGGGTGATCACAGGCATGAGCCACCGCGCCCGGCCTCACGTGGCCGTCTTAAACAGAGACCTGGAGAGCCTCACAGTCGCGCTAGAGCTAGAGCCCTCTCTGGGCACTCCCACCCCTGCCCGGCCTCCCCGTCTCACTCCCCTGCCCCCCACTCCCAGAGGCCTCTGTGTCCAAGAAGAAGCGCATGTGTGTCAAGCTGGTGCCGCTGGGGGCTGCGGACACGGTGGTGTGTGACATCCGGCTGAGTGGGAAGACCAAGACGGTGCCCGGATACCTGCGAGTAGGGTAGGGACCCCCCAGCCTCTGGCCTCGAGACTCCCCTTCCTGCCCCTCCTGTTCCTTTTGCCACCTCTCTGTGCCTCAGACCCGCACGATAAAACAGGGACAGGTGCGCCAGTCTCGGGGGGGGGGCTGTCGCGAGGAGCCAGCGAGCTGGTGTCTAGACGGTGGAGGGCGGTGGTTAGCGTGCCGCTTGGGGTGGAGGCTGAGGTGTCCAAACAGAAGTCCCCCGAGAGGCAGAGGTCGCCCAGAGGCCCGGGTCCCCTGCCCTCTCCCCGGGCGGCTGGCCTCGGCCCTGGCTGCGCACCCGGCCGGGGCCCCTTTCATCTGCCCTCCCGCTCCAGGGACATGGGCGGCTTTGCCATCTGGTGCAAGAAGGCCAAGGCCCCCAGGCCGGTGCCCAAGCCCCGAGGTCTCAGCCGGGACATGCGGGGGCTCTCCCTGGACCCCCCGAGCCAGAGCCAGCCCAGGTGAGCCGCCGGGCGTGGGGGTGAGGGTGGCTCTGGCAGGCGGATCAGGCGAGGCCTCACCTGCCCGGGCTGCCCCCAGCAGCAAGGGCGGCTTCCCCGAGCGGACGCTGTCGCGGCTGGGCTCCCGGGCGTCCACCCTGAGGCGGAATGACTCCATCTACGAGGCCTCGAGCCTCTATGGCATCTCAGGTGAGCACGCAGTGGGGAAACTGAGGCACCGGGGAGGGGGGCGGGACTGGCTTTAGAGTGGACGGCCAGGAAGGTGTCCCCGGCCCCCACCCCCAACTCTGGGGCTGGTGAAGACGAGGAGGAGGCAGGTCCTGCGGGTGGGTGGGCCTCTCCCGGCGGGACGGGCAGCGGGCTGGCCTCGAGCCCCCCAGGCCTCACCTCCCCCCCGGCGTGTCTTTTCCAGCCATGGACGGGGTTCCCTTTACCCTGCACCCCCGATTCGAGGGCAAGAGCTGCGGCCCCCTGGTGAGTCGGGAACCCGGCCCTGCCCCGGGCCTCGCCGTTCTCCGTGCCGGGGCGTCACCAGGTATCCGTACCGGGTGGCCGGGGGTCGGCGCCTGGGCCCTGGCGGTGGGGAGAGGGTGGCAGCCGAAAGGTTCCGGGTGTTTTTTTTTCCCAGCAGTGAGGGGTGGGGCCAGGTGGCGAGGCCTAGGGCGGCGGGTCCTCAAACTTTATATACAGGGGGCCGGCTCGCCGCGATCGCCCAGACCCGGCTGGAGGCGGCAGGTTCCATCGCGGGCCACTGCGGCCGGGACGAGCCCGGCTGCAAGCAGCGACGCAGGGCAGCCGCGGCCAACCAACGCGCCGCGCGCATAAGGTCCTGGCGCGCCGCGTCCGTGGTTTGAGACCCTGAATCCTAGAGCCCTTCATTCGCGGCACAGAAGCGGGGAGTGTCCGGCGCAAGTACCATCCGCAGGGCCGGGAGGCCTCGGAAGGCGACGGGCCATGGGGCTGGCGCGCTCGGCCGGGCCCGGACCCACACCCGCCTCTGCCCGCCAGGCCTTCTCTGCCTTCGGGGACCTGACCATCAAGTCTCTGGCGGACATCGAGGAGGAGGTGGGTGCAGGGCTGGGAGGGCGTGCACAAGCGGCCGGGGAACATCCCATCTCCCCCGGGGGGGGGCTCAGACCCTGCCCCGTCCCCTAAGTGTGTAGCGGCCCGCTATGCCTCGGCCACCCCGCCCATGGCCCTCCCGTCACCCCTGCCCCCTCACCCTCGCTCTCCCCTTCCCTGCAGTACAACTACGGCTTCGTGGTGGAGAAGACGGCCGCTGCCCGCCTGCCCCCGAGTGTCTCCTGACCCTCGGTGGGTCGCATCCGCCGCGGCCCATCCTGGGAACTCCACGTCACAGGGCGTTCCGGCCCTCGGCCACCGCCGGGCGGAGCTGCAGCCGTGGGGGAGGGGCGGGCCCGGGTTGCTTGGTGATGGCGTCTTAGGGTGTCTGCCCCCCCGGCCCTGCAGGGCAGGGGTGAGGCTGGATGGAAACCGGTGCCTTCGAGTCCTTCTTGCCAAAACTGTCTGGAGCCTGGAGGGGCAAGGTCGCCCTCCCGGCAATAAACACTACCCTGTCTGCCTCCGGCCCCGGCTGCGGGTCCTCGTCCCTCGCGTGGAGTTTGAGCCCTGGCCGCTCTCGCGCCCGGCGAGTGGGTGAAATCGTGGCAGGGAGGCGGCGCCGAGGGGACTCCCTTCCTAGGGTGGGAAACCGAGGCTCAGGGCGTGAGCGAGCTGGGGTTCTCGATCACACAGAAGACCCAGCCCCAGCTCGCCGCCGCTGGGCATAATGACAGGGACTGAGAGTAACGGCCGCTGCTTATGTTTGCAAGGGCCACATCCCAGCACCCAACGCCCTGTCGTCTCTGTAGCCCTCTCACAGCCCGGGGGAAGCCTAGGTTTTTGTGGCCATTTTATAGATAGGGAGACTGAGGCAGGGGGTGCTAAGGTGACAGCTGGGACTTGAAAACGGAACCTGCTGTCTCAGTGATTAGGCTACTCTGCGAGGACCTCTGCCATACCAGGTGTCCCCGTGAACAGGGTACTTCCTATATGCAGTCTGTTTCCCTTTGTTTTTTGAGACAGAGTCTCACTGTGTTGCCCCGGCTAGAGTGCCGTGGCGTCAGCCTCGCTCACAGCAACCTCAGACTCCTGGGCTCAAGCGATCCTCCTGCCTCAGCCTCCCAAGTAGCTGGGACCACAGGCATGTGCCACCACGCCCAGCTCTCTCTTTTTTTTTTGTATAGTACTCATTCCTTCTACGTTGGTCAATTAACCTTGCTTGTCTATTTTAGTAGAGGCCCGGGGTCTCGCTCAGGCTCGCTTTCGACAGCGTCCTGACTCAATAGCAATCCGCCTGCCTTGGCTCCCCAGGCAGTGCAGGATTACAGGCGTGTGAGGCACCGCCGCCCCGGCCGGCTGTACAAAGCATTTTTGAAAGTCTCAGCCTGGCACCCCCGCTGGAGTCACCAGCACTCTGGAGACGCTGGAGACAGAGAGGAGACTCTGTCTACCCCTCCCCAAAAAAAAAAAAAAAAAAAGGGATGGGGTGGGGTGGGGGAGTCTTGCTAAACCAGCTTGCCGGGGTTCTTGATGAAGGTCGGCCAAGGTGGTCGGATATCAAAGGATGTGAGGTTCTCTCTAAAGTGACTTAGCAGGATTCTTGTAAAACTGGGAGCGGCAAGTCGAAGACAGGTCAGAGGCCAAGGTCAAGGCCCAGTTGCAAAGAGAGAGGCTTTGTCAGGAGGGGTGGGTCGCACAGGGTAGGGGACAGCAGGCCCGGCCCTTGGAATGGGGGTAGGGACGGAGGGAGCCGGCCTGGAGGAAGAGGTGTGGGGAGACGGGGCATAATGGAACCCCTTCGCCGGGTGGGAAAGCAGGTCTCTGGCGCTGGGGCCCGTCCCGCCCGCCCCGGCGCCGGCCGCACAACCCGATCCTGCCGGGAAGCGCCGGCCCATTGTTCCCCGGCCCAGCCCCCCCGGGGCCGAAACCAACCCCGATCCCTTTTCAGGCCGCCCGAGGGTGAGCAGGGGCCTCCGGCCACCCGCGCTGGCCTGAGTGCGGCGCTGCAAAGTCCCCACGCCGGCGCGGGAGGGTCCCGGGAGCCCCTCCCACCCGCTGCTGCCCGGGCCGCGGCCGCTCCGTCGCGCCCTGGCCTGCAGCCACCGCCTGCCCTGGGAGCGGCGCCCCTGCCTCCTTGTCCTGTTCTCTTTTTCTAATTGAATTTTTTTTTGAGAGAGAGAGTTTCGCTCTGTCGCCCAGGCTAGAGTGAGTGCCGTGGCGTCAGCCTCGCTCACAGCAACCTCAGACTCCTGGCTCAAGCGATCCTCCTGCCTCAGCCTCCGATAGCTGGGACTACAGGCATGGCGCCACTACACGCCCGGCTCGTTTTTTCTATATATTTTAGTTGGCCAATTAATTTCTATTTTTAGTAGAGACGGGGTCTTGCTCTTGCTCAGGATGGTCTCCAACTCCGGACCTTGAGCGATCCTCCTGCCGTGGCCTCCCAGATTGCTGGGATGACAGGCGTGAGCCGCCTCGCCCGGGCCGCACTTGCTCCCTCCTGGAGACTGGGGTAACTGGATCCCGGGTTTCCAGCCGCGTGCCTCGGTTTCCTCATCTGTGAACCGGCTTGTCCTGGGGGTTAACTGGGGCCAGCAAAGCAGCTAGAGGGCCAGGCAGTGCCGGGCCTGCAGGGAAGACGCATCCCGGATCGATTTTATCCTTAGTGTCTGTCATGCTGGCCAAGCGCCTGTGCCTCCCGGGTGCCCCCAGGTGCCAGGCCCCGTTCAGGATGTTCAGGGACACAGTGACCTCTTCCTCCCACTGCAGGGGCGCCGAGGGGCTCTCTGCAGCTGGAGGGGCAGGGCTGCAGGGGACAGGTGGGGGGGGCACCTTCACCTGTGTGTGTCTGACCCGCTGAGTCCCTGCCGGGAGCACTAGTCCCCCAGCTGGGGGCAGTCACCTCTTTGCCCACTGGGAGACGTCCCAGAGGGGCCTCAAGCCACCATGAGGTGCCGGGCGCGGTGGCTCACGCCTGTAATCCCGGCACTCTGGGAGGCTCAGGAGGGAGGATTGCTCAAGCTCAGGAGTTCGAGACCAGCCTGAGCAAGAGCGAGACCCCGTCTCTACTAAAAAAATAGAAACAAATTAATTGGCCAACTAAAAATATATAGAAAAAAATGAGCCGGGCGTGGTGGCGCATGCCTGTGGTCCCAGCTACTCGGGAGGCTGAGGCAGGAGGATTGCTTGAGCCCAGGAGTTGGAGGTTGCTGTGAGCGACACCTCACTCTAGCCTGGGCAACAGAGTGAGACTCTGTCTCAAAAAAAAAAAAAAAAAAGCCACCATGTGGCCAAATTTTCTCCACTCCCCAGGCCCTGGAGTCCCAAGTGGCCCAGCAAGGACAGACTGGGAGACTTCTGGGGACATGTGTCCATGTGGGGTGGAGGTGGGGGCCAGGCCGTGCCCACTCCAGGGAAACTCCTATGTGTGATGGCGGGTGGCCCTCAGGGTCCCAGGCTGGGGGTTACAAGGCCACGCCCTGCCCTCCCCACCCCTCACCCCGGCCCACCCACAGCCCTGGGCTTGGCCACCCAGCGAGACGGGACATGGATCGAGTGACACGGAAGGAGCCAGTGTCGAGTTTATTTGTGGGTTGTGCCGCCGCCCGCCCTGCGAGCCCCAGAAACTGCCCCCCCCCCGCACCCCGGGAGCCACTTCCTGTCTCCATTTTACAGAGGAGGAAACTGAGGCACAGAGCGGCAAGGCCCACAGCCGGGAGTCTGGGTCCAGCCCTCCAGACACAGCCCTGGCCGTGGGCCGCTCTGAGCTCCGCAAAGGTGGGCTCCAAGCATTCACAGTTGGGGGGGTGCAGCGGGGAGTTGCGGAGTCTGAGACTTGCACCGTCAGCAGCTTGGGGGTTACAGGATCTGGGCAGGCGTCCTGGCTCAGTACAGGCCTCAGACCCCGCGTGAGTCACTGCCCTCTTGGGGCCTCGGTTTCCTCATCTGTAAAATGGATGGAGACACTTAGAGATTCACTGCCTAGGCCGCACCCTCCCCTCCTGCCCATAACGCAGCCTCATTCGTTCTAGAGAGTCACGTCTCCCAGCCTCCCCTGCAGCAGGGTGTGGCCATGTAGCTCTGTTCTGGCTAGTGAGACGTAAGCAGAAGGTTTCCAGGGCCTCCCGGGAAGACTTTCAGAA
>NC_033683.1:1134959-1150453 GCF_000165445.2 Microcebus murinus | reverse complement strand
TCTCCCTCTACCCCACCCCAGCTCCAGGCAGGCAGGCTAGGGAGAGGGCACGCCTGAGCCCTCTGGGGGTGGTGGGCGGGGAGAGGGACAGTTCTGAATGCCCGCAGGAGGAAGGCAGGACGAGCACTGGACTTGAGCAGCGGGGTGGGGGTGTCTCGTGCTGCGCGCGCACCCCCAAAGGCAGCGGGGGGACCGGCCTCCTGAGCTCCCGCGCTCCCGGGGAGGAAGGCAGATGTGGGGGGGGGAGCGGTGATGTCAGATTCCGAGGTCTGGGGGGCCCACCTAGGATGGGGCGTCGGCGGGGGGGGCTCTGTTCTGCGACATCCCCTCCCCCCCGGCCCTGTGCAGTCTTCTCGCCACCGCGGCCAGGGCACTGGGCGCAGGGACAGCTTTCAGAGATCTCTGGAAATTAACTTCCGAGACCTGGGAGAGGGGGTGCGGTCCACCGACTCCGCAATGGGGAAATGCGGAATCCAATCGGACAAACGCGCTGAGCGCGCCCAGCGCCGCCGCGCCAGAGACGGACTGTGAGCGCAGCGCGTCCCGCGACTAGCCAGAGCCTCGGACACCGCGCTGCAGCCGTCCTTTGTATTTTTATTTATTTATTTCTTTACTCGCTCTTGCTCAGGCTGGTCTCGAACTCCTGACCTTGAGCGATCTTCCCGCCTTGGCCTCCCAGAGTGCTAGGATGACAAGCGTGAGCCACCGCTCCTGGCCTCCTTTTTGGGACTTTTTTTTTTTTGTATTTTAGGGGGACCCGGAGACAGCTGGTGCCTGTATACTGCATGAAGCCTGCTGGGGCTCAGAAAACAGCATCCCGGGACAAAGGCCTTCAAAGCAGCCTCGGAAGCAAAAGTTCTTCTCTGGCCTTCTGCCCGCCTGTGTCTCAGTCCCGTTCGCCCCCAGGGCTGGTGGCAGAAACCAGAACCCCTTTCCCCAAGCCAGCCACAAAACCTAAACATACGACTTTAACGTCTCCCCTGCCTTTTTGTGTAAAACCTGGCCTCCAAGGCATTATCTGACCTACTTTGACTGTAGGGCATAAAACCTCCATTGGGGACAGGGTCCTGCCCCGCACCCAGGAGGAAGGAGTGCACGCGGAGAGAAGACTCCAGACAGACAGGCCTTGCTGCGTGTTCCCGCGCTGTCTGTTGGAATCACCTCATACCCTGTTTGTCCACACATATTTCACACAGCTGTCCGTACTTTGTTAAACCTAAGCATAAAGACAATTTCCCCTGTATCTTTTCAGGTTGATTTTCCGTGAACCTTCGGAGTGGGGAGGGGAACTTTTGCCTTGGTCCCTACAGGACCCTAGGGCTCTGGGGCAGCCCGTAAGCAAGGGGATTCACAGGGATAAAAAAAGCATAATTGTTGGGAGGCTGAGGCAGGAGGATTGCTTTGAGGCCAGGTGTTCAATACCAGGCTGGGCAACACAGCCAGAGGCCATCTCTACAAAAAACTAAAAAATGAGCCCGGTGCCCTGGTGCGCACCTGTAGTCCCAGCTACTCGGGAGGCTGCGGCAGGAGGATTGCTTGAGCTCAGGAGTTGGAGGTTGCTGTGAGCTAGGCTGATGCCACCGCACTCTAGCCCGGGCGACGGAGCACGACCCTGTCTCTGAAAAAAAAAAAAAAGCATAATTGGCCATGAAACAGCCTGGCTGGTGCAGGGGAGGTGGTGCTGGTAGAGTTCTGAGACCACCCTGGGAGACAAACTGGGTTTGCAAAGCCTCTCGGATTTGGGGACCAAGAGAGGTGGGGCTAGTTGGAGGAGACAGTTTGTGCAGGCTGCTTAGTCAGCTCAGGAAACGAGAAAAGATGGAGGGGAGGGTGGGAGGACAGAGAGGATGGAGGAGGAGGAGGGAGGGAGGAAGTGGGGTAAGAGCCAAGGGAACTGGGGCAAAGGGGAGCAGGGGGAGGAGCAATTTAGGGAAGAAACAAAGGGGAGTGGCAGGGGTGGAGGGAAAGAGGAGAGGACAGAAGGAGGGACAGAAAGCCCTGGGCTGGCATGTGCGGTTGCATGAATCTCAACTCCGAGCTAGTGTGACAGCTCCGGTCCTCAGTTGCCCTCAGTTTCTTAGCCTGTCAAATGGGTGACCACAGCCGTGCTCCCTGGCAGGGTAAGAACGCAGTCGTGGTCACTGGCCCTTGCTGAGTCTTCCAGGCCCGGAAAGTGGCCGGCCAGTGGCTGGCTCCCCGCTTGTCCTCAGGATCTGCCACCTCACCCCCCCCTTCCCCCACCCACCCCCGGCTTTCCACAGCGACCAATGGCAGGCGGCGTGGGGGGTGAGCGCCTGCCCGGCCCTGTCCTCCAAGTGGTGCTGGAAGCAGGCCCTGGCCGCCTCCCAAGGAGAATGGTGGCCAAGCTGGGCAGAAAACAACCAGCAGCCGGGTGGGCAGGGGGGCAGGGGAGGGGAGCTGGAAGGGAGGGACCCAAGGCAGAGGCCTGCGTGGGCACAGCCCAGGCGAGAAGGGCCCAGGAAGTCTGCGGAAAGAGAAGCCCAGGAGGGGCCCGACCTGCCTGGGCGAGGTTTGGAGTCCCCGGCTGCCTCCTGAGCTTCTGGAAGCCAAGCAAGGAGCAGCAGAGACTGAAGGTCTTCCTGCAACTTCAAGGTCGGCCAGAGAACAGGGCTGGGGGCGGCCTGCCCTGCAGCTGGTCAGGCAGAGGGCTTCGGTGACCTCCCCGTGGGCACCTAGGACCCCGGGTTGCAAATAAAAGACAGCCCGCCTGGGTCCATCTGGGAAGGACCAGGACCTGCTGTGTGGGTTTTGTCTTCCCTGGGGCTCCGGGGGTGTGACTTTGAGATTTACTGGGACGAGGCCTTGGGGTATGGATTTAGGGTTAGCGGGGTCTTTGGCCTCCTTGTTTGAGACCGGGGCGGGGGTTGGATTTAGAGCCTTCTGAGGCCCCTGGGGTGTGAGTTTAGCACTCCCTGCCCCCCCCCAAGGGTGTTTAAAAGCGGACAGGCTTTGGGGCTTGGATTCAGGACAAGTGGAGGCTGGAATCCAACGCAGGCGGGCCGTGGGTGTGAGCTGCTATTTGATTGGTCCCCGGGGGTAGGGATCCCGCACGCCACGCGCGGGGCCGGGGGGCGAACCTGCGGCCTTGGGGCAACAACAGGTGGCCGTCTGCACCCTTGAGCGCGGCCTTTTGGCCGAATGCAAACTTTGTTCCGCGAAGTTTCGGCTGAGGGGCCGCCCCCCGGCGACCTGGAGCCCCGCGTGCGGCCTTGAGGCCGCGGGAACGTCCCGCGAGCCACGCCCCCCCGGCCCGGCCGCAGAACACTCGCGTCTCCTAGACACGCGGGCGGGAGGCGAGGAAGCGGGCGAGGCTTGGTTGCCATGGAGACAGCGGCCATCTCCGGCGGGCTGCTCTAGCCCCCCGAGTCTCTTTGGCCGTCGTCTCTCTGGCCCGGAGAACCTCTCTATGGTCGTGGCCTCCGGAAGGGAGCCAGGCTCGGCTGCGAAGGCCGAGTGGAGAAAGGCGAGGGGCCTGAGGCCGGGTAGACTCGGGGACAGGATGTGAAGGTGGATCCCGGGATGGAGGCTAGCAGCTAGATTAAGGCACGGGGACAGCGACCGACGCGGTGGAAGTGCTGGCCCTGTGGGCGGGGCCTGTTGCTATCCTTGGCGGGGACTCCCGGGGCCCAACGTGGGGTCGGGCGGAACCCGAGCAGGACGCGGCCAATCCCAGGCCTGGGGGGCGGGGCCTTCCCTGAAGCGCCTGGCCAATCCCAGGCCTGGGGGCGGAGTCTGGCTGGGAGAGAGCGCCTCTCGGGTTGGCCCGGGGGCGGGGCTCACCCGGGGCGGGGCGGGAGCCGCAGGCGCGGTCACGCTCACGCTCCGCAGACGGGCCGCGTGCGGAGCGCGGCCCGCCGCTCGCCTGGCGCTGCTGTGCTGCTGGCTGCGTGAGCTGACGCGGCGCGGCGCTCGCGGTACTGGGCACGGCGCTGCGCTGCCTGCGCATCTCTGCAGCACGCGAGCGGGACCTCTTGTAGGGCCGGGGACCGGGCCTCGAGCGGATCCGGCGGAGCGGGGTGGGTCGAGCTGGTTTGGAGGCTCGGGAGACGGCAGGGCCTGGCGCTTGGGGTCTTTGGCAGCTGTGGAGTTCCAGCTGCGCACAGCTCCCTCCCTGCCGCGACACGCACTTCTGCGGGGGTGCCTGTAGAACCCATGCACACGGAAACTGCGGATCGCTCCAAGCCAGCCCCGCCGCGCCACCCCTCCTGAGCCAATGCTAGACCACCACTAGCAGGCCCACCCAAGCCTGAACGTCCATCCTCCACTGCTCCCCCGTGTCCACACTCCTCCAGCCTACACCTACCCTCTTTGCCCTACCTTAACTTCGTCCAGCCAGGGCTTGACTGCTTCCCCCTGCCAGGTAGCTGCTTCCAAGCCAGAGCCCCCCGTGTCTGGCAGAAGGCCAGCATTTCTGAGTGTCCCCACCGTACTGGCGGCAAGTCGCATTCTGCAGGCATGGTTATGCCTAACAGCTAGGGTTAAGACCGCTCTGGGGCCGTGGCGACTGCAGAGGCCTCTGTGGCTCTGCAGCACCAGGGTGCCTGGGCCGCCAGGGGCGACCCGGTGCCTCAGGCTCAGGCACTCCGGTCTGTTTAGTCCTGAGGGACGAGGGGCTGCCCGGATCTCAAGACTCTCGGCTCGAAGGCTGCCGTCCCCTTGGTCGGCTGACGGTTTCCGCTGGCTGGCACCAAGCTTTCGAGAGTTGGGTGTTGGGACACGGAGTTTCAGGGATTGCTGTGTATTCCAGGATGTGTTTGAGGTTCTGAACGGCTTCGGAGGGACAGATCCGGCGGTCTAGGGGGATCCCTTGGAGGATCTCCTGGGTGTGTCTGACGCTAGGGGCTGCTAAAGACGTGGGTCCTTCTGGGTGACATACGGTTGACGCGGGGGTTCCAGAGCAGATGTGCAGCAGACCCCACTGAGGGAGCAGGTGCACCGGCCTGAGCCAGGCCAAGCTGGGTCACCTTCACAGCTTTGCGGGGAGGATGGCGGGCTGAACCCCCTGCAACCGCTGAAGGGACAGGTGGAGCTGAAGGCCACTCTCAGTGATGGTCTGGAACTTTTTTGTTTGTTTGAGACAGAGTCTCGCTTCTGTTGCCCAGGCAATGAGTGAGTGCCGTGGGCTCAGCTCCGCCTCACACAACCTCATACTCCTGGCTCAATGCGATCCTCCCTGCCCAGCCCGAGAGCTGGACTAACAGCATGCGCCCATGCAGGTCATTTTCTGTATATATAGATGGCCAATCTAATTTTCTTTCTATTTAATAGTAGGACGACGTCTCGTTCTTCCCCCCAGGTGTCTCGAACTCCTGACTTCGACGCGAGGCCACTCCTCCCTATGGCCCAGAATGCGTAGGGATACAGGCCTGAGCCACTGTGTGTCACACTGCACCTGCCTGTCATTGTCCCTCTGCAAGGGTGGCTGCTTCACGCCGCAGTCGTCCCTGTTCCACAGAGCCACCTGGTGTCTGCATAATGGCACCAGTTTCCGAGTGTTTCGCGTGCCGGGGCGCCGTCGCCGCAGTTTATGCAGGCATGACCTTATGTACAATGCCCTCTTACCACCACCGTGGGGTGGGCACTGTACTGTCCCCGTCTTACGATAGCCACATGAGGCACAAGTGTGGCCCGTACAATCCGTCCGGTCACACAAGCGGTGGGAACGGGATTGCAAGCCGAGCGGTGTGCCGTCCCACTGGCCTGTGTGTCATTGTAATTATTTTATCTGCCCAAGTTTGTTGTATCTGGCTCCTTTCCCCTGCCAGACCGCGGGTGTGAGGAGAGCTGTTGGGGTTGTGCCGGACCTCCTGGCTGCCACCGCCCGGGTGCACGCCAGGAGCACGCGACATGTTCAGTGCAGGAGACTTCCCTCCTTCCTGGGCACACCAGGCTGTGCCCCTTCCTCCCCGTTTGCCCCTGCCAGAACCCAAACCCCCGGTCCCGTTGTGCCTCCCCTGGGGGGACAGGCAGGTCTGGGGCCACTCTGCGTCCCCGGCTTGGCTCGACACACTTGTATTGGGGCAGCCTCGAAGAAGCCTGGGGGCGCCTGCCTCCTGCTGGGCGTCCTAACTCTGGGTGGCCGGCGGTGCCCGGCGGCGAGTGAATACGCGAAGGGATCGGACGGCAGTCGGACGTTATGGAGAAAATGTGGCTTCTTCGTGGCGCTGTGTCTTGGGTCACTTGCCCCCACGTCCGGGGCAGCCCTGTGGAAAGGCCCCTGGGGGACATCGGAAGTGGGACTTTTTCCTGGAAAAAAGCTCGAAAGACCGAAGCCCCGGCTTACCTGAACCCCGAGCCAGGATCGCAACAGCAAGACCACCCCAGAACCTTTCGGTTTTTTTAAGACAAGAGTCTCGGCTGTCCCCCGTTAACCGGTGACAGCCGTGGCGTCAGCCTGCTCACTAGCACCTCAGACTCCTGGGCTTTAAGTGATCCTCCCCGCCCTCAGCCTCCCGAGTAGCTGAGTCTAACAGATTGGCCACCATGCCGCTACTTTTTCTATATACTTCTTTTCAGACGGGGGTCTCACCTCTTGCCAGGACTGTCTCGAACTCCCGACTCGAAAGTAAGTCTCTGGCCCTCTAGAAGTGCTAAGATTACAGCATGAGCCCACCGTCCGGCCCACTCCCAGAATATTTGACCCGTAAAATCCGTCGAGAACTGCATCGGCACTCTGGGAGCTGAGGCGGGAGGATGCGGCTCAAGGCAAGGAGTATCATAACCAGCCATGAGCAACAACAAGACCGTCCTACTAAAAACAGAAAGAAATTAATTGGCCAACTAAAAATATATAGAATAAATTAGCCGGGCGTGGTGGCGCATGCCTGTAGTCCCGGCTACTCGGGAGGAGGCTGAGGCAGGAGGATCGCTTGAGCCCAGGAGTCTGAGGTTGCTGTGAGCGAGGCTGAGGCCACGGCGCTCACTCCAGCCTGGGCAACAGAGTGAGACTCTTGTCTCCAAAAAACAAACAAAAAAGACTCGGGATCTGCTGGCGCCAGGGGGCGCTCCACCCGCGACAGTGAGGCTGGCGCCCGGATCGTGCAGATTTCCAGCCCGTCCTCCCCCGCGCTCGCAGCGTCTCTCCTCGGGCCTCCCGGGGGCCAACGCGTGCGTGGTTTATTGTCCCTCCTTAGGCTCTCGTCTCCCGACTGCAGGCCCGCGGGGCAGGGGTTTCTGTCCCCCGAGCACGAAGCAGCGCAGGGCAGAGCTTAAGTGCTCCGGAAATGTGTCGGGGCTGCAGGAGGGAAGGAAGGAACCCTGACAGGCGGTTCCTGGGGAAGGGCCGGCTGGCCAGGGACAGCCTCTCCAAGGAGGTGACCCCTGAGCTGAGACCTGTGGGATGGGGGGAGGCTGGGAGAAGGGTGGTCCAGGCAGAAGGGCCCAGCACGTGCAAAGGCCCTGGGGTGGGAGGGTGGTTGGGGCACCGCCCTGATCGTGCAGGCCCTGGAGGGCGGTGGCGAGGAGTTTTGATTTTCCTCTGCCTGTCACTCGCTGGAAACCCGTGAGGCGCTTTCCGTGTCCCCAGAAGACCCTGGGCCAAACGTCCAGTACTGGCTGCCAAACCGGGCCCATCATGGTCCCTTTTTTTTTTTTGAGACAGGGTCCTGCTCTGTCGCCTGAGCTGCAGTGCCGTGGCGTCAGCCTCGCTCACAGCAACCTCCAACTCCTGGGCTCAAGTGATCCTCCTGCCTCAGCCTCCCGAGTAGCTGGGACTGCAGGCCCGAGCCACCACGCCCGGCTCCACCCATGGTTCTTAATTTCAGCCTGCTGGGTTCTTGGGTGGCCATTTTCCGGGCTGCCAGGGAAGAGAACACATGGTATTGCAAAATCCCGCAGGAGGAGTTTGCCAGATTTAGTAATTAAAAATACGGGACGCTCAGTTAAATTTGAATTTCGGATAAACAATGAATAACCCGTTGGTATTCACTGGGACACGCTCATACTGCAAAGTTGTGTGGTGTTTACTGGACATTGACATTTAACCGGGCAACACTTTGTTTTCCTGTGGCAACTCCAGGCGTGGCGGCGGCTCTTCACTGTACTCGGCCATTTGGAGGCCAAGGCGGGAGGGAGGTGGATCCCCCGAGCGAGGTCCAGGAATGCCAGGACAGCTGGGAACATAGTGAGACCCTCTACAGAAAAGGTAAAACTAAGTAGGCCAGGCCTGGTGTTCGCCTGTAGTCCAGGCGGCTTAGGAGGCTGAGGGGCGGAGGATGCGCGTGTGCCTGGAGCCGCAGGAGTTTGGGTGCAGGCAGTATGATCGACTCGGGCCCTCAGCCAAGGCGACCAGGTCAAGATTTTCTTGGTTTCGAAAAACAAAGGAAACCAGGGCCTGATGGCTCTGAGGACTGCCACACTCCAGAAGCGAGGGCGGACGCCGGATCAGCCGCTTGTGCTGGGTGGTATGTTTCTGTCTGGGACCCCTCCGCAGACAAGGTCGCGCTCAAGGTCACGCGGTCGTCTGTGGGATGCCCTTCCAGCCGAGTTCCCGCGCGGGGAGGAAAGTCCTGGTCCGTGTGGGGAGGCAAACCCTCGGCTCCCGAACGGCGGCGCCTCTGGAGGGAGCGGCGTGCCAGCCTCGGTCTTTCTGGGCGGATTGATGGACGTCTCCACGACCCAGAAAAACTTGCACTGTTGGACGCAGCCAAAACTGAGATGAACGCGGCAGAACGCGCTCGAGAGAGACACAGCAGACGCGCACGCTGACCAAGCTTACACGGCGAGGACGGGACAATCGCCGGGGCTCACTGTCCAGGGCTCCAACTCTTTGCTGTTCTGAACTGTTTTTTCTTTCTTTCTTTCTTTGAGCAGAGTCTCGCTCTGTTGCCCAGGCGTAGAGTGAGTGCAGTGGTCCGAGCCTCGCTCCACTAGCCAACCTCAGACTCCTGGCTCAAGCGATCCTCGTGCGCGGCAGCTCCGAGTAGCTGGACTACAGGCATGCTGCCACCACGCCGGCTCATTTTTCTATATATTTTAGTTGCAATTTAATTTTCTTTCTATTCATAGTAGAGACGGTTGGTCTCGACTCTTGTCAGGCTGGTCTCGAAATCTGACTTGCAGCGATCCCCGCTCGGCCCCAGAGTGCTAGGAGACATGAGCCAACAAGCTGCTGACCTGACACATTTTTGCATGATAGAAACTAAATATAATGCTTTTGGGGCCATCTTTTTGGTTTTTTTTTTGCCCAGGCTGGAGTGAGTGCCGTGGTGTCAGCCTCGCTCACAGCAACCTCAGACTCCTGGGGTCAAGCGATCCTCCCGCCTCAGCCTCCCGGGTAGCTGGGACTACAGGCATGTACCACCATGCCCGGCTAATTTTTTCTATATATTTTTTAGTTGGCCAATTAATTTCTTTCTATTTATAGTAGAGACGGGGTCTCCCTCTTGCTCAGGCTGGTTTCAAACTCGTGACCTGGAGCGATCCGCCTGCCTCGGCCTCCCAGGAGGGGCATCTCCTTGATCTTTCTCTGTCTCTCTCACTGGCCGCTCTTTCTCTGCCGGCCTCCGACCCCTGTGCATGCCGTGCCCTCTGCCTAGAAACCTTCTCTTTCCTGGGGGTCCACCCTCCTCTGTTCCACGTTCCCGGGGTCTCTCTTTGAAGTCACCTCCTGGGGGGAGTCATCCTCTGACCTTGAACCCCAGCAAGGTGCCCCCATGGTATTTCTGCCTGGCCAAGCTTCCCTTATAGAGATGCATGAAGCTGCTTAACTCGCACCCCCACCGAAAAAGGTCCCAGCCACTATTAACTCCATCTTTTTTTTCCTTCAAGAGGGAAGTTGAGGCACAAGAGGTTAATGTAACCACGTCTGAGGTCACACAGCAGGGGCCGGGGTCGATACCACTACAGCCTAAGGCCCACTAAATCACGCCGGTTTCACAAGAGGCCAAAGACACGCCTACCTAAAATCCCATTCAACCCAAGGGCCTCCGTCCCAGTAAATCTAAAGTCACACCCCGGAGCCCCAGGGAAGACAAAACCCACCACCAGCCAGGTCCTGGTCCTTCCAGATGACGCAGGCCCCGGGCTGTCTTTTATTTTGGCAACCCGCGGGTCCTAGGTGCCCACTGGGAGGGTCAGCCCGCCCTGCTTGGAGTTGGTTTGGGGTCCAGCTGCTGAGCACCCCAGCCGAGCCATGTCAGCCCGTCCAGCGCCCTCGCCCTGCCAGCCTGCACCTGCAGCGCCGACTCTGTCGCCGACGCCCTTGGTCGCTCGGTCTCGCGCAGCGCGTCTTTGCGGTTGGGCCCCAGCACCAGGCTTCACGCGCCGACATATGCACCCGGTCGCCCGCTCCGACGCCGAGCTGGTCTGCCTGCAAGGACTTCCCGTATGCTTCTTGGCTCCACAACCGACACCGACATTCCTTGCAGACCGTCGGCCAAGCGCGCACGTGCGGAGGTGGGCGTGGGCGGGCACTGATCTCGCTCAAAATATCTTTCTCTGCCACACGATCAGTCGGGAAAAGGGCTACCCACTCTGATGCTTTTCTTTCCGGCTTCTTGCAATTATCTTTCGGCATTTCCCGCCCTGTGCCTGTGCCCCGAGCCTTGAAATCTTGCTTCCATTACGGAGCCAAAAGAAAATGTTTTGGCGTGCGCGAGACGCTTCCCGACTTCTTAGGTCATGCGCGAGTCGCCGCGAGCCTCTTCTGCTTCAGCTGGTCAACCCATTCAAAACATCCGCTTTGCCCACAGGCAGCCGGATGCGATCTTCCCGGTGGAGTCTTGCTGGTTTTTTGTTATAATACCGCACTAGCTGGGGCACCATGCCGAGGCAGCCAACCCCATTCTCCTTTTTGGGGGAGGCGTCAAAAGGGCCTGGCCTTCCAGCACCCAAACTTGGAGGACAGGGCCGGCAAAAGGCGCCAACCCCCACGCCGCTGCCCCACTTGTCGGCTTGGAAGCCGGGGGTGTGGGGGAAGGGGGGGTGAGTGGCCCAGATCCCCAGAGACCAACGGACCGAAAAACAAAGCCACCCGGCCAAGACCACAAAAATTTTTTTTCCGGGGCCTGGGAAGCTCGCAATCCAGTGAACACCACAAACTGCGTCTTTAACCCCTGCCAGGCACGGAGCTAAACCAACACCATTTGACAAAAAGGCTAAAAGAAAACTGAGGGAACAAACTAAGACCGGAGCTAACACACACCACAAAGCTAAAATTGAGATTCATAAACACACACACCACCCAGGGAGCTTTCTGTCCGCTTCCTGACTGTCCGCTCAAAATAACACTTTCCACACACCCACCCAAAAAGCCCTGCCGACTCCCCCTTTGTTTCTTCCCTAAATTGCTCCCTCCCCCCTGTCCCCTTTGCCCCAGTTCCTTGGCTCTTAAACCCCACTTCTCCCCTCTCCCACACCTCCTCCATACACCAAATTGTCCACAACCCACCTCCTCCAAATCCTTTTCTCCCGGTTCCTGAGCTGACTAAGGGCAGCTCTGCACAAACTGTCCTTCTCCAACTCCCCGCCCCACGTTCTTTGGTCCCCAAATCCGAGAGGCTTTGCAAACCCAGTTTGTCTCCCAAGGTGGTCCCCCAGAACTCTACCAGCACCACCTCCCCTGCACGCAGGCCAGGCTGTTTTCAATGGGCCAATTAAATGCTTTTTTTTTTTTTCAGAAGACCAGGGTCGTGCCTCGTCCGGCCCCGGCTGGAGTGCGGTGGCATCATGCCTAGCTTCACAGGGCAGCGCTCCAAACTGCCTGGGCTCAAGGCGATCCCTCACTGCCCGGCAGCCTCCCCCGAGTAGCTGGACTACAGGTGCCAACCAGGGCACCCCAGGCCTCATTTTTAGTTTTTTGTAGAGATGCGGCCTCCTGGCTGTGTTGCCCAGCCTGAGTATTGAACACCACCTGGCCCCATCCAAAGCGATCGCTCCTGCCGTCAGCCTCCCCCAACAATAATGCTTTTTTTATCGCCTGTTGAATCCCCTTGCTTATGGGCCTGCCCAGAGGCCCGCCTAGGTCCTGTGGGACCAGGGATAAGTTCCTCTCACCCACTCCGAAGGTTCACGGAAAATCAGACGCTGAAAAGATACAGGGGAAAATTGTACTTTATGCTTGGTTTAACAAAGTACGGACAGCTTGTGTGAAATATCGTGATGACAAACAGGGTATGAGGTGATTCCAACAAGACCAGCGCATGGGAACACGGCCAAGCAGGCCGGATGTCCTGTCTGGAGTCTTCTCCCTCCGCGTGCACCTCCTTTCCCTCCTGGGTGCGGGCAGGACCCTAGTCCCCATGGAGGTTTTTACGCGCCTAGCAGTCAAACAAAGTAGGTCAGATAATGCCTGGAGGCCCCCAGGTTTTACACCAAAAGGCAGGGGAGAACGTTTAAAGGTTAAAGTCCGTATGTTTAGGTTTGTGGGCTGGCTTGGGAAAGGGTTCTGGTTTTCTGTCCACCAGCCCTGGGGGCGAACGGACTGAGACACCAGGCGGGCAGCAAGGCCAGAGAAGAACTTTTGCTTCCGAGGCTGCTTTGAAGGCCTTTGTCCCGGATGGCTGTTTTCCTGAGCCCCAGCAGGCTTCATGCAGCATACAGGCCACCAGCTGTTACCGGGTCCCCCTAAAGATAACAAAAAAAAAAGCTCCTAAAAAGAGGAGGCCAGGAGCGGTGGCTGCACCCATGTAATCCTAAGCACTCCTGGG
This sequence comes from Microcebus murinus, assembly GCF_000165445.2. Taxonomy (NCBI): domain Eukaryota; kingdom Metazoa; phylum Chordata; class Mammalia; order Primates; family Cheirogaleidae; genus Microcebus; species Microcebus murinus. The sequence continues at coordinate 1,137,785 of NC_033683.1, read as the reverse complement.
AGGCGCAAGGCGGGAAGATGCGATAAGGTCAGGAAGTCGAGAACCAGCCCTGAGCCAAAGCGAGACCCCGTCTCTACTAATACATAGAAAGAAAATTAATTGGCCCAACTAAAAATATAATAGAAACAATGAGCCCGGGCATGGTGGGCATGCCTGTAGTCCGCAGCTACTCCGGGAGGCTGAGGCCAGGAGGATCAGCGTTGAGGCCGCCAGCGAGTCTGAGGTTCCTGTGAGCCTAGGCTGACCCCACCGGCACTCCACTCCTAGGCCTGGCGACAGAGGCGAGATCTGCCTCCAAAAAGAAAAAGAAAGAAGCCTGCGTGTGTTTCCATCACAATTTAGTGGACTGTTTTCACACCCGTATGTCAGGCTGGTCGGTCCTCGCTCACCACCCGTCCCTGTGCTATTTCCGGAGGTTGCATCTGTGGCTCCTCCTGGGACAGCCGTGCCCTGTGGCATATTTCGGGGTGCATCTGTGGCTCATCCCTGGGACAGGCCGTCCGCTGTGTGCATTTTCGGGTGGCAGCCCTGTGGCTCTCCTGGGGAAGGCCGTCGCTGTGGGCAATTTCGGGTGCAGCTGTGGCTTCCTGGGAGCCAGGGCCGTCCTGTGCCATTTTTCGGGGTGCAGCCTGTGCTCCTCCTGAGACAGGGCCGTCCCCCTGTGCATTATTTTGGGGTGGCAGGCCTGTGGCTCTCCTGAGGCAGCGCCAGTCCTGTGCATTTTGTCGGGGTGCTCTGTGGCTCTCCTGGGACAGGCCGTCCTGTGCATTTTCGGGGTGCAGCTGTGGCTCTCCTGGGACAGGCCAGTCTGTGCATTTTCGGGGTGCAGCTGTGGCTCTCCTGAGACAGGCCGTCCTGTGCATTTTCGGGGTGCAGCTGTGGCTCTCCTGAGACAGGCCGTCCTGTGCATTTTCGGGGTGCAGCTGTGGCTCTCCTGGGACAGGCCGTCCTGTGCATTTTCGGGGTGCAGCTGTGGCTCTCCTGAGAGCAGCCCGTCCCGCTGGTGCATTTACGGGGTTGCAGGCTGTGGCTCCTCCCTGAGACAGGCCGTCCTGTGCATTTTCGGGGTGCAGCTGTGGCTCTCCTGAGACAGGCGGACACTGGGGAGCCCCGCCCCCCCCAGGCGCCCCCAGAAGCAGGTCAAGGTGGAGGGAGATTAGGGAGGTCCTAAGCCGGCTTCCTCTAGGTTTCTATTCCTAGGCGAGAGCCGGCCAGCCAGCCCGGGGCCCCGCCGCCGCCGCCCCGCCCCGCCGGCCGGGGCTTCTCCCATGGCCGCCCTGTTCTCTGGCCGGGTCCTGATCCGGAACAACAGCGACCAGGACGGAGCATGGACTAAGCGAGAGGCAGAGGCCTCAGCACGCAGGCTGGAGAACCGGCTGGATCTGCTGCTTCTTCGGTCGCAGCCAGCCTGTCGCCGAGGAGGCCTTCGGCCGGTGGCTCAAGGACTTCATTCGTGCCGAATCAGCGAGACCGAAGTTCTAAGATGCATGCAGGGCGGCCGTGGCCCTGGTGGACGTGTCCCCAAGGACCACACGGAGCGAGAAGCAGAAGAGTTCCATCCAGAGAGACATAGCACTGAGAAGATAGGCTCTTCCTGCCCTTCGAGGATAAGAGCCTGAGAGAGGGTGAAGGCGGGGCCAAGGGGCGGGGAGATCACAGAGTGCTTCCTGGAGGAGGCGGCGCCTCCACAGGAATTGAAGGATTTGCATATGGATTCCTTCACTCCGTCCAGAGTGAAAGAGGGCAGGGGCAGCGCCTATGGGCCAGTCCGTGGAGCAGGAGCTGGGGGGAAGAGTGGGGTGCACATGCCAGCTTCCAGCCCCACCCCCAGGAAGCATTCAGCCTAGTGGCGGGGCGCGCGTGGGAAGAGCAAAGACTCCAAGTATGCCCACGGCCAAGCCCGGGGCTGTGCTCCTGGGCACCAAAGGGAAGCTTGGCCAGGCAGAAATACCATGGGGGCACCTTGCTGGGGTTCAAGGTCAGAGGATGACTCCCCCAGGAGGTGACTTCAAAGAGAGACCCCGGAACGTGGAACACAGGAGGGTGGACCGCCAGGAAAGAGAAGGTTCTAGGCAGAGGGCACGGCATGCACAGGGCTCGGAGGCCGGCAGAGAAAGAGCGGCCAGTGAGAGAGACAGAGAAAAGATCAAGGAGATGCCCTCCTGGGAGGCCGAGGCAGGCGGATCGCTCGAGGTCACGAGTTTGAGACCAGCCTGAGCAGAGGAGACCGTCTCTACCAAAAATAGAAAGAAATTAATTGACCAATTAAACATATATATACAAAAATATAGCCGGCCGTGGTGGCGCATGCCTGTAGTCACAGATACTAAGGAGCTGAGGCAGGAGGATCGCTTGAGCCGCAGGAGTTGGGGTTGCTGTGAGTGAGGCTGACGCCACGGCACTCACTCTAGCCTGGGCAAAAAAAAAAAAAAAGATGCCCCCAAAACAGTATTATAGTTTGAGTTTTGATCATGCAAAAATGTTCAGGTAGGCCGGGCTTGTTGGCTCATAATCCTAGCTCTCTGGGAGGCCGACGCACGAGGATCGCTCAAGGTCAGGAGTTCGAAACCAGCCTGAGCAAGAGCGAGACCCCGTCTCTACTATAAATAGAAAGAAATTAATTGGCCAACTAATATATATTAGAAAAGAAATTAGCTGGGCATGGTGGCACATGCCTGTAGTCCCCAGCTGCTCCAGGAGGCTGAGGCAGAGGAATCGCTTGAGCCCGGAGTCTGAGGTTGCTGTGAGCGAGGCTGACGCCACGGCAACTCCCTCCTAGCCGGGCAACAGAGCGAGACTCTGTCTCAAAGAAGAAAAAAAACCATT
>NC_033683.1:1103454-1127635 GCF_000165445.2 Microcebus murinus | reverse complement strand
GAAGAGCCCACGGGGCCGCCCGCCCTTGGTTTCCGGGCACACAGCGAGAAATGGGACATTGGACGGGAAGCCACAGCTGGGCGCGGGGCCCAAACACGATCCGACGGGCACAGGGGGACGGGCCCGCCGCCCTCCAGGACGCCCACGTGGGCAGCAAAGCGGGCCCGGCGCTTGGTCCCAGCCTCGTGCCGGGCGCCCTTCCCGTGCGCCCGGGTTTGAGCCACCCCGCCCTTCACAAAAGGCCCTGTCTGGCGTCCCCACCGCTGCTGCTCTCCCGGGCCCCGCCACAGCACCACGATCGGACTCCACGTCCCCAAGTGCAGGGGCCCTGGCAGCACTGGGCGGCGTGCTGAACGGTGTCCTGAACCCCGGCCGGAGCAGCGCCGCCGCCGCCCCGGACAGCCCGGCCGCGCGGCCCCGGACCCCGCCCGCCCCCGGCTGCGCGTTCCTGGGCAAACGGCCTCTCTGAGCCCTCGTGCGTTCACCTTGCCGGCAGCGCGGGTTCGCAGGCGCCTCTCCTTACAGGACTGCGAGGCCCAGGACGAGTCAGCGCCGGGAGGCCCACGCGGGCTGGTCGGGCAGCTGCCGCTCATAACAGACCCCCAGCAATCGCCCGCAGGAACCACAGACAGCTGCAGCACACGGTGTCGCTTCGTTTTCCCCCCTCCCTGCCTCCCTCCCTCCTTCCTTCCGTTTCTTTCTTTTTTCTTCTTCTTTCTTCTTTTCTTTCTTTCTTCTTTCTTTCGTTCTTTCTTTTCCTCTCTCTCTCTCTTCTCTTCTCCTTCCTTCCTTCTTTCCCTTCCTCTTTCTCTCCTTTCCTTCCTTCCTTTCCTTCTTCTGTCTTCTTTCTGTCTCCCTTCCTTCTTCCCTTCCTTGTCTTCTGTTCTTTCTGTCTTCTTCCTTCTTTCTTCTTCTGTCGCTCTTTCTTTCTTCTTTCTTTCTTCCTCCGTTCCTCCTTCCTTTCTTCTTTTTCTTCTTTCTTTCTCCTTCCTGTCTTCCTTCTGCTTCTTTCTTTCTTTTCCCTTCCTTCCTTTTCTTCTTTCTTCTTTCTTCTCTCCTCTCCTTCCTTCTGTCTTCTTTCTTTCTTTCTCCTTCCTTCCTTCTTTCTTTCTTTCTCCTTCCTTCCTTCTTCTTCTTCTCTTTCTGTTTCCTTCCTTCTCCTTTCTTTCTTTCTCCTTCTTCCTCCTTCCTTGTCTTCTTCTTTCTTCTTTTCCTTCTGCCTTTCTTTCTTCTGTCTTCTTTCTGTCTTCCTTCTTCCTTCCTTCCTTCCTTCCTTTCTTCTTCTTCTTTCTTTTCTCCTTCCTTCTCTTCCTTTCCTTTCTTTCCTTCTTCCTTCTTCGTTTCCTTCTTCTCCTTCCTTCCTTCCTTTCTTTCTCTTCTCCTTCTTCTTTCTTCTCTTTCTTCTTCCTCCCTTCCTTCTCTTCCTTTTCTCCTTCCTTCCTTTCCTTCCTTCTTCCTTCCTTCCTTCCTCCTTCCTTCCTTCTTCCTTCTTCTCTTCTGTCTCTTTCTGTTCCTTCCTTCCTTCTTGCTTTCTTCTCCTTCCTTCCGTCTTCCTTCCCTTCCTTCCTTCTTTCTTCCTTCCTTCCTTCTTTCTTGTCTTCTGTCTTCCTTCTTCCTTCCTTCCTTTCTTTCTTTCTCCTTCTTCTTCCTCCTTCCTTCCTTCTGCTTCTTTCTTCTTTCTCTTCTTCTCCTTTCTTCTCCTTCTTCTCTGTCTTCTTTTGTCTTCCTTCCTTCTTTTTCTGTCTTCTTTCTTTCCTTCCTTCTCCTTCCTTCCTTCCTTCCTTCCTTCCTCTTCCTTCCTTCCTTCCTTTTTCTGTCTTCTTTCTCTTTCTTTCTCTTCCTTCTTCCTTCCTTTTCTTCTTTCTTCTTTCTTTTCTTCTTCCTCCTTCCTTCTGTCTTCTTTCTTTCTTTCTCCTTCCTTCCTTCCTTCTTTCTTCTGTCTCTTTCTGTGTTCCTTCCTTCTTCCTTCCTTCTTTCTCCTTCTTCCTTCCTTCCTTCTTTCTTTCTTCCTTCTTCTGCTTTCTTTGTCTTCCTTTTCCTTCCTCCTTCCTTTCTTTCTTTTTTCTCCTTCCTTCCTTCTTCTTCTTCTTCTGTCTTCTTTCTGTCTTCCTTCTTCCTTCTTTCTTCCTTCCTTCCTTCTTCTTCTGTCTTCTTCTTCCTCCTTCCTTCCTTCTTCTTCTGTCTCTTTCTTTCTTTCTTTTTTCTCCTTCCTTCCTTCCTTCTTTCTTCTGTCTTCTTTCTGTCTTCCTTCCTTCCTTCCTTCCTTCCTTCTTCCTTCTTCCTTCTCTTTCCTTTCTCTTTCTTTTTTTTTCTTTTTTTTTTGAGAGAGTTCACTCTGTTGTCCAGGCTAGAGTGAGTGCCGTGGCGTCAGCCCCGTGACAGCAGGGGTCCAGGAGCGGCCAACCAAGGTGACGCTTGGAGCCAGGCCTGGGAAGGAGCCGCGTGGAGGCTGGGTGGGGCGTTCCAGGTGCCAAGGTGTCCTGGGGCAGGGTGGTGCCGGCCGGGTGCAGGGGGGAACTACGAGGCGGGGTTTAGGGAAGAAAGAAAGGCCCTCAGCCTTTGGCAGCCGCCGCTGGGCTGCGGACGCCACCATCGGCCTCTGTTTACGGAGCACCCGTGCCGGGCGCCAGGGCCCTCGGCTGCCGCGGAGACCGGCTCCCTTGGGCGCTCACGGTCTGGGGTGTGGACGCATGGCCCGGAGGTTCTGCGCAGGGCCAGGCCCCAAGTATGGACAGGAGAACGCTCCCTGGGCCCGCCAGTGCCCGGTGGCCCAAGTCCGGCCCCATTCGGGGGACTCTGTGTGGGGCTGGGGCAGCAGTGGGCGTGGCACAGGGGCCGGCCCCCTGCAGGTGCCTGGAGGGCTTCCTGGAGGTGGTGGTGAGGTTGGCTGGGAGGAGCCCAGTGAGTGGGCGGGTCTGTGGGGGCTGGCGGGTGCCGGCATTGAGTTGCAAGGACCTCAGCACCCCGGTCCCATCCCGAGGGTAGCCGGAGGGCTTCCAGAGGCTTCCAGGGCAAGTGTTTGACCCAAGCGAGAAATCTCAGGCATCTCACCAGAATCCTGCACCCTGTTTCTGGAAACTGCAGATGCCCTCTCCCCGGTCCCACCGGCCTCCCATCCCGTCCTCGGGGCTCCCTGCGCAGCCCCTCCTGCCCGCCTCACACCCCCTCGCCCTCCGCCTCCCCCAGCCCGACTCTGCCACACCGGCCTCCACTCTGGGCCTCGTCCCCAGGCCTGTCCCCACCTCAGGGCCTTTGCACTCGCAGTGCCCGGCTCCACCCACCTCGGCTCCCCCTCACCTCGCCAGGCGCCCCTGCCGCTCTTCCAGGCCTCTCCCGCCCCTGTCCTCGACCATGTCGCTCTGGCCGCACCGTCCCCTGGCAGCCTGGTCACCACCCAGCGCTGTGCGTGCTCAGCCCTGTACCTGGAGGGGCCCTGGCCCCGGGGGACTGTGGGCCCCGAGCATGGGCTTGGCGGTCTTTGGTCACTGCTCTGTGCCCGGCCGAGGGGAGTGTCGGCGCACCGCAGGCCCTGGCATGCCGTGGCAGCCTGCGGGGGAAGGAGGGGATGAATGAAAGATGGCATAAGTGACGGAAATGAATGAATGATGGAGGGAAGGAATGATGACAGAATGAATGAATGATGGAGGGAATGAGTGAATGAAGGAGGGGACGAATGAATGGTTGAAGGGAATGAGTGAAGGAAGCAGGAAATGAAGGAAGGAGGAAGGAGGGAATGAATGCAAGATGGGATAAATGACAGAATGAAGGAAGGAATGAATGATGATGGAATGAACGAATGATGGAAGGAATGAGTGAATGAAGGAGGGGACGAATGAATGGATGAAGGGAATGAGTGAAGGAAGCAGGGAATGAAGGAAGGAAGGAGGAAGGGAATGAAGGATGAAGGAGGGAGGGAATGAATGAAAGACGGGATAAATGACAGAATGAAGGAAGGAAAGATGGAATGAATGAATGAAGGAGGGAATGAATGAATGGATGAAGGGATGAGTGAAGGAAGCAGGGAAGGAAGGAAGGAAGGAATGATGGAATGAATGAAGGAGGGGACGAATGAATGGATGAAGGGGTGAGTGAAGGAAGCAGGGAAGGAAGGAAGGAAGGAGGGAATGAATGAAAGACGGGGTAAATGACAGAATGAAGGAAGGAAGGAAGGAATGAGTGATGGAATGAACGAATGAAGGAGGGGAGGACAGGACGAGTGGACTGAGGAGGAAGGCAGGGTGGGTGGCGGAATGAGTGACCGCGTGCGCGGCGGTGCTGAGGTCACTGGCAGCGGCCGGGGTGCAGAAGTCCGGAGGGGGTGGGAGTGGGGGGGGCAGCGGAGTGCGCAGGTGGGGCCGGCTGGGCCGGTGGGCGGGGCCAGACCTGGCTGGGGAAGGGGCCGGCCAAGTGCAGACCCCGCCCACCGTGCCAGGCAGGACAGGGCAGCACAAGCTGCTGTGACAAGCACACCCATGCCAGTGGCGTAACCCCGCAGGAGGTCGCCTCTGGGAGCCAGAGGTCAGGGTGGCAGGGCGGGTGCCAGGAGGTCCCGGCTCCCCCAGGGCCACCAGGCCGGCTGGGGCTGGGTGGGGGACAGAGTGACTGGTCTGCACCGCCGTGGCCAGGCGGCTTCGGGAATCCCGCCCATGTCCAACTGCTGGGTGACTGGGCCCGAGACCGCCGCCAAGAGTGTTTTGTTTCTTTTTAAGACAGAGTCTCACTCTGTTGCCCGGGCTGGAGTGAGTGCCGTGGTGTCAGCCTAGCTCACAGCAACCTCAAACCCCTGGGCTCAAGCGATCCTCCTGCCTCAGCCTCCCGAGTAGCTGGGACTACAGGCACGCGCCACCACGCCCGGCTGATTATTCTTTCTCTCTCTATATATATATATTAGCTGGCCAATTAATTTCTTTCTATTTATAGTAGAGACGGGGTCTCGCTCTTGCTCAGGCTGGTCTCGAACTCCTGACCCCGAGCGATCCTCCCTCCTCGGCCTCCCAAAGTGCTGGGACGACAGGCGTGAGCCGCCACGCCCGGCCCGAGAGTGTTAGCTGTGAACATCCCCAGAGCTGCCCAGATGGGGAGACCGAGGCCCGGGGGCGCCAGGGTCCCGGAGAGGAGGCCAAAGAGGGCGCCCGTGACTCTGTGTCCCCTGCCCCCCCAGCGGCCTGTCTGTGCTGATCCGCGTGCGCCTGGAGCTGCGGGGCCACCGGCGGGCGGGCCGCACGGTGCCCCGCATCTTCCAGGCGGTGGCCCTGCGGCAGCCCGAGCGCCCGGCCCTGGTGGACGCGGGCAGCGGCGTGTGCTGGACCTTCGCGCGGCTGGACGCCTACTCCAACGCCGTGGCCAACCTCTTCCTGCGGCTGGGCTTCGGCCCCGGCGACGTGGTGGCTGTCTTCCTGGAGGGCCGGCCCGAGTTCGTGGGGCTGTGGCTGGGCCTGGCCAAGGCCGGCGTGGAGGCCGCGCTCATCAACGTCAACCTGCGGTGCGAGCCCCTCGCCTTCTGCCTGGGCACCTCGGGCGCCAAGGGCCTGGTCTTCGGCGGAGAGATGGCGGCGGGTGAGGCCGGGCGCGGGTGAGGCCGGGCACTGGGTGCTGGGCGCAGGGTGAGGCCGGGTGGCGGGTGAGGCCGGGTGCTGGGCGGGCGGTGGGTGAGGCTAGGTGGCAGGTGAGGCCGAGTGCTGGGCAGGCGGTGGGTGAGGCTAGGTGGCAGGTGAGGCCGGGTGCTGGGCGGGCGGTGGGTGAGGCCAGGCGGCGGGTGAGGCAGGGCGCAGAGGTGAGGCCGGGCACGGGTGAGGCAGGGCGCAGAGGTGAGGCCGGGTGTGGGTGAGGCAGGGCGCAGAGGTGAGGCCGGGCGCAGGTGAGGCCGGGCGCAGGTGAGGCCGTGCACGGGCGCTGGGCGGGCGGCAGAGGAGGGAGATGCCGGCCCCACCCAGGCCAGAGCGGGAAGGGGCCTTGCCCGGAGGTGGCCGCGAGGCACGGGGTCCAGGGTGTCCAGGGCAGGGAGACGGTGGGCCCCAGGCCTTGGAGGGGCCCGGCCGGCCATGACCTTGGCCACTGTGTCCGGCCCCAGCGGTGGCGGAGGTGAGCGGCCGGCTGCAGAGGAGCCTCCTTAAGTTCTGCACCGGGGACCCGGGGCCCGAGGGCGCCCTGCCCGACACGCACCTGCTGGACCCGCTGCTGAAGGAGGCCTCCACCGCGCCCCTGGCCCGGCCCCCCGGCAAGGGCATGGACGGTGAGTGCCGGGGGAGGGGGGGCCCACGCCCGCCCTGCCGCCCGCCCCGCCGCCCGGCCGCCCCCAACGCCCCGTCTCCTGCAGATCGGCTCTTCTACATCTACACGTCGGGCACCACGGGGCTGCCCAAGGCCGCCATCGTCGTGCACAGCAGGTGAGGCCGTGGGCGCGGCCCTGAGCCCCCGGGAGTGACCCCCGATGTCTCAGCAGCCTCACCTGCCCCCAGCTTCTGTGGGGGCTCGAGGACACCTCGGACCCCGACCTGGTGAAACTCACAGCCCATCTCAGGTCACCGTTCCCCTGTGCCTGGTGCTCTGGGAGCCTCTCTTCCGCCGTCCCCACAGCCAGCCAGCCCAGCAGCGCGACCTGTTGCCTCATCCGCCTGCTTTTCTCCACGCCACCCCCCCCAGCCCTGCCCCAGCCCCTCCTCGGCCTCCTGCCCCCTGCTTGTCCCCAGTGGCCCAGTTCCCCTCAGCAGCCACGGCAGGGGTTCAAATCCTAAATCAGGCCGGGCGCGGTGGCTCACACCTGTAATCCTAGCACTTCTGGAGGCCAAGGTGGGAGGCTTGCTTGAGGCCAGGAGTTCGAGACCAGCAAGACTTTGTCTCTACAAAATAAAAATATATACATATATGTTATCCAGGCTGGGTGCGGTGGCTCACGCCTGTAATCCTAGCACTCTGGGAGGCCGAGGCAGGAGGATCACTTGAGCCCAGGAGTCTGAGGTTGCTGTGAGCGAGGCTGATGCCACGGCACTCACTCTAGCCTGGGCAACAAAGCAAGACTCTGTCTCAAAAAAAAAAAAAAAAAAAAAAAAAAAAATATATATATATATATATATATATAATCCAGGCATGGTGGCACGTGCCTGTAGTCCCAGCTACTTGGGAGGGTGAGCTGGAAAGATCACTTGAGCCCAGGAGTTTGAGGTTACGGTCAGCTGCAATCACACCACTGCGCTCCAGCCTGGGTGACGGAGCGAGGCACCCTCTCTGAAAATAAAAATTCCCAACTCAGACCTCCCTGCACCTGCCTAGGTCGTCCGAATAAAACCCATTCTCGGATCGTTCCAGCTCTGCCGAGTCCCGGATGCCATCTGCTCCCCTCCGGCCCTTGCTCACTCCTCAGCGCCCCAGACTGCCTCCCACCTGCACACGCTCCTTCCGGCCTCAGGGCCTTTGCACGTGCACGCCCCGTAGCTCCTTCCCGCTCAGTCTGAGACCCGCTTTGCTTCCCCGGACAGGGTCCCCCAGCCTCCCCGCTGTGCCACCATCAGTCCCTCTTTGCGGGGCCGCCCTGTGACATCCCTCTTGGCACCTGGCACCAGCCGACAGAGTTGCCCTTCCCTTATTTGGGGCGAGTTTTCTCTCTGCCAGCCTAGTCTGCACCCTGCGACGCTCAGGCCCACCCCGCGGGCGCCCCTGGGGGTTCAGGCCCAGCCGCTGCCTCCGCTGGCCCGCGGGTATACCGCATCGCGCCTATCGGGCCGCCGAGACGCCTACGCATGCGCGGGCGCGGGTGCTGTACGGACTGCCTTTCTGCCCCTTTACACTCGGGCAGGTGCGCGGGGGCCAGCCCCAGGGGCGGGGCGCTGCGGGCGTGCGCGGGCACCCCTCACCGGAGCCCGCTCTGGCAGGCGATGATGGCGTGGGGCAGTGCCTCTCTACGGCAGACCGGTGGTTCTCGCAAGAAGTTCTCGCCAGCCGCTTCGTGGGACACGGCGTCAAGTACACTGCACGGGTGAGGCCCGCCCCATGACCAGCCAGCCCGTCCCTGTGCGCCGGGCCACGCCGGATCGCGCGGCCACGCCCCTGTCCCAGGCCACGCCCCTGGACTGGCAGGATCACGCGCCATGCCCGGCTGGCACGCCCCTGACGCCAGGCGCCCTGACTGGGCGGCCGGGCCACACCCCTGTCCCAGGCCACGCCCCTGACCGCCAGGCCACGCCCCTGACCGCCGGGCCACGCCCCTGTCCCAGGCCACGCGCCTGTCCACCAGGCCCGCCCCTGTCTGCCAAGCCACGCTCCTGACCGCCGGGTCACGCCCCTGACCTCCAGGCCACGCCCCCGCCTGCCAGGCCACGCCCCCACCTGCCAGGCCACGCCCACCTGCTGTCTGTGGGTCCACTGCTCCCTTCTGTCCCGAGGATGCCCAGAGTGGCTCCCTAGGGTGGGGACAGCGAGGCCGGCCAGTGTTCCTTGAGCACTGGCTCCCCGTCCAGTCCTGGGCTAAACCCTCCAGGTGTAAACGCATCGCGGCCCTCACAACTGAACCGCTTGGGAGTGGGTCGAGGCACCACACCCATTTTGCAGGTAGGGAAACTGAGGCTTGTAATGCTGCTGGAATTGGGCCCAGGGTGCCTGAGCTCTTCAAGCTCCTTAAGGCGCTGCCTTCCCCGTGCCCCGTGGGTCTTCCCTGCTGGCGAGTGCAGGGAGGTGGGACCAGGGGTGGGGTCCACTCCTGGCATGTGGAGGGCTTCCCGGCGGGCAGGGTAAGCACGGGGCGCCGGGCCCAGGGGACTGACCGCCAGGCCCGGAGGAGCAGAGCGGCCGGCCGGCCGGGCAAGGCGAAGGGAGCGCAGGTGTGTGCAGGGCTGTGGCGAGTGGGCAGGCGCCAACTCTCCCCGGGCAGCCGGGGCCCAGAGAGGTTGGGCCGCTCGCCCGGGGCCCACAGCGGTGGGGCAGCGGCGGGGCGCTCTGGGCTGAGGCCCCTGGGGACTCCGCAGGGTCAGGGACAGCTGTGCTGTGCGCCACTGCTGAGGGTTTTACCTTCCTCCCGGGGGTCTTGCAGGGAACATTGTAAAACAATCCTTTAAAAAAAAAAAAGTTGATTATTGAGAGTTGGAAATGTACATAGCTGTGGGCAGAAAAGGATGGGCGTTCTGGCGCACCCCTGAGCCAGTCCCAGGGACCGTCCCATGCCCCATGCTGCCCCTCGACCCGCGGCCACCTCCAACTCCCGGGCTCAAGCGATCCTCCTGCCTCAGCCTCCCGAGTAGCTGGGACTACAGGCATGCGCCTCCATGCCCGGCTAATTTTTTCTGTATATATTTTAGTTGTCCAGTCAATTTCTTTCTATTTTTAGTAGAGACGGGGTCTGGCTCTTGCTCAGGCTGGTCTTGAACTCTGCGCCCAGCCAAGGAGTGTCTTTGGAATGACACTGATTTCTCAGTGTCGTCAGGAATCTGGCAACGGCCAGTCCCGTGTCTCACCATGCCCAAATGTGGTATGTTCTATAATTCTAAAAAGAATCCGTAGACAACCAGCGTTACGAATGGCTGAGGTGTCTTATGTGAATCCGTCCATCGGCCGGCTTCGGCTCACACCTGTAATCCCAGGACTCTGTGGGAGGCCGAGGCAGGAGGATCGCTCGAGCTCACGGAGTTGAGGACCACGCCTGAGCAAGAGCGAGATCCGTCTCTTCTAGAAATAGAAAAATTAGCCAGCCGTGGTGGCACACACCTGCAGTCCCAGCTGGTCAGGAGGCTGAGGTGGGGAGGATGGCTTGAGGCCAGGAGTTTGAGCCTGCAGTGAGCTATTGTGTGCGCCACTGTTACTCAGTTGGTGCCGCTGGGCGATCCGAATAGATCCTGTCTCTAAAAAGAAAAATTGTCCAGACATTGTGATGTGTTTGTGGGAAACGGAATTGCCCCTGGTCAAGAACTAGTGGTCTAGGCGGGGCGCGGTGGCTCACGCGTATAATCCCAGCACTCTGGGAGGCCGAGGCGGGAGGATCACTCAAGGTAAGGGGTTCAAGACCAGCCTGAGCAAGAGCGAGACCCCCATCACTACTAAAAATAGAAAGAAGTTAATTGGCCAACTAAAAATATATAGAAAAATTTAGCCGAGCATGGTGGCGCATGCCTGTAGTCCAGCTACTGTGGGGGCTGAGCAGGCAGGATTGCTTGAGCCCAGGAGTTGGAGGTTGCTGTGAGCGAGGCTGACGCCACGGCACTCACTCTAGCCTGGGCAACAGAGTGAGGAAGGAAGGGAGCTGCCCAGAGCACGCTGTGACCATCTGGTCACCATCTGGAGCTCAGCTCTGCATGTAGGGAGGGCTTTTGCAGTTGAAAGGACTCAAAACCCTAACCCCGAGTCTAAGCTAAACTCTGGCTTCCTGAAGGAAAGGGATTTATTAGCTGATGGAACTGAGGAGGCTGTACAGAGGCAGCTTCAGGCACAGTTCTATCCAGGAGGGCCTCCGTCCATCTCCATGTCTTGTTTTCAGCCTCCCTCCTGGGTTCCTTTTCAAGTGGGCAGCTCCCCTCCGGGGTCCCTCCTCCAGGAGGGTCCCCTGTAGCTGCGGCAGGGGAAAAGGGCTTCCCTCTTCTCCACGGTCCCTCAAAAGTCCCAGGGCTGGTTCTCATTGGCCCAGCTCTGGTCCCATGCCCGTTCTTAAGCCAATCACAGTGGCTGAGGGTGGACTGAGCTGATTGGCCAGGCTGTGTCACGTGGTCTGTCCTGGGAATGGGGTGGGCTGCAGAGCACTCAAGGCAGGCAGAGAGGGGAGGAGAGGGCAGGGGAGAGAGGGAGAGAGCTCTTGTCCGTAGGGTCCCCACGTTGGCCGGTGGCCGGTGGTCTGCAGTGCGTGCTGTCCCCTCCCCGGGCCTCAGTGCTTGGCAGGTGGCGTGTGCCCAGCGGGTGGGTTTGTTTATCGGTTTAGTGAACGCCTGCTGGGGGCTCAGCCCGGTGTGCAGGGAGCGCCACGTCTGAGCCAAGACCCCGGCCAGACACGTGCGTCTGGGGGAAGGGCGCTCCAGGCGGAAGGCGCAGCGCGTGCCACGTCCCCGCGCATGTGCGTGGCGGTTGTGATCCCTCTAGTGGTCAGCCCCGAGCGCGTGACCGCCCCGTGGCCAGGGCGCCTGGGCGCGGACCCAATGCCGCCACTTGCCGGCCGTGCGACCGTGGGCCAGTTAATTACCAGCTGTGAGCCTCAGTTTCTCCACCTGTAAAACGGGGAGGACAATCATTCAGAGCCACCACTGGGAAGAGAGATCTCAAGGGCACACGGGAAGGGGGGGGCATGTGGTAGGTGACCCCCCCCCAAGCCCCAAGGAGGGGGCAGGGAGGGAAGACGCCCTGCAGGTGGCGCCCGCAAGCAGGTGACGCCGTGGCACCTGGGGCGCAGTCCCAGCCTGGTGCAGGCACCTGCCAGGGGTCCACCCAGGGGTGACGGTCTTGGCAGCCTGGGCTCTGCTCGTGGGGCTCCGGGAGCGGCGTGGGCTCCGGACCGGGGTGGCCCTGTGGGGCGCCAGCTCTCCAGCCAGTCGCCCGGCCCTGTGCCCGCGGAGGCTCTGAGCGCCGTGTGTCCGCGGGAGGCCGCAGGGGTACAGGTGTGGAGGGGCGCAGGGGACACCAGCCGCAGCCATTCGGATCCGCGTCCCTGGCCCTTGGAGAGAGCGGAGCGTGCAGCGCCCCCCTAGCTGGGCTGTCAATCATCCCCAGGCCGTCCGGGTGGGCGGTCCTGGGGGGCTCTCCCGCGACCTGGGCTCCCGGTGCCCCCAGGTGGTCCAGTACATCGGGGAGATCTGCCGCTACCTGCTGAAGCAGCCGGCGCGCGAGGCGGAGAGGCGGCACGGCGTGCGCCTGGCGGTGGGCAACGGGCTGCGGCCGGCCATCTGGGAGGAGTTCGCGCGGCGCTTCGGCGTGCGCCAGATCGGCGAGTTCTACGGCGCCACCGAGTGCAACTGCAGCATCGCCAACATGGACGGCAAGGTGCGCGCGCGCGCGTCCCTGCCGCTCCGCCCGGGTCCGAGTCCCCACTGCGCGGAGGGCGCGCAGGGCCCGGCGTAGGGGGCGCTCCTGGGACCCCCCCTCCCCTGTGAACCCCACCCCCAGGCTCCTTGCAGGTGCCTTCCTTCAGCGTGCAGTCAGGCACGTGACCGTCACCCTTGACTGGGGAGGGTTCAAGGCCAGGGCGGCGGCGCAGTGTGTGGGGGACGAGTGCATGTGGTGATGGACAGGGAAAGCCGTGCTTGGGGGGACTCGGGGCTGGGGCTGCACTCTTCTGCTGGGCTAATCCCTCAGGTTCCTTGGGCCTCGGTTTCCCCATCTGTAAACCGGGCTAACAACTCACCGCGCATGTTCCAATCATGCGGCGCCATGAGGTCAGCGTGCAGGGCGGGTACTTCCGTGACGGACAGCGGCTTACCGCAGGGTCACCTTTCTCCTGCCCCTGCGTGACTCTCCCTCTCTCTTCCCGAGCCCCTCCCTCCCTCGGCCAGGGGCAAATCATGGTCATAGGTAAAGCAAGCGCCACGTGGGCTGGGTCCCCTGGGCCAAGAACAGTGCATGGAGGGTCCCCACCGGCTGATCTGTTGGAGAGCCAGCCCGCCAAGGACACCCTGGCGGTGCCAGCTCGAGTGGCCGCATGACAGACACGCTCAGCAGCGTGTGGCGGCACAAACGCCCCGAATGAGCGTTTGTGCCGCCCACAGAACCACGGCAGGCGGCGGGCAGGAGCAATGCGAGCGTCCCATGCCTGCAGGGCCGCCAGGCGTCGCTCCCTGCCAGTGCGGAGGGTTCTGTGTGGGCCAGGATGTGGTGGCCGCTGCAGGTCTCCTCGTGTGACCGCAGGGAAGGCCGGGAAGGCGGGAGACGGGCAGGGGTGGGGGACAGTGCACTTGCTCCTCCCCCCTTTTGCAGGTCACCCAAGGTCACAGCCGAGGGTGACACTAGGGATGCTGACACCAAGCTCTGGGGCTGGGGAGGCAAAGCGCCAGGGAGGAGGGTCCCAGGCCACCGCCAGGCTCCGTGCCACCTCCGTTCTTGCCACCGCAGGTGGGCTCCTGTGGCTTCAACAGCCGCATCCTGCCCCAGGTGTACCCCATCCGGCTGGTGAAGGTCAACGAGGACACGATGGAGCTGCTGCGGGACGCCCAGGGCCTCTGCATCCCCTGCCAGGCCGGTGAGCGGGGGCCCCTGCCCGGTTCCCCGGGGAGCTGGGATCCCCACCCCGCTCCCTCTCGCAGGGCCTGAGTGCGCCTCCTCCCCAGGGGAGCCCGGCCTCCTCGTGGGCCAGATCAACCAGCAGGACCCGCTGCGCCGCTTCGATGGCTACATGAGCGAGAGTGCCACCAACGAAAAGATCGCCCACAGCGTCTTCCGCAAGGGCGACAGCGCCTACCTCTCAGGTGCGCCTCCTTCTTGGGTGCACCTCCTTCTCAGGTGCGCCTACGTCTCGGGTGCGCCTACGTCTCGGGTGCGCCTCCCTCTCGGGTGCATCTCCCTCTTGGTGCACCTCCCTCTCGGTTGCGCCTCCCTCTCAGTTGCGCCTCCCTCTCGGTTGCACCTCCCTCTCAGGCACGCCTCCCTCTCGGTTGCGCCTCCCTCTCAGTTGCGCCTCCCTCTCGGTTGCGCCTCCCTCTCAGGCACGCCTCCCTCTCGGTTGCGCCTCCCTCTCAGCTGTGCCTGCCCGCGGGGTCCCAGGGGCTGACCATGAGGATGGGAGCCACCGTCTACCTCCTCCCTTCCCCTCCGCCAGGTGACGTGCTGGTGATGGACGAACTCGGCTACATGTACTTCCGGGACCGCAGTGGGGACACCTTCCGCTGGCGCGGGGAGAACGTCTCCACCACCGAGGTGGAGAGCGTGCTGAGCCGCCTGCTGGGCCAGACAGACGTGGCCGTGTATGGGGTGGCCGTGCCAGGCGAGCCGGGGCTGCGGGGCTTGGCTGGGGAGCGTGGCAGCCCCAGGGGAGCACAGCCAGAGGTGGGCCGGGAGGAGCCGGGGCTTCTGGGCCAGTGCACAGCCTGGACGGCTGCGCCGTGGCAGCCCGGTTGGGAGGATGGGCTCCGGGGTCGGTTCACGTGAGTGATGTCGAGCCTTGGTTTTGTCATCCGGGAAATGGGATCGTGAAAGCAACCCTGCCTAAGGGCCGCAGGGAGCGAAAAAAAAAAAAAAAAGCAGGGGCTCCGTGAAACGTCTGCTGTTTGGGCGGATGTTGTCTGAGGTCGGGGAGGACCGGAGGTCAGGGCCGGGGGCCGCTGCTGGGGGCGGGTGTTCTCAGCCGACCCTCTGCCTGCAGGAGTGGAGGGGAAAGCAGGCATGGCGGCCATCGCGGACCCCCGCGGCCAGCTGGACCCCAACGCCATGTACCAGGAGCTGCAGAAGGTGCTGCCGCCATATGCCCGGCCCATATTCTTGCGCCTCCTGCCCCAGGTGGACACCACAGGTGCGCCGCCCCGCCCCCCTGCCCCCGCTCTCCCCAGCCGTCCGTTTGTCTGTTGGCTGACGTCTTGGTCCCTTGGTCCCCCCTCACACACCGGGGATCGAATTTCAGCATGAGTTTGGTGGGGACAGGCCAGCCAAGCCGGAGCCGTAGCACACGGCCGGGCGCGTCCGTCCTCGTCCGGGCCCGGCTCTGAGTCCCACGCCACGTCCGTGGCCGGCCGGCCACGCGGGCTCAGCGGGCCTGCCCGTGTTTCACGTACGCGATCGTCCATTTCCATTTCTCACTCCCGCACGGTGTCGCCTCTGTTCGTCTTCTGCGTTTCCTGGTGACTAGGAAAGTGGAGTGAGTCATCTCGCCCCCCCTGGTGTCCTCTGCAAATCACCTGTTGCTGTCACTCACTGTCTTCGTGTGGGCTGTCATGTGCTCTCTGATTGACAGGCGTCCCTCATAATAGTCTGAGTGCCAATTCCTCAGCAATTTCAGACGTCATAAGTCTCTTCTCTTGTTATGGAGCCTCACGGTTAATTTTGTCCATGGCGCCCTTTGTTCAAAAAAGAAACTCTGGGGCCGGGCACAGTGGCTCATACCTGTCATCCCGGCACTCTGGGAGGCCGAGGCAGGAGGATTGCTCGAGGTCAGGCATTCGAGACCAGCCTGAGCAAGAGCGAGACCCCCGTCTCTACTATAAATAGAAAGAAATTAATTGGCCAACTAATATATATGGAAAAAATTAGCCGGGTATGGTGGCACATGCCTGTAGTCCCAGCTACTCGGGAGGCTGAGTCAGGAGGATGGCTTGAGCCCAGGAATCTGAGGTTGCTGTGAACGAGGCTGATGCCATGGCCACTGTAACCTGGGCAACAAAGCGAGACTCCGTCTCAAAAAAAAAAAACAACTGGGTGTGGTGGCGCATGCCTATAACCCCAGCTACTTGGGAGGCTGAGGCAGGAGGATCGCTTGAGGCCAGGAGTTTTGAGACCAGCCAGGGTGATATAGTGGGAGCCTGTATCCAGAAAAACAAACAAACAAACAAATTTATCCTTTTTCTTTACACTTATAGTTGGTGCTTTTTAAAAAGTTCTGTTTTTAAAAATTACCTTCCCAGGCCAGGTGCAGTGGCTCACGCCTGTAATCTCAGCACTCTGGGAGGATTGCTTGAGCTCAGGAGTTTGAGACCAGCCTGAGCAAGAGCGAGACCCCGTCCCTAGTAAAAATAGAAAAATTAGCCGGGCATGGTGCCGCATGCCTGTAGTCCCAGCTACTCGGGAGGCTGAGGCAGGAGGATCGCTTGAGCCCGGGAGTTGGAGGTTGCTGTGAGGTATGATGATGCCACGGCACTCTAGCGTGGGTGACAGAGTGAGACTCTTGTCTCCAAAACAAAACAAAAGAAACAAAAAAATAATAAGAGTTTTTAAAAAATTACCTTCCCAAATTCTAGATCACAAAGGTATCCTCCCTCGCAGGGGTCCTCAAACTTCGGCCCGCCAAGGACATTTATCCGGCCCGCCGGGTGTTTTTGCCGCCGCCGCCTGTCCTGCTTGGCAGCCGACTCGTCCTGGGCCCGCAGTGCGCACGTGTGGATTGTGCACCGCATTGTCCAGGGGCCTTCCGGTGGTCTGAGGGACAGTGAACTGGCCCCCTGTTTAAAAAGTTTGAGGGCCCCTGATCCCTCGTTTTCTTCTGCTAGCCATAACCCTTGGCATATTTTTCATGAAACCATTTCACAATTGTCCAGTGTAGGAGGCGCCAACTTTTCCTTGCGGGACCAGGGAATCAGTACGTCCAGGTTTGCAGGCCGTACCGCCTCTGTTGCAAGCACACAGCCCTGCCACTGTGGCAGGGAAGTAGCCATAGACGGCGCCTAAATGAATGGGCATGGAGGTGTGCCAATAAAACTTTATTTACAAAACCTTGGGGTGGGCCAAATTTGGCCCACGGGGTTTGGGTCGCTGAACTGTAACCCACCACGTGACAGACAAAACCCTGCCTGAGTCGTGTGCGGGAGGGACACGTGGCCAGGCAGGGAGTGCACACAGTTTCTTGCTGCAGCGGGGGTGGTCTGGGAGGCCTCCCTGGAGGAAGGGGCAGGAAGCTGGGATCTGAAGGACCCCGAGGAATCAGGCTAAACAGGGAAGAAAGTTCCCGCGAGGACGGCCTCTGGGGAGGCCCAGAGGCGCGGAACGGGTGGGGGCTGGGGGCTCCTGCAGGCCCCCCGCTCAGCCCCTGCCCCCGCCCCACGCCAGGCACCTTCAAGATCCAGAAGACCAGGCTGCAGCGGGAGGCCTTCGACCCCCGGCAGACGTCCGACCGGCTCTTCTTCCTGGACCTGAAGCAGGGCCTGTACCTGCCGCTGGACGAGGGCGTCTACACCCGCATCTGCTCGGGCGCCCACGCCCTCTGAGCCATATCCCAGCCAGCCGAGGACTCCTTGAGCCGGACGCCCGCCTGGCCCCGGTGGTGGCCGTCCTGGGGCCGAATCTGGAACCTCAGAGGAGCCGCTGCTGTCTCCCCCCTTGGCGCTTCTCCGGTGCCTGCTTGTCTGTCTTGCTCCCTGCCTCGTGTCCCTCTGGCCGCCCCTCCCCTTTCCCCTCTGTCCCGCCAGCAGCGGATCAAACGCTTCTTAGGAGCCGAGTCCTGTCCTGTCCTCGCAGGCCCCCTGCCCCCGAGCGCCCCCTCGGCTGTGCCTTAAGGAGCCCCGGCCCCTGGGAGCTCCAAGCAGGCCCTGCGCCCTCCTGCCCAGCGGAGGGGCCGGGTCGTCTTCCTGGGCTGCCCCCGTGTGCGGGGACATCGGCAGGTCAACTGGAAATGTCTCCAGCCCGGGCCATTGCCCTTGTGGTGTTGTTTGCACTTCCCCGTTCCTGGTGGGTTTCCCCGGCCCCGCCTTCCTCTCCCGCCGCCCCGGAAGCTTCCGGGATTGACTGTGACCCCGTGGACGTGGCCGCCACTGCTGGCCCTGCCTGGGTGCCCCTGCTCGGGCGTCTCCTTGGAACTCCTGCGGGAGGGCCCTGAGTGACGGCGGGGCCGGGTGGCTCTCCGGCAGACTGTCCCCGGCGGAGACGTCCCTCTCTGGCGACCCCACCCCCGGGAGCGGCAGCCGTGGGGCCGGGGGAGGTCTCCTGCCCCGGGGTGGCAGGTGCGATGGCCTTGGGTTCCGGTCCTCGGACGTGCCCACTGGCCGTGCTGCCGAAGGCTCCGGCCCCGTGTTGGCGGTGACGTCCCCGACAGTCCTGCAGGGATGGCCCAGACGCAGCCATCCGCCTTGCGGTGGCTCCTCAAGACACCCAGGCCGCCCAGTCCGACTGTCCCCTCGGCAGCGCCGTCCGTCCTCGGGGACGGGCTGGGAGCGAGCGAGCCGCGTTGGCTCGCCCCGACCTTCCCGAGCACCGAGGTTTCGGTTCCCGGTCGCTTGTGAGAAATAAACCTGCAGGGAGCCCGTCCTCGGTGTCCGTCTCCACATGGCGCAGGCCGGGCCCCACCCCGCCGGGAAGGAGTCAGACGCAAATGGGGCCGGCCCACCTGCCAGACCCCAGACCGAGGGGGCCCTGGGGAAGGGCGTCACTGTCCGCCCCGCCCGCTGCCCCTGCCGCCTCCTGGCCCTGGGACGGCCCACCTGCCCAGATCGCCGGTGACCCTCCACGGACCGGCCGGCTGGAGCCCTGGGCCCGTCGCTAGGCCTGCCCTGGAGGTCATCTCTGAGGCAGGATTTGAACCCAAGACACCCGGCTCTGGAGCCTGTCCCGTAGTTCCCTCTTGTGTCTGCGTGGAACATATGCCGAGCCCCCAGTGGATGTCTGACACCACGGGTGGTGTTAACACTGGTTCCAGACACTGTGTTTTTCTACATCTCTGGTAACCCAGACGGCTACTAAGTGGCTAACAGGCAGGTAGTGTAGACAATGTGGATACCCTGGACAAAGGGATGATTCATGTCCCTGGCAGGACAGGGGTGGATGGGGAGAGAGTTCATCGTGCTACTCAGAGCGGTGCGCAACTTATACTTGTTAGCTGGGCATGGTGGCGCGTGCCTGTAATCCCAGCACTTTGGGAGCCTGAGGCAGGAGGATCGCTTGAGGCCAAGAGTTTGAGACCAGCCTGGGCACCATAGCAAGACCCCATCTTTACAAGAAATAGAAAAATTAGCCAGGTGTGGTGGCACACACCTGTAGTCCCAGCTACTTGGGAGGCTGAGGCAGGAGGATCGCTTGAGCCTAGCAGTTGGAGGTTGCAGTGATCTGTGATGATGCCACTGCAGTCCAACCTGAGTGACAGAGCAAGACCCTGTCTCAAAAAAAAAAAAAAAAAAAAAAAAAAGAAAAATTCCCTCCGAGTTAGCCAGAAAATACTCCTGGTAACTCTTCAGATCAAACTGTTAGTTTTTTAACTTTCTTTGAGAGCTACTTTTGTTTTTTGTTTTTGAGACAGAGTCTCACTGTCGCCCAGGGTAGAGGGCAGTGGCATAATCACAGTTCACAGCAACCTCAAGCTCCCGGGCTCAAGCGATCCTCCTGCCTCAGCCTCCCCAGTAGCTGTGACTACAGGCGCGTGCCACCATGCCCGGCTAATTTATCCATTTTTACTAGAGACGGGGTCTCGCTCTTGCTCAGGCTGGTCTTGAACTCTTGGCCTTAAGCGATCCTCCCGCCTCGGCCTCCCAGTATGCTAGGATTGATTACAGGCATGAGCCACCGCGCCCGGCCCTAACTTCAGAACATCTGTATCACCCTATCAAGAAACCCTGTCCCCATTAGCAGTCACTCTCCATTTCTCCCGCTCCCCAGCCCTGGCAGCCACCAGCCTGCTCCGAGCATTTCCTATAAGTGGGGTCACACGCTGTGCGGCCTTTTGTGTCTGGCTTCTCCCACTCAGCAGGTTTCAGAGCTTCCTGCCTTTTTATGGCTGAGTACTATTCCATTGTAGGGACACCTCATATTTTGTTTAACCCTCCACCAGTTAGTGTACCCTTGAAACACAAACGTTTCGAAATTTGATGAAGTCCAGTTTATCTACATGTCTTTTGTTGCTTTTGCCCCTGGTGTCATTGTCTAGCCAAAGGTCATAAAGATATATGTCTTTGTTTTGTTTTAGAGTTTTTGTTCTTTGTTTTGAGAGTCACCCTCCAACTTTGTTGCCAGGCTAGAGTGGTGTCGGCCTTCAGCTCACAGCAACTCGCAACAACTCCCTGGGCTCAAGCGATCCTCCTGCCTCAGCCTCCCGAGTAGCTGGGACTACAGGCATGTGCCACCATGCCCGGCTAATTTCTTTTCTATATATATTAGTTGGCCAATTAATTTCTTTCTATTTATAGTAGAGACGGCGTCTCGCTCTTGCTCAGGCTGGTCTGGAACTCCTGACCTCGAGTGATCCGCCCGCCTCGGCCTCCCTGTTTTAGAGTTTTTTGGTTTAAGCTCTTACATTTAGGTCTTTGGTCCAGTTTGTGGTTTTTTTGTTTTGTTTTGTTTTTGTATAAGGTAGGGCTCTGTATTAGTTTTCTAGTGCTGGTGTAACAAACTGCCACAGACTTAGTGGCTTAAAATCACACTAGTCTATTATCTTACAGTGATGGAATTTCAGAAGTCAGAAATTGATCTTAGGAGGCTAAGATCAGGGTGTCTTCAGGGATGGATCGTTATGGAGAATCGAGGGCAGCAGTCCCCAACCCAGGCCTGGTACCTGGCCGTGGCTTGTTAGGAA
This sequence comes from Microcebus murinus, assembly GCF_000165445.2. Taxonomy (NCBI): domain Eukaryota; kingdom Metazoa; phylum Chordata; class Mammalia; order Primates; family Cheirogaleidae; genus Microcebus; species Microcebus murinus. The sequence goes on along the minus strand of NC_033683.1, from coordinate 1,107,540 downwards.
CCAGGCTGCACATCACCGCCTGAGCCCGCCCCCCATCGCCCACCCCCATCGCCCACCCCATCCCGTCCCTGGAAGAACTGCCTTCCTCGAAGCTGGTCCCTGGTGCCAAGAAGGTTGGGGGCTGCTGCTCTAGGGGACAATCCATTTGGTCGCATTTTCCAGCTTCTAGAAGCCATCCACATTCCTTGGCACATGCCCCCTTCCTCCGTCTTCAAAGCCAGCAACAGCAGGTCGGGTCTTTCTTATCCTGCCGATTCCCTGGTTCCATGTCTTCTACTTCCCTCTTTCATTTATAAGGGCCCCACCAGACCATCTATTTTACTCACAGCCAATTAACAACCTAATTCCACTGGCCACCATAATTACCCTTTGCCAGGTATCCTAATATATTCACGGATTCGGGAGATTAGGGCATGGTCTTTGGGCCGGGGGCGGGGGCTGTTATCCTGCCTACCACGGTCCAATTTCATTCTTTTATATGTGGCTATCCCGTTGTCACAGCGGGACAATTCTTTTCCTTTGGAAATAGCCCTGGCTCTCTTGTCGAGTTAATCGTATATGTGTGGGTTTATTTCTGCATCCTCAGTTCTGATCATTGATCTAGGTGTCTGTCCTTATGTCAGTCCCACACTGTCCTGTTTACTATAGCTTTGTAGAAAGCTTGAAATCACAAACTGTGAGTCCTCCAATTTTGTTCTTTTTCAAGATCGTTTTGGTTATCTGGGGGCCACTTGCAATTCCTTATGAATTTTAGGACTAGCTTGTCAGTTTCCACAGAAAAGGTGGTTAGAATTTTGATAGGGATCATGTTGCATCTGTAGGCCAATTTGGGGAGTACTACCGTCTTAACGTCATGTTTTCCAATCCACAAACGTGGGATGTCTTACCATTCATTTAGATCATATATATTTTTTGCAACGTTTTATAGTTTTCGGTGTATAAGTCTTGCACCTCTGCTTACTTTACTCCTAAAAAGCACTTTCTCGTACATGACTCGCCCGTATGGTAATGGAATAATTTTCTTAATTTGCTTCTCATTTAAAGATGCACTACCTGTGCGACTCTCATTGCGCTTACTGCGAGCAAGCGACAAGAGAACAAAAATAGCAACTAGAAAATTATGATAAAAAGTGAGACGTCTTCAAAACGCGCCCTCCTGCAGGAAATCTTCCCGAAGCCCTATCCTGCCCGCACCATACCACGTCCCCTTCTCGCACTCTCTCTCGGGCCCTCCCTGACACCACGAGGTGGAGCGTTCCAGCTCCGCCTGCCCCAGCCCGGGCAAGGGCTCCAGCCCAGTAGGCAAAGAATCAATGGGTGGGGCAGGACCTGCTGCCCGGCGTGTCCTCGGCTTCACTTGCGAGCTCTGCGCATGTGCCTGCGCGGCGGCCGCCCACAGCGCAGAGGCGAGGCGGGCCTTCGCGCAGGCGCAGTAGCGGCCGTCGGGAGCGCTTCCGCCTCCCCCGCCGCCGCCGCCGCCGTCGCCATGGCCGCGCCGGCCCCGGGCCTCATCTCGGTCTTCTCGAGCCCGCAGGAGTTGGGCGCGTCGCTCGCGCAGCTGGTGGCTCAGCGGGCAGCGTGCTGCCTGGCGGGGGCCCGCGCCCGCTTCGCGCTCGGCCTGTCGGGCGGCAGCCTGGTCTCCATGCTCGCGCGCGAGCTGCCCGCCGCCGCCGCCCCCGCCGGGCCCGCCGGCCTCGCGCGCTGGACGCTGGGCTTCTGCGACGAGCGCCTCGTGCCCTTCGAGCACGCCGAGAGCACGTACGGCCTCTACCGGGTGAGAGCTACGGGGGCCGCCAGGGGTCAAACCGGGGCAGCCGGCACCCGACTACGGGGGCCGCCGGGGGTCAAGCCGGGGCAGCCGGCACCCGACTACGGGGGCCGCCGGGGGTCAAGCCGGGGCAGTCGGCACCCGACTACGGGGGCCGCCGGGGGTCAAGCCGCGGGGCCACGCCCACCTGCGGGCCACGCCCCAGGCCCGGAGGTCCCGCCGGGGCAACGCCGCTCTCCCCGTCCCCGCGGGACCCTTCAGCCCCTCGTCGTGCTCTGTCCGGGGGCCAGGCAGAGCGAGCCCGGAGGTCACCCCTCGAGCCCGGAGGTCACCCCGAGGGGCCGGAGGTCACCCCTCGAGCCCGGAGGTCACCCCGAGGGGCCCTGCGGCAGCCTCGCAGCGAGGGCAGGGCCGCGGGGAGCCTGGGCCTCAGTTTCCCCGTCTGGAACCTCGGTGGTCTCCCGGCAGCCTGCCGCTCTGATGGTCCCTGCAGAGTCAGGGGACTGTTCTCTCGTTTTACAGCCAAGGAAACTGAGGCTGGGAGGGGCCGGGGCCTGCCCCGAGGGGCCCCGACTGCACCTGAGTCAGCGCTCTCCGCGGCCCGGGGACGGGTGGCAGTTGGGCTTGGCCCGGAGCCCCCCTCCGGCCGCCGGAGCCCGGCGACGCCCTCGCCCGGGGATGCTGGGTGTGCCGCCTTTTCTCCGCGAGCAAGCCTGAGATGATGCCTTTCTTTTGCTTCCTCGGAGGAGGGAAGGGCAGCCGAGCGTTCTGCACGCGTCACCTCTGGAACCCCCCGCCACGGCCCGTGCAGGAGGCAGGGGCTGTCAGCACACCCATTTCTCAGATGGGGAAAGCCGAGGCCAGAAGGGGCGTGCTTCCCTGCCCAGGGCACCTAGCGACCAGAGCAGGGGAGAGAGAGCGGATCTGATCAGGGCAGCCCGAAACCGACAGCGCGGGGTAGGAGACGGAGGACACACGAGATCAGAGGCCAAGAGGCCGCAGGCGAGACCGGAGCCGTGCCAAGCAAGGAGCTCCTGGAGCCCCAGAGCTGGGCGAGGCGAGCGCGCCGCCTCGTGGCCTGCACAGCTTGGACCCACCTCCCCTCCGGGAACTGTAGAACCCAGCTCCGCGTCGGTTTTAAGCCGCCGAGCGGTGCCCTGGTTGAGGCCAGGGAGACGGCTGGGCTCCGTTGTCCTCCAAACCTGCGCCGCAGCTCCGCTGCGCGCCTCAATTGCCTCCAGCTGCCTGCCCAAACGCCTGCGCGTGGGCGGGTCTCAGTCGGTGCTAGCCCCCAGCGAGCCCGGAGGAGCCGCCAGCTCTCCCACGGGCCCCAACAATCGGGGACGCCCTCAAACACGTAGCAATTTCCCCCCTTTTACCGTTTTGCTAGAGTTTTGTCACTTGAGCAAGTACAGTTTTCCTAATTTAAAAAAAAAAAAAGGTTTATTTATTTAAGACAGAGTCTCGCTCTGTTGCCAGGCTGGAGTGAGTGCCGTGGCGTCAGCCTAGCTCAGCAACCTCAGCTCCTGGGCTCAAGCGACTCCTCCTGCCTCAGCCTCCCGAGTAGCTGGGCTACAGGCATGTGCCACCAGCGGCTCATTTTTCTATTTTTTATTTTTAGCTGTCCAGCTAATTTCTTTCTATGTTTAGTAGAGACGGGTCTCGCTCTTGCTCAGGCTGGTTTCGAACTCCTGACCTTGAGCGATCCTCCCGCCTCGCTCCAGAGTGCTGGATGACAGGCGGTGAGCCACCTGCCAGCAAAAAAAAAAAAAAAAAAACGGGTTTTAAGAAGCCATGCAAAGAAAGAAAACAAAAGCCCACTTTTTAAGGAGACTCTCTTGGGAGAACACACAGAATGCGGAGGGATGCAGCCCCCTGCTCCGGTCCGCTAGCCTGCCCTGGGCAGGAAGCACGCCCCTTCTGGCCTCGGCTTTCCCATCTGAGAAATGGGTGTCGACAGCCCCTGCCTCCTGCACGGCCGTGGCGGGGGTTTCCAGAGGTGACGCGTGCAGAACGCTCGGCTGCCCTTCCCCTCCTCCGAGGAAGCAAAAGAAAGGCATCGTCTCAGGCTTGCACGCGGAGAAAAGGCGGCACACCCAGCATCCCCGGCGAGGCGTCGCCGGCTCCGCGGCCGAGGCGGGCTCCGGGCCGAGCCACCTGCCACCCGTCCCGCGCCGCGGAGAGCGCTGACTCAGGTGCAGTCGGGCCCCTCGGGGCAGCCCCCGGCCCCGCCCAGCCTCACGTTTCCTTGTCTGTAAAACGAGAGAACGGTCCCCTGACTCTGCCCGGGACCATCAGAGCGGCAGGCCTCCCGGAGA
>NC_033683.1:1092749-1103429 GCF_000165445.2 Microcebus murinus | reverse complement strand
GCTCTGGAAGGCAGGGGCGGTGGGGCCCGGCGGGAGGGTCCGCTGGGGCGCGGGGAGGGGCCTCCGGCTGTTGGAGTCACCGGACTCCTAAGCCTGCGGCGGCCCAGCGGGCGAAGGGGCCAACCCACCCAGGAGTGATGAAGCCCGTGGCGTTTGCAGACTGCCATCTTCACACGGGAGTGGCCCAGCACGGGCCTGGTTGGAGCCTCAGGGCCCTCAGCCCTCAGGACGAAAGCCAGCCTGCTCACCCTGCCTGCCCTGCCTGGGAAATCCCATCCATCCCTCAGGCCGCTCCTCCGAGCAGCCACCCCTGCCTGCACCGGCCCACTGCCCACGCCAGCGCCTGCCCACACACAGCAGGTGCCCGGGCGTGTGGCTGGCAGCAGAGCTGGCAGCACCGGGGGTCAAGCCTCCTGCAAGTGCGGGGCGCCAGCCCTGTCCCCCTGAGACGCCCCTGCCTCTGCCTCCCGGGCTTCTCCTGGGGGCTCCCTCGGGACCGATCCCGGGCGCAGGGAGCCGGGGCGGGGGCGGCGGCAGCTGGGCAGGTTCCGGGGAGAGTGGAGCTGCAGGAAGGAGGCCCGGCCAGCCCTCCCGCCCCCACGAAGCTTGCGCCCAAGGTGAAGGTGGACAAGGAAGGAAAACTCAGTCTTAGCTGCAAGGTGCACAGGGGCCCCTCCTTGAGGAGGGCAGCACTTCTGTGTCCTCCCAAAACTCGCGTCCGCCCAGAACCTCAGAACGCGCATGACCTTATTTTGAAACGGGGTCTTTGCTGGCTGGACACGGTGGCTCACGCCTGTGATCCCAGCACTCTGGGAGGCCGAGGCGGGAGGATCGCTCGAGCTCAGGAGTTCGAGACCAGCCTGAGCAAGAGCGAGACCCGTCTGCTACCATAAAATAGAAAAATTAGCAGGGCATGGTGGCACATGCCCTGTAGTTCCAGCTACTGGGGAGGCTGAGGTAGGAGGATCGCCTGAGCGGAGGAGTTTGAGGTTGCTGTGAGCTAAGATAACACCACTGCTCTCTACCCCAGGCAACAGAACAAGACCCTGGAAAAGAAAGAAAGGAAAGAAAGGAAGGGGGGAGAGAGAGAAGGAGGAAGAGAAAGGAGAGGGAGGAGGAGGGAGGGAGGAGGGGAGGGAGGAAGGAAGAAGGAAGAAGGAAAGGAAGGAAGAAGGAAGGAAGGAAGAGGAGGAGGGGGGAGGGAGGGAGGAGGAAGGAAGGGAGGAGAAGAGCAGGAAAGCGAGAGGAGGAAGGAACAAAGGAAGGAAGAAAGAAGGAAGAGAGAGAGAGAAAAGAAAGAGAAAGAAAGAAAAGAAAAGAGAGGGAAGGAAGGAAGGAGAGAGAAAAGAAAAGAAAAAAGAAAGGAAAAGAAAAGAAAAGAAAGAAAAGAAAAGAAAAGAAAGAAAAGAAAGAAAAGAAAAAAAAGAAAAGAAAAGAAAAGAGGTCTTTACACGTGTAATTAGTTAAGAACAGGCCACAGTGGATCAGGGCAGCCCGAAATCCAAGGCCAGCGTGGGTAGGAGACGGCAGGACACACGAGAGTCAGAGGCCACAGGAGGCCGCAGGCGAGACCGGAGCCCGTGGCCACAAGCCAAGGAGCTCCTGGAGCCCCAGGGGCTGGGCGAGGCGAGCGGGCCCCCCTCGTGGCCCTGCCAACAGCTGGACCCCAGCCTCCGGCCTCCGGAACTGTAAGAACACCAGGCCTCCCGGTGGTTTGTAAAGCCGACCGAGCGGTGCCCTGGTTGCAGGCCCCAGGGGACGAGCGTGGGCTCCGTCTGTCCCTCCCCTGCGCCAACCTCTGCCGCGGTCGCTGCGCCCTCATTGCCTCCAGCTGCCCTGCCGCCAGACGCTCTGCGCGTGGGCGGGTCTCGTCGGTGCCAGCCCCCCACCGCGAGCCCCGGGAGGAAGCGCCCACTTCTCCACGGTGGGCCCCAACATATCGGGGGACGGCCCCCTCCCAAACATCGTAGCAATTTCCTCCCTCCTTTACCGTTTTGCTAGAGGTTGTTTTCATCTTGAGAATACCATTGTTCCTAATTTAAAAAGAAAAAGGTTTTTTATTTTAAGACAAGTCTCGCTCTGTTGCCCGGCTGACGCGAGTGTACCCAACTGTTGGAATTCGTTGATGGTCCTCACCCTGTCCTTGGATAGCGTCTTGACATGTTGGTTTCGCCGTTTGGTCACTCTAGCTGCCTCATCTTGTTCTATGCCTGTTGCACAACTCTATCTCAGGATTGTTCTCGTAGGTGGCTTCATCGCCTCTACACTCCTGTGTCTCTGTCTTCCTGCAAACGCCACGGGCTTCAGACACCCTGGCGCGTGGGCCACCTTCGCCCGCTGGCGGCCCCAGGCTTAGGAGTCCCGGTGACTCCCAACGGCCCCGGAGGGCCACCCTCCCGCCCCAGGGACCCTCCCGCCCGGCCCCAACCGCCCCATGCCTCCAGCCCCCGCCCCAGGGACCCTCCCGCCCGGCCCCAACCGCCCCTTCCTCCAGAGCTGGCGTCCCCCAGGGCTTGGGGACCGACCTAAGGGACCTTGAGCCAGCGTGCCAGTCTCCCCGAGCCTCGGTCTCCGCCGTCCGCGAGGGGTCCCGGTGGGTCAGGGTGGGGCGGTCAGAGCGCCGTTGGGACGCTGCCCCTGTCTGCCGCAGACGCACCTGCTCTCCCGGCTGCCCATCCCCGACAGCCAGGTGATCACCATTGACCCCGCGCTGCCCCTGGAGCAGGCGGCCGAGGACTACGCCCGGAAGCTCAGGCAGGTGAGCCCGGGGCGGGACGGGGAGAGGCGTCCGTCCGCCCGTCCGTGAAGTGGCCGCGCCCCGGCAGCAGCGGAGCAGCAGCCTTGCACAGCTGTCGCCAGCAGGAGCTGCCCGGGGGTGTGGGGTGGGGTGGGGTGTCCGGGACCCTGGAGGAGCCCCCCCACCTCACCCCTGCAAGGCCACGGCCCTGGGTGGGGGTGGGGCAGAGGGCGGCTTAGACACGGTTGCCCGGGTAACGGGCCTGGAATCCCACGTCCGGGGACAGTGGCGTCATCGATAGGCACGTGGCTTTGGTCACGAGCAGGGCCGGGCGCCGTTTCCTGGGCCACAACTGCTTTCGAGTTCGGACGCCCGTCCCCGGGTGTCCTCTGAGCCCTCCCGCCTGCTTTGTCCGGTCCCCAAGGCGTTCCAGGGCGACTCCATCCCCGTGTTCGACCTGCTCATCCTGGGCGTGGGCCCCGACGGCCACACCTGCTCGCTCTTCCCGGACCACCCGCTGCTGCAGGTGAGCCGCCCGCCGCCACCCCATGGCGTGGCCCCGCGCTGGGCCCCAGCTGGACCCATCCCCGGCGTCCTGAGCTTCCCGAGGGAGGGCCGCCTGTGGGGTCGGGCGCCCGAGAGCAGCCGGGTCTCAGGGCAGCCTCTGCCAACGCGCGTGCCTGCCTGCAGCCCCCCCTCCCCCCGCCGAGCCCCAGGTCACCTGGTTAGAGGCGCGGGCCGTGAACCAGCCAGCAGCGCCTTGTGATGACGGGACGGGGTGGCGGCCACATCGGGCTGGCGAGTGTGTGTGTGCGCTCGGGAACTGCAAGTGACGTTGTACCTCTGTCTCCGCCGCCCGCCTTCCTCCCCCAGGAGCGAGAGAAAATTGTGGCCCCCATCAGTGACTCCCCAAAGCCACCTCCACAGCGCGTGACCCTCACGCTGCCCGTCCTGAATGCGGCCCGGACCGTCATCTTCGTGGCCACCGGAGAAGGCAAGGCCGCTGTTCTCAAGGTAACAGCTGGGGGTTCCGGTCCCAGGAAGGTCGCGGGCCCCGGGGATAGGATATGGCCCCAGTCGCTGTCCTGCTGGAAACGTCAGATCTAAAGACAAGTCATCCAGGGACTTCTCTAGAATCTTTAAAAAAAAAAGAAAAAAAAAGATTAAATATTAAAAATTTATAAAACAAAAACATAAAGATAATTCAGTACTTCTCGTGTCAAAGGGGAGATTGAAACTGGGGGATTTCAGGCTGCATGGGATTGAATGGCTGTGAAATGGAATTGATGGGGTGAGGCCAAAGCTGCACTCAGAGGCAAATTCATAGCATTAAAATGCATTTTTTTTTTTAATTAAATAGGGAACCGTTGAAAGAAATAAAACACTTTACTGTAGAGTTAGAAAAAGAACAGTATTATAAATCTAAGAAAAGTTGGTGGAAGGAATAACTGAAAGTAAAATCAGACAATAATGAGTTGGTTAATATTTTTTTAAACTTTTAAATATTTTTAAAACATTTTAGATAGTTTTTAGTTGAGTAGGGCCAAAAGATTAATAAACCCTTAATAAAGCCAATCAAGAGGGGGGAAAAAAATCACATAGCATTAAAGAAATAGAAGTACAGGCAGCGTGTTGGGTGGTCCCGTGGCTCTGTCTCTTGGTTCAACAGTGTTTGGACAGAACTGACCCAAGGACTCCCTTTTCTCCAGGAAAAAAAAATAAAAATAAATAAATTTTAAAAAATATTAAAAAAAAATAAAAGGTACAATTACACATAATATTTTGGGAAAATATATAATTTATTATGGTATTAAAAATAAACTAAATCTGGCCGGGCTCGGTGGCTCACGCCTGTCATCCCAGCACTCTGGGAGGCCGAGGCGGGCAGATCGCCCGAGGTCAGGAGTTTGAAACCAGCCTGAGCAAGAGCGAGACCCCGTCTCTACTATAAATACAAAGAAATTAACTGGCCAACTAATATATATATAGGAAAAATTAGCCAGGCATGGTGGCGCATGCCTGTAGTCCCAGCTACTGGGGAGGCTGAGGCAGGAGGATCGCTTGAGCCCAGGAGTTGGAGGCTGCTGTGAGTGAGGCTGACGCCACGTCACTCACTCTAGCCCGGGCGACAGAGCGAGACTCTCTCACAAAATAAACCGACAGTGGCAGGTGGCAGGAAGAAAGGGCCCCGTCCCTTGTGACTGAGGCCGGGAGGGCTAAGAAGGGCGTCCTGGCGTTTCGAGGCCTCACCTCCTGCCCTGTGCCCGCAGCGCATCCTGGAGGACAAGGACTCGAACCCGCTGCCCGCCGCGCTGGTGCAGCCCCACACCGGGAGACTCTGCTGGTTTCTGGACGAGGCGGCCGCCCGGCTCCTGACGGTGCCCTTCGAGAAGCATTCCACCTTGTAGCGGGCGCCGGGCACCACGCTCGCCCGAGGGGCTGGGCCCCGCCGGGAGCCCGCGACGCAGCCGGGCCACCAGCCCTGCCCGGGGCCGGCCCGCGGTCTGGGCGACCCGGGTATTAAACGTCGGGTTGCTGGAAGTCTCTGGTGTGTCGCGGCCGTTGGCGGCAGCGGGCTGGGTGGGGCGGCCTGGCCGGGCGACCCGCAGCCCGGTCTCAGTGGGGCAGACGGGCTGCTCCCCAGGGCGTGGGCACCGCGGGGCGGCGTCCCGGGTGGCGGAAGGCAACGGAAGGGTGTTGCCCGCGGCGTCCCAAGTCCAAAACGAAGGGAAGACCCGTCCCGCGTCACTCCTGGCTCCTGGTGGCCCCAAGTCCTTGGTGTCGCTTGGCTCAGAGAGACTCACCGAGGCTGCAGCCTCCGCGTCTGTTGTTTTGGTTTTTTTTTTTTTTTTTGAGACAGGGTCTCACTCCATTCCCCAGGCTAGAGTGAGTGCCGTGGCGTCAGCCTCGCTCACAGCAACCTCAGACTCCTGGGCTCGAGTGATCCTCCTGCCTCAGCCTCCCGAGGAGCTGGGACTACAGGCATGCGCTACCACGCCCGGCTAATTTTTCCTGTATATTTTTAGTTATCCAGCTAATTTCTTTCTATTTATAGTAAAGACGGGGTCTCGCTTTTGCTCAGGCTGGTCTCGAACTCCCGACCTCCAGCGATCCTCCCGCCTCGGCCTCCCAGAGTGCAGGGATGACAGGCGTGAGCCACCGCGCCCGGCCCGTCTGTTTTCTTACAAAGGCCCCTGTCCCCGGGTTCGGGATCACCCCACTGTCCTGGTGATTTTGTCTCCCGACCCCCGGAAGGAGTGACAGCCGCCAAGGCCCTTTGTTCCAAACAAGCTCACGTTCTGAGGTCCCGGGGCGAGGGTGCGGACACGTCGTTCCGCAGGGGCACAGATTGGGAAGCCACTCGACGCCCACTGGCCTGAGCTCCGACCTCACGCCCGGCACCAGCCGCGGCCACTGCGTCCTGCTGTGCTGCAGGCCTGCTCAGAGCCTTGAAGACGCCCAGGGGCCGCTGGGCTGCGGCGTCTTCCGAGAGTGTGTCTGCTCGGGGCCCACCCTTCAGCTGTCCCCGCTTGGGGCGCCTCGGGAGGGAGGCTGTCGAGGGAGGCCGGTGGGCGGGCGCTCAGGGGCTCTGGTGTGGGGCCTGGAGTTGGCACCCGGCAGCTGGGCGGGCGGGCAGGGGAGCCGAAACCACAGAAGGGGAAGTTTCCTCCAGTTCTCCTGCGGGGGGTCACCGAGATGTGACAACAGTGGGGAAGTGGGGCGCGGCCTGGCCGGAAGCAAGTTGACAAACAGCAGAGAGGGCGGGAGGGGGCGCCCAGCTGTGGGCCGGGGGGACGGCAGGTGGCTCTGCCCCGGGGCTGTGGGCAGAGGCTGGGGCAGGGGGCCGGGACGAGAAGGGCAAGGTAGGGGGTGGTCACGGGGTCCACCGCCCCCCATTCCTCTCTCCAAGAGCAGGGGGTCTCCCTGCCGTAGACCACCCGTCTCACGAGCCTCCCTGTCGCCCCGGCAACCTCCCCCAACATCAGCCCCTCCCCCAACCCCGGCTGCCCACGCTTTCTGCCGTGCCCCTCACCCACCACACGTTCCCACCGCAGGGCCTTTGCACGTGCTGAGTATCCCCTTTCCTCCACCTTCTCGCATGATCTGGGCCCTTGCTTCCTTTTAGGTCTTGGTGCAACCTCACCCTTGTGACCCCTCCCCGCCCCCTGTCGTCTTCTGTCACTCCCGCTCCATTTTCCTCCCTTAGGCTAATAGTTAAACAAAACATGGAGGTTTAGCTCTTTCTCCGGAGACAGGTCACCCAGGGCTGGAGGAGCAATGGCGTGAACTCTTTGGGGACCCCAGCTTGTTCTACGTTGTTGCTATGCCATTGGCATCACATGGCGGTGGGTGGGGTGGTCCACCTCATGGTCCAAGGTGGCTGCTTGTGCTCCAGCTATCGCACCCACATTCCAGCCACTGGAGGAGGCACAGGAGAAGGCGGTTCGTGCCAAGGAAACATCCCAGGATTCACTCAAGGCACTCCTGGTCACATCTTCATGGCCGCACAGTGTGGCACAGCCCCACGTGTAACAGCAAGGAAGACCGAAAAGTTCGGTGTTGACCGGACAGCCACGGCCCTGCTGTCATCTGGGATTCCAGGACTGGAGCCACCAGGAGCGCCGGGTGTTCGGGGGGACTCGTGCTCGTTGTGCACTGGTGGCCGGCCCGCCCTTGGGGTCTTGCTCCCGAGGGGCCGCAGTCCCGGCCTTCCCGCCCCAGCCCGGAAAGCCCCAGTGTCCCTGGGGAGCCTTCAGGGCCCCGCCCCACTCCCTGGACCCTGCGCCAGGTGCTCAGCTCTCTGTGCTCGAGAAAGCCCGTGACAGCTCCACCCGGTCTGCTTGGAGGGCGGCCCGCCCCTCCCGCTCTCCTTCCATCCATTCATTCATTCATTCATTCATTCATTCATTCAGCAAACACTGAGGGCTGCTCTGCGCCTGCGCGGGGCACCAGACAGGTGAAGGAGGGGACGCCCGGCTCGGCAGCCCCAGGCGGGCGCTGGGACACGGAGTACCTGGCCCGCCGGCCTAGGGGTGCAGGGCCGGCTCTCCAAGAGGCTGGCGGCCCCAGCCAAGGTTGTGGGGACGAGGCCCCGGTGACCAGGTGTGGGGAGCCGTGGGACGGGTGTTGTGGGCACCGCCTGTGCCTTCCGGGCGTCAGGGGACCCTGGGGACCCAGGGAGCGGCCGGCGGCTGAGCCGGCCTGTGCTGCTACCCGGAGCGGGAGGGGAGCTGGGGCGGGGAGTGAGGGTTGGGAGGCTGGAGATGGAGGCTGGGCTGGGAAAGAGCTGCCTTGGAGAGACACTTCGGAAGCTAAATTGAGAGCGGGGCGTGGCGGCTGCTTCTGTCATCCCAGTTGGCCACAGGGGAGGCTGAGATGGGAGGATCATTGAGGCCAGGAGTTTGGGATCATCATGGGCGACATTGTGAGTTTCCTAAAAAAACCAGAGAAGGGGAGGGGCGAGGTGGCTCTCGCCTGTCATCCCAGCACTCTGGGAGGCCGAGGCGGGAGGATCGCTCAAGGTCAGGAGTTCGAAACCAGCCTGAGCAAGAGCGAGACGGGAACCCTGTCTCTACTATAACCAGAAAGAAAATTTTAATCTGGCCAACTAAATATATATGCCAAAATTAGCCGCCATGTGGGCGCATTGCTGTAGTCCCCAGTACTGGAGGGGCTTGGAATGGCAGGAGGTCGCTTGAGCCAGGGAGTTGGAGTGTTGCTGTGAGCTAGGCTGACGGCCGGCACTCACTCTAGCCTGGGAACAGAAGTGAACTCTGTCTCAAAAAAAAAAAAGAGAGAACGGAATCAGAGGCGGGATGGGTTTGGGGCAGGGGAGATGTGGGGCCAGAAGGAACCCCACTGGAACCCCAAGGATGAGGCTCCAGTGTCACCCCCAGTCTCTGCTCCCCGCTCCCCTGAGGCCCCGCGCGGGATGGTCTGGCAGCGTCTGCCCCGCTCTGGCCGCCCGTCCTGCCCCGTGTCCGCCCTGCGTCCCTCCTTGCAGGGGGCTGGTGAACGTCGGCCTCTTGTTTGGCAGCCCAACCCCCCCAACTCGGCTGCCCCTCGCCCCCCCCCACCCAGGCTGGGCCTCCTGCCCCCGCGGGCTGCCCCCCTTGGCCCCTGCCCCCATGGACCCCTCCCCTGGAGGGCTGCCCCCTCGCCCTCGCCCCCCCCCACGCGGGGCTGCCCCCCCGCGCCCTCGCCCCCGCGGGCTGCCCTCGCCCCTCGGCCCCAGGGCTGCCCCCTTGCCCCTTGCACCATGGGACCCCTCCCCTGGGCTGGCCACCTAGTCCGTCCCCCCCCAGCTGCTCCCTGGCCTCCTCCCCGGGGGCTGCTCCCCTCGCCCCCCCCCACAGGCTGCCCCTCGTTCTCGCCCCCGTCCCTGTCCCCTCTCTCCGGGCTTGCCCCCTCGCCCTTGCACCCCCACCGGGCTGCCCCGTCGGCCCCTCGCCACCCCAGGGCGTGCCCCTCGCTTCTCGCCCCGCTCTCTTTCCCCTCCCCCGGGTGCCACCTCGCCCCCAGCCCCGGCTTGCCCGGCCCCCAGAAAACCGCCGTCGGGGCGCCCTGGGTCCCCAGGGAGCGGGAGGCCGAGTGGGCGGGCGGGCAGGGGCGCGGGGGGCGAGGGCTGGCCGCGCAGCCCTCCTCCAGCCGCCGCTCCCCGCGACTCAGACGCGCGCGGCGGCGCGGATGGCGGGCGCCCTCCTGCGCCCGAGCGAGCGGCAGACGCATGAGGCTGGAGCGGTGAGCGCGGCCGCGGGGCTGGAGCGCGGCGGGTCGCACGCGGACCCGCTTCTGTGGCTCGTCCCCGCGTTCGCACCGCCGACACCTGTCATCCACACTCCTGGAGGCCGGAGGCGGGCAGGAGTCGCTCGAGGTCAGGAGTTCGAGACAGCTGAGGGCCAGAGCGAGGACCCATGGTCCTCTATATAAATAGGAGAAGAAATTAATTGGGCCAACTTAATATAATAAAAAATGAGCGGGGCTGGTGGCGCGCATGGCCTGAGTCCCAGCTACTCGGGAGGGCTGAGGCAGGAGGTCGGTTGTGAGCCCCAGTACTGTCTAGAGGGTGCTGTGAGCGGAGGTCTGATGCCACTGCACTCACTCTAGCCTGGGCAACCAAAGCAAGACCTGGTCTCAAAAACAAAAAAGAGAAAAGGGTCGCTCCCCCATTAATTGGCAGTTCAGGTGTGAGCGTGTGTTTGTTATTTGATGAATTCTGCAGCGCAGTATTCGGGGCAGGTTCGGCAGCTGGGGAGCCAAATGGGGCGCAGGTGGGGGTGTCCCAGCCGCGCCCCCGGGTCCCCAAGCAATACCGGTCCCCTCCATGGCAGGAGAGACCGCAGGGCATGCCCCCCCTTGGCAATCGCGACCCCTGGGACCCCCGCAAGGCCCAGTCCCCAAGTTTGAGATGAGAGAACGGCCCCAAATTCAGGTGCCACTTGAGTCCCCTCTGTCCTCCTCAGCAGGCCCAGGGTGAGGCACCCGGTAGGCTGTGTGCTGGGTCGCGGAATCTGCCGTGAGGTGTGGCCAGCCCTGTGGACTAAAAGACCCAAACACACACAACACAGCAACCTAGACCAATGGGAAATAGCAGATCCAATGTCATTGTCACCGAAACAGACAGCAATTTTTGTTTTTTTTGTCACCCAAACCAGGCAGTTGGAATTGGGAGTGACGGGGAGAGCAGGGTAGGGTTGAGATCCTGGAGCCTCCTCCACCTGTGGCCTGCGCGCACCTGTCCTTCGTGCCCTAAGGGCTCACCTCCCGTGGCAGCGAGAATGGGCTGGCCTGGAGTTCCCAGGCCCATGCCCGGTCGCCATTCCCCAAGCCAGCAGGAGGAGGAGCTAAGTTTTATTACACAGCCAAGTGCACATCTTAGGGGAAGGGCAGGTTGAGAGAACACTCGCGTCACCCGGGAAACGTTCCTTGTGCTGGAGGGGTGA
>NC_033683.1:1071725-1083026 GCF_000165445.2 Microcebus murinus | reverse complement strand
CCTGGCCCCAGGGGAGCGGGGAGGCGCAGGTGCGGCGGGGGCAGGGGCGCGCGGCGGGGGCGAGGGCTGGCGCGCAAGCCCCTCTCCAGCGCCGCTCCCCGCGACCCAAGGACCGGGCGGCGGCGGCGGCATGGGCGGGCGGCCCTCCTGCGCCCTGAGCGAGCGGCAGCAGCAGAGGCTGAGCGGTGAGCGCGGCCGGCGGCTGGAGCGCGGCGGGTCGCCACGCCGCAGGGACCCGCTTCTATGAGCTCGTCCCCGCGTTCGCACCGGGCGCACCTGTCATCCACACTCTGGGAGCCGAGGCGGGAGGATCGCTCGAGGTCAGGAGTTCGAGACCAGCCTGAGCCAGAGCGAGACCTGTCTCTACTATAAATAGAGAAGAATTAATTGGCCAACTAATATATATAGAAAAAATGAGCCGGGCGTGGTGGCGCATTGCCTGTAGTCCAGCTACCTCGGGAGGCTGAGGCAGGAGGATCGCTTGAGCCGCAGGAGTCTGAGGGTGCTGTGAGCGAGGGCGATGCCATGCACTCACTCTAGCCTGGGCAACAAAGCAAGACCCTGTCTCAAAAACAAAAAAGAGAAAAAGGGTCCTTATTTAATTGCAGTTCAGGTGTGAGCGGTGTGTTTGTTATTTGATGAATCTAACCGTATTCGGGGCAGGGTTCAGAGCTGGGGAGCATGTGGGCCAGGTGGGGGTGTCCCAGGCCCAGCCAGGCCCCACAACGGTCCTCATGGGCAGGGAGAGACCAGCAGGCCCCTTGGCATGGACCCTGGGGACCAAGGTCCAGTTCCCAATTTGAGATGAGAGAGGCCAGATTCAGTGCCACTTGAGTCCCTCTGTCCTCCTCACAGGCAGGTTGAGCACGGTACTGTGTGCTGGGTGCCGGGAATGCCGTGGGGTTGGTGCCAGCCCCGCCCTGGCAGGCTCACAACCTAGACCGGGAAAGCAGATGAAGTCATTGTCATCCAAACAGCAGTTGGATTGGGAGTGACGGGGAGAGCAGGGTGGGGTGTGAGATCCGGAACTCCTTCCACCTTGTGGCTCAGCCACCTTGTGCCTTCTGTGCCCAAGCTCACCTCGTGGCACAGAATGGCTGCTGGATTTCCAGCCATCCGGTCTGCATTCCAAGCAGCAGGAAGGAGGAGTGTTTTATACACAGCCAAGTGGGCACATCTTAGGGGAACAGCTTGAAGAACACTCCGTCACCCGGGAAAGTTCCTTTGTGCTGGAGGGGTGAGGGGGGGACGCTTTGTAAAAGATTTTGAAGATCTCCCCAGGTAAAGGTCACGAGGGACCTCCCAGGGCGGTGGGACGGTTTGCTACCTGGATGGCGGTGGCGGCTGGGTGGCCGTGTCATCGCATCCAAGCTGGGGGACCGCCCGCCTTGCGCGCCCCGAGGCGTCAGCCCCGCGCAGAGCCCGGGTCGCCCAGCTGCCCCTCCGCGCGCGGGAGCGGGCGCGGCGCGAAGGGCTAAGGGCGAATGAGGTCGGGGCGTGGGGACAGGAGCCCGCGGTGGCTTCCGCGTGCGCCCGGGAAGACGGGACGCCCAACCCCGCCGTTCATCTTTCATGGGGCGCCCGCTGCGCCCTTGTCCGCAGGCCGGGTGGACGCCCTGCTGGGGGACTTCCTGCCCCGCTACCACGCGCAGCTGGCGGCCTCCGTGCTGCGGCAGGTGGCCGGAGAGCTCGGCGCCCCGGAGCGCGCTGCGGGCCAGCTGCTCCGCAGCAAGGTGGGTGCCTGGGGGGCGGGGCTGAGCGTGCGAGCGGGGCGGGGGGGGGTCAGGGGTGGCGGCGGTTGGAGGGGAGCCCGCCCCCCGCCGGCTCTGACCACGGCCCCCGGGTTGGGGCCACTTCAAATATTAATTCTCAGCCGGGCGCGGTGGCTTGCGCTTGTCACCTCGGCATTCTGGGAGGCAGAGGCGGGAGGATCGCTCGAGGTCAGGAGTTGGAGACCAGCCTGAGGAAGAGCGAGACCCCGTCTCTACTATAAATAGAAAAAAATTAACTAGCCAACTAATATATAGAGAAAAAAGTCAGCCGGGCATGGTGGCGCACGCCTGTAGTCCCAGCTACTCGGGAGGCTGAGGCAGGAGGATCGCCTGAGCCCAGGAGTCTGAGGGTTGCTGTTGCAGCGGGGCTGACCCAGGCACTCACTCTAGCTGGGCAACAGAGTGAGACTCTGTCTCAAAAAAAAAAAGAAAGAAAGAATCGGCACCAAGGGCGTGGCCCTGGGGCTGGGGAGCTGCAAACAAGGGGTCTGCGCGCCCGGGGGCCCACCTCCGCCCGTGCGGGACGTGACCCGCGGCCGGCACCTCCGGCTTGCGAAGTGCCGAGTCGCGAGCCCGAGGGGCCTGAGCCAGCTGCGCGGCCGCCCGCCCCGGTGGCAGCCGGTCTTCTGCGTCCTGCGCGGCGACGGGCGCCTGGAGTGGTTCGGTCGCAGGAGGGTGGGGGGGGGCCCAGACGCTCGGACGTACGCCGCCCCCACGCCCGCCCTGCCCCGCCCCCGCCCGCCCGCACCCCTCCGTGGTTGGGGTCCGCTCGCAGCCCAGGGCCCTGCGCCTCGCACTCGCGGGGCGAATCCAGAGCCCTTGTGTGCGTGGCGGCGCGGGTTGTCCTGTTGCTGGGCAGGGCTGGAGGAGCCAGGGGCGGGTCCTCAGGCAACCCGGACGCTCGCCACATCCTGGAGAGTGGGGGCTGGCGCTGTGGCCCGGGGAGGGAGGGAGAAGGAAGGAGGGGGAGACGAGGGGTGATGGCGGAAGAGCAGGAGGAGGCCACGCTAGTCATCCCGCATCTGGGGAGGGCCAGGCGGGAGGATCGCTCCAGGTAGGATTCGAACAGCCTGGCAAGATGCGAGACCCGCGTCTCTACTATTAAATAGACAGGAAATTAATTGGCTAACTAAAAATATAATACTATACAAATATTAGCCGGGCGGTGGTGGCGCGTGCCTGTAGCCACAGTATGGGGAGCTGAGGCGGGAGGGATCGCTTGAGCCCCAGGGTTGGGTTGCTCGTGAGCGAGGTTGCGCCAGGCACTCACTTGCCCGGGCAAAGAGCAAGACCTCTGTCTCAAAAAAAAAAATTCAAGAAAGACACAAGAAGGGCGGGGGGGAAGGAGGGCCTGTGAATCCAGATTCCTCCCTGGACACCCAGGGCGGCACAGGAAGCGCCGCGATGTGTTCGGGTCGGGTGTTTCGGTGTCTTCCGCAGGTTCGAGCGGGGGGCTCGTCGCTGGGCTCCGCGTCTGACGGGTACAGGCATGCACTTCCCGCAAGACTACTCCAGCCTCCTGGACGCCTCGGCCCCGGCCTGCCGGTGAGAGCCGCGTCCACTGAGGCAGGTTTCGCCCAGGTGGCATTCGGGACCGGCCACCGGGTGCAAGTAGCGCCCCCCCCAGGGGGACAGCCACACACGTGCTGGGCAGCACCCCTGGCGCCGGAGAGAAGAAGCCGCTGTCACCCGGCGAGAGGGAACGGTTGGGCGAGGAGGCAGAAGCAAAATGGCAGAGCTGAAAAAATCATAACCCGTGTCAAATGCACTGCGGGGGATGGCACCGACAGGGCGGGCTGACACAGACCTTGGCCTCGGTTGCAGGGGTCCCTGCAGAGCTTGTCCTGTCTCCTCCCCCTCCTCCCCTCCCCCACCTCCCTTTCTCTCCCTGCTCTCTTCTCACCATAATGCATAATGTGGAGCAAAAAACTTCCGCCGGGCGGAGCCTGGCAAGTGCGTAGGGCCGGGGCCTGCACCATCTCAGCCTGCCAGCCGTGCTGATGGCCTGTCACTATTCTCCGTGTCGGGGCACGGACATGTACCCGTGAGACATAGGGCTTTGGCCCACGAACTGGCCGTTCTCTATCACATGGACTTCGTCGTGCCCCATGCATTGGTTGCAGAAAGCAGATTGGTTTGGTTTTTTTTTTTGAGACGAGTCTGGCTCTGTTGTGTTGCGGGACTAGGGTGAGTGCCGCTGGGGCGTCAGCCCTCGCTCACAGCACCTCAGACTCTGGGCTCAAGCGTCCTCTGCCCTCAGTCCTCCGAGCGCTGGGACTACAGGCATGGCGCCACCCGATGCCCGGCTTCTTTTTTATATATATTTTTTAGTTCGCATTAATTTTCTTCCTGCTTTTAGTAGCGACGGGGTTCGCTCTTGCTCAGGCTGGTCTCGAACTCTGACCTCGGCGATCCTCCCGCCTCAGGCCTCCAGAGTGAGGTGGGTGACAGGCGTGGCCGTTCGCGCCGGTCCTGAGCCTTCTTTATTAGGCAGGAACACAGGGCGCCGGGGGCTGAAACGCGCCCAGTCGATAGAACTAGGAAAGCAGTTGGGTCACGTTGGAACCGGCCGGGCATGGCCGAGTCTCAGAGCCCAGCAACCTGACACGCCGTTCCGGCCCGTGGTCCGCCGTGGTGGCTGCTCAGAAGCGCTGTGCTGGGCAGGCCGCTGAGGGCTGGGACACGGTGCCGGATGGATTGGGTGATGTCTGCCCGGGGCAACACAGGGAGGGAGTAGCCCTGCCCCCCCGCCTAGACCGCGCAGGCCTGTTGCGAGGCGGCGCTGGGGCACGTTTCTCGGGCATCCTCTTTACAGGAGCGGATGACGTGCGCGCCTCCTCCGTCTGCTTTCGAGGAGCCGCGCTGGGAAGATCGCGACGCCCTCCTGGACGTGCCCGTGCGCTGGCCCCTGTTCTGGAGCACCCTTCCGGAGACCCTCTGCTCTCGCCACCAGCGGAGGCACAGTTACGTGCTGGAGGCTGGGCCCTGCAGGGCGCATGCCGAAACTTCGGAGCACAGGTGGGAGGTGCGGGAGGTGTTAGGCGGTGTGGAGCGTCCGGAGCGCTCAGTTTCTATCCACAAAAATGGGGCTGTTGGGCAGGCAGTGCAGTTATGATGTGACCAGGGCTGTACAGGGGCCCTTGCAGGAGTTCATGGGGGGCGGTTGGGGGGTCCGAATGGGTTCCCAGAGGAGGGCTTAGGTTCTGAAAAGGTGAGGGGCCGCCAGGGTGAGAGAAGGGGAACGGGACTGGACCATACAGTTGGGGCAGGTTGTTGGTGACGAATTACCCAACAGGAGGGGCGGCTCGGGGTGCCAGTAGGGCGAGCGGTGGTCCGGGCTGTGGTCGCAGCCAGAGGGTTCCTGGTCCTACAGTCCTTAAGTCACACACAGGTGGCTCATGGGCCCGCCGGTGCTCCCGGGGGCAGCGCGCGCCCAGCGGCATGCGCCCGCTTTTGCGCAGCTCCGGGTTGCGTGGGCGGGATCGGGTGTCGGGCCTGGGGGAGGCGTGGCTTCTCGCTGCGCCGGCGGCGGGGCTGGGGGCCTGGAGCCGCGCCCTCGTCCTGTCAGCGAAGCCATGGCCCCGCCGCCCGGGGCTTTCCTTGACACCGTCCGCCCTCACGGCAGCAGCAAGGGCACCTTCGGCGGACGACAGACGTGACCTGGACGGACGCCGAGCACGGTGAGTGCGCGCCAGGCGTGCCCGGGCGGGACCCCGGCGGGCGGCGCGGGAGCCAATGCCAGGGTCCCGCAGGTCTGGCCGCGGTGCTGATGCGGGAGCTGCTGCCGGCGCTGCGGGCCCGGACCCCGCCGCCTGCCGGGCGCCGGCGCGCGCGCGCCCTGGCCTGGACCGAGGTACCGGCGGTGCGGCGGGGCTCGGGCGGACGGGCCGCGCGCCGGTCGCTAACCACCTCGCGGTCTTGCCGCGTCTCCTCCTGTCCGCGCCCGCGCTCCTGCCCCGCGCACCGCGTAGTCCGCGCAGCTAGCTGGACGCCGTCAGCGGGTCGTGCTGGCCAGAGGTCTCCGGCGCGGGCTGCGCGGCCTTCCAGCCCGAGAGGACGAGCTGCTCGCGGCGCTGGAGAGGACGGATCCGCGCGGAGCTCGACCACACGCTCAGCTGCGACGCTCGCGCGCGGCGCGGCTGCGGGTGAGCAGGGGCGGCGCTGGAGCCGGGCGGGCTTGGAGCCGGGCGGGCCATGGAGCCGGGCGCGCTGGAACCTGGCGCGGCGGCGTGCCCGGGCGGAAAGTGGGCGTGTTAAATGGCCGTGAGCTGTAGAAGGGGCGTGTCTAAATGGGACGTGCAATGAGACGGTGCGGTCTAAAGTGGACGTGGCGGTGTCGTAATTGGAACGCTGGCATTGTCTAAAATGGACTGGCGTGTGTCTAAATGGAGCGTGGGCGTGTCTAAATGGACGTGGGGTGTCTAAACGGAGCGGTGAGGCGTTCTAACGGAACGTGGGGTGTCTGATGGAGGCGGTGGGCGTGTCTAAACGGACGGGCGTGTGTCTAAATGGAACGCTGGCATGGTCTAAATGGCCACGTGGGGTGCTAAACTGGAGCTGGGCGGTGTTTAAATTGAACGTGGCGTGTCTGAATGGGAGCGTGGGCGTGTCTAAATTGAACGGGGCGTGTCTGAAGGAGCACGGTGGGCGTCGTGTCTAGAATGGCCGTTCGGGCGTGTTAAATGGCACGTGGGCGTGTTCTTAGGGAGGGACAAGCTGGACAGGGACAGCCAGGCCAAGGGTTTTAGGGAATGGAGGAGAACCGGGGAGAGTGGGGATGGGACTGGATAGGTCCCAAGGACCTTGGGGGCTGCTGCTGGGAAAGACGGGTGCCTGAGGCGTGGCTGGGGGCGGTCTAAATGGGATGGGCGGCCTGAGGCAGAGGTGCGGGGCGAGGCCAGGTGGGCCAGAAGCCCGGGAAGAAGGCTGGCGGGGAGGGCGGGGGTGACGCTGGGCCAGGAGAGGGGTGGGGGAAAGGCAGACACACTGGCAGCGGCGTGCCAAGGTGGCCTCATCTCGGCTCAGCGACAGAGACGCGGGTTCGAATCCCGGCTCTGCCTCCCTCCCCTGCCTGCGCCCTGGGGCAGATTGGAGCCTCTCAGAGCCTCAGTTTGCTCCCCAAATAAAACGGGATAGAACAGGGTGCTCAGAGCCGGGGCTTCCCGCCCACCTCGCCCTGCCGAGCTCGGGGTCCCCGGGACAGAAAGAGAAGCACGCGCCCCGTCCCCACCGGCAAGCCCCCAGGCCCGTGCCTCCCGTCGCCAGCGGGTGTCCAGGGCCTGCTCGAGTCGTGCCTGCGCCGGGAGGTGGACGCGCAGCTGCCCCGAGTCACGCGGACGCTGCTGCGCACGGTGGAGGCCGCGACCGCGGCGGTGCGGGCCCTCCTGGCCCGGGGCGTGGAGCGCCTGTGTGGCCGCCTGCGCCAGGACCCGTCGGGCGCGCGGCTGCGGCGGGAGGTGAGCTGCGGCGGGCGGGCGGGGCGCCTCGCGGGGACCTCGCCACCCCCGTGTGTGAAAGCCCTCCCTGCGTTTGTTCCCGGCTGCTTTTTACGTGTCGTGGACCATGGCTAGCTCCCCATCGTGGCCACACCGCGAGCCTTAGGGCGCCGTTAAAACGTGGTGGAGCGGGGAAGGGAGTCAGATGACAAGAGTGGCCCTTCGGCGCGGGCTGGGGTCATCTTTCCCCCAAGGTCCTTTCCTGCCCTTCCCTGCTGGGCCACAGCTCGTCCTGTCCCTTGAGCCAGAGCACCCTGCACAGCGCAGGTGGCTGCACTTGCTACGTGTCAGGCAACCTTCCACTCGTTTTTATTTTAAGACAGAGTCTCACTCTGTCGCTGGGCTGGAGTGCCGCGGCGTCAGCCTCGCTCACAGCAACCTCAGACTCCTGGGCTCGAGCGATCCTCCCACCCCAGCCTCCCCAGTAGCTGGGACTACAGGCATGCACCACCACGCCCGGCTAATTTTATCTATATATTTATAGTTGGCCAATGAATTTCTGTCTATTTCTATAGTAGAGACGGGGTCTCGCTCTTGCTCAGGCTGGTCTTGAACCCCTGACCTTGAGCGATCCGCCCGCCTCGGCCTCCCAGGGAGCTAGGATGACAGGCGTGAGCCATCACACCCGGCCTCAACTCATTGTTAAGCCTCTATTTCGTACTCACCTTCTCCAAGAACTGTCCCCGGTCCCCCTCAGTGCCCGCAGTGGCCTGCGCTCCCCTTATCACAGTGTGGTTTGCGTCCCGCTGTGAGGGGCTGTCTATAATCCGTCTCCTCCGGCTCGGAAGGACAGACTGGTTAGAGCTGCAGCGCCCGGCCCCTATGTCTGACAGGGACTGAGTGTGCCCGTCTCCCCTCAGCTGTGCCAGCACTGCTTGTTGTGATTTTCTTTTCTTTTTCTTTTTTTCCATTTTATAGCCCTCACTCCATACTTCACTGTTACTTTACCATGAGTCAGTTTCATTGGTGACAACCAAGGCGGGATGTGTCTCTCTTTGTGTTTTTCCCACGGCCACGCGCGGTGGGGTCCTCGCCCGCCCCTCCACCGCCCGCTGGTCGCCGGGGCGCAGGTTCACGCGTTCGGGGAGATGCCGTGGGACCCGGAGCTCATGCAGGCGTGCTACCGAGAGGCCGAGCGGGCCAAGGGGCCGCTGGGGCAGCTGGTGGCGCCGTTTGGCTTCCTGGGGACGCAGAGCCTGGTGTTTGGGGTCCAGGACCTCGCACAGCAGGTGAGGGAGGCCAGGAGGCCAGGAGGAGGCCAGGCGGCCTCCAGCGAGCAGCTGCCAAGTGTGTCCTGGGGAGACCCAGATGACCGGGGCAGACCCCTGCCGGGCTCCCAGTCGCGAGTGGGCATGAGCCCATGACCGGGCAGCGGGCCGTGTGGCGGACAGGGCCGTGGGGGGCCTTCCAAGCCGGGACAGCAGGGGGGGAACGGGGGCCGGGCACGGCCGGGCGGAGGGATCGGCGCTGGGAGAACTTGCCTGCGTTTGGCGGAGATGAAGCAATTTCGAGAGATGGCACCTCGAGGGCAGGCGAGGAGGGTGGGCAGGTCGGGTAGGGCCTGGAGCGCAGGGCTAAGGGGCCGACCCCCGTCCTGAGGGCGCTGGGGAGCCACAGCAGGAGTGTGAGCAGGGGAGGGGCAGGATTGCATCCAAGGCTTAGGAAGCAGGGGCTGTGGGGCTGTCGGGCGGGAATGGAGGAGGCAGGGAAGAGCCCTGCAGCCCGATGGGGGGCTGTCAGTGGGGAGAAGCAAAGAGTGTCTTGAAGGCCAAGGAGGTGGGACCTGCAGATGGACATGGTGAGTGAGGGAGGTGGGGAGTGAGGTGACCCAGAGCCGCCCGGCACAGTTGCTCAGTGTGTGCACTGCACAAGAGCCCTCAGCAGAGCGGGCTGAACCCGGCTGCCTCTCTGTTCCTACCTTGGGCGCCCTGGCACCGCTTTCCCCGGGGGCTTTCTGCCAGTTTGGGCATAGGCCCCCCCCTCCAGGCGGGACGGCCCCCACCCAGGTCCTGAGATGAGGAGGAGGAGGAGGAGGTCGCTGGGAGGTCGCTGACCCGGTATTGAGAAGACGCGGGCCAGGCCGGCCCAGGAGGCAGGCGCGCGCGCTCACGGCCGCGCCTCCTGTGCCGCCGCAGCTCCTGGCGGACGCGGTGGCCACCTTCCTGCAGCTGGCCGACCAGGCTCTGCCCACGGGCCTGGCCTGCGACCAGGCTGCCCGGCAGCTGGAGAAAGTCGGGGGGCGCGTGCTGAAGGTCGGTGCGCGACGGCGGGCGGCCCGGGGGGCCGCCGAGGTCGCTGGTCGCGGTCGACAGGCCACCGCGTGTGTCGTGCAGAAGTTCGAGTCGGACAGCGGCTCGGGGCGGAGGGCGTTCGTGCGGGGCTGGGCGCTGAGCGTCTTCCTGCCCTTCGTGCTGCGCCGGCTGGAGGCGAGCCGCGGACAGGTGGCTGGGGGCGGGCGGCGGGGGCGGGAGACGGCGTGGCGGGACGGGGCGTTGCGTGGCGGCGGCGTGGCAGGGCTGGGGGCGGGGCTGGCCAGGCGCGCTGGTGGGCGTGGTGGGCGTGGTGTTTTTTTTTTGTTTCCGTGTGCCTGTAATGTTGGTTTGGTGTGGTCTTTCTGTGTGTGCCTTTTGGCCTAGTGTCTTGTGTCTGGGGTGTCTCGTTGTTTGTCCAGGGCAGACGTGTGTTGGTGTGTGTTCGTGTGCTGATTATGTTGTGTGTGTGGTGTCGTGTGTTGTTGTGTGCTCTCTCTAAATGGCGAGGCGGGGGCGTGGCTGTTTGGTGTTGGCGTTGGGTTGTTGGTTTTGTTTGGTTTTGTGTGTGCTGATGGCCTGGTTTGAGGCGGGGTATATCTATTGTTCAGTGTGTGAAAATTCCCCGCTGTCTCTCGCGTTCTCTGGAATAATGTTGTGTATCCTCTCTCTTATTGTTCTGCTCTCTCCGCTCTGCTCGTTAGTATTGACTCCCCCCTCCCCTGTGGCCTGGTGCTCCTGTCCTTTTTGTCCTCTCTCTCTCTCCACTTTTATACTGTTTTTTGCTCTCTTCATTGGAGATGCGGTCGTGTTGGGCGTGGGTCTCCACCGTCACCTTTGTACTGTCTAATATGGGCGTCAGGGAAGGAGGAGGCAGTATGTGTTGTCATGTTGTGTTTTGTCTGTTGTGTTTTCTTGGTTTGTTGTTTTTGTTATATTATGTTGTTTCTCTCTTCTGAGGAAGCAGGGAGGGGACAGGGAGCGCGAGGCCGTCCCTCCCAGGAAGGGCGGTCCGGGGACGTGGCCGTGCAAAGGCCCTGGAGGGCTGGCCGTGCCCGCCGTGTCGGCGAACAGTGGGGAGGGCGGATTTCTTCAGTCATGGCGTGGAGGGGTGATGAAGGGTGAGGGCCAAGTGGGTCACCGGGTGGAGACTGGGTTGCAGGGACTACGCAGGTCCTGCTGGGAGGAGTGACCGTGGGAGTTTCCCGGGTGGGACGCCTTCCTCTTGGTCCCTGTGAGATGTCATTTTATGTTGTCCCTTTAACCCCCCTTTCATCCTGTACAAGGACACCCAGGGAATACGGGCCAGCTGAGTCCATCTTTAAAGATACCGGAAAAGCCCCAAGGTGTCCCAGCTATGAGGCTCCAGGGGCTGGGGCCCAGGACCCAGGGTCATGGCCCCCA
This sequence comes from Microcebus murinus, assembly GCF_000165445.2. Classification (NCBI taxonomy): domain Eukaryota; kingdom Metazoa; phylum Chordata; class Mammalia; order Primates; family Cheirogaleidae; genus Microcebus; species Microcebus murinus. The sequence goes on along the minus strand of NC_033683.1, from coordinate 1,072,106 downwards.
GCGGCCTTCTCCTCCGGCCTGGGCCCCTGACGCCGCTGTTGCTTCCAGGAGCTGCCCGAGATCGGAGACCGTCGGTGGTGACGTTCTGGCTGTGGGCGGCCAGGGCCCTGACCACCCAGGGCATCTACGGAGGACGTGTCATCCGGGGTGGTCTCTCTCGCTGCCGAGGATCGACCGAGGTGAGCCCGCCCGCACATCGCCCGACGGCGCGTTCCGCCGTGGACTGTGGGTGTAAAACGACGCGCCCGATTGGCTCAGCTCTCTGTGAGAAGCACCTTGCGCTGTTGACCCTTTCCCTTTGGGTCAGGAGCTGGCCCGGAGCTCACAGGCAGTGGGTGGAAGTTCCCCGCGAGGAGGGGCCACTGGAGCGGCAATTTGTGG
>NC_033683.1:1041494-1054093 GCF_000165445.2 Microcebus murinus | reverse complement strand
TCCCGCGCCTGCCCGCCCGCAGGTCAGCCGGCTTAGGGGGCGGAGCACGGGCCCAGGTCTCTCGATTGGCGTCGCGTCCCTCGGCCCCAGAGGCCGATTTCGTCGGGTTTTGAGGCCGGCTCCAGCCTCCGCCCTGGGTGGTGGACCCGAGCAGAACCCGCCACCCGCTCCGCAGGGCTACTACCGGCGCCCCCGCCTACATCCCCATCCGAACGGGAGCGCGCGGGCGCTTCGCGGTGCCCATGGTGCACATCGACCTTCCTCGTGGACTGCGCAAGGCGGCCTCGGCGGAGCCCTGCCTCCTACCCGCCCCACCCGACTACACCTGCCCTTCGACGACATCATCGTGTTCCTTTCCTGCAGCAAGCAGGTGCGGTGCGCCATGGGGCTGTCGGCTTCCGGCTCCAAATAGAGCACATTAGGGACGATTCGCAAACTGGAACTGCAGGGGTGCAGGGCCGCCTTCAGGTGCAGCTGGATCCAGGGTGTTCAGACCAACGTTCCCAGATCCAGGTTGTCTCCAGCCCTGACTCGTCCTAGCCTTTTTTTTTTTTTTTTTGTTGGACAGTTCGCTTCTGTCTGCCCAGGCTAGAGTGAGTGCGTCGGCGTCAGCCTCGCTCAACCAGCAACCCTCAGACTCCTGGCTCAAGGCGGATCCTCCTGCATCAGTCTCCGAGTAGGCTGGGACTAAAGGCATGCTACCACCATGCCCGGCTGATTATATGTAATATATTTTAGTTGGCCAATTAATTTCTTTCTATTATATAGTAGGAGGCGGGTTCTCGCTCTTGCCTCAGGCTGGGTTTGAACTCCTGACCTGGGATGATCCTCCCGCCTCGGCCTCCCAGAGGTGCCTAGGTTACAGGCGTGAGCCACCGATGCTGGCCTCTTTTTGGAGACAGAGGTCTCCACTCTGTTGCCAGGCTAGAGTTGAGTGCCTGGGCGTCAGCCTTCGCTCACAGCAACCGCAAACCTCCTGCGGCTCAAAGCAAATCCTCTGCTCAGCCCCTTCCGGGGAGTAGCTGGGGACTACAGGCATGCGCCACCATGCCGGACTATTTTTCATGATATTTTTTAGTTGGCAATTAATTTTACTTTCTATTTATGGTAGGACGGGGGTCTCCTTTCTTGCTCAGGCTGGTTTTGAACTCCTGTTGAGCGATCCTCACCGCCTCGGCCTCCCAGAGCGCTCGGGTTGCAGGCGGAGACGCGCCCGCAGCAGCCCCCGTTTCTGACGGTGCTCTCCCACGCAGGAGGTGCAGATGCACGTGTGCACAAAAGGAGCGTGTCGGCTTCCTGCCGGTTGGCCGCTGCGCTCCCACAGCGGCCTCCAGGACGGAGACGAGAGCTTCATGGACACGTGCAGGCTGGAGGTCATGGGAACGTCTGGCGCTTGCTGCCCCGGGAGGGGCCGGGGCGCCTCCCTTTTGCAGCCGTCCAGCATCTACCAGTGGCACTGCGGTCCCATGCGCGGGCGCGGGGTCGAGGGCGTGCATGGTGGGGACGCGGTGGGGTGGCCGTCCCCGCTCCCACTGAGCTGCCGTTTGTAGGAGCTGACACGCGTGCTCACGGGGTAGGGGGGGTTCCTGGAGACGAGGTGGCGTCATGGAGCAGGAGGCGAAGTCACGGGAAAGAGCGGCCGCTGGAGGCAGGGCCGGCAAAGGCCGGAGGCCGGAGGGAGGGGACGGGAGCTTTGAACAGGCGAGGTGCGCGGGTCCGGAGGCCAGGCCAGCGGGGGCCTCAGAGGCCGAGGGCTTGTGTCACGTCTCAGGCGCTTTCAGGGACAGCGTCTCCTCTTGCTCCGCCGGTTCCCCACGCCGCGAGTTGGCACTCGACATTCGACCTTCCACGACACTTGAAACTTCCACGACACTTTTGACCTTGCCGACAACTTCGGGACCTTCCACGACACTTCGACCTTCCACGACCTTCCTTTTGTCATGCAAGGTCAAAGTGTCGTGGGAAGTTCAAATGGTCTGGAAGTCGAAGTGTCGAGTGCCACTCGCGGCTTGGGACCGGCGGAGCAGAGAGGAGACGCTGTCCTGACGCGGCTGGAGACGGTGGACACACCTCGGTCTGGAGGCCCCGGCCTGGCCTGGCCTCAGAAGCCCGCACTCGCCTGTTCCCAAAGCTCCGTCCATCCCTCGGCCTCCCGGGCCTTTCCCGGCCGCCTCCACTGCGGCCCTCTTTCCCGTGAGCCGCCCTCCTGTCATGACGCCACCTCCTCCAGGAAGCCCCCCCTGACGGCCTGAGACGCTGTGTCCAGCTGCCTACAAACCAGCTCAGTGGAGCGGGGGGACGGCCACCCACCCGCGTTCCCCATGCACGCCCTCGAACCCGGCGCTCCGCCATGGGACCGGCAGTGTCACTGGCTAGATGCTGGACGGCTTGCAATAAGGGAGGCGGCCCCGGCCCCTCCCGGGGCAGCAAGCGCCAAGACTTACCCATGACCTCCAGCTGCACGTGCATGGAAGCTCCGCTCGTCCTGGAGGCGCTTGTGGGAGCGCAGCGGCACGCAGGAAGGCCGTACACCCCTTGTTGGCACACGTGCATTGCACCTCTGCGCACGGGAGGCACCGTCAGAAACGGGGGCTGCCTGCCGGAGCGCTCCCGCCTGCCAACCCAGCGCTCTTGGGAGGCGAAGGCGGGGAGGATCGGCTCAAAGGTCAGGAGTTCAAAACAGCCTGAGCAAGGAGCGAGACCCCGTCCTACCATAAATAAAAGAAATTAATTGCCAACTAAATAAAAATATATAGGAAAAAATTAAGCGGGCAGTGGGCCATGCCTGAGTCCCCAGCTACTCGGGAGGGCTGGAGGCAGGAGGATTGCTTGAGCCCAGGAGGTTGGAGGTTGCTGTGAGCCGAGGCTGACGCCAGGGCATCACTCCCTAGCCTGGGCAACAAGTGGACCTGTCCAAAAAGAGGCCAGGCATGGTGGCTCACGCCTGTAATCTAGCTCTGGAGCCGAGGGCGGGAGGATCCTCCAGGTCAGGAGTTCAAACCCAGCCTGAGCAGAGCGAGACCCGCCTCTACTATAATAGAAAGAAATTAATTGGCCCAACTAAAATATATAAAAAAAGCCGGCATGGTGGTGCATGCCTGTAGTCCCAGCTACTCGGGAGACTGAGGCAGGAGGATCGCTTGAGCCAGGAGTCTGAGGTGTGGTGGAGCGGAGGCTGACGCCACGCACTCACTCTAGCCTGGGCCACAGAGCGAGACTCTGTCTCAAAAAAAAAAAAAAAAGAGCTTGAGGAGCGAAGTCAGGGCTGGAGACAGACTGGGATCCTTGGGGACGTTGTCTGGAACACCTGGACCAGCTGCACGCTGAAGGCGGCCCTGCACCCTGCAGTTCCGTGTTGCGAATCTCCTATGTGCTCTATTTGAGCCGGGAGCGAGGACAGCCCCATGGCGCACGCACCTGGTTGCTTGCAGGAGAAGGCGAACACGATGATGTCGTCGAAGGCCAGGTGTAGTCGGGGGGGCGGTAAGGCCAGGTCCGCGAGCCGCCTTGCGCAGGTCCACGAGGAAGGTCGAGTGCACCATGGGCACGCGAAGCAGCCGCGGCGCTCCGCTTGCGGATGGGATGTAGGCGGGGGTGCGCCGGTAGTGCCCTGCGGGAGCGGGTGGCGGGTTCTGCTCGGGTCCCCCAGGGCGAGCTGGAGGCCGGCCTCAACCCGACGGAAATCGGCTCTGGGGCGGGGAGGGGACGCGAGCGGCAATCAGAGAGGACCTGGGCGGCCGGTGCTCGCCCCAAGCCGGCTGACGCGGTGCGGGCGGCGCGGAGGGCTCGCCAACAGAAAGGGAAGGCGAAGGCCGCAGAAGGGACCGGCAATGGAGACCCTGGGATTTGCCCAGCGGTTAAACGTCAGATGTGTGATTTCAAGGAATGGGGCGGGTGATCAGGAAAGAAAGTTTCCAAGCTTCTGGGCGGGCGCGGCGCTCACGCCTGTCATCCCGGCTCTCTGGAGGCCGAGGCAGAGGATCGCTCGAGGTCAGGAGTTCGAGACCAGCCTGAGCAGAGTGAGACCCCGTCTCTGCTCTAAATAGAAAGAATTAATTGGCCTAATACATATAGGAAATATAGCGGCATGATGGCGCATGCCGTAGTCCGCTATCGGAGGCTGAGGCAGGAGGATCGCGTGAGCCCAGGGGTCTGAGGTTGCTGTGGAGCGAGGCTGCGCCACGGCACTCACTCTAGCCTGGGCAACAAGCGAGATCTGTCTCAAAAAAAAAAGCTTCTGGAACAATCGGAGTTTGGCATCTCTTTTCTCGTGTACCGTTTACAGATGGGAACTGTGAGTGTAGCCTTTGAATTTCTACGACGGGTGTTAAGACACAAACCGCTCCGCTGTCCAATTCAAAATGCTGAGTTTGTTTGTTATGTGAATTTCACCTCAATTTCAAGCAAAACACTAGGGAGGCGGCCAGGGTCACTGTCCCGGCTCCAGCCACCAGTCCCACCTGCCCCCCCTGGCACGGCCCCTGCTCCAGCCCGGCTCTTCTTGCCCGCTTTGCCTGGAACCCAGCCCAGCCCTGGGGTGGGACTTGTGACCGGCGCTGGCATCGAGCCTTGTGTTTCACTGGGCTTCGTGACCCTGGCATGGGCCGGTCAGAGCAGACTTTGGCGCATGCCATCGGGATCGTTCAGGCAGCCTGATAAGAAGCACCCGCGACCACGGAGACGAGACAGCTGCCTGACGCCTGGATCAAGCATGCCTGAAGCCCATCTCTGACGCCACCGCTTTCCTAGCTGTGTGCGTTTAGGCAGGTCACTTCTCCGTGTTTGTTTCACCCCGGGAGATGGGGGCAGGGGGACAGTCCAGCTCTGCCTCCCTCCCTTCGTCAGGTTAAAGGTTAGGGCTACCATGGTGGCGTTTACAAAACGCTCACCACGGGGCGTAGGACGGTAAGCCAGTCACGGCGGGCCGGCCCTACCCTGGGAGGTCATTCCCACCAGAAGTTGGAGTAGGCGCGCGAGTCCAGCATGGGCGCCACCACGTCTGTTCTCCGCGATCAGCAGGTCAGCGTGTCGGGGTTCAGGATCAGGTTTCGCGTCCACGAACTGCGAAACGCACGGCGGGGTGACGTCAGGGCCGCGTGGGACAGCGGGGCCCTGGAGAGGCGGGCGCCCCCGCCCTCAGCGCCAGCCCAGGCCAGCCCAGCCAGCCAGCAGCCCCAGCCCCAGCCCCAGCCCCAGCCCAGGCCCAGCCCCAGCGCACGCCTTGAGACCGGCCGCTGCCCCACGCGCGCCGAGAGAGCTCGCGCACCGGGTTGCGCAGCCGCGAAGGAGTCGCGCGCGCACACGGCGCTGGCGGGACGCGCGCAGGACCGCGGGGACCCCGCGACGCCCCACGTGCGGGAGCCCGAGAGACGGGCGGAGGGCAGCGCTGACCAGTGAGGAGGGCAGGGGTCACCCCGGCCAGGAGTGGCCTTTCTTTCCCTCGAGCAGAGTCTCGCTCTGTTGCTCAGGCTAGAGTGAGTGCCGTGGCGTCAGCCTCGCTACCAGCAACTCAGACTCCTGGCTCAGGCGATCCTCCTGCTCAGCTCCCGAGCAGCTGGACTACAGGCATGCGCCACCATGCCGGGTAAGTTTTTCCATATATTTTTAGTTGGCAATTAATTTCTATTTATAGTAGACAGAAGGTCTTACTCTTGCTCAGGCTGGGCTTCAAACTCCCTGGGTTTGAGCGATCCTCCTGCCTCGCCTCCCGAGTAGCTGGGACACAGGCATGCTCCACCACGCCCGGCTCATTTTTTCTGCATATTTTTAGTTGTCCAGCTAATTTCTTTCTATTTATAGTAGAGACGGGTCTCGTCTTGCTCAGGCTGGTCTCAAACTCCTGACCTCGAGCGATCCTCCCGCTTCGGCTCCCGAGGTGCCGGGGCTGTAACTGTATACTCTAAAACAGTTAATTTTATGTTCTATGAATTTTAAAAACTTTTACCGAAACTAACAAAAACCAGGCAGAAAGTAGATCTCTCTGGGGGCAACACTAAATTTGGCTTTTTTTTTTCTTTCTTAAGCTTTATATATCGTCTGTCTTATATTTTCTCTCAAGTAACATGCCGGTTTTATAAAACAGCGGGAAAAAGGGACCCTTCTAACAAAAAAATGTCTTAAAACATCAGACAGACAATTTCCCATCCCAACACGAACTTCCAATCTCCAATTACAAAGACGTAACTTTTGTGTCAAAAGCTGCTTTCGGTTTGACCAACACATTTGAGTTCACCCAGCCTTGCCGAGGGGGCAAAAAAGGTGAAAAACAGCAACCGCAAACCGCAAAGCAGAATCCAGGTGGGCAGGACAAGGCAGCTCTGTGCCGGAAGGTTCCAGATCCGCCTCCGTGCCTTGCTGGTTCTGAGGCCCCCACCAGGAAGCCGTCCTCCCTGCCTAAGCGTCAGCTTCCTCGTAAAATCCATACCCAGTCCCCAGGCGGGGCCTGTCCCTGGCTTTACGAGGTAACTAGAACCCGCTCCACGGCCCCTGCCCCATGTCGGCCTCCAGCCCAGCCCAGCCCAGGCCGGTCCTGCAGAGCCCGGGCTCTGCTCCCACAGCAGCCGCGGGGGCTCGGAAAATCTTAATCAGGGCCGGGCACGGTGGCTCACGCCTGTCATCCCAGCACTCTGGAGGCCGAGGCGGGAGGATGGCTCAAGGTCAGGAGTTCGAGACCAGCCTGAGCGGAGAGCGAGACCCGTTCTCTAATATAATAGAAGGAAATTATTGGCCAACTAATATATATAAAAAAATTAGCCGGGCACGGTGGCGCATGCCTGTGGTCCCAGCTCTCGGGAGGCTGAGGCGAGAGATGCTTGAGCAGGAGTCTGAGTTGCTGTTGGCTGGGGGCTGGGGCTGGGCGCTGGGCGCTGGGGGCGGGCGCCCGCCTCTCCAGGGCCCCCCGCTGTCCCCACCCGCCGGGGCCCTGACGTCGCCCCGCTGCGCAATTCGCAGTTCGTGGACGCCGACAACCTGATCCTGAACCCCGACACGCTGAGCCTGCTCATCGCGGAGAACAGGACGGTGGTGGCGCCCATGCTGGACTCGCGGGCCGCCTACTCCAACTTCTGGTGCGGAATGACCTCCCAGGTAGGGCCGGGCCAGCCGTGAGTCTGGCTTACCGTCCCACGCCCCCCGTGGTGAGCGTTTTGTAAACGCCACCATGGTAAGCCCTAATCTTTAAACCTGACGAAGGGAGGGAGGCAGAGGCTGCGACTGTCCCCCTGCCCCCATTCCGGGGTGGAAACAAACACGGAGAAGTGACCTGCCTAAACGCACACAGCTAGGAAGCGGTGGCGTCAGAGATGGGGCTTCAGGCATGGCTTGATCCAGGCGTTCAGGCAGCTGTCTCGTTCTCCGTGGGTCGGGTGGCTTCCTTATCAGACTGCCCGGGAACGATCCCATGGGCATGCGGCCAAAGTCTGCTCTGACCGGGCCATGCCAGGGTCACCGAAGCCAGGGAAACACAAGGCTCCGATTGGCCAGGCCCGGTCACAAGTCCCACCCCAGGGCTGGGGCTGGGGTTCCAGGCAAAGGGGGGGGGCAGAGAAGAGCCGGGTGCTGGAGCAGGGGCCGTGGCCAGGGGCAGGGGGACTGGGTGGCTGGAGCCGGAACAGTGACCCTGCCACCTCCTAGTGTTTTTGCTTGAAATTGAGGTGAAATTCACATAACAACAAAACTCAGCATTTTAAAATTGGACAGCGGAGCGGTTTGTGTTCTTAACACCCGTCGTAGAAATTCAAAGGCTACACTCACAGTTCCCATCTGTAAATGGTACAAAGAAAAGAGATGCCAACTCCAGATTGTTCCAGAAGCTTTTTTTTTTTTTGAGACAGAGTCTCGCTTTGTTGCCCAGGCTGGAGTGAGTGCCGGGCGTCAGCCTCGCTCACAGCAACCTCAGACATCTGGGCTCAAGCGATCCTCCTGCCTCAGCCTCCCGAGTAGCTGGGACTACAGGCATGCGCCCCCATGCCCGGCTCATTTTTTCTATATATATTAGTTGGCCAATTAATTTCTTTCTATTTATAGTAGAGACGGGGTCTCGCTCTTGCTCAGGCTGGTCTCGAACTCCTGACCTCCAGCGATCCTCCTGCCTCGGCCTCCCAGAGAGCCGGGATGACAGGCGTGAGCCGCCGCGCCCGGCCCCAGAAGCTTTGGAAACTTCTCTTCCTGAGATCCCACCCGCCCCCATTCCTCGAAATCACGCATCTGACGTTTAACCGCTGGGCAAATCCCAGGGTCTCAAATGCCGGGTCCCTTCTGCGGCCTTCGGCCTTCCCCTTCCTGCCTGGCGAGGCCCCTCCCGCGCCTGCCCGCCCGCCGGTCAGCCGGGCTTGGGGGCGGAGCACCGGCGCCCAGGTCCTCTCTGATTGGCCGTCGCGTCCCCTCCCCGCCCCAGAGCCGATTTCCGTCGGGTTGAGGCCGGCCTCCAGCCTCGCCCCTGGGGGGACCCGAGCAGAACCCCACCACCCGCTCCCCGCAGGGCTACTACCGGCGCACCCCCGCCTACATCCCCATCCGCAAGCGGGAGCGCCGCGGCTGCTTCGCCGTGCCCATGGTGCACTCGACCTTCCTCGTGGACCTGCGCAAGGCGTCCTCGCGGAGCCTGGCCTTCTACCCGCCCCACCCCGACTACACCTGGCCCTTCGACGACATCATCGTCTTCGCCTTCTCCTGCAAGCAAGCAGGTGCGTGCGCCGCGGGCTTTGCCGTCGCGGGGCTGTCCGGCTCCAAATAGAGCACATAGGAGATTCGCACAACTGGAACTGCAGGGTGCAGGGCCGCCTTCAGGTGCGGCTGGATCCAGGTGTTCAGACAACGTCCCCAAGTCTGAGTTTTTAAAACATTTTTTCGTTAAAGGTCCTTTTTCCCCTCTGTTTTTATAAAAGCCGTGCATGTTACTTGAGGAGAAAAATAAGACGAGAGTTGATAATGAAGCTTAAGAAGAAAAAAAAAGCCAAATTTTAGTGTTGGCCCCAGAGAGATCTACTTCTGCCTGGTTTTTGTAGTTTTGGTCAAAGTTTTAAAATTCATAGAACATAATTAACTGTTTTAGAGTATACAGTTACAGGCCCCGGCAACTCTTCGGGAGCCGAAGCGGGAGGAATCGCTCGAGTCAGGAGTTTTGAGCAGCCTGAGCAAGACGAGACCCGTCTCTAACTATAAATAGAAAGAAATTAGCTGGACCAACTAAAAACTTATGCAGAAAAAATGAGCCCGGGCGTGGTGGAGCATGCTTGTCCCCTACTCGGGAGGCGAGGCAGGAGGATCGCTCAAACCCCAGGGAGTTTGAGCCCACCTGAGCAAGAGTAAGACCTTCTGTCTACTATAATAGAAATTAATTGCCCAACTAAAAATATATGGAAAAACTTAGCCGCATGGTGGCGCATGCCTGTAGTCCACTGCCGGGAGGCTGAGGCAGAGATCGCCTAGCCCAGGAGTCTGAGGTTCTTGAGCGAGGCTGGGAAAAACGCCACGGCACTCACTCTAGCCTGAGCAACCAGAGCCGAGACTCTGCTCGAGGAAAGAAAGAGCCACTCCTGGCCCCGGGGTGACCCCCTGCCCTCCCCTCACTGGTCAGCGCTGGCCTCCGCCCCTCTTCTGGGGCCCGGCCCGTGGGCGTCGCGGGGTCCGCAGGTCGTAGGCTCGTCCCCGCAGCGCCAGTGTGGGCGCGAGGCTCCTCTCGCGGCTGCGCAACCGTCGGGCGCGAGGGCTTCTCTCGGAGCGCGTGGGGCAGCGCCGGTCTAAGGGGTGCCGCTGGGGCTGGCCTGGGCTGGGCGCTGGGCGTAAAGCCAGGGACAGGCCCCGCCTGGGGACTGGGTATGGATTTTACGAGGAAGCAGACGCTTAGGCAGGGAGGGGACGGCTTCCTGGTGGGGGCCTCAGAACCAGCAAGGCACGGAGGCGGACCTGGAACCTTCCGGAACCTCCCGGCACAGAGCTGCCTTGTCCTGCTCACCTGGATTCTGCTTTTGCGGTTTGCGGTTGGCTGTCTTTCACCTTTTTTGCCCCCTCGGCAAAGCTGGGTGGAACTCAAATGTGTTGGGTCAAAACCGAAAGCAGCTTTTGACACAAAAATTACGTTTTTGTAATTGGAGATGTTGGAAGTTCGTGTTGGGATGGGAAATTGTCTGAGAGAACGAGACATGCTGCCTGAACGCATCTGGGATCAAGCGCATGCCTGAGCCCCATCTCTGAACTGCCACCCCTTCCTAAGCTTGTGCGTTTAGGCAGGTCACTTCTCCGTGTTTGTTTTCCACTCGGTAATGGGGGCAGGGGGACAGTCGCAAGCCTCTGCCCTCCATCACCTTCGTCAGTGTTTAAAGATTAGGGCTTACCTATGTGGCGTTACAAAACGCTCACCCACGGGGCGTGGGACCGTAAGCCAGACTCACGGCTGGCCCGGCCGCCTACCTGGTGAGGTCATTCCGCACCAGAATGTGGAGTAGCGCCCCGCGAGCCCACATGGCGCACCATACCGTCCTGTTTCCTCCGCGATGACAGGCTCAGCGTGCGGGGTTCATGATCAGTGTTGGTCGCGCCACGAACTGCGAATTGCGCAGCGGGCGACGTCAGGGCCCCGGCGGGTGGGGACATTGCGGGGGCCCTGGAGAGGCGGCGCCCGCCACGCCCATCGCCAGCCTCGCCCCAGCCCCCAGGCGCCCGCCCAGCCCACGCCCGGCCCAGCCCTACAGCCCTCACGCCCCAGTCGCCCCGGTCCTCCACCCCCAGCCCCCAGCCCAGCGCCCGCTCCCCAGCGCTCCGCCCCCATCCGCCTCAGACCCTCATGCGCCCAGCCCCAGCGCCTCCAGCTCCCAGCACCCAGCCCCCCAGCCCGCAGCCCCAGAGCCCGCCCCAGGCGCCTCAGCCAGCCCCAAGCCCAAGCCCCCAGCCCACCAGCCCACAGCCCCCGGCCCCAGCCCCAGCCCCCAAGCCCAGCCCCCAGAGCCCTGCACCCAGCCCCAGCCCCCCAGCCCCCAGCGCCTCAGCCCCAAGCCCAGCCCCCAGCCCCAGCCCCCAGCCCAAGGCCCCAGGCCCAGCCCCAAAGCTCCCAGGCCCTAGCCCCCCAGCCCCAGGCCCCAGCCCCAGCCCAGCCCCCAGCCCCCAGGCCCAGGCCCCAGCCCCCAGCTCCCCAGGCCGCCCCCAGTCTCCCCAGCCCCAGCGCCCAGTCCAGCGCCCAGCCCTCTCAGCCGGCCCAGCCCCAGCCCCAGCTCCCAGCCCCCAGCGCCCAGCCCAGCGCCCAGCCCAGCGCCCAGCCCAGCCCCAGCGCCAGCCCAAGCCCTCCAGCCCCAGCCCCAGCCCCCAGCGCCCAGCCAAGCCCAGCCCCCAGGCCCCAATGCCCCAGCGCCCAGCCCCAGCCCGCCCCCAGCGCCCAGCCCCAAGCCCAGCCTCAGCCCCTAGCCCCAGCCCCTCAGGCCCCAGGCCCCAGCCCAGCCCCCAGGCCCAGCCCAGCCCCCAGGCCACAGCCCCAGGCCCAGCCCCAGCCCTCCAGCCCCCAGCCCCCAGCCCCAGCCCAGCCCCAGGCCCCAGCCCCCAGCCCCCAGCCCAGCGCCCAGCCCCCAGCGCCAGCCCTCAGCGCCCAGCGCCCAGCCCAGCCCCAGCCCCAGCCCCAGCCCCCAGCCACAGCCAGCGCCAGCCCCCTCCCCTCAGCTGCCCAGCCCCCAGCGCCCAGCCCCAGCCCTCCTCAGCCCCAAGCCAGCGCCTGCCCCCAGCGCCCAGTCCCCCAGCGCCCAGCCCCACCCAGCCCAGCCAGGCCCAGCCCCAGCGCCCGCCCCCAGCGCTCCGCCCCTTGAGAACCCGGTCCGCGCACCACGCGAGCCAAGAGACGCCCTGCGCCGCCACCGGTCGGCGGCCCGCGAAGGAGTCCGCGCCGCGCACACGGCGCGGCGGGACGCGCGCATGGACCGCGGACCCCCGGACGCCCCATTGTGCGGGATGCCCGAGAGACGGGCGGAGGGCCAGCGCTGACTTCAGTGAGGAGGCAGGAGGTTCACCTCCGCCAGGAGTGCCTTTTATTTTTTCCAAGACAGAGTCTCGACTCTGTGCCCAGTGCTAGAGTGATGCGCCGCGCTCAGCCTTCGCTCACAGCTAACCTCAACGTCCTGGCTCAGCAATCCTCCTCCTCACCTCCAGTAGCTGGTGACACAGCATGCGCCACCATGCCCGGCTAATTTTTTCTAATATATATTTACTTGTGCCAATTAATTTCTTTCTATTTAGTGGAGACAGGGTCTGCTCTTGTCAGATGCTGGTCTCTCGACTCCTGAAGCCAAGCCAATCCTCCCCTCCTCGCCTCTCCGGAGTTGCCGGGATGACAGGCGTTGAGCCTCCGCGCCCTGCCTGTAATGTGGATACTCTAAAACAGTTAATTTTTAATGTTCTATGAATTCTTAAAACTTTTACCCGAAACTAACAAAAAACCACGGCAGAAGCGTAAGATCTCTCCTGGGGGCACACTACGAAATTTGGTTTTTTTTTCTTTCTTAACAGCTCTTTATATAATCGTCTGTCTTATATTTTCTCCTCCAAGTAACATGCACGGCTTTTATAAAAACAGCGCGGAAAAAGGACCCTTCTAAACAAAAAATGTCTTAAACATCAGA
>NC_033683.1:1022488-1041469 GCF_000165445.2 Microcebus murinus | reverse complement strand
TGAGCCCAGGCTGAGGCAGGAGGATTGCTTGAGCCCAGGAGTTGAGGGTGCTGTGAGCCGAGGCTGACGCCAGGACTCACTCTAGCCTGGGCAACAGGAGTGAGACTCTGTCTCCAAAAGAGGCCAGGCATGGTGGCTCACGCCTGTAATCCTAGCACTCTGGAGCGCGAGGCGGGAGGATCACTCCAGGTCAGGAGTTCAAACCCAGCCTGAGCAAGAGCGAGACCCCGCCTCTACTATAAATAGAAAGAAATTAATTGGCCAACTAAAAATAATATACATATAAATCAGCGGCATGGGGTGCATGCCTGTAGTCCGCAGCTACTCGGTGAGACTGAGGCAAGGAGGGATCGGCTTGAGCCCAGGAGCGTGAGGGTTGCTGGTGGAGCGGAGGCTGACGCCACGGCACTCACTCTAGCCTGGGCAACAGAGCGAGACTCTGTGCTCAGAAAAAAAAAAAAAAAAAACAAGAGCTGAAGGAGCGAAGGTCAGGGCTGGAAGACAGACCTGGGATCTTGGGGACGTTGTCTGAACACCGCTGGATCCAGCCGCACGTGAAGCGGCCCGCAACCCTGCAGTTCGCAGTGTGCGAATCTCCTATGGCCTCTATTTGAGCCGGGAGGCGACAGCCCTCATGGCGCACGCACTGGTTGCTTGCAGGAGAAGGCGAACACGATTGAGCAGTCGAAGGGCCAGGTGTAGTCCCAAGTGGCTGGGACTACAGGCATGCGCCACCATGCCCGGCTAATTTTTTCTATATATTTTTAGTTGGCCAATTAATTTCTTTCTATTTATAATAGAGACGGGGTCTCGCTCTTGCTCAGGCTGGTTTTGAACTCCTGACCTTGAGCGATCCTCCCGCCTCGGCCTCCCAGAGCACTGGGGTCGCAGGCGGGAGCGCCCGCGGGCCGCCCCCGTTTCTGACGGCGCTCTCCCGCGCAGAGGTGCAGATGCACGTGTGCAACAAGGAGGTGTACGGCTTCCTGCCGGTGCCGCTGCGCTCCCACAGCGGCCTCCAGGACGAGGCTGAGAGCTTCATGCACGTGCAGCTGGAGGTCATGGGTAAGTCTGGCGCTCGCTGCCCGGGAGGGGCTGGGCCGCCTCCCTTTTGCAGCCGCCCAGCATCTATCAGTGAGCACTCATCGAGCGCCTGCCAGGTGCCGTCCCCGTGGCGGGCGCCGGGTTCGAGGGCGTGCATGGGGGACGCGGGTGGGTGGCCGTCCCCGCTCCCAGTGAGCTGGTTTGTGGGCAGCTGGACACAGCGTGCTCAGGGCCGTCAGGGAGGGCTTCCTGGAGGAGGTGGCGTCATGGAGCAGGAGGGCGAGCTCACGGGAAAGAGGGCCGCAGCTGGAGGCAGCGGCCCGGGCAAAGGCCGGGAGGCCGGAGGGAGGGGACCGGAGCTTTGGGAACAGGCGAGGTGCGCGGGCTCGAGGCCAGGCCAGGCCGGGGGCCTCAGAGGCCGAGGGTGTGTCCGCGTCTCAGCCGCGTCAGGACAGCGGCTCCTCTCTGCTCCCGCCGGTCCCCATGCCGCGAGTGGCACTCGACACTTCGACCTTCCACGACACTTTGAACTTCCACGACACTTCCCTTTTGTCACTGCAAGAAATTCCTTTATTGTTTCATTTTTATTTTTTGGAGACAGAGTCTTGCTCTGTTGCCCAGGCTACCGTGAGTGCCGTGGCATCAGCCTCGCTCACAGCAACCTCAGACTCCTGGGCTCAAGCGATCCTCCTGCCTCAGCCTCCCGAGTAGCTGGGACTACAGGCATGCGCCACCACGCCCAGCTCATTTTTTTCTATATATATTAGTTGGCCAATTAATTTCTTTCTATTTTTAGTAGAAACGGGGTCTCGCTCTTGCTCAGGCTGGTTTTGAACTCCTGACCTCGAGCAGTCCTCCTGCCCCGGCCTCCCAGAGTGCTGGGATGACAGGTGTGAGCCACCGCGCCTGTCCGCTTTTCCCAGTTTAAACCCTCACGCACGTGTCTGGTGTTATCTGTGGTAGGGAGAACAATCGATGTTAAAAACTCGAACAGAACAGGGACGTGAATGTTTCCCTGATCCCTTGAGGGCGAGGGTGAACCACACACAACAGACGGCTAGAAGGTCCGGGGGGTTCAGATGTGTGTGCAAATACTTCCTGTGTCCTGCACGGAGCTCACATTTTCTCCCCATGTGTGGGTACCTGCACCGTGCTGTGTGCTCAAAAATCTTTTGTGTAGCCGGGCGTGGTGGCATGCGCCTATGGTCCCAGCTACTCAGGAGGCTGAGCGGGGAGGATGGCTTGAGGCCAGGAGTCTGAGATCAGCCTGGGCAACATAGTGAGACCCCATCTCTAAAAAAAAAAAAAAACCAAACAACTTAAAAATGAGCCAGGCCTGGTGGCGCGTGCCTGGAGTCCCAGCTACTTGGGAGACTGAGTTGGGAGGCTCGCTTGAGGCCAGGAGTTCGAGGCTACAGTGAGCTGATTGTACCATGGCACTCTAGCCTGGGCCACAGAGTGAGACCCTGTCTCAGAAGAAAGGAATAAAGAAAGGAAGGAAGGAAGGAAGAAAAGGAAGGGAAGAAAGAAAGGAAGGAAGGAAGGAAAGGAAAGGAAAAAGGAACGGAAAGGAAAGGAAATGAAAAAAAAGGAAAGGACAGGAGAAAAGAAAAGGAAAGAAAAAAGAGAAAAGGATCCTTTGTACGATGAGATTTGGGCAAGACGCACAGTACGATGGCCGCCCCCGGCGGGTGGGAAACCCGACAGCTCGCTCCTTGCCCACGTGACAGGGGCATCTGTCAGCTGGCGGGCCGTGGCCCTGCGATGCTGGCGCGTCCCCGCCTCCCGCCTTCCCCAGGCCCCGCGCCCTGCCCGCCCGTCGTCCGCGTGCGCCGCGCGCAGTTGGCGCAGACGCTCCGCCGCGGACGCATCTGCTCTGGGCCGCGTGGCGGGTCGGGCTGGCCCGGGGACCGCGTGTCCCCTGGCCAGTGTGCTGAGGGGCGCAGCGGGTGCTCCCCGTTTCCCTGGCGCCGCCTGGGCGTCGCTGTTTGTGCGCCTGGGGAAGGTCCAGACGCGTGGCCCCTGGGTGCACAGTCCGGGGACGGCGACTCCAAGGCCACCGTCAGTCCTGACACCAGCCGCGTGCTCAGGGGTCCCCAAGAGCACGCCCCACTCCCACGGCTCGCAGAGCTCTCGGGAAGCGGGCGCGGCGGGGCGGGGCGCGGCGTGAAGCGGGCGGCGGGCGGAGGCGCCCGGCCTGCAGCCGCCATCTCCCTGTCGCCCGCGGGCAGCGGCCGCTTTTCCCGGCGATGACGTGTGACCATCCCGTGCAGAGGCTGCTGCCAGCCGACCGGCCGGGCCCCGATTGTCCCGGGGTCGGTCCCGTGGGCGCGTCCGGCCCGACGTCCCCGCCTTCAGCGTCTGGGCTCGGAACCTGGGTCCTCGGATCCCAGAGCCCTGCCCGCAGTGCTGAGTGACGCAGGCAGGTGACCACCGGGGACGAAAGACACCCCAAGACACAGTGGCCCCGGGGGCTGTGCGCGGCCGGCGAGCTCACCCCCGGCCTTTGCTCCCGCCGGGGCGGGCGCGGGGCTCGCCGGGCTCTGCGCTCTCTCGGGCCAGCCTGGCCGCAGCCGGAGCCCCACCTTCCCGCGAGCCCGACGCCCACCGCGGGTCCCTCCTTCCTCGCGCGGGGCCGCGGGCGACAGCGTGACGTTGGAGACGCTCACTTGACGCGCTGTGAGGTCCCGCGGCCGCTGTGGCAGGGCCACAGACCCGGTGGCTCAAAGCAGCCAAGCCTTGCTTTCGGGGTTCCAGAGGCCCGCAGTGTGAAGTGAGGGGGTTGGCCGGGTGGCCCGTCCCCGGGGAGGCCCCGCCCTTGCGGCTCTGTCTCCCGCGTTCCCGGCGACTCTAGCGGACGCGTCCGCCCGTCCCGGGCGCTTTCCTAGTGTGCGGGTCTCTGTCCAGGTTTCTTTCTTTTTTTGTTGTTTGTTTTTTTTGTTTTCATTTGAGACAGAGTCTCACTCTGTTGCCCAGGCTAGAGTGAGTGCCGTGGCGTCAGCCTCGCTCACAGCAGCCTCCGACTCCTGGGCTCAAGGGATCCTCCTGCCTCAGCCTCCCGAGTAGCTGGGACTACAGGCATGCGCCACCATGCCCAGCTCATTTTTTCTATATGTTTTTCGTTGTCCAGCTAATTTCTTTCTATTTATAGTAGAGACGGGGTCTCGCTCTTGCTCAGGCTGGTCTCCAACTCCAGACCTCGAGCAATCCGCCTGCCTCGGCCTCCCAGAGCGCTTGGATGACAGGCGTGAGCCACCTCGCCGGCCCAGGTTTCCTTTTGAATAGACTCCAGCCAGGCGGTTCAGGGCCTCCCTTAATGATCTCATTTAGACTTGTCACCCAGCCTGGAGGACAGTGGTGGGTGGGCTCACAGTTCACCGCAGCCTCAGTCCTCCTGCCTCGGCCTCCCGAGTAGCTGGGACTACAGGCACGCGCCACCACGCCTGGCTGATTTTTTTGAACATTTTTTTGTGAAGACGGGGTCTCACCATGTTGCACCAGGCTGGTCTCAAACTCCTGGCCTCAAGTGATCCTCCCACCTCAGCCTCCAGAGTGCTGGGATTACAGGCGTGAGCCACTGCTCCCCCGCCTGTTGGCCCAAATTTTATAGACGAGGGCAGCCGAGGCCCAGCCTGGTCAAGGCTGCACAGCCCGCTGTCGTTGCCGTCTCCACTCTACGAGTGACTACCGGGTGCTTGCTGCCTGTCCCGCGCTGGGGACCCGTCCTGAGCGCACAGACCCGGTGTCCTCCTAAGGGCCAGGCGAACAGGACGGCGGGGGCGGGGGCGGCTCTGGCGGTGGAAGCCCGGGCGCGTGGGGCGCAGAGGAGGTGCCCGACTCAGCCTGCCGAGGGGACCTTCGTTCCCTCCCCGCGCATGGCCGCCCAGAACTGAGGGCGAGGAAGGGGACAGGGAGGGCTGTTCCAGGCCGGGACCTGGCGCGTGCAAAGGTCCTGCGGTAGAAATGGGGCCTCTGGGGCGGTGCCCGCGGCCCGAATGCGGTGGGGTCGGGGGCGGAAGCCCGGTTGGACAGGGGCCGGCCGGGCCAGGGCTGAGCTGCTCTGCCCCGCAGTGAAGCACCCGCCGGTGGAGCCCTCGCGCTTCGTCTCTGCGCCCACCAAGACGCCGGACAAGATGGGCTTCGATGAGGTGCGCGGGGCCTCCCGGGGCTGGGTTGCTGTCACGGCGGGGCTGGGCCACGGCGGGGGCTGGCGGTCGGCCCGCGGGGCGGCGGGACAGGGGTCCGACCACGCTGGGCCGCAGGTGTTCATGATCAACCTGAAGCGGCGGCAGGACGGCGGGCGCGCATGCTGCGGGCGCTGCGCGAGCAAGAGATCGAGTGTCTGCTGGTGGAGGCGGTGGATGGCAAGTGAGTCCGAGACCCGGGCGAGGCGGGTCGGCACGCGGGTGTAGACCTCGCTGGCGGATGGCGAGTGATTCTAGGGGGGTGGGGCGGGGTCTAAGCACAGGTGTGCAGCCCGCTGGTGGGGCGTTGTGGAGGGGAAGCCAATGCGCCCTGGGGAAGGGGCAGGTAGGTCTTTGCGGGTGTAGACCCCCGCTGGTCGGGCCGTGCGGTGAGTCCTGACTCGGGAGGGGTAGGTTCGCCACACCTCTGCGTGTGTGGACCCCGGTGTGGTGGGTGGCAGCACGAAGGGAAGTCAGCCCGACCCCAGCCCCCCCCCCCCCCCCCCCCCCCCTGAGGAAGACAGGGTCTGCCCGCGTGTAGACCATGTGCTGGGAGGCGGGTGCGCGTGCGGCCGGCGTGCAGTGTCGGGCAGGAGGGGCCCCGAGGGCCGCGTGGCAGGCAGGGCAGGCTTCCTCGCGCCCTCCGCCCTGCCCTGCAGGGCCATGAACGCCAGCCAGGTGGAGGCGCTGGGCATCCAGATGCTGCCGGGCTACCGGGACCCCTACCACGGCCGGCCGCTCACCAAGGGCGAGCTGGGCTGCTTCCTCAGCCACTACAACATCTGGAAGGAGGTGGGTGCCCAGGGCCGGCCGGCGAGTCACGACGCGGGGTCTCGGGGATGGGGCGCCGAGGGAGGGAGGGAGGGAATCCCCCTTCCCCCAGCTGGGCTCTGCAGTGCGTGCTGCTGGGGGGTGGGGCCTCCGTTGTGCAAATGGGGAAACTGAGGCTGGGAGGGGGCAGGACGAGCCCCAGAGGCAGCGTCTGGGGCCAGGGACCCCCGCGCATAGCCCCTTCACTCCCGCCTGGCTCCGTCTCCACGTTTGCCGTGACGGTGTGGCGACCTGGGCCGGCCGGGCGTGCCGGGGGCGCCCCTCACCCAGGGCTCCCAAGGGAGAGGCCTCGAGGGACGAGGGCGTCAGGCTGGAGGTCACACTTGCGCCCGTCGGACGTGAGGCCACATGGGGGTGTCCGGCGGCAGAGTGGCAGGGGCCGGTGGCCCTCCTCCTTGACGCTCGTTCCTCGTGGGTGGCGCTGCGCAGGGGACAGGGGGGCGCACGGCCTGGCGCCAGGAGGGGAGGGAGCGCCCGCTTCGCTCCAGGCGGCCCGAGCCTCTAAGCGAGCGCTGGCTTTGGGGACGGGTGGGGCCTGGGTCTCCCGGTGACCTGCAGGGCTTCCCCCGCAGGTGGTGGACCGGGGGCTGCAGAAGGCGCTCGTGTTTGAGGACGACCTGCGTTTCGAGATCTTCTTCAAGAGGCGCTTGATGAACCTCATGCGGGACGTGGAGCGGGAGGGCCTGGACTGGGACCTCATGTGCGTGCGGCCCTGGGCCCGGGCGGGGTGGGGGCGTGGCTTGACTGGGGTGGGGTGGGACTGGGGGCGTGGCCAGAATAGGACTGGCAGACCTGGGGGCGTGATTTGGCTGGGTGGGTGTGACTGGGGGCGTGGCCAGAACGGGACCAGCGGGCCTGGGGGCGTGGCTTGGCTGGGGTGGGTGTGACGGGGTGTGGCCAGAACAGGACCGGCAGGCCAGGGGCGTGGTTTGGCTTGACTGGGGGCGTGGCTAGAACAGGACCAGCAGTCCTGGGGGCGTGGTTTGGCTGGGTGGGACTAGGGGCGTGGTCAGAACAGGACTGGCAGACCTGGGGGCGTGGCTTGGGTGGGGTGGGCTTGGAGGCGTGGCCAGAACCTGGCCTGCTGGCCTGGGGTCGGGGTAATGGACGTGGCCAGCTCTTAGGAAAACAGCCGTAGGGCTCTGATCCCTGGGTCAGGGAGCACCATGAGGGGTGTGGGCTGGGCCGTGGGAGGGTGACCCGCAAGTCCGGCCGGCTAGAAGCCTCAGGCTTGGTCAGGGCTTGGAAACTCAGACTGAGGCCTGTGGATGGAGGGGGGGTGGCTAAGATTTGACCAGGGGGTGAGGGTGTGGTTGATTAGCATGGGGGCGTGGCTTGGGTGGGGTGGGGCTGGGGGCGTGGCCAGGGAGCCCGGGTCTTAGCTCAGGCCGGCTTCAGGCTGGTACAGTGTCTTGAGTTCCGTGGGGCCCAGGCGTGTAACAGGGCGCAACTCTGCACCCCAGCTACGTGGGCCGGAAGCGGATGCAGGTGGAGCACCCCGAGAAGGCCGTGCCCCGCGTGAGGAACCTGGTGGAGGCCGACTACTCCTACTGGACCCTGGCCTACGTGCTCTCCCTGCAAGGCGCCCGCAAGCTGCTGCGCGCCGGGGCGCTTGGCCAAAAGGATGCTTGCCGTTTGACGATTTTCCTGCCGTCATGTTCGACAAGCACCCAGTGTGAGCCGGGGGTGCGGCAGGCGGGCTGGGGGGCGCGTCCCGCCGCGTGTCCGTCCTGGGGGGGGTGAGACTTGCGGCCCGTTTGCCCCCACCCTGTCTCCATGCGTCCCCCTCCCCCGCTCTGTCTCCGTGTGTGCCTCCCCCTACTTCTTCTTCTTCTTATTTTTTTTTTTTTGAGACCAGTTCTCCACTCTGTCGCCCGGGCTACAGCGCCGTGGCGTATCGCCTCAGCTCACAGGCAACGCTCCAACTCCTGGCTCAGCCATCCTTTGCCCTCAGCCCTCCCGAGTAGGCTGGGACTACAGGGCTAAGCGCTGGGCTAATTTTTTTTACTTTTTGTAGAGACACGGTTTTGCTATGTTGTCCAGGCTGGTCTCCAACTCCTGGGCTCAAGGGATCCTCCTGCTTCCCAAGTAGCTGGGACTACAGGCATGTGCCACCATGCCCAGCTAATTTTTTTTATACGTATATTTTTTAGTTCTACAGCTAATTGCTTTTTCTTTTTCCTTTTTTTTTTTTTGGGACAGAGTCCCGACTTGTTGCCAGGCTAGAGTGAGTGCCGTGGCGTCAGCCTCGCTCACAGCAACCTCCAAACTCCTGGCTCAAGCGATCCCCATGGGCCTCAGCCTCCCCGAGTAGCTGGGACTACAGGCATGCGCCACCATGCCTAGCTAATTTCTTATATATTATATTGTTGCGCATTAATTTCTTTCTGCTTATAGTAGAGACGGGGGTTCTTGCCTCTTGCTCAGGCTGGTTTCAAATCCTTGACTTTGAGCTATCTTTCCGCCTCGGCCCCCAGGTGCAGTGTTACAGGCGTGAAGCCACCGCGCCCGGCCTGTCCAGCTAATTTTTTTCTATTTTTAGTAGAGACAGGGATCTCGGCTCTCGCTCAGGCTGGTCTCGAACTCCTGAGCTCAAATGATCCTCCCACCTCGGCCTCCCAGAGCGCTAGGGTTACAGGCGTGAGCCACCGCGCCCGGCCTCTCCTGCCTACTCCTCCTGTCTCGGTCTCTTCCCCCGTCCCCTCCCCCGGACCCACCGCCGCCTCTCACCCCGCCCCCACTCCAGGTCCGAGTACAAGGCCCACTTCGCCCTCCGCAACCTGCGAGCCTTCTCCGCGGAGCCCCTGCTCGTGTACCCCGAACGCACTACACGGGGGACGACGGGTACGTCAGCGACACGGAGACCTCGGTCGTGTGGGACAACGAGCAGGTCAAGACCGACTGGGACCGCGCCAAGTCCCAGAAGATGCGGCGGCAGCAGGCGCTGAGCCGGGAGGCCAAGAACTCGGACGTGCTGCAGTCCCCGCTGGACAGCGCCGCCCGCGACGAGCTCTAGCCGGGCGCCCGGAAAGCCGCCGCCGCACCTGCGCACCTGCGCACCCGGGCGGGGCGGGGGGGGCTCCCCACGCAGGCTGGTGCCCCGCCCGCTCTTGCTCAGCAATCGTGCGCACACGGGCAGCATTAATGGAGTGCCTACTGCATGCCAGGAACAGGGCTTGGCACCGGGGGATTGGGCGGGACCGAGGCCTCGTCATCCACGATCACGAGCCCAGCGCTCAGTAAGCACCCACTGTGCGCCGGGTTCCTACAGCGCGACCGCGAAGGAGGCCTGAGCGTTCCCTCCCTCGGTGGACGATTTGGTCGTCGAGCGTTTATTGATCAGATTAAGCGCCAGGCACTAGTCTCGTGCAGGTATTTATTGAGTGCCTACTGTGTGCCGGGCCCTATCCCGGTCCTGGGGGCGTTAAGATAAATAAGACACTTGCCTTCATGTATTCAAACACATATTGAGCACCTGCTGTGTGCCTGGCACTTGGGACACAGGTGCATTCTTGATTCGGTGCACTTATTGAGTGCCTGCTGTGTGCACACGGGCGGTGAGCTGGGTGCCGGGGACGGAGGTAAACAAAGTGCCTTTCACTCTTTTGTTGGTTTCTCCCCCCCCCTCCCCCCCGACTCCTCAAGGGCCAGGCGCCGGTGAGTCAGAACGGCGGCGGCCGTTGCTCAGTGCGCACTTTTGATCGCCGTACGCAGGGCTGCCTGCCAGGTGCTGGGGCACGGAGATGAACGACATGAGTCTCTCCGAATTTTTTCATGCCACAAGCATTTTATTGAGCGCCTACTGTATGCCAGGCCTCCTGACTCCCAGTTGGGTGGAAGCATGGTCAATTGAATTTTTGTTCCTCCCGGTCCCCCCCCACCTGAGCTGTGTACAGGCCACACCCCCTGCTGCCCAGGAGGGAGGGCAGCTCCTCCCCCACGGGGGGCAGCCTCGGGTCCCCGCGGCCACAGGTGAGCCCCCCTGGAGGGGGCACAGGAGCGGGGGGCTGGGTCCCCCTCACCCAGCCTGGGTCCGTTCACTGGACGGCCCTGCCCTGCGTCTCAGGTGTGGCTCTGCCTGCTCGGTGGTGTTCGTCTCTCCGAGTCTTTGGTGGGACCACGTGTTCGGGGGCCTTGCGGGGACTCAGCCGCCCTGGGGCGCCGCCCGGCCCGGGCAGGCCGTTTCCCAGCGAGCGCTGGGGGACTCACTCCCAGCCTGCGCTGAATGTCACAGCCCTCGGTGCTGCACCGTCGGGGCTACTTGCTTATTTTTGTATTAAACGTTCCTGGTTGGTTTTCACTGAGGTCTGCGGCCTTGCTCACTGCCTCCCACACTCCTCAGCGCCGGCTGCCCGCCAACGGGTGGGAGGGGAGCAGGGTGGACGCCATGGAAAAGCTGGCAGCGGCCCCCGAGCCCAGCGCGCCCCATAAAACTTGCCTGAAATAGCACGGGGGGCAGGCCGGGCACGGCGGCTCACGCCTGTCATCCCAGCACTCTGGGAGGCCGAGGCGGGAGGATTGCTGTCGATGTTTCGGAGTTCAAACCAGCCTGAGCAAGAGCGAGACCGTCTCTACGTGAAAAAGAAGAACATATGTATATCAGCCAACTAAAAATATACGAAAAATAGTCGGCATCGGTGGCTGCATGCCTGTAGTCAGCTACTCAGGAGGGCTGAGGCATGGAGAGTATCGCTTGAGCCAGGAGTTGGAGGTTTGCCTGTGAGCGATGGCTGACCCATGGCACTCTGGCTGGGCATGACGAGGAGAGCCTATCCAAAGAAAAAAAACCAAACAAGTAGCACGGGCAACAACAGCAACACATCACGCCATCTCGAGTCACCTGCAGGCGTGCCCCAGACGACTTGGAACGAGAGTGGGGACTGTCGTGGCCTGGGTCCCCAGAAAACAGCCCCGGATGGAGAGGCGAGGTCGTGTGAGTGAGGAGCCCGCCGCGGAGCGCTCACAGCGCGGCTGAGAAAATTGCGGCGGGGGTTGGGGCCAATGACCAATGAGCAGGTAACTCCGCGGCGCCGGGACCTCACCAAGCGCACGGAGCTCACGCCGGAACGGCGGCCACGGAGAGGGCCCGGGCGGTCCCCACGCCCGCCACGCTGGGCCTGAGTCGGCGTTGTGTGTTTCTCAGGGTTATGAAGCCGCTCGTAGGTCACACCGGCGCTTTTAATAACTCGCACGCCACGGTGGGCGGTCATGTGAGAAAATCAGAGCTTCAAAGGACAGACAAAGGGCCGGCCGGCGACCACGCTGTCACCCAGCATCTGGGAGGCCAAGGCGGGTGGATTGCTGGACGGTCAGGAGTTCCGAACCAGCCTGAGCAAGAGCAGACCCGTCTCTACTAGTATAATAGAAAAAATTTAATTGGCAACTTAGATATATATAATATATAATGGAGCCGGCATGGTGGGCACAGCTTAGTCCCGAGCTACTTGGGAGCTGAGGCAGAGATGCCTTGAGCCCAGGAGTCTGAGGTCTGCTGTGAGCGAGGCTGACGCCACGGCACTCCTCTAGCTGGGAACAGAGGAGACTCCTCGTCTCAAAAAAAAAAAGAGGGTGGTGGTGAGTTGAATTAGGAGCCTGTGTCCTTGCCTTTGTACACTCTTTCTTGAGCCGGACCAGCAGTCTTCCCCGTGTCCTGGATTCAAATCCCAGCTCCACCCCTCCCCGGCTGTGTGATCTGCGCCTCAGTTTCCTCCTCTGTACGACGGGGGCAGCGCGAGAGGCGGAGGAGCCACACGCGTGTGCAGTCCGCGCGGAAAACCGGAGTTTTATTCGCCGTTAGGGGAAGGCAGGGAGACCAGCACGCGGGCCACAGCCGTGTGGGCTTTTCCTTTTCTTTTTTCTTTTTTTTTTTTAATGTCTGCTGTTAATAAAATATTTTTACAGAGACCAAAAAGTCGGAGTAGTGCAAAACATCTCAACACCATGCATCCATGACCACTTCTCGTTTGTTTTAAACATTTGTTCCAAGTCACGTATTTACAGAGAGATGAGGGCATCTGTGCCGACGCCGGGGCGACAGGGTGTCATTAAAAAAAACCGAACCGAACCGAAAAGAACGAACAACATACCGAGTTCGCGTTCCCAGTCACATGCTAAGAGGAGACGAGCGGAGGGGCGGCCTCGGGGACCGCTCCGGCGCGGGGGCTGGGGCGGGGGTTTTGGGGGCCCTCCCGGCCGTGTGGCCAGGGGTGCATGGGGGGCCCTCCGCCACTGCGGCCGGGCAGGGCCGGGGCGCGGGCGCCACTCGGTTTCGCTCTCTAGAACGGGAAAGGCAGGGGAGGAGAGCGAACACGGGTCAGCGAAGACAGCTTTGGTCCGTAACGATTCTTAGGGGCGGGGGCTCGGGAGCAGGCGGCCCCTCCCCGGAGGCCAGCAGGGCGCCCCGGCGGTCCCCACCGCCGCCCCGCCCCGGCCCTGGGTGTCCCCGCCTGCAAAACGGCCGGCCCGGGCAGCGGCGGGGCGCGGAAAGGCTCTGAGGTCCCGGAGAAGTCGCGGGGGTTCCCGGCTGGGTGTCGAGTTTTTTGCATCTCTGATGGGGCGGGGGGCCGGGGCGGGCTCGGCTCCGGGGCTGCGGGGGGGGGTGGTGGCGAGGGCGACCCGGGCGCCTCCCGCCTTTCGCGCGGGTCCCGAGAACGAACCCCGCCCTCCCCCGTCCCTGCGTCTCTCTCCATCTCAAAGTCCCCGTCTGCTTGGGGGCGCGAGGTCACCCCGGCCCTGTGCCTGTCCTCCGTCCCTGCCCCCCTGGGAGCGGTGTTGTGCTTTGCGTCTGTCCCAGGGGTCCCTCCCCGCCACCCCGCCACGGGCTGCCGCGCCTGTGTCCCTCCCCTGACCTGTGGAGACCCGGGCTGGCTCCTTGCACCAAGCGAGGCCCGAGGCCCAGCCAGGGCACGGGACCCCGGGGTGCCCCGGGGGTGGCGGCGAAAGTCCAGAGGTGTCATCGGAGACCGGGCTCTGCCGCCGCCGGCTCCTCTGCGGCCCCCCCCAGTTGTGCCAGTACGGGGGGAGCTTCTTCCTGGTTCCAGAATGCGTCCAGCTCTCTCTTTTCCCCTTGCTCCGCGCGCTGTGTCCTGCGGCTCCGCCCGAACCCGGCTCAGACTCCGTCTGGGCGCCCGGGGCCTCGAGGGGCGAGCGGTTGGGAAGGACAGACACGCGCGCGCACGCGCAGTCACTCGACCGCCCCGCCCCCAACCCCTAATCCAACTAGGCGCGTCCTCCCTGCGGTTCCCCTGCGCCCAGCCCGCGCTGGGTAAAGTCAGAGCTCCAGAGAGGCCTCGGTCCCCAGTCTGGGAGAAAGAGAGCCGGACACAGACACCCCCAGTCCCACGGCATCAGGGCTAGACCAGAGAAGGGACAAAAGCTGGGGAAGTCCTGAGGAGGAGGAGGAGGGACGGTTTTCTACAAGAGGGGATATTTGTTATGGGCTTTGGAGGATGAGTAGGAGTTCTCTGGGGAAAGAAAAGTGGGAGGAAATGTCAAAAACAGTTCTAGCCCGGGAGTCAGAAAAATACTCCCTGAAGCTCCCTCCTCGTGCCTAGGCCAGTGCTGTGGAACCCTACACACACACACACACACACACGCACACACACACACACACACACTTGACCAGAAAGGCTCCTAAGGAATCTTTTTGGCAATATCTTGGCTCTCTCAGGCAGCCCAGCTCCTCCTTCTCCTTCCGGCCATCCACAAATCTCTCGGAGCCCACGCCAGGTCACAGGCCACCTCTGCTGTTGCATTGCTGGTGTGCTCAAACCTGAGCCACCCCACCCGCGAAGCCACACTCCCACACCTGGCATGGTCTGGCCTTCCAATCTGCCCCCGGGGCCATGTTGACAGCCACTCTAAGCTCCCCCTTTGCTCCCGGCTGGAATCCTCCAATCCGGCCTCCTAACCCTTGGTTCGCAAGCCCGCATTTCCCCATACCTGCCCAGGTGCGGGGCAGGCACAGAACCTTCCCATCAGAGACTGGGGCCGCTTCTCCCGGACGCTCGGAATTCCCATTTCGGGGAAACCATCTCCATAAACACACAACGCTCAGCGCCTGGGGTTTGCGTGCGGCCTCCGCCTTAGAGAGGCCAAAGCCTTGGGCAGTGCACAGCTGGGACGGCTGTACCCAGCGGCCCGGGGCTCGCCTAAGGGCAAAGGGGTTTTGTCTTCCTCTTCATGGAGCCTCCAGGCTCTCTCTCCAATAATCAGTTTCTGTAACCCCAAAGCACCCCCACCCCCTCCTCATTGTCCCCTCTCTCTGGGGCTCCTGCCTTGTGGGTGGTTCCTTCACCTCTCACCTCCGAAAGCCTCGGCGTCTGACCGATGGGGTGCCCATCCCCCTGGGGGTCGTTCCTCGAGTCTCTCCCAGCCCGGCGTGGTCCTGTGCTTGCCCACCCGAAAGAAGAAACCGTGTCACCTGCCCCCGGGTCCGGCGTGGACAAGCAGGTCGGGGACAAAGACAGGCCAGGCCGGACTTTCTGAAGGGCCTGCCCACACGGCTCCCTCGCCAGGTGAGCCCAGCTCGGGCGGCGGGAGGAGGAGCTGCGGGCAGGCAGCGCCCCAGCTGGGCCGGGCCTGTGGCCGGCGTTGGAGCGAATGAACGAGATTTTGGAGACTAGGCCCCGAGCGTGTCTGTGCTCTCTCATTCTCTCTCTCTCTCTCTCACACGCACACACATGCACGCACACGCATACACGCGCCCCTAGAGTTCCTGGTCTTTCCTGCCTGGACAATTCTGGGAAAGGAAGAAGGGATGGGGGAACCTGGGCCCAGGGGACCCCACACCCTCACTCTCCTCTGGTGGGAGGTCAGGAGTTCTCGGGGCACCCCCGAGGGGCTCCAGGAGAAGAGGCTGAGGGCAGGGGTCTTGCTGGGCAGCCAGAGGAGGATGGGTGCGATGGGGGCCTGGGCCCAGGACCCCCACCCCTTGGGGGAAGGGCCCCTGAGGTGGGGGTTAGCAGCAATGGGCAGCCGTGTCGGGTCACCCGACCTCAGCCCGCCCTTCCATGGGGCACTCGGGCCTAAGGGACCGGGGACAGGGTATGGCACTGGGAACCTCGGCCGAGTCTCAAGCAGCTCTCTTGGCCTCAGTTTCGCCATCCGTCAAATGGGTGCGTCGAACTCCACGATGTGAGGACTGGGTTCTCTGGGGGAGAGGGGGACGCAAACCCCCAAGGGGAAGTAGGGGCGGCGTGGGTGCCCCAGAGCCGTCCCCTCGGCCTCCAGGGTTTGGGCGCCCGAGGGCGCATGTGCTTTTGAAATCCCATCCTCCCCCTCACCCCATGTATTTTTTGCGCAGACGTCAAAGAGGGGGACTGGGGTACTCGGGGCCCTCCAACCAGCGACCTGGTCCGCCCAGCCCCCACCCCCTCGGGGGGCGCTCGCCCAGGGCCCCCCTCCAGGAGCCCAGAGTTCCGTCCTTGGCAATGGGTCTCGGGCCCCGGGGGCTTGGGGCCCGTCGTATGGCTTTTCCAGGGGACAGGAGGCGCGGCCTTCCCGCGGCAGAGCCCCGGGACGTGGCTCCTCCAGAGATGGGGTCCCCCGGCACCCCAGCTCCACCGGCCCCGGACGGCGGGGGCGTGGCCTCCCGAGGGGCGGAGCACGGGCCCTGCCCAGTTCCCCAGAGGGGCCGGCTAAGCCCAGGGCGCAGGCGCAGCCCGCCCCCAGGAGGCCCCGCCCCGCGAGCCCCGCCCCGCCCCGCCCCGCGCGCCGCGCAGGCGCAGTGTCGCCCGCTCCCTAAGCGCGCCGGCGCAGGCGCAGTGTCGCCCGCCCGCCCACGCGCGCCGCGCTAAGGCGCAGGCGCGGCGCCGCCCTCCTCGGCGGAGCGCGTGTCCGACTTGAGCTTGACGAACTCCTTGGCCACCTCGTCGTTGCTGCGCTGCGACAGGATGCGCAGCACCGTGAGCCCCGTGTCGTCCATGTGGATGCGGCGGCCGAGCGGCAGCCAGCACGCGGCGCTCCCGCGCTGGGCCAGCTCGCGCAGCTGCAGCACGGCCAGCCCCACCGTGCGGTCCTCGCGCGCGAAGCAGTAGTCCTTGACGCACACCTGCAGCTCGTAGCACTCGGGGCCCGCGTCGGCGCTCAGCGTGCTGCGGGGGGCGGGGGGCGGGGCGTGAGGAAGGCCACGCCCACCCGGGTGCCCCCAGGCCCCGAGTCTCCTGCACCCGGCTAGCCCCACCCTGCCCAGCTGACACGCCCTGCAACCTGTGCTGGGCCACGCCCACAACGGGTGCCCCCTGACCCCGTGTCTCCCGCCCCAGGCTAGCCACGCCCTGCCCAGGTGACACGCCCTGCAACGTGCCATGGGCCACGCCCACACGGGTGCCCCCAGGCCCCGAGTCTCCTGCACCCGGCTAGCCCCACCCTGCCCAGGTGACACACCCTGCAACATGTGCTGGGCCACGCCCACAACAGGTGCCCCCTGACCCCGTGTCTCCCGCCCCGGGCTAGCCACGCCCTGCCCAGGTGACATACCCTGCAACCTGCCATGGGCCACGCCCACCCGGGTGCCCCCCAGGCCCTGAGTCTACCAGCACCCCACTAGCCCCACCCTGCCCTGCCCAGGTGACACGCCCTGCAACCTGTGCTGAGCCACATCCACGCCAGGTGCCCCCAGGCCCCGTGTCTCCCGCCCCGGGCTAGCCCCGCCCCTGCCCAAGTGACACGCCCTGCAACCTACGCTGGGCCACGCCCACACCTCGGTGATTATGCTGCCAGGTCTGTCCCCCTCTCCCTTCACACCCGCCCAACACCACCCCCATGGGCTCACATACCCCCTCCGCGGCCCCCCACGTGACCCTTCCCTCAGGTCCCCCCACCCTGTCCCTTGGGCGGCCATGCACCCCGGCACCCTGCACCTGTGCCCTCCGCCTGCCGAACTGCTGCCCCCCCCAGAGGTCCCACCCAGACGTCCCTTGACGGCGTTCCCACCAGAGCTCAGGGTCTCCCCGGATGTGCCCTCCCCCATGCCCCCTAGCCGACCCTTGCCCAGGATGCCCCCCTCCAGACATGACCCTGCCGGGTGCCCCACCACGAGTGACACTGCGTTCCCACCCTCAGCACCCTCTGAGTGACCTCCCGGCCGCTGGCTGAGCGAGAGCCCTGTTCTAGGCCACGCCAGCCACGCGGCTGCCTCGTGTCCCCTCCCAGGTTGCTTCTATCCCCAAGTACTCCGGCACACCCCGGGTGACATCCGCTCCTCCCGGCTAGCCCGTAAGCATTCCCGGTCACCCCACGCCCTCCGTCCAAGAGCCCTGTCCTGGACCTGGTGGTGGTCTGTCTTTTTTTCTTGTTTTGGAGACAGAGTCTCACTCTGTTGCCCGGGCTAGAGTGAGTGCCCTGCGTCAGCCTGCTCACAGAACCTCAACCTCCTGGGTCAAGCGATCCTCCTGCCTCAGCCTCCCGAGTAGCTTGGACTACAGGCATGCGCCACCATGCTGGGCTAATTTTTCTATATATTGTCAGTGTGCCAATTAATTTCTTTCTCTTATAGTAGAGACAGGGTCTCGCTTTTGCTCAGCTGGTCTCCAACTCCTGACCCTGGAGCGTCCTCCCCTCGGGCCTCCCGAGAGCCGGATGACAGCGTGAGCCACCTCGCGGCTGCCCCGCGTCTTGACCTCTAGAGCGCCCACCCTCCCTAGGCGACGCCAGCTATGACAGCCCGACTAAAGCCCTCCTGACTTCAAGTGGCCATCGCCGTGGGGCCACCTCCACCCAGTGGCGCCCACGCCCTGCCCTGGAGACACTCCATTCCTGTCTCCCAGCCCCGACCCTCACGGTGGCCTGCCCCAGCAACCCCGACGCACTGCGTCCAGGAGGCCCAGCCTCCAGACCTCACTCCTGCCCACCACGTCCCTAGCCCCTCACCCACAAGCCTATCATGACCCCCAGCTCCTTAAAAGACCGTGGCAGTCTCAGCCCAGAGACGGTACTTCTCCCTGTCACAGTGATGCTGACCCCGTCCCTTCGCCCCGTGCCCATATCACGCTCACTGTCTCCTGGGCCCTGCTGCCCCTCGAGTGCATTTCATCGTGGTGTGGCCCCTTTCCTGCCCTAAGGTGCCTTCCTCTCCCGCCTCCCCCGCCAGGCGCGGCCCTCCGTCCCTGCACCCAGGAGCCACCGGCCCGCAGCCCCTTCCTGCCTCTGAGGTCCACCTGGCAGGTGGCCCTCCCCCGTCCCCACGCTCCTCCCGACCCCCGACTCAAACTGGAAGCTCTCGTTGTACTTGGGGCCAGCTGTTGTCTTGGATTTGGTGCAAACTTGCGTTCTTGTCGCTGAGGGGCCCGATGATGTCCCTGACCTCGATGAACGCGGAAGATGCAGAAGTTGCACTTGAGGTCGTTGGCAGCCACCACTGTTGGGGGGAAGCAGATCAGACCGGCCAGGGGGCCCCAGCGGCTCTCCTTGTCATAACCTGCTGAAATTGAGACCGACATTTTTCTTTTCTAGCACGGCCCCCGCGGCTACGTGGCACTGACTGCCTTCTTCTGGGCGGAAGAAAGGAGCCGGAACTTCTCCTTCCCCTAGCTCAGCTGCAGATGCCGTGGAGGCTGACGCTTTAGACCCTGTAGAGGGGGGAAGCCACTAGCGGACTAGATGCAGAGAAAGATGGCAGAGGCATCGCCACAGATCCTGTGGCACTGTTTGCATCCTGGTCCAGCCTATGCGGCTGAAGGTGCTGCCTCTGGACTTTCTCAGTTTTATATTCCCGGCGACCGATTTGGAAAGGCCCCCAGCGGAGCGCCGGCCTGTCCGTCCCGCCCAGCCGCTGTGCTCGAGTGAAGCTACGGCGGACAGGAACGAAGCAGGAGACAAAAGAAAAGGGGAGAGAGAGAATTTTGACAGATGGAGTCCCTCTGTGTCCCGTCCCCCACGCCGCGGCGTGCCCTTCCCGGGCCTCGGGGCTGTTCAATCATCGGTC
>NC_033683.1:958032-973471 GCF_000165445.2 Microcebus murinus | reverse complement strand
GCGCTCACGCTGCAGGCAGTCGGCGTTGAGCAGGTCCTGGCACTTCTCGTGGCACTTGACGCCGCACTCGGTGCAGCGCATGCCCTGGCGCGCGATGCCCCACAGCAGCCCCTCGCACTCGTAGCAGTAGGTGGGCGTCGTGGCCGTCCACACCTCGAAGTTGTGCGGCGTCGTGCACGAGATGGGGTAGATTAAGGCTTGCAGGGTCTTCTTGTAAACGTGGTTTTTCTGCGGAGGAGTTTGGGGGCGCGGCTGGGGTGCAGCGGCGGCCCTCAGCTGCAAGCGGGCGCGTCCCCGTCCCGGCGCGCCCCGCGCGCCCCAGTGCCCTGCCCGCCCCCCACGCCCTGGGGATCCTCGCTGCCTTACGCCAGTGTCTGTCACGCCCCCCATTCCCGGGGCGGGGGGCTCAGACGCTCGGACACTCCCCGCAGCCCCCAGCCCAGCCCAGCCCAGCCCACCCGGGGGAGCGAGGCGCCCCACGCACCAGCTCCTCGTTGTTCAGCGTGCTGGAGGCCAAGGCTGAGGTGATGCCCGCTTTCCTGGACTGCACCAGGGACTGTGGAGGGAGGGCCACAGCGGTGGGGGTCACAGCGGTGGGGGTCACAGCGGTGGGGGTCACAGCGGTGGACACGCAGGGCATCGCCGCCGCCAGGAGAAGAATGCACAGCCACGGACGGGAACGGCGGCCCGCGAGTGGGGGCCACCCGCCACCGATGGGAACACATTGGAAACAAGGTCACGATGGCAGCAGGACGACCAAAGAACCGGGAAGTGACAGAGGTTCTGGCTTAGGAGGGACCCCCGGGAGGCGAGCAGCCCCACACCAGACTCACACCCCTCCCCCACTGCGGGACTTGGGAGCCATGCTTGGGCGCGGTGGCCGGCCACAGAGCAAGACCACCAGCCTCACCATGAACCAAGGCAGCCCGGAGGCCGGGGGAGCCTCACGCTCCGGCCCCTGCCCGTGAGCAGCGGGGCATGGCAAGAGTCCCCAGAACCCGCGAATTGCGGGCTGGCTTGGAAGATCCCAGGGAGGGGGCATGTGTGTGTGTAGAGGACATACCCAAGGGGCCAAGGTCACGGCTACTCACCATGGCCTGAAGTGTCCATGCAGCAGGTGGAGTAGAAACCAGACTCCGTTAGTCCCACAGAACGCCTAAGTCGGCCCCAGGCCCCCGCACGCACGCACGCACGCACGCACGCACAGTTGCTCGGGTCGCGCACTGCTCAAAGCAGGCCCGCTCTGCCGGGGGAGAGAGGGAAGGGCGGGGGCGCCTACCAGGTCGCTCACGAGCGGGATGGGCTTCCTCTTGCGGATGTCTGGCATGCTGTCGATGATGATGAGGCCGCCCCCGGGGCTGCAAGACACACAGAGACTTGGAGGGTCCAGGCCACCGAGTTCCTCGCCCCGCCATCCCCAGAGGCACCCCCTGGGCGGGACACTCAGCCTCTCCGGGCATGAGGAGTTGCATTGCGCTCCAAAACCGGACATGTCCAAGCCCTGACCCCCGTGACCTCCGACGGCGACCTCGTTTGGAAATAGGGGCCGCGGCAGGTGTAATTACGGGAGGCGAGGCGACGCTGGAGCGAGGTGGGCACTCGATCCAACACGACCGGCGCCCCTACAGGAACACATGCCTACGCACAGGACGGCCCCGTGGCGACGGGGGCAGAGACTGCACGGGCGCACCCTACAGGCCCACCCTTGTTGGCCAAGAAGTTTGAGCGAGCCGAACCGAAGCAGCGAGAAGGCGCGCGGAAGCCTTCGCCGCTGCAGGTTTCAGGCGCGCGGCCCTGCCCACACCCGCGGGGCGGGCGCACGTCTCTCGCGCGCGCTCTTTTGCGCCACCCTCTGTGGGGGCTCCGCCACGGCAAAGCCCTGGGAAGCGAGGGCGCCGGCCTCGGCTTCCCCATCTGGAAAATGGGGAGACAAGGCGGTTGCCCGCCTTGAGCGAACCCCGGGACTAAAATGGGCTCGGCGGCGCCCGGAGCGCGGCGCGCGTTCCGAGTCCGTTTGGGAAGGAGGGGGGCTCGAAGCGGACGGAAAAGGGAGCGCTGGGAACTGCGTTTGTGTCGCTGTCTGCTGGCGGCTCTGCCCCCTCCGCAGGCGGATTGGAACGGCCGCTGGGGCAGACGCCGGAGGGACCTGTCCAGAGCCCCTTTGTTGAGAGGCGGCCCTCCTGCAGAGGTTTGTGGCTTCTTTCCAGAAGGTTCCATCAGCCACTGAGAGACGAGCCCTGTGGTGCTAAATTCCTGCTACGGAGGAATTTCCCAGGCCCCGCGGCCCGGGCACCTGCTCCTGGGATTGGGAGTCCCAGCTGCTGTCTCCCTGCCTGCCTCTTGCAAAAGACGCCCAGACGAAGGAGGTCACTGCCGTGCT
This sequence comes from Microcebus murinus, assembly GCF_000165445.2. NCBI lineage: Eukaryota > Metazoa > Chordata > Mammalia > Primates > Cheirogaleidae > Microcebus > Microcebus murinus. The sequence continues at coordinate 971,091 of NC_033683.1, read as the reverse complement.
GCTATTTTATTTTATTTATTTTATTTTTATTTTTTGAGACACAGTCTCACTCTTTTGCCCAGGCTAGAGTGAGTGCCGTGGCGTCGGCCTAGCTCACAGCAACCTCCGACTCCTGGGCTCAAGCCATCCTCCTGCCTCAGCCTCCCGAGTAGCTGGGACTACAGGCATGCGCCACCATGCCCGGCTCATTTTTTCTATATATGTTTTTAGTTGGCCAATTAATTTCTTTCTATTTATAGTAGAGACGGGGGTCTCACTCTTGCTCAGGCTGTTCTCAAACTCCTGACCTCAGGTGATCCTCCCGCCTCGGCCTCCCAGAGTGCTGGGATTACTGCGCCCAGCCTTCCTACATTTATTTCGATGGGGAAACGACCTTGAATTACGTGAGTGGCTTGTGCAAGGCTCGCACCTCTGTGGCCTCGGTTTCTCCACCTGTAGCCCAGGGACAGCAGGGCCCACCGCCCCCACCCCTGCCCCGGGGCGGCTGTGAGAATTCAGTGTCTTCCAATCAATCCAAAGATGCCTTTGGCATCTGCCTGTGGTTATTTAGGTGTCTCATGAGCGGGTGGCCACATTGTTTTCTCCCTGATGAATCTGTCCCTTGTCTACACAGGACCCCTCCCCGCCCTCTAGTCGCCTGAGGCTTGGCTGTAAACCAGGCTTGGGCTCTGAGTTCGAAACCGCCTCCCAGCCCAGGTCTGTTACTTACCCGCCTTTGAACCACAGGGATTTGGACATCTCCCCTTCTCCCCGGGCCTGCAGGACAGACGGACAGACAGACATGGTCAGTGTGGTCACCACTTCCCCTCTCCCTAGGGCAGGATGCATACCCACTCCTGCCTCCCTTTGGGCTGGAAGTCAGAAGGCCTGGGTCCTGGTCCTGGCTGTGTGTCCTCAGGGAGCTCCCTGGCTCTCTCTGGGCCTCAGTTTGCCCATGTGTAAAATGGGCTGGAGGAGAGAGGAGGCCCCGTCCTCAATGGACCCGAGGCCCTCTCCCCATTGACCAAACCCGGGGATCTAGCATCATCTCCAGGAAGAACTTGTGCTCTGTAGCCCTGGGATCCTCGGTAGCTACGATTTCTCTGATCCGAGAACACTTACAGGATCCCGTCACCCCCCAAACTCCCCGAGGCCTCACCGGCTCGCCTGCTTGCATGCCCCCTCAGGGACTCTGCCTGAGCGGTGCCCCTGGCTTGGTGTTCTCCCGCCTTCTGCACCTGACCGGCCTCCTCCGATGGCTCAGATCTCAGCACAGAACCTGGGCCGGCACCCCCCTCCCTCCCCTCCACCCAGCACCCAAAGGGTTAACGTGGGAGCCATGGGGGCGGGCAGAGCTCGACTGAAAGGTCGGTGGAAATATTTTGGAGATCATGTCTCCTTGAGTGCCGCCTTCTCCCTGGAGTTTTCCCGATTGCCTTGGATTCGTTTTATGCCTTTTCTATGAAACCCAGAGACCTTGCCCATATTTATTTTTCTTGTCATATCACTAGTTCTACAGTTTTGTTTTTTTTTTGTCATGTATGGTTCCAGCAGTAGCTGGTGGGTTTTTTTTTTATTTTTTATTTATTTTTTATTTTTTTGAGACAGAGTCTCGCTTTGTTGCCTAGGCTAGAGTGAGTGCCGTGGCGTCAGCCTCGCTCACAGCAACCTCCAACTCCTGGGCTCAAGCGAGCCTCCTGCCTCAGCCTCCCAAGTGACTACAGGCATGCGCCACCGTGCCCGGCTAATTTTTTCTACATATATTAGTTGGCCAATTAATTTCTTTGTATTTATAGTAGAGACAGGGTCTCGCTCTTGCTCAGGCTGGTTTCGAACTCCTGACCTCGAGCAATCCACCCGCCTCGGCCTCCCAGAGAGCTAGGATTACAGGCGTGAGCCACCGCGCCCGGCCGGTTTTTTTTTTCCCCCATTTAATCTGCTGCCTTAAGTTAAAATCATTCAATAGGCTTCTCCCCATACATGCTTTTCTACCTTTTGAATTTAGAACCACATGGATATGTCATTAAGTCGAAAAAATAAAATTCTGCCGGGTGTGGTGGCTCACGCCTGTGATTCCAGTGATTCGGGAGGCTGAGGTGGGAGGATCGCTTGAGCCCAGGAGTTCAAGATCAGTCTGGGCAACATAGCAAGACCCTATCTCTAAAAAAAATGGAAAAAAAAAAAAGAGCCAGGCATGATGGTGGCATTTGCAGTCCCAGCTACTTGGGAGGCTGATGCAGGAGGATCGCTTGAGCCCAGGAGTTTGAGGCTGCCGTGAGCTATATAACATGCCATGGCGCCCCAGCCTGGGCAACAGAGCAAGACCCTCAGCTTGGAGGGTCACCCTGGATGGCGACACTGCTCTGTCCCCAGCCCAGAGTGAGCTGGATGAATCAAGGAATAGAGGAATGGCCTCAACTCTGCTGCCCACCTGAACCGTCACCCCGATTCTGGCGTTAATTCTGTTTTTCACCTGATTCCTTCTCCCACACTCACCTGACCTCAGACGGGTCCCCAACTCCCGCAGTGACCTCCATTTTGACCCCAGGTGCTAACTAACCCCTTTGCCTAACACCAGTTCTAACCCTGACCTCTGACCTCTGACTGTGGCTCTAGCCCCGACCTTCATCCTTAACCATACATTGACCCCTGACATGGCTGTAGCTGTCAGCCCCAAGCTCCAGCCGCCTCTCCCCCCTCCGCGCTCGCAAAGTCCAGGCTGGCGCGGGGCAGGAGGCTGGGCTGGACGTGGGCGGGGCCAGGCTGGAGGCGGGAAAGGTCGCATTAGCAGGGGCGGGGCCAGGCGTGGTGTCCAGGGACTGGGAGTCTGCAAAAAAAGTGGGCTGCGTGGGGAGGCCGTGGGCCGTGGCACGACGTGGGCGTGCCAGACTTGTGGGTGGGGCAGAAGGGTGTGGGAACGTCATTGGTCATGGCCAATCTGGGTGGGCTGGAAGGAACCCATTGTGGTGACCAACTTCGGGTTGGTGTGGCTGGAGAAATTGCGTGCCAGGCAGGATGTGGGTTGGGCATGGGAAGGTCGTTGAAGCGCTGTGGGCGTGGGCCTGGAAGGGCGGGTGGTGGGGCATTGATGGGAGTGTTGGGTCGGGCCAATTTCTGATGTGGGTTGGGGAATGGGCTGGTTGCCGTTTTGGCCGGCGTGTTCTGAGTAGGGAAGCAAGTCGTTGTGGCCAGGCCAGGCAGCGCCAGGCATGGGCAGGGCCAAGGTGGTGTTGTCGTGGCCTCTGTGTGGGGCGGCTTTCCCGTTCACTCACACCTCCTGGCAAGCTGCATCCGCACCTTGTTGAAGGCCCGCAGCCAGTTGGCCTTGGCCCTTGGACCATGGGAGTCCTGGCACCCTCCTGGCTTTCTTCCATCCTCTGCGTGCTGAGAAAACTAGGGCAGGAACGCCAAAGAAAGCTGCAAGGGCCAGCCCTCCATTTTGAACCTTTTCGACCCTCCCTGACCTTGTGTCTCCAAGTGACCCTTTCCCTCGTGACCTTCTGCTGGCCCCTTCAGAGAACACTAGGACCCACTGCCGTCCCCTCTGGCCCTCGCCCCTCCCGAACCTTTTTCACGGTTGCCTCTTCCCACTTCGGCCCCTCTCCAAAGCCTTTCCAAAACCCGTTTGCAACAGGCTCTCCCGAAGCCCTGTACTCTCAGGCCAACGCCTAAGGTCACCCCCAACCCTAGCAGCCCTTCGTGAAACCCATCCGGCCAGACCTGTGAAGCTCCCCAAATTCACCCCGGCCACTTCGGGTCCCTTTCGTAAAAACCCCACGGCCTGTAAGTTGACAATCCAGCCCCTCGTTGCATGCCACGCCGGTCCACGCCGGCCCCACGGCGGGCTCATCCGGCCGTCGCTGCTGACCTGTCACAGCCCCTCCCGCCCCTCCGCCAACAGCGTCCCCGTTTAAAACCCTCTTTCTCAGCCATTGGGTGCTGGGCTCCTGCCGGCACAGGCGCTCGTCGGCGTGGCTGGCTGGGGCTCGGCAGTGCGGGGTGAGTCCTTTTGTTTTCCTTCCTTCCCCGGGGCGGGCTGTGGCACGGCTGACGGTTTTGAAAAGTCCTTGGCATCCGCACACGGCCTTTGCTTCCCGCCGGGCGTAAAGCTGTTCCAGAGTCGTCCGGCACTTCCTCCTTGCCTCCCTCTCCTCCACAGCTCTCCTCGTCCTCGGGGCAAAGGCTTTTCCCTCCTCCTTCCTTTCTCCAGGAAAAGTTCCTCCAAGTCCTGCCTCCAAGCTCCCTCCCTCGTCCTGGCCCCAAGCGGAGGCGAGTCTTTGCGTAAGCGTCACTGAGAGCTGTGGCAGTGGTAGGAAGTTCTTTCCTCCGCTCGTTCTTGTTCCAGCTTCGGTCCCTTGGCAGGGGGTGAACTCTTGCTCGTCGGGTGTCGAAAAGCTCCCGCTTTCAAGGCTTCGAGCTGCCCTGGCTCAGCTCCCCCGAGGAGGCGTAGCGGCTGCTGCCCGTGGGGCTGCGGGGAAACAGGCGGGTTCAACGGGGCGGGGCAACCGGGGGTGGGCCACCTGCCCCAAAGCCCGCCACGCGGATCCCGTCACCTAGCCATTCCCCTAAAAGCACTCTGGGAGCGCCGACGGGTTTGCCCGGCCCCCCCCTTCCCCGTTCTGCTAGAGATGCGAAAAAAACACAAGCCCAAAAAAAAAAAAGAGACTCGAAGTTCTGGCGGGGGGCGGGGGAGGAAAGAATCACCACCGGACCCTGGGCCCCCCGGATCGGGCGTCCCTGGCCAGGGGCCCTCCAGGTGACACCTGGAGCTCCTTGGAAAACCACGAGACAGGGGGTGGGGGGGACAGGCCTGGCTTTCCGTGTCCCCGGCTCCAACCTGGGCTTCCCGTGGGCCTCCCACCTCCGAAGCCCTCCAGCCACCATCCTCCTCTGCTGGCCTCCCTGTGGTGGGCGCCCTCGCCTCCCCGCACCCACCTCCCTGGGCCCCGCCCCGGTCCGGCCTCTTCTGTCCCTGCCGGAGGCTCTCCACCGTTCCTGCTTCCCTTGGAAGCCGCAGGGGCCCCCTTAGAATCATAAATGTAACCACATCCCCCTTCCCGCCTTGCTGTGGCTCCCTAGTGCCTTGGAATAATAAAGCCCATTCTAGGCCCGGGCGCGGTGGCTCACGCCTGTCATCCCAGCACTCTGGGAGGCCGAGGAGGGAGGATCGGTCGAGCTCAGGCGTTCGGGACCAGCCTGAGCAAGAGCAAGACCCGACTCTACTGAAAAGAAAATAGAAAGAAATTATCTGAACAACTAAAAATATAGAGAGAACAAATGTGCCGGGCGTGGTGGCACATGCCTGTAGTCCCAGCTACCAGGGAGGCTGAGGCAGGAGGATCGCTTGAGCCCAGGAGTTGGAGGTTGCTGTGAGCGAGGCTGACGCCATGGCACTCTAGCCGGGTGACAGAGTGAGACTCTGACTCAAAAAAAAAAAAAAAAAAAAAATTCTAGCCTCACGTTGTCCGTACCCTCCAGCGCCCCCCCCCTCTCTCCACGCTGGCCTCCTCACTGGTCCTCCAGCACCCTAAACCCATGCCCACCCCAGGGCCTCCACACCTGCTCTGCTCGCTCCCATGTCTGTTTTGTCTGGCAAACTCCTACTCATCCCTGGGAACCCATGGGCACCTCACTTCCTGGGGTGAAAGGCCGCCGCCCCTGGCCAGGCCAGGCCCCCGTTCTCACTTCCTGGGGTGAAAGGCCACCGTCTCTGGCCAGGCCAGGCCCCCGTTATACGCGCCTCATTTCCACCCTGAATCGAGCGCAGCGTGACCGGAAGGGATATCCCTCTCTGCTGAAAGGCAGGCGGGAGGACGTGGGGGCCACCACTCAGCTCTCTCAATGAATAAAACAAACAAAAATGTCGTGTCCATTGCAGAAATGGAGGGGAAGCTGGTAGGAGGACAGGGCCTCTGAAGAGAGTCTGAACAAGGAAGTCACCAACGCAGGTAAAAAGAGATCTCGTTCTTTGTTTTCGTCCTAAGAACACAGGGTGGCTCACGCGCACAGGATTTGCGGGAAGAATGCTCGGGCAAGCCAGGCGAGTTTGACTCTACTCCCACTTCTGCCACAGAATGTTTTACCTTGAGTAACTCATTTCATTTCCTTGGAATATATATATATATATATTTTTTTTTTTTTTTTGAGACAGAGTCTCGCTTTGTTGCCCAGGCTAGAGTGAGTGCCGTGGCGTCAGCCTCGCTCACAGCAACCTCAATCTCCTGGGCTCAAGCCATCCTCCTGCCTCAGCCTCCCGGGTAGCTGGGGCTACAGGCGTGTGCCACCATGCCCAGCTCATTTTTCTTATTTTTATTTTATTTTTTTGTAGAGATGGGTTCTCACTATGTTGTCCAGGCCGGTCTTAAACTCCTGGCCTGCAAACGAGCCTCCCATCTCAGCCTCCCAAAGTGCTGGATGACAAGCGTGAGCCACTGCACCCAGCCGAGCTCATGGAATTTTCTGGCAAGGTGTTAGGGAAAGAAAGGGCCCTACTGCCCACAGGAAAGTGCGGGTTCTGCTCTGCTGGACGCCCCGCCCTCTGCCCCCAGGGGGTCCCTGGCCCCACCCGCTCCCCGCTCAGACCCGCCCCACGGCTACCTGAGGGCCCTTGGCTCGGAGAACTCCTCGTAACTGTGCATGGAGTCGCTGTAGGATTCCCGGGAGCCCAGGGGCGGGGGGCGGACGGAATACTGGTGGACGGAGGCGTTGGGTTGCGACGTCGTGTAGTAGGGGGGCGGGATGCTGTTGCTCGTCTCGCTGCGGTAGTCGCTGTCTCGGTCATCCACGGCACTGTCGGGGTCATCGTCTGGGAGGGAGAGGAGGGGAGGGGAGGAGGGGTGAACGGAAGGGAGGGAGCCCAGGGATGGAGGCCAGCGCAGCCTCCCAGACCAAGGGTCTGTGTGGCCAACCCAAGAAGGGACATTTTTTACCAGAATGGATGGATGACGGCGGGTCATGTTAATAGAGGTATAGGCTTTAGAACAAGGGAGGTGAAAAGCCTGCTTTACGTGGGGCAAATGGGACCTCGAGCCTAGGGTGTGGAGCGGCCTCTGCAACGTAATGACAACAGGGACACAGCGGAGGGCAACCCCCTTCAGCTGGCGCGTGAGGAAGGGCTTTGCTAAAGTCCGGGCTCTCTGAAAGCGCGATGGGAGTTTTCCCCCGGGCAGCTCGTTTCCCGGGCCGGCAGCCGCACTCGCGCTCAGGGAGAGGTTGGAGGGAGGGCAGGAGCACAAGGCGGAGGAAACGCCCGTTAACCCTCAGAGGTTTCCTCAAGTCCCAGCGGATGGGACGCCGGGCCGGCAGGACCGCCACGCGCCCGGGCCGTCGCCAGAGCGAACGGGGCGCGGCCGCCAACCGCCAAGAGCGCAGGGAGAAGTCAAGGCCATTTGGGTTTGGTTTCCTCAGTAAAGAGAAAGACGGTTGAATTCCGCAACCCCTAAAGAAAAAGTCCAAGTTCTGAAAGCAACGGGGCTGGGCAGCGGGTGTTTGGGGACGGCACCTTTACTCCTCCCTGAACCTTCTGGAAGAAAACGACTTCGGCAGCACACGCGTTGCTTTCAGCACGGAGGAGAACGACAAAGTTTTCTCCGTTGTGAAAGCAGAGCAAGAGGAGCGCGAGGCGTGGGAGGGGAGGGGAGGGGAGGGAGGCCAGTTCGAAGACCTTGACTGCATTTAGAGGCCGCGGCATCAGGGCACTTAGATTGTCTCGGCCCAGCGGAGAATTTATTTAGAAAGCAGCACTTGGGCTGCAAATAAATAGCCTGCAAAAAACCACTCAAATGCTGACACGGTGGTTCGCGGCAACTTCCACTGTGGGGTTTACTGGCTGACGATTTTCTGCAGCAGGGAGCCATCTGCACCTCTTGAAAAAAAATTTTTTTGATATAATTTTTCGTAGAGATGGGGGTCTCACTATGTTGTCCAGTCTGGTCTCGGACTCCGGGCCTCACACAATCCTCCCACCTCAGCCTCCTGGGTAGCTGGGGTTACAGGCGCTGGGCCAGGGGTCCTCAAAGCTTTTCAACAGGGGGCCAGTCCGCCGGCCCTCAGACCGTTGGAGAGCACGCTGCGGCCCGGGACGAGCCGGCTGCTAAGCAGGACAGGCGGCGGCGGCGAAGACACCCCGGCCGGCCGCGTAAATGTCCTCGGCGGGCCGCACGTGGCCCTCGGGCCGTAGTTTGAGGACGCCCGCGCTAGCCACTGCACCTGGCTTGGTTCGTACCATTATCAAAGTCTTTAAGTCTTTGAGTATTTTTGCTCATTTGCCAGATATTTGTGTGTATTTCTTACTTTATGATTTTAACTTTCTAATTCCTTTTCAGCTAATTGAGTACATTTTTATATGTTTGAAAAATACGTCTGGGCCGGGGGCGGTGGCTCACGCCTGTCATCCCCGCACTCTGGGAGGCCGAGGCGGGAGGATCCCTCGAGGTCAGGAGTTCGAGACCAGCCTGAGCAAGAGCGAGACCCCGTCTCTACTATAAATAGGAAGAAATTAATTGGTCAACTAATATATAGAGAAAAAAATGAGCCGTGCGTGGTGGCGCATGCCTGTAGTCCCAGCTACTCGGGAGGCTGAGGCAGGAGGATCGCTTGAGCCCAGGAGTCTGAGGTTGCTGTGAGCGAGGCTGACGCCACGGCACTCACTCTAGCCTGGGCAACAGAGCGAGACTCTGTCTCAATAAAAAAAAAAAAGAAAGAAAAGGAAAATATATCTGAATTCTTGTTAATGTGGCGAGCTATCAAAAAATTAATTTCGTACTTAGACAGATAAAGCTGTCTTGACTTGCCCCCTGAGTTATTTTGCTTTTAGAAAAACCCTAAATTCGTGTTGAGCCTGCAAAGGTGAGCGTATCTAGGCCACCCTGCTTCCTGGTCTCCCACTTGGCCCGGGCCACTGCGGCCTGCTGGCCCTCATCCCGCCGCTCTGGATAGACGTGTCCCTGGCTGGCCGCTTTTCCTCCCAGTTATCTGGGCTTTCGGTACTTGGGCAAATCAGCATTCTTTCCACCAAATCGTCCTTGACAAGGCTGGGACGTGGCCAGGCGAACCCCACGACGCTGCGTACACGGTCCCCGGGTCATTCCTGCTTCTGACACGTCGTTTATGAGGCACGCGGCGTTTCTAGCTGGATTCCTTTTGCTTTTGCTTAGTTCTGCTTTTCACCAAATAGCGCTTGACCAAATTGCCTTCATTTTCACCCACTTCTGTTGTGCCCACATGGCCTGCTTCTAGCTCAATTGTCTTTCCTTTTCGACCCAATCATCAGCTTTCGCCGCACTGGTTTTAGCCAAAAACGTCTTTGCTTTTGACCGGCTTGTTCGTTTCTGGCGAACCGGTCGCGAGGAAGCCTGCCCTGCCTGCCCGACACCTCTTGTGGCAGAACTGACTTTTAACCGACTTGTTTTTGACAAATCGCAGTGGGCCAAAGTGCCTGCAAGCAGCGTCCCTGGTCCTGGAGTTGGGCTTGGCCACCAGGACGTGGGGAAGGAGCGAAGGAGTCCCCAGCTGGGGGAGGAGACAGAAGGGGGCGGATTCGTGATCGGACTAGAGGACTGGATTTCTCTAGAAGGGGCAGGATATGGGAGAAAAGGAGAAAAATGGACATTTAATTCGGCTGGTGCAGGGGCTCATGCCTGTAATGCTAACACGTTAGGAGGCTGAGGAGGGAGGGTCGCTTGAGGCCAGGATTTTGACAGCAGACTGGACAGCATAGCAAGACCCCATCTCTACAAAAAAATATAAATCGGCGTGTGTGTGTGTGTGTGTGTGTGTGTGTGCATGGCTCGCGGGCTCTCCAGGGTGGAGGTGGCAAATGAAGGAAGGAATGCAGGTGGCTGGGGGGATTGACGAGCTGAAGCCCCTGGAGTGCTGTCTCTCCCTGAGGGTCCCTGCCCCACTTCTGTGTTGGAGACACCTCCCCACCCGCCCCCTCTGGCCTCACACTTCCAGGTGCAGGGGGGATGGGAAGACAGGAGGCGGGGAGGGGTCGCGGGAGAGGAAATGAGGCTGCACATGGGGAGGCTGGGGGTGTCACGGGGCCCACCCCGCCCGCACAGAGCAGGGCCCTGAGACAGGCATTCGTGGGTGGGAGGTCTTTCCCACCCTGGGGCCCCAGCGGGTCAGCCCTCCCCGTGTGCTGGGCGGTCCCCGGGTCCCCATGGTGGCCCTCCACTCCCACACCCCCGCCCCCACAGCCCCCACCCCACAGCCCCCACCCCACGGCCCCACCCACGTCCCCGCCCCTCGGGCCCCACCCAACAGGCCCCACCCCCACAGGCCCCGCCCCCACGGCTCCCCCCACCCCCACAGCCACCCCCCCCACGGGCGTCCCGAGCGCGGGTGGGGGGACTCACTCTGCTGCTCGCCCCAGCCGAAGTAGTTCCAGTTGCCTGCGGAGAGAGGGGAGATGGTGACGCGGGGCGACAGAAGTGGCGGGGTAAATGGCCCCGGTTTGCCGCCGGGCCGCGGAGTGGACGTGGGAACCGGGTCCCGGCCCCTCGGGCGCGGGCGTGGAAAGGCTCGCGGGCCGGGCACGCGGCTCCCGACGCCCCCGCGGGCGGGCGTGTCGCTCGCACTGGGATGCGCAGCACAGAGATTCGGGACAAGCCGCCCACCCCCGCGGCACCAGGTACCAGGGACCGGGCTCTGTGACCCTGGGCGCCTCCTCTGGGGAGCACAGGTGACAAACCGCTCCGGGGAGGGCCGGGCGGTCCGTGCAGAGAGGTGAGAGGTGAGAGGCGGCCTCCGTCTCCCAAATGGAGCCCGGCCTGGCGTCGGCGCACCTGCGCAGGTGTCCCTCGCCCCCGACCCGCCACACCGCGCCTGCCCGGCCCCTCCGCGGCCACCCCCGGGAGGGCCGGGGCTTGTGGTTCTTTCCGGGTGGGGACGACGCCCCCACCCCGGCCGGGGAAGGCGAGGGGCTGTCTCCCAACCGTGCCCCAGGTCGCTGTGGGAACCGCACCCCCACCCCCGCGCCCCGCGGGCCCGTCCCCACCGCTCCGGGCGCACCCCCGGGGGCTCACGGACACAGGGACGGCGGGAGGGGCAGGAGCGGGGGGGGGGCAGAGTGGGGCGCAGGGGCCCCACGGGGTGCTGTGCGGGGTGTGAGACCTGCCGCTCTGTCCGCGCCGGGACTGGCGCCGCGAGGGAGGGACCCGCGCTTGGCCCGCGGGGACGGGCCTGGCTGCGCGCGGGGCCACGGGCCGCGGAAGGAGCGAGGTCACCGCCGCTCACACGCGGGGCGCAGTGGCAGGAGAGGCGACCGTGGCGCCCGCAGACCTGGGTTCGAATCCCAACTCTGCCACTTGCCAGGGGTGTGGGGTGGGCTTGGGCAAGTCACTTCTCCTCTTTGGGGGCCTCAGTTTCCCCCTCCAAGAAAATGGGTGGGTAAAACAGCCCCTGTCCGGCGTGCGGGCGTCGCGTCTGTCCCGCCGTCTGGCCGTGGACTGTGCGCCGGGAACGGCGCGGTGACTGAGTCACGGGGGGACAGCCCGGGTGTCCCGACAGCCCTCAGAGCCGGGGGGCAGCTGTCGCACGTGCCATTTGCACTGAGGGCCTCGCGGAGGGCCACGTAGCAAGGCAGGACCCAAACCCGCGCCTCAGCTCTCTTCTTTCTGCGCGCGGGGCTGCGCAAGCGGGACTGCGTCCCTGGGGTGGGGGACAGGGTGGGGGCGGGGCTTCCACGGACCCCAGGGAGGACCCGAGGGGCACTTACAGCACTGGTTGCTGGGGACGGGCAGAGGCTTGTCGCGGTCGTCTTGGAAGGAGTACTGAGGCGGGAGAGGGAGGGAGGGCTCGTCTCAGGGGGGGCAAGTCGGCGACCGGGGTGGCTCTGTGCCGCCCCGCCCCGGCTCCCACCTCCCACATCCGCCCCTTCTCCGCGAGGAGGACACGGGTGTTGGCAGAGAAAGAAAGAGACACACGCACACAGAGACAGAGAGACAGCAGGAAAGAGAGACAGAAAAAAGAGGCCGGGTGCAGAGGCTCACGCCTGTCATCTTAGCACTCTAGAAGGCCGAGGGGGGCGGATTGCTCGACGTCAGGAGTTCGAAACCAGCCTGAGCAAGAGCAAGACCCCGTCTCTACTATAAATAGAAAGAATTAATTGGCCAACTAATATATATAGAAAAAATTAGCCGCGCATGGTGGCGCATGCCTGTAGTCCCAGCTACTCGGGAGGCTGAGGAAGGAGGATCGGCTTGAGGCCAGGAGTTCTGAGGTTGCTGGTGAGCGAGGCTGACGCCACGGCACTCACTCTAGCCTGGACGACAGAGTGAGACTCTGTCTCAAAAAAAAAATGACTAACACGTGCACGTGGCCTCTCTGAGCCTCATGCTGTCCTAACAGTGCTGTCGTCCGGCCTGCCCCTTCTTCCCCGACCCTAACCTCCCCACGCTGTCCTCTGGGGCCTCCCTGGGTCTTTGCTCTGCTGTGACACGAAGCCAGGAAGCAGGGGAACGGCACGGAGCAGCGGCGGGACGGGGTCAGGGTGGTGGGGACGGGGCAACTTTTACGAAATTGGCAAGTGTCCCTGCAGAGGCCAAGGCCTGAGGGGGCAGGAGAGGATGTGAGAACCTCTGCCAGGGCTGGAGTGTGTTTTTGTGGTTGTTTTTGTTTTTGTTGTTTGAGGGACAGGAGTCTCACTCTGTCACCCAGGTTGAGAGTGCTTGGCATCAGCCTCGCTCACAGCAACCTCCTAATCCTGGGCTCGAAGATGAGAGACGCAGAGAGACAGAACTCACCTCTCCTGAGTCCCGCATGGGCGTTGACTGTCCAGCTTCTTGGCCCAGTAGCGGGCCTCCTCTTCGGGGATGTCTGCAAGAGCCGGGCGGCCGTGAGCCTGGAAGCCCTCCCGGCCCGGCCCCATCCTGTGGGCTCGGGCTCCAGCCCCGCCGGCTTGCGGGCTCTCGGGGCAAAGCCTGGGACTGCGGGGTGGGTGGACCCCAGCGCTCGGGAGGGGGTGGAGTGAAGGGTGGAAAGGACAGCCCTGGACCCCGCCCCCACCAGCTGCCTGTGGATATGGAAGGAAGAGGAGGGGCTGGGGCCGCATTCACCAGATGTCGATCTCTCTTTTTT
>NC_033683.1:940285-958022 GCF_000165445.2 Microcebus murinus | reverse complement strand
GCTCACAGCAACCTCAAACTCCTGGGCTCAAGCGATCCTCCTGCCTCAGCCTCCCGAGTAGCTGGGACTACAGGCATGCGCCACCATGCCCAGCTCATTTTTTCCATATATATTAGTTGGCCAATTAATTTCTTTCTATTTTTAGTAGAGACGGGGTCTCCCTCTTGCTCCGGCTGGTTTCGAACTCCTGACCTCAAGCGATCCACCCGCCTCGGCCTCCCAGAGTGCTAGGATTACAGGCGTGAGCCACCGCGCCCGGCACAGTTTTTTCGATATATTTTTAGTTGTCCAGCTAATTTCTTTCTCTTTATAGTAGAGACGGGGTCTCACTCTTGCTCAGGCTGGTCTCGAACTCCTGGCCTTGAGCGATCCTCCGGCCTCGGCCTCCCAGAGAGCTGGGATTATAGACGTGAGCCACCGCACCAGGACCCGCTGTTTTCTTTTTTAAGGGCGTTTGGCAGGCGCGGGGCTTGAGTGGACTGGGATGGTTCTGTGGCTGGTGGGCCGCACCTTCCCGCAGCCCGTGACTGCTCTGAGACTGGACCACGCGGGCCGGCGCTGTAGTCGGGTCGCGGAGAGCCAGCCGCACAGGCGTGGGGCCAGACAAGCTCGGAGAGAGACGCAGAGAGACAGACACTCACCTCGTCCTGGTCCCGCATGGCATTGAGCTGCTCCAGCTTCTTGGCCCAGTAGCGGGCCTCCTCTTCGGGGATGTCTGCAAGGAGCCAGCGGCCGGCCGTGAGCCTGGAAGCCCCCTCCGGCCCGGCCTCCATCCTGTGGGGCTCCGGGGCTCCAGCCCCGCCCGGCTTGCGGGCTCTCGGGCAAAGCCTGGGACTGCAGGGTGGGTGGACCCCAGGCTCGGGAGGGTGGGGGAGTGGAAGGGGCCTAAGGGACAGCCCGGACCCCCGCCCCCACCCAGCTGCCTTGGGAATGAAGGGAAGAGGAGGGGGGCTGGGGCCGCATCACCAGGTGGGGAAGCGGGGTGGGGGGGTGTTTCTAGAAGGATCCTGCAGAGGCGCTTCTGTGAAAGGCAGAGGGGACTCCCTGCCTCTGTCTCTGCGTGCCCCTGTCTCTCTCTGTCTCTCTGTCTCTGCCGGCCCCCAGCTCTCCCCTACAGCCTAAGGTGTCACCAAGAGCCAGCAGGGACAGCTCAGATTCCAGTCCCGGGGTTGAGAGGCGCCTGCCACCCCTTGCACCCTCCAGGGGCTGGGACACGCGCTGCGTGCAGCAGTGTGGCAGGCTGGGGCCCTGCAAGCTGGTAAACTCTGCAGGGGCGGGGCCTGGCGGGCAGGGGTGCGGGGCCGGGGCGGAGGCCTTGTGGGCGGGGGCCGAGGCCTGGCAGGTATGGGGTGGGACGGGCAGGAGGGGGCAGGGCAGCGGCTGACAGGGCTTGGCCTGGCAGGTCCAGGGGGCAGGCCAGGGCGGGGCCTGGCGGCAGGTGGCGGGCCTGATGGGCAGGGCGGGCTGGGCCGGGACGGGGCGGGGCCGGGCTGGCCGGAGGCGGGCGGTCGGAAAGGGGGTGAGCCTGGCAGGGGGCGGGGCCGGCGGCATGGGCAGGGCTGGCGAATAGAGCCGCGGGGCCCTGGCGGAGGGCAGGCTGGCGGCAGGGGCGGGGCCCAGGGTGGCAGGGGCGGGCCGGGCGAACAGGGCGCAGGGCCTGGCGGTCCGCGGGGCGGGGCCTGAGGCGATGGGCGGGGCCTGGCGGGCAGGGGGGGGCCCAGTGGGCAGGGGCAGGGCTGGGCGAACAGAGGCGCGGAGAGCCAAGGTGGGGCCTGGCAGGCAGGGGGCGGGCCTTAACAGGGGGCGGGGCCTGCCGGGGGCGGGGCCGTGCCGGGGCGGGGCTCACTCACCCAGGGGCAGCTCGAAGCGCGTGTCGAGGAGGATGCGGTGGAAGGTGGGGTCCTTGGTGCCGCAGATCTCGCTGTCCGCCATGATGACCTGGGAGTCCAGCGTGAGCCACTCTCCGGGGCCCTCCTGGGGGCCGGGGGACGCGTGGGGGTCAGGTCCCTGCCGCACGCCGGCCAGCGGGCCCACTCGCCGGAGACGGCCCGCCCGCCCTGCCCTGGGGACGGGGCTCACGTGCCCACTTTACACAGGGAGACCCAGGGAGAGAGGGCCCCGCAGGGCTAGGCGGGAGGGGTCCCGGCCCTGCACGGCCACCCCCCCTGCCGAGGGGTGACGGGTCTCTGGCTCCAGGTGAAAGCCCTGAGCCTCCCAGCGCCCCGCAACGAGCTCCTCCCCCTCGTTTAGAGACGCGAGCCTTTGAGGACGTGGGGTCCACTCTGAACCTCCGTGTCTTCGTCTCTCAAATGGGGATGATCTTCGGCGGAATCTGCTTTCTGCTGAGGAAACTTTGGGTCCCCCTAAGGCTTCTTTCTGCTCTCACTTGCCTGGACTATTGCCTCATTTCCTCCCTCTCCATTCATTCATGCATTCAAAAACAAATGCTCGGCCAGATCGCTCGAGGTCAGGAGTTCGAAACCAGCCTGAGCAAGAGCGAGACCCCGTCTCTACTAGAAATAGAAAGAAATTAATTGGCCAACTAAAAATACATAGAAATAATTAGCCGGGCGTGGTGGCGCATGCCTGTAGTCCCCGATACTCGGGAGGCTGAGGCAGGAGGATCGCTTGAGCCCAGGAGTTTGAGGTTGCTGTGAGCGAGGCTGACGCCACAGCACTCCCTCTAGCCTGGGCAACAAAGCGAGACTCCGTCTCCAAAAAAAAAAAAATGCTCCCTTGTGCCTCGTCCGTGCCTGGTTCCTGGTGGGTGATGTCGGGGTCCCCAAGGGGCCCTAGCCACCAGCCTGGCCCCTGAGGAGCCCATAGACCTGGAAAACTGGAGACAGGCACCCCCAGCCCCGTGAGGTCAGGGCTAGGCCAGAGGGAGGGACGCAGGGGCAGTGGAGAGGGCTTCCTGGAGGAGGGGGCGCTGCTCAATGCTCACATTTCCCAGAATCCCTTGCAGCTAGGCGGGGACGCCTGACACAGTTCTGGCCAATGGGATGTGAGCGAAGTGAAGGGAGCGGCTTCCAGGTTGGGCCCTCCACTGAGAAGGTGGGCCCCTTCCCTTGCCACCCTTCCCTGGCTGGAATGCAGGTGCAATGGTGAGCCTCGTGCAGCCATTTTGGACCACAGGGTGGAAGCCACACAGGGAGGGGGGCAGAGCAACAAGGCGGAAGGAGTTTGGGTCCTGGTGACCCTGGAACTATCGTGGCGACCTAAGACGCCTACGTGGATGCGGCCAGGGGATGCGGGACAAATGTCCACCTTGCTCAGGCCACTGGCATCCCGGTTCTTTCCCAGGCACCCCTCCCCCACTCTGGTCCTGCACGCCACTCACCTCATTGGACTGGCGGATGGTCCGCAGCGGGATCCACACGGTGCCCACCATCGTGTCCCAGATGAGACCCTTGTTCCACACCTCCACAGTCAGCCCCAAATCCAGGCGGTTGATCTCACTGTGGGAAGAAGAGACGGGACACGAAGGGGGCAGGGGGCGGGGGAATGGAGGCTCAGAGAGGTTTACTTCATCTGCCCGAGGACACACAGCACACAGCAATTCAAACCCGGCCCCGGGTGAGCCCTTTAGCCAGCCAGGGTGGTTAACAGAGTGGTTCTCATTTCCCAGAGGGGAAACTGAGGCCATAGGAGGCTGCTACTAGCTCAGGGTGTCGAAGTAGAACCAGGATTCCAAGCTGGGAGGGGAGGGGCGGGGACAGACGTTACCCGGCTCCCGCACCTTCACCTCGAGGCCCCGCCTTGAGCCCTCGGCCCCCCCGACAGCGCTGGATAAGTGAGGGAGGAGCTCAAACACCCTCCATGGCTCCCTTTTACCCCAGGATGAGGGCGGCTGGGGCGCCGCTGGCTCGCCCAGTGCCATCGCCATCTAACCCGGCGAGGAGGCACTGTCCCTCCAGGCCTCACCTGGACTCTGCCTGCCTGGCGCGGGGGTGGGGTGGGAGAGGCCTTGGCGAATGTCCAGTCCGCTGCACCCGCCCCTTTACCAAGGATTTGTCCCAAGGGGTGTCGTCCCTGAACATATCCGCGGACCCTGATCTGGCCACCCGGGAACTGGCTTTCGGTGAGTCGGGGACCGCCCGCTCCCTTCCCTCCAGCCCCAAAACGTCCCTCTCCTGGGGCCTCTCCAGTCCCCCCGGGGACGGTCCCCGGCCAGGCTGTGCTCGGGCCGTAGCCTGGGGGTTGAGGGCTGCCGGGGTCCGAGTCCCAGCTGTGACACACACACGCTGTGTGACACTGAGCAGGTGGCTTTCCCTCTCTGGGTTGCTGTCTTGCCATCCGCACAGTGGGGACTGCAGCAGCGCGGCCCCTCCCGGGGCTGTGATTTAATGGGTGGGTGGGGGGACCGAAAGGCTCGGGACGGGCCAGGGCGGCGGTTTGCAAATGGGGCACGAGACGCCCCGCGCGGCTCCAGCTGAGGGGCAGGTCCAGGTCGTTAAGTCATTCGGTTAACAGACAAACGTCTGTTGAGCGCCTACTGCGTGCCAGCCAGGCCCTGCGGCGGGGGGAGGGTCACAGTGAGGACAGAGACCAGCCCGGCCCCGCCCTGCTGGAGCACGCAGTCCGGCAGGTGTGGCCAGAAATGCGAGAACCCATAGAAACGACTAACAGTGGGTGGCTTGGCCCGGGGAGGACACTGTGTTCTGAGATGGTAGCTTCCGGGAGGTGGTCAGGGAGGGCTTCCCGGAGGAGGTGGCACAGGCTGAGACCCAAAGGACCAGGAGCCAGTGCGGCCGGGGGTGGGGGGGATGCAGCCAGTGCCAAGGCCCTGGGGCAGGAGGAGGGCGCGTGGCGGGGCGGGGGCAGGGCGGGGGAGGCGGGCGGTCGTGGGCAGGAGCCCCGGACAGTTTCGGAGCTTGGGAGCGACAGGATGTGATTTTCAGTTTTAAAAATATCCCCCTGGCTGCCTGGAGGAGAACAGATTGCGGGAGGCGGGTGGCACAGGAGGCCAGGGCGGAGGCTGGCGGGCGGCGGGGACTTGGCTGGTGGCGACTCACAACATGAAGTCCTGCTCCCAGCTGGGCTGGCTGCCGCGCACGGCCACCGTGGTGCTCTTCACGTTCTGCACCTTCAGGGTCACGTACGTGTTGAACTTCTCTGCGGCGACGAGACTGGGTCAGCACCGGGGCTCGGGGACTCTCCGGTGTCCCTCCCCAAGCTCCAGGTGACCGTCCCCACCCCCTGGGCCCCCTGCCCCCTGGCTCCCCACCCCCTGGGCCCCCCGCCCCCTGGCCCCCCGCCCCCTGGGCTTCCCGCCCCCTGGGCCCCCCACTCTCAGGGTGCAGGGGAGCCACGCCCTCCGGCGGCTTAGGAGTGACCCTGGCCAGCAGCCTGGCTTTCCCTGGGGACAGAGGTGGCTGTGAGAGACTCCCGCCACCTCGGTGGGTCTCACAAGCTCAGCGCCCCCCGCCCCCCGGGGTCCTGGGCTCTCGGTGGCCCCGTCCCTGCCAGGGTCTCCGGGGATGGCTGGGCAGCCCTGGGGACGCCCCATGCTGACTGCTGGGCTCCAGGGCTGAGGCCCGGCCTCCCCTGGTCGAACCTCAGACACCCCCCCCCCCTCCTCCTCCTCCTCCCCCCCCCCCCGCGCTCCGCGAACATGAAGCCCGGACCCCTGCCCGGCCTCTCCGGGAGACAGACAGACGGACGGACAGGACAGGACAGGACAGGACAGGACAGGACAGCAGGAGAGTCCACTTACCTTGGGCACCATCAAACTTGGCTTTTTTGACTGTGGAGAGAGACAGAGATAGGGAAGGGGGCCAGGGGGGAGATGTGGGCAGGAGAGAGACAGAGACACACAGAGATGCAGAGAGACACACCAAGGTAGAGACATGCGGTGAGAGAGACAGGCAGGACAGAGACACAGAGACAGGGAGACAGAGAGGAAAGAGAGACACAGAGATCAGGAGACAGAGAGGGGAGAGACACAGAGACAGGAAAGAGAGACAGAGACAGAGAGGGGAGAGACACAGAGACAGGGAGACAGAGAGGAAAGAGAGATACAGAGACAGAGACAGGGAGAGACACAGAGACAGGGAGACAGGTAAGAATCACAGAGACAGAGAGGGGAGAGACACAGAGACACAGAGACAGAGACAGAGAGGGGAGAGACAGAGACAGAGAGGGGAGAGACACAGAGACACAGAGACAGAGACAGAGAGGGGAGAGACACAGAGACAGAGACAGAGAGGGGAGAGACACAGAGACAGGAAAACAGGTAAGGGTCACAGAGACAGAGAAGGGAGAGACACAGAGACAGAGAGACAGAGAGGAAAGAGAGACACAGAGACAGAGACAGAGAGAGGAGAGACAGAGACAGGGAGACAGGTAAGAGCCACAGAGACAGAGACAGAGAGGGGAGAGACACAGAGACAGGGAGACAGAGAAGAAAGAGAGACACAGACACAGAGACAGACAGGACAGAGACACAGAGATCAGGAGACAGAGAAGGGAGAGACACAGAGACAGAGACCAAGGGGAGAATCGGGGCAGACAGCCAGAGCAGACAGGACCCAGCAGGAAAGATAAAGACAGGAGCAATGTCAGTGACAGGGACAGAGAGACGAGGCGAGGAGGAGAGACGCAGAGGAGGAGGAGGCAGGGACGAGAGGGAGAGAGAGAAGCCGTCAGACAGCTGAGCACAGGAAGCCCTAGGTGGCAGGGACCTGGGACCCCGGGAGCCGTCCCTGCTCCCGCCCCCACCGCCCGTCCCCATCAGACCCCCCCCCACCCCCGGCTCCCCGGCCAGCAGTGCCTTCACCCGCGGGCAGACAAGATTCAGAAGAAAGAGCCGAGCAAGTGCGGGAGAAGCCTTTAACAGGAAGCCCTCCAGGATTGCACCAGAGGAGGAGGAGGGGCGGGAGTCGAAGAGGAGGAGCGCGGCAGGGTGAGGAGAAAGACACCCTCCGATGAGTGCACACCCTCTGCCAGGCCAGTGAGACCCCTCCTCCGGTTGCCGGGCTCGGTCTGCCCTCCCGAATGCTCCCAGGGTTTGGGGTCCGTGGATCAAAGGGGGCTTGGCCAGGTGGGCCGGAGCGAGACAGAAGCCTGGCTCCCAGGATGCACGTGGGGACAGCCCGGTCCCGGCTGGCAGGCCCAGCGCACCCCGGACACACGCCAGCGCCCCTCCCCTGTGTCCCCGGTCCCCCAGAACCCCACAGCCAGCCCCAGGGATTCAGAGCCCTGCCGCTCAGCGCTGGCTTCCCCACCGGATGTTCAACTGTCATTGTCAACACCTCTCACACACCACATTTATCTTTTTTTAAGAGACAAAAGGTCTGGCTCTGTCACCCAGGCTGGAGTGCTGTGGCACGATCACAGCTCACTGTGGCCTCCAGCTCCCGGCCTCCAGCGATCCTCCTAGGTGAGCCTCCTGAGTAGCTGGGACTACAGGTACGTGCCACCACGCCCGGCTCATTTTTAAACTTTTTTGTAGGCCGGGCGCGGTGGCTCACGCCTGTCATCCCAGCACTCTGAGAGGCCGAGGCGGGAGGATCGCTCGAGGTCAGCCTGAGCAAGAGCGAGACCCTGTCTCTACTATAAATAGAAAGGAATTTATTGGCCAACTAAAAATATATAGAAAAAATGAGCCGGGCATGGTGGCGCATGCCTGTAGTCCCAGCTACTCAGGGGAGGCTGAGGCAGGAGGATCGCTTGAGCCCAGGAGTCTGAGGTTGCTGTGAGCGAGGCTGACGCCATGGCACTCACTCTAGCCTGGGCAACAGAGTGAGACTCTGTCTCAAAAAATGAATAAATAAATAAATAAAAATAAACTTTTTTGTAGCAACGGGGTCTCACTATGTTGTCCAGCTTGGCCTTGAACTCCTGGACTCAAGCAGTCCCCTTGCCCCACCTCAGCCTCCCAAAGAGGCGGGGTTGACAGGTGTGATGCCGTCATGCCCACTTTTGTCCCCACAGCTTTCTCCGCCCTCCCGCCAAAAGCTGCCCCCACGCTGAACCCACGCTCCTGTTTTCTTTCTTCCTTCTCTTTTCCCTTTTTCCTTCCCAAATCAACCCCTCCGTGTGCGCAGCAAAACGCGCACAGGTCACAAAACCCAGCGCCACCACGAGACGCTGACCCCCCGCCGCCCCCGGTGCAGCCCGCGCTCCTCGTGGCCACTCCGCCTGGCGCCCGGCCGCGCGGGGACAGCCACGCGCGCGGCCGCTGTTTTATCTCCTGCACAAACGGTCCCAGCCTCCGCCCGCCCTCGGAGCCGAACCTGCGCGCGCCTCCGTCCCGCCCGCAGGGTGCGCGGGCCCGGGACAGATTCCTAGAAGCACAGTCGCGTTTCTGCCCGCGCACGCCGCGGCCTCCCGCCCCGGGCTGGCCGCTCTGTCCCCGTCGCTGGGACTCCCGTCTCCGGACGGCCGCTGATGAACGCAGCCCGCGGAGAGAGGACGCGGGACAGGGAGGCGGCCCCGAGCACATGCCGGTAGAGGCGGTTTGTTCCCGTCGGGGACGGTACAGGGGCGGATGGCAGAAGGAGCGATGCCCTCCGGAGCCCACGCCAACCTCCCCGCCAGAAAGAACCAAATCTGAAAGGCGGGGGACGCGGGCACCGTGCCTGCCCGCGGGGCAGGCCAGGCGGGCTGGGCTCAGGCGCCCCTGGGCGAGTGGACGCCCCTCTCTGGGCCCCCATCTCTGCGGTATTCCATCTCCGTCTCTGTCTCCTCGCTCTCTCTCCATCCCTGTCTCTCTCTCTCTGTTCCCCTTCCCAGTTCTACCTCTCCCCGCCGCTGTCATTTGCCTTTAGTCTCTCTGCGTCCTTGTCACCCTCCCTGGTCTCGCCCCGCCCAAACCCAAACCCCAGCGCCTGCCGCAGCCTGCCCGGGCTGGAGGGGCCGGCGGGTCCTCAGCTGGGCCAGGCTCGGGCCCTCAGCCCCGGTGGCAGGTGGAGGCGAGGACACGCGTGTGTGTCCCCCGCCGAGGGCGCAGCGGAGGCGCGAGGGACGCAGGGTGCGGGGTCTCGGAGGACGGAGGTGACGGGGAGGGGCGCAGCGGGGAGGGTCCCCAGGACCGAGCGAACGCGCGCGCGGAGGACCGAGCGTGCCCAGAGCGGGAACCAAGCCTCGCCCCGTCTCCCCTGGTCCGCCCATAGTCCGCGAGTCGCCGTCCTCCTCGCTGTCACATCGCGCCACCGCTCCACACCCACGCCGGGTGGCGGCATCGGGGTCAGCGGGGCGGAAGCGCCACCGGTCCCCGCTGGCTTCGGTCACACGCGCGAGGCTATTTATAACGCGGGCGCCGCGCCGGCGGGGGGATGGGGTGGCGGGGAGTCGCCCGGGCGGGGGAGGGGCCACTGCCGCCCCTGTGCCCGGCGGGCGGCGCGGACTCCACGGCCTGGCCCGCGCGCGCGCGCTCGGTGGTGGCGGTGGCGGGTGCGGCCCCGCAGGGCCGACTGGCGACCGCGGCGGCAGGGGGCGGGGCCGGGCAGAGCCTGGCCGCGGAGCGGGAGTCCGGGCTGCGGACCCGCGCGGGGACTGCCTGGCTCTGGGCCTCAGTTCCTGCGTTTGGGAAATGGGGGGACGTGGCCGGCCGGCCCCGCTTTCCTCTCCCCCTTCCTCCTCCTCTTCCTCCCTCTCCCCCTTCCCTATCGTCACCAGGCTCACAGCGCCCTCGCGATGATTGTTAGGAGCGTCACCACTATGTCTGTTATTCGGTTGGGCTGTCACCGTGCCCCTGGCCTGGACTCTGGGGTTCCACACCCCTGGGTGCTGACTGAGGGGGGCGCCAGTCTTGAGGCGCTTGGTCCGCGACCTGCCACGTGGGGATGGGGGTGTGGGGGGGGCAAAGGGTGGCGGTGGGGTGAGGTGGCTGTGGGGTGGAGGAGGGGAAGAATGGGGGAGGGGAGGGTGAGGTGGCGGTGGGTGGGGGGAAGGGTGGGGGAGGGGAGGTGGCGGGGGGTGGGGAGAGAAAGGTACGGTGGGGGGAGGAAGGGTGGGTGGGGAGGGGTGAGGTTTGGCCGTGTGGTGAGGAGGGGAAGAATGGGAGGGGGGAGGGTGAGGTGCAGTGGGGTGGGGGAAGGGGTGGGTGGGAGGGAGGGTGGTAGGGTGGGGAGAAAGGTAGGTGGGGGAGGGAAGGGGTGGGTGGGGGAGGGGTGGGGAGTTCACCGGTCAAGGGCAGCATCTGCAAGCCCACCTGGCCAGGGCCGGCGTGATCAAATCAGCGTGGCCTTGGCATGGGGCGGGGAAGCACAGCGAATCCAGAAATAGATTCTAGACATGTGACAGGCCCATGTGCGGTGCCGGCGGACACTCCAGCGGGCGGCGGCGGGCTCTGTGCGGAAGGGCTTTGGCCCCGCTGGCCTCGCCTGGGGGGGCGGGGGGAGGGTAAATGAGGACTCGTGGCTTCCATTGACAGAAATAACCCACAGCCGCGCCAGCTCGGGAGAGCTCCGGGGATCAGGGATTTGGGCGTATGCTGCGGACCGAGCGGGACTTAGACCTAGGCCCAGCATACAGTAGGCGCTCATTAAATAGTGGACGAAGGCATGACTTCACTGCGTCCTCCAGCAGCCCCGCGAGTCGGAGCCCAGACCTGCAGCGCGCGGCGGGCGCTGTCCACGGTGCTGAACCCTCGACCCTGCTCGCGGGCTCCTAAGGAACCTCGTTGCCCCCGCCCGTGAGCGGGGACCCCTCGTGCAGCCCTGCTCCGGCCGGCACGCAGGGGGCTCTCAGGGCGCGTCCTGCGCTCATGGAGCCCCTTCCCGAGAGCTTTGAGTCCCCGTCAATAAAAAAAACGGCATCGTGGAGTTTCCGTGTCTGCGGCTCACGCTCTTTCCCTAGACCGGGCAGCGTGCCCAGCGCTCTGCGCGTCTCGCCTCATTGGAGACGTCTGGGGAACCTAGGTGGCGGGGCATCGGTGACTCCAGCGTGCCCGTTCTGCAGATGGGCACACTGAGGAACGGAGAGGATGCGGGACTCACGGGGAAGTGTTGGGATGAGGGAAGTGTTGGGATGAGGGAGTCGAGCCCAGGCCTGCTGGTCCCCCCGGGGCTCCCCACAGAGGAAGTCCCTTGCAGGTGGAAGGAAAGTGAGGCCCGCTTGGCGGGAGGGCCGGGCTGCGCCCCTGGTGGTGACTCAGAGCCAACGCTGGGGGGCATCCCCTGGGGACGGAGGGCAGAAAGACCCCGGTGCACACCCCCCTAGCTGGGGGGCGTCAGAGACCGAGTAGCCAGGGGCAGAGGGGCTTGCGAAGCCTTCCTTGGGAGAGCGGCTCACAACGCCGTGCCGGGTGGGGAGGTTGTGACGAGTCCGTTTACCGGAGTGCTTGGCAAAGAAGGCAACCCCAGGACAGAGTCTCGCCCCACGCAAGGGACATGGCTGCCCCCCAGGTCCGGGGGGGATGAGAGGAGCCTCACCCTTCTCCCTGCGTCCCCCTGGGGCAGGCATCGGAGTCCGTCGGCTCCACCCCTGCCTCTGTGACAC
Organism: Microcebus murinus; assembly: GCF_000165445.2. NCBI lineage: Eukaryota > Metazoa > Chordata > Mammalia > Primates > Cheirogaleidae > Microcebus > Microcebus murinus. Next base: position 946,577 of record NC_033683.1, on the reverse strand, counting down.
CAGGCAAGCTGCTAAACCTCCCCTCGCCTCAGTTTTCCTCATCCGTAAAATGGGGCTGCTGTGAGGAGTGAAGAGGACAACGGGCATAAAGCTCCTCCACCTCATGCTTGCAGAGCGCCGCGCCAGTGGGGTTTGTGGTCGCTGCTGCTCTTCGTTGAGAAGCGAAGCCAGCCTGGCACACAGTCAGGGGTTTGATCGCGGCGTTGGTTCACCAGATAAGCACGGCGCCTTTGAAACACCAAGTGACCTGTGCAAAATGCTGCGACGCTCATAGGACGCTCATCTGGAGCTAACTGAGCGCCCCCGCTTGTGCCTGCGCTGTTCCTCCCCCTCCCCCCAGCATCACCCGGCCCCGGTCCCCCCTTCTGAGACTCGGGCAACTGTGGGGGTTCAGGGCAGGCTTCCCAGAGGAAGGGAGCCTTGGACACCCCACTCCCAGGGTGGCTTCACCCCTCCACCTCTGCCTGTCTCCCACCCTGACTCCGTGTGTGTGTGTGGGGAGTGGGCAGCAGCTAGGGCCCAGGCTGGGTCTCCAGAGCTAGGGATAGCCCCTGGCATATAGTAGGTGCTCAATGAATGCTTTTTGGGTAAATGCACAAGCAGCTTCGTGAAGGAATCAGGCGGCACCTGCCATTCCCGGCCTCCACACCCCGCCACCGCGGAGCAGGTGGGTTAAGGGTTGAGGGGTGTGGCAGGCGGGGGCAGGGGCGAGGTCTCCAGGATGACCTGCCGTGTGTGGGCGCTGGGCGTGCACGCGAGAGCTGCGTGGGTCTGTGCTGGCGTGCATGCCCGCAGGGAGCCGTTCGCTCACGTGACCAGGGCCGCAGGGCACGCGCGTGGACACACGCGAGCGGGCGTGGAGGGGAGGGGCGTGTGTGAGCCTGTGGATGACGCGCCCGCGGTCATCCGGGTGCGTGTGCTGTACGGTTCTGTGGCCGCTGCGTTTGTCTGCTCGCACATGCGCACACACGCGTGTGCAACCGTGTGCATAGACGTACGTGTGCGTCGGCACCCGCTTGTCTAAAGGGGCCGCTTTGACTGCCCTTGGCGTGTGCTTGTGTGCGCGCGGGTGTGTCTCGTGGGGTTGGGGGCCTCGGAAGACACCTGTGAGCACATGCCTGAGTGCTGGGGCACGAGGGGGTCTGTATGTGACGCGTGTGTGGTGAACATGCCCTGAACACATCCGCACATGTGTCCGCGAACAGGCACGCGAGTGCTGCGGGGCCCACGTCTGCGGCGGCAGGCTGCGTGCGGCCACGTGCGCACGCCTAAGTGCGGCGCGGGCGGCGAACGCGCGCGTGTGCGCATGCGTGTGCGGCCCCAGGCGCACGGTCCGCGCGGAGTCGTCGTGACCCTCGAGCCCGTTTGCCCCGCAGGGACAGTCTGGGCGTGAATGTGGGCGCAGGCGGGCGTGGGTGCCCCTCCTTGTGGAGGGGGGCCGGGTGTTTCCCCGATTCCGAGGATGCGCTCCGGCCCCACGGACCCCCCTCGCTGCCCGGCTTCACCCCTGCCCAGCCCAGCCCACCTCACCCCTCCCGCCCTCCCCCTGCACCCCCAGCCACCCTCGCCTCCCCCTCCCGGGCTTGCCTCGCCCAGCCTTTCCCCGCCCCCACCCCTCCCTGCCGGCCACTCCTCCCGCACCAGCCCGCGCCTCTTTCCTTACACCCCCGGGCCTGTCGCCCCCCCAGCGACCCCTCCGCCCTGCCGGCCACTCCTTCCTGCAAAGTCCCCAGAATCCCGCCCAGTCCTTCCCCCGGGCCTGGTTCTGGAAGCCTCGTCCCTCCGGCCGCCCCTCCCTTGCGCCGCCCCCGCAGCCGCGCCTCCCGCTTGCGTCAGAGTTGGGGTGAGACCCCCCCACCAGAGAAGCCCAGAGTGCGGGTCGTGAGCTGGGGCGGGCCGCGGGCGTGAAGACAAGAGGGCGCAGTCAGCCGGGAGCACCCACTTCTGGGGGCGCAGTGCCGCCCCCAAGCGTGGGAAGCTCGGAGGGGAGGACGGGGCGACAGGGGGCCGGCGGTCCCTCCCCTGCCCCCTGCCCTTCCTCAGGCTCAGTCACCGGAGGCTGCCTGGGGCTCCCTTCGCTTCCCTGCCCCCCTCATTCAAGGGGACCGCGGGCTGGATGAGTTGACCTCTGACCTTCGGGACCCTTTTCCACCCCCTAACCCAGCCCCGTCCGGCAGAAACAGGTTCAGAGGAAGGGGGCCCCTGTCCCTTTAAGAACACCCGCGTCCACGCCGGCCCAGCCCTGCGCGACTCGCGCGATTCGCACTCGGGAAGCCGGGACGCGGCGCGGCGGGGCGCGGGCGGGCGGGGCCGGGTTTGTGAATGAAGCGGCCCGAGGGGGAGGGGGAGGGGGAGGGGAGGGGCGGCGGGGGAGGTTCCGGGCCCCGGGCCTGCCCACCACCCGCACCCCCCCACTCCCTGACATTCCCTCCCCCACCGCAGCCTTCGGGTGTGCCGGGGCGAGGGGGCGCCCCCCTACCCGGGCTCAGACCCCCGTAGGCCAGCCCCCACCCCGCCGCCAGCTGCCCAGGCCTGAGCTCCCAGCGCGCCCAGCCACACGGCGGGGGAGGGGGAGGGTCATGGCCCTCCCGCGGCTCTCCCTCCCCCACGCGAGGCAGAGCGTGGGCCTGGGCGTGGGCCGCGGCGCAGATGGCGTCCTGGCCCCAAAATAGCTCCCCCGCGGCCCCTCCCTGCCTCCCTCGGGCGCAGAGTGGGAGAGGTGAGGACGGAGGGGGGCAGGGGACGCGGTCTTCCGCGGGGTGGGCTCCGTGTTTGGGGGGCCAGAGGCGGCGGGAGGGGGCGCCCTCGGACCCCCCGTCGGAGCCCTCTCTGGGCCCGGGGGTGGGGTGGGGGGCCCGCCCGTCTCCCGCGCGGGCACGTCCTGGCCACGCGGAGTCCTGACGGCCGGGCCCCCCTACCCGGGTTTTGCCCGCCCGGGGCTCGGAGAACGCTCCGGTCGCCTCCGCTTCCAGTCCCAGGCCACGTCCGCGTCCGCGTCCCCGCGGACCCGCAGTCTGGCCCAAGCGCGGACGCCCCGCAGCCGCCCGCGGGACCCGCTCGCGCCGCCCAGCCCGGCCCCTGCGCGCCAGCCCCCTGATGACCCGGTCTACACGCACGCCCCGGTCCACTCGGTTTCCAGGCAGAGCGCCGGATCCCTGCCCACGTCCACGCGACCCCCCGGGCGGCGGCGGCCAAACCGGGACCCGCTTAGAGCGCGGCCGCGTCTACACGGATCGCCCCCCGCGGGCGCCGCGCCGCGCGGACAACGGCTGCCCCCGCGAAAGCCCGGCCGCGTGGACTCGGGCCGCCCCCTCCGGAGCCCCGCCGCGTCCACGCGGACCCCGCGCCCGGCCCTCGGCCTCGCCCTACCTCCGACGCAGAGCAGAGACATGTCTCCGGCGCGGCCGGCGGCCGGGGCGGCGGGGCGGCGGGGCTGCGGGCGGGCGGGGCGCGCGTTAAAGGGCCGGCGCGGGCAGGGCGCCCCGCCCCCAGGCCTCCCCGACCGCCCCTCTGGAATCTCTAGCCCTCTGAGGTCCCTGTCTGCCTCCCTGACTCCGTTTACCTCTGCCCCTCCCTGGGTCTCCGCTCCTCTCGCTCTGTCCCTGCCTCCCTCTGCGTCCTGTCCCCGTCTCTGGCTCTGTGCTCCTCTCGCTCTAAGCCGCCAGTACGCTGGGCCCTTGCACACACCCCGACTCCAGCCCATCCTTCGCTCCACTGTGTAACGCGGAAAACTCCTATTCATCCATCAACGCCCAGTCCCAACACCGCCTCCTCCGGGAAGCCTTCCCTGACCACCCCAAACTGAGCCTTTACTCCACTCTGGACTGCCCTGAGCCCTCATCCCGTCCTCTGGTTGGGCCCTGACCCCAATGCAGCTCTGCTCACCACCCTTCCCCACGTGTCTCGCTGGGCGGTTCTACGGGGCCCCTCGTCCCACAAACGCACTGACCGCGCGGCCCGGCGCCCAGAGGAGCGCCAGAGGCTGAGCCCGGAAGGCTCTTCTGCCTCCGGCAAACAGGAAGGAGCTTCACAGGGCAACAGGTGTGCGTGGAGTTAGTTATGAGTGAGACCTGTGTTCAAAACCCAACTCTGAGGCCGGGCGCGGAGGCTCACGCCTGTCATCCCAGCACTCTGGGAGGCCGAGGCAAAACCAGCCTGGCAAGAGCGAGACCCCCGTCTCTACCACTAAATAGAAAGAAATTAATTGGCCAAACTAACATATTATAGAAAAAAATAAAAAAGCCGGGCATTCGGTGGTCGCTCATGCCTGTAGTCCAGCAGCTACATCGGAGGCTGAGGCAGGAGATGCATGAGCCAGGAGTCTGAGTTGCTGTGAGCGAGGCTGACGCCACGGCACTCACTCTAGCCTGGGCGACAAAGCGAGACTCTGTCTCAAAAAAAAAAAAAAAAAAAAAAACCAACTCTGCCTGTCACCACCAGCGCAGCCTTGGGCAAGTCACCTGACCACTCTATGCCTCAGTTTCCCCACCTGTAGAATGGGGGTGATAACAAGACCCGCCTCGAATGGTGGCAGGGGATATTTTAGGACCTACCACCTGAAAGCGTTTGCAATCATAATACCCAACAGTAGCTGTTTTTGTGTCCCTCTTGCTGCTTTTACATTTTTTATTCAATATCAGTAGGACACAGGTAAGGAATAAGGAGCAGCCATGCCCGGCTTGGATAAGAAGAACATTTGTCATCACAAGGGATGGTCCCTGTGTCCCCTCCAAAATCTCTTCGTCCTTCCCACAAACTTGGATTTTCATTATCCTCCTTTCTCTCTTTTTTTTTTTTTTTTTTTTTTAGGGGTTGCCACAAGCAGCGCCCGGTTCAGCTTTGCACGTCTCTGCGCTTCACGTGACTGGGATCCAATGTTCCCGCTCCTCACTGACATGTTCCATGTTCCCGGCTGCCATGTGTCCTGGCTGCTGTGCGTGGCTGCGCAGCCGTCCCTGTGGGCAGGGACCCAGGGCCGGGCCTTCCAGAGCTTCCACGAAACATCACGGGCAAGATGGAGATTAACAGGAGAAAGGCCCACACGTTTATGTAACACACGCACACCAAAGTCTGGGATAAAGCCTGGAAAAATGGGGGGAAACTGTCCTTTTTTTTTTTCTTTTTTGAGACAGAGTCTGGCTCTGTTGCCCAGGCTAGAGTGAGTGCCGTGGCGTCAGCCTCGCTCACAGCAACCTCAGACTCCTGGCCCGGCTTACAGGCCAGCTTTAGGGTTCACGGCTGGCTTTGGAGAAGGGGCGTGTCGGTTTCTCCCGCCTGCCTTGGGGAAGAGGGGCTCTACCTCGACGCCCGGCGGGGGTTTGGGGGTCAGGGTGGGACCCGGAGACACAGGAAGGCAGAGGAGGTCAGAGGAGAACTTGAGCTTCCGGGCCCTTCATTCCGGGTATGGTGTTCTGAGCCCCAACATGTGAGCTTCCTTCCCCCCCCAAGACAGAGTCTCGCTCTGTTGCTCAGGCTAGAGTGAGTGCCGTGGCGTCAGCCTCGCTCACAGCAACCTCAAACTCTGGGCTCAAGGGCGATCCTCGGCCGCCTATTCACCTCTCCGGTAGCTGGGAGCCATACAGGCATTGGCGCCACCCTACGGGGCCCGGCTAATTTGTTCCTCTATATATTAGTTGCGTCAATTTAATTTTCTTTCTATTGGATTAGTAGAGACGGGGGTCTCGATCAGGCTGGTTTCAAACTCCTGGACTGGTTTCAAACTCCTGACCTGGGCAGCAATCCGCCCGGCCTCGGCCTCCCCAAGATGCTGGGATTAACAGCGCGTGAGCGCCCGCCGCGCCCACCTGCTTTATGGTTTTAAGAACCCTGCTGGGCCTGCCTGGGGGAGAGCAGGCCCGACCTGTCGGCGGACAGGAATGTAGGTGGCAGGAGGCCAGGAAGCAGTCCGCGAGGATACAGTGGCTGTGGGACTTGTGGGGAGCTCCGGTAATTCTGGAGCCTGAGGCACAGGACCTCCGCCGGCCGTGATGGCCGCGGACACCTGGGACAAGGAAAGAGAAGGACGGAGGTGAGTCCAGGCTCAGCACCTGGGCTGCTGTACGACGGGCGGCCAATGGCAGGGAGAAAGGGAGGACCCGGGGAGGCAGCAGGGGCCTGTGCCGGTCTTGCGAGTTTGGTTTGCTATTTGAGGCGCCCCCCTCCCCTCCCCCCGGGGGAAGTCCGGCGCCCTGGGACGCTTCGTCTGGAGCTCCGGGATCGTCGGGCATGGGGCTGGAGACACCAACAGGGGCACGGTCGTCCGGCATTTGAGGACGGGTGTGGCCGGGCTGGT
>NC_033683.1:893209-940275 GCF_000165445.2 Microcebus murinus | reverse complement strand
CTCTGAAGGTTTGCTAAAAAAAAATCACTCACCAGGGCTGGGTGCAGGGGTTCACGCCTATAATATAATATATAGGCTCACACCTATAATATATAATCCTAGCTCTCTGGGAGGCCGAGGCGGGAGGATAGCTCGAGGTCCGGAGTTCGAGACCAGCCTGAGCGAGACCCCACGTCTACCAAAAATAGAAAGAAATGAATCAGCCAACTAAAAGTATATAGGAAAAAAAATGAGCCGGGCATGGTGGCGCATGCCTGTAGTCCCAGCTACTCGGGAGGCTGAGGCAGGAGGATCGCTTGAGCCCAGGAGTCTGAGGTTGCTGTGAGCGAGGCTGACGCCAGGGCACTCACTCTAGCCTGGCAACAAAGCGAGACTCTGTCTTAAAAAAAAAAAAAAAACCACTCACCGGCTGCAGCGATTGCATTTCACTGGCTTTTCCACTAGCGTCTTTCTGCCCCACGGCCCTGCAAACAAGCGCCTCTCCCTGGTTTCCAACTGCTGTTCTCTTCCTGTCCCGGGATGCCATTCAGGGTCTCCCGTTGCTTCTAGCCATCGGGTCTCCTGGGTCTCCTCCCATCTGTGGCAGTTTCTTAGTCTGTCCTTATTTCTCATTGACCTGGACGCTTTTTAAAGAGTACTTGCCAGGCAGGTATTTTGTGGAAAGCCACAAAATTTTTTCTGTATATATTAGTTGGTCAATTAATTTCTATTTATAGTAGAGACGGGGTCTCGCTCTTGCTCAGGCTGGTCTCGAACTCCTGACCTGGAGCAATCCGCCCGCCTCGGCCTCCCAGAGTGCTGGGATGACAGGCCTGAGCCGCCGCGCCCACCTGCTTTATGGTTTTAAGAACCCTTCTGGGGCTGCTGGGGGGAGCAGGGACCGTCGGGGACAGGAATGTAGGTGGCCAGAGGCCAGGACAGCATCCGCGAGGGATACGGGGGCCCGTGGGACTGTGGGGAGGCTCCGGGTAATTCTGGAGCCTGAGCACACAGGACCTGTGGCCGATGGCGGGGACACCTGGGACAAGGAAAGAGAAGGGACGAGGGTGAGTCCGGGTCAGCACCCGGGCTGCTGTACGACAGGCGCCAACGGCAGGGAGAAGGGGCGGATCCCGGGGGGAGCAGCAGGGGGCTGTGTCCAGTCTTGCGAGTTGGCGATGCGATGAGGGCCCCCCTCCCCCCTCCCCCGGGGGGAAGTCCGGCGCCCCAGGACGCTTCGGTCTGGAGCTCGGGGATGTGGCGAGGGGCTGGAGACACCAACAGGACGGTCGTCGGTCGTCGGCATGAGACGGGGTGTGGCCGGGTGGGGCGAGGGTGTAGACAGAGAGTCGGGCGCTGAGGCTCACGCCTGTCATCCCAGCACTCTGGGAGGCCGAGGCGGGAGGATTGCTCCAGGTCATGAGTTCAAAACCAGCCTGAGCAAGAGCGAGACCCCGTCTCTACTATAAATAGAAAGAAATTAATTGGCCAACTAAAAATATATAGAAAAAATCAGCCGGGCATGGTGGCGCATGCCTGTAGTCCCAGCTACTTGGGAGGCTGATGCCATGGCACTCTAGCCTGGGCAACAAAGCGAGACCCTGTCTCAAAAAAAAAAAAAAATCAAAGAAAGCAGGGACTTCCTCTCAACCCTTCTTCCTGTGCACCTCACTCGCGTGCCGTATGTGAAGGTATGACCATCTCTGATTTACAGATGAGGAAACCGAGGCACGAAGGATTGGCAGGGGAAGCCAGCGTGGCGCTATGTCCGACGCCAGCACCCTGGGAGCCTGGGAGGCCTGTCCACAGCTGGGCCCGGGAGCAGCTGGGGGGGCGTCCCAGCCTTGCCCTCTGCCGCCCCCAGTCCACTGCGCCTGCCCCACCCCCACCCACCACCCCAGTGGAGCACTTAGTGCTGCCCGTTCACACCGCCCTGCGAGTCCTGCTCCCCCACCCAACCCGCCTGGATACCAGCCCCGGGGGTGGCAGGAGGGAGGGCGGGGGACCCTCAATACCAGGCTTCTCCCCACCTCTGACAGGTGGAAAACCTCGGATCAGAGATGTCACGGCGTTTGCCCAAACCACACGGGAAGCAGGGGCCCGGCCGGCCCCCAGGCCAGGGCCTCAGCCTCTCCCGCCCACAGGCCCACCATAAGTCCCTGTCAGGCCGGGCTGTCCCGGCCCCTCAGTGCCCACCGCTGGCAGCGCGGGCACCTGAGGGGGCCGCGATGAAATTGTGTGAGACCCAGACGGGTGCACGCTTTGGCGCCAAAATGCAGAAAGGGAACCGTACAGTCCCAAGGAACAGACGTTTAATTACACTCCAGAGCAGGAGGCCAGCTGCAGTTAGGGTGCAATCCCGTGCCTCTGAAAACAGGCCTGGGGCCACTATGCTACCCCCGGGGAAGGCCCCACCCGGCCGGGGTCACCGCTGGCTGCCTGCTCAGTGAGCCACCTGCCGCCCAGGTGAGGCACCTGCCGTCCAGGTGAGCCACCTGCCGCCCAGGTAAGCCACCTGCCGCCCAGGTGAGCCACCTGCCGCCCAGGTGAGGCACCTGTCGCCCAGGTGAACCACCTGCCGCCCAGGTAAGCCACCTGCCGCCCAGGTGAGGCACCTGCCGCCCAGGTAAGCGCAGAGCACGCACAGGCCGGGCCCTCTGGCTGTTCCGACCCCACACCCAAACTCTACCGATCGGAGCGACTGAGAAACCGAGGCACAGGGAGGGGGTGGCAGTGCTGGGACTTGAACACACCGCTGGGACTTGAACCCCTCCAGGCCCGGCGTCTGCACCCTTGACCCCTGCACCCTCAACCCCGCGCGCGACGATGGGCCCGCCAGAGGGAAGGGCGAGGAGGGTACCTTGGCGGTCCGGCCTGGACGCGGCGCTGCCCAGGGACCAACCTGGGCGGGGATGGGGAGCGGGGTGCGGATCCCTCCAGGCCCCGACTCCGCCCCGTCCCGACCACGCCCCTGTGCCCCCCGCTGATTGGACCAGGGCCCAACGGCTGGCAACCAATGCAAGGGCGCACTGTGAAAGCCCCGCCCACGAGGCCCTTCTCGCATGGTAATTGGCCCTTCCGCCTGCCGGTCACTTCGGGCGTGTCCTGGGCCGCAGCCTCCCTGGAGGCCCCTGATTCCTCCGCCACACTGGCCCGCGGGCTTTTTTTTTTTTGAGACAGAGTCTCACTCTGTTGCCCAGGCTAGAGTGAGCGCCGTGGCGTCAGCCTCGCTCACAGCAGCCTCAGACTCCTGGGCTCAAGCGATCCTCCTGCCTCAGCCTCCCAGGTAGCTGGGACTACAGGCACGCACCACCACGCCCGGCTAATTTTTTCTATATATATTAGTTGGCCAATTAATTTATTTCTATGTTTAGTAGAGACGGGGTCTCGCTCTTGCTCAGGCTAGTCTCGAACTCCTGACCTCGAGCGATCCTCCCGCCTCGGCCTCCCAGAGTGCTGGGATGACAGGTGTGAGCCTCCACGCCCGGGCGAGCCCCACTCTTGACATTCACGAATTTGCCCATGTCTGTGTCAAACCTCAGCAAAAATGTTAAAGAGAAAAGAACTGCCAGGGGAAGAAGATGAGAGCCTCTGACAGCCCTGAGGGCCCTGGGCTCCACTGTCTCCAGAGATGCCATCACCAGACCCCTCCGCGGACCTGGGACTTGGAAACAGGCATGGAGCTGGGCGTGGACAGAGAGCAGTCCCATGCCTGGGATTTCCGAGACGGTCCCCAGATGCTTCTCAGTCTCTGCTTAATGCTCCCCACACCAGGGTCCTCAGCCTGGGGGACGCTTTGGGACAGGAAGAGCTCAGGGCTCCAGACCACTCAGGACATTAGCTCCCAAAGCCCAAGGGGGGATCTTGCCCCCCAAATCGGACCCCCCTGGTGGAGACACATCTTGGCACCTCAGGCCCTTTAAGACCAACTAGGAAGGGCCGGGCGCGGAGGCTCACGCCTGTCACCCTAGCACTCTGGGAGGCCGAGGCAGGAGGATCACTCTTGCTCAGGCTAGTCTCGAACTCCTGACCTTGATCAATCCTCCTGCCTCAGCCTCCCAGAGTGCTAGGATGACAGGCGTGGGCCACCGCACTTGGCTCTGTCCTTTCCTTTTAAAATGATGATGCCGGCCGAGCGCAGTGGCTCACGCCTGTCATCCCAGCACTCTGGGAGGCCAAGGTGGGAGGATCGCTCGAGGTCAGGAGATCGAAACCAACCTGAACAAGAGCGAGACCCCGTCTCTACTATAAATAGAAAGAAATTAATTGGCCAACTAATATATATAGAAAAAATTAGCCGGGCATGGTGGCGCACGCCTGTAGTCCCAGCTACCTGGGAGGCTGAGGCAGGAGGATCGTTTGAGCCCAGGAGTTTGAGGTTGCTGTGAGCGAGGCTGACGCCACGGCACTCACTCTAGCTTGGGCAACAAAGCGAGACTCTTCTCAAAAAAAAAGAAAAGAAAAGAGCAACCAGGATCAACACTGACGATCATAACTCACAGCCTTGGACAGGGGAGGGCGGGCGTCAGTGGGAAGAGCCCGGGCCGACCAGGAAGCACACGCCACCGTGGAGCAGTGAGCGCACGGATGGATGCCAGGTAAACGGGCCTTCCGTGCCCAAGTCTGGGCCTCGTCCTTCTCAGGCTCCCGGCCTGGTCCTGCAGGAGCTGGGGACAGACAGAGCCCGACACAGACGCGCTCGGGGCAACCACAGCGGAAATCACAGGCAGCCGGGACTCGGGGCAGGGGGCCGAGGCAGAGGGACAGGATGGAGGAAGGATGTCGGGGCCGAAAGGAGAGAGAGAGGGGAAGTGCCGCAGATGGCACGCGGCCATCGGCGGTGACAGGCTGGCCAGAGAGGAAGTGGGGCTGAACAGCCCAGATAAGCAGCAGCAGCAGCAGGGGGAGGCTGATCCTGCCGCCCAGGCCTTTCCTGTTCCTGCCCTGATTCGCTGTGCATGCTTCTGGAGACAGACAGCTCACTCCTGGGGAAGACAGCTCAGTCCTGGGGCAGACGGCTCAGTCCTGGGGCAGACGGCTCAGTCCTGGGGCAGACGGCTCAGTCCTGGGGCAGACGGCTCAGTCCTGGGGCAGAAGGCTCAGTCCTGGGGAAGAAGGCTCAGTCCTGGGGCAGACGGCTCAGTCCTGGGGAAGACGGCTCAGTCCTGGGGCAGACGGCTCAGTCCTGGGGAAGACGGCTCAGTCCTGGGGAAGAAGGGTCCTGGGGAAGACGGCTCAGTCCTGGGGAAGACGGCTCAGTCCTGGGGAAGACGGCTCAGCCCTGGGGAAGACGGCTCAGGCGGACGGCTCAGCCCTGGGGAAGAAGGCTCAGTCCTGGGGCAGACGGCTCAGTCCTGGGGAAGAAGGCTCAGCCCTGGGGCAGACGGCTCAGTCCTGGGGAAGAAGGCTCAGCCCTGGGGCAGACCTGGGGCAGACGGCTCAGTCCTGGGGAAGACGGCTCGGTCCTGGGGAAGAAGGCTCAGTCCTGGGGCAGACGGCTCGGTCCTGGGGCAGAAGGCTCGGCCCTCCCCTCGCTTGGGGAAGCTCAGTGCAAGATGACCGGCCACGCCGTGGCTGCCGTGGGTGCCAGGGCCGAGGGAGATTGTTTCGGGGAGAACAGGGGTGCCCGTGTGGGAGCCGCAGGGCCAGGCCCACTGGGATCCGAATGTGCTGCACCGTGTGCTCCCAGGCCTGGCGACTTCATCCCCCTACACCCCACTTTCCCCTGAAACAGCTGTCACCGCTGCGCCGGCCTCGCGCTTCGAGCCCGTCCGTGCCCAGTGAGCCGCCGGAGCAGGTGCCTGGCGCGCAGCAGGTGAGCGGTTCCCCGCCCCGGAGCGAGCGCGTCCAGACACGCGTGCACTCTCTCGCCTCCAAAGCTCTGCACGTGGTGCTAACTTCTGCCTCACCTGCCCTTGCCCGGCCGCCCACATCCGACAAACTCCTACACATCCTTCAAAGCCCTGCCTTCAAGACACATCTCTGTTCTCTGTTCCAGCCCCGACCTGCAGAGCGGGGCCCACTGCCACCTACGTGCGCCTGGGTTCGACTGGGCCCGCCGCCACGCGCTGCGAGTCCCCTCCCAGAGCTGGGAGTCTGACACGTGGTAGGCACGCGGTCAAAGCTTGCTGAACGAATGAATGAATGAATGAATGAGTGAGTGGATGGTCATTTGGGAGGGGCGGCCCCCAAGCGGGGACCCGGGGGATCAACAACCGCATCGGCGCCCGGACCCTCTGCCCTCCGCGACCCCGCGGGGCTGGGAGGGGGCCCCACAAAGGGGCGAGGAGGGGCTTCCGGGCGGGGTCGGCAGCACTTCCGGTACGGCCCCTTTAGGGGGCGGGGCCGGCCAGCGGGGCGGGGCCGGCGGCACTTCCGGTGCGGCCCCTTTAGAAGGCGGGGCGGGGCCTGCTGGTGGGGCGGGGCCGGCGGCACTTCCGGTGTAGCCCCTTTAGGGGGCGGGGCGGGGCCTGCTGGTGGGGCGGGGCCGGAGGCACTTCCGGTGCGGCCCCTTTAGGGGAGGAGCCCGCGGTGGGGCGGGGCCAGAGGCACTTCCGGTGCGGCCCCTCTAGGGGCGGGGCCCGCGGCGGGGCGGGGCCTGCGGGCAGGGCGGGCGAAGATGGCGGCGGCGGCGGCGCCCGGCTCGCTGCTGCTCGTGGTGGGCGGCGAGTGCGGCTGCCCCGGGCTGCTCGCCTACGTCCTGGAGGAGCTCGAGCGAGGTGGGCGGCCCGGCGCGGGGGTGCGGGGGTCCGGCAGGCGCGCGTCGCGGCCCGGGGGCGGGCGTGGGGCGGAGGGCCCGGCTGCGGGATCCGCTTCCCGCCGGCCAGGCCCGCGCGGGGGAGGGGCGCGGCGCCTCGGTCCGGGCCTGGCGGGGCGCGCGGGGCGGGCGGGGCGGGCGGGGCGCGGGGCCCGCTTTCTGCGGCTGCACCGGGAGCCGCTAGCTGGGTGTGGGCGGGTGCAGCGGGCCCCGGGGGTTTGGCAGCGGGGGCGGAGGGTGAGTCACGCGTGCACCTGTGAGTTCACCTGCAGCCACTTGGCGCGGGGCGCGGGCGGGCGCGGCGCGGCCCTGGGCCTGGGAGGCGGTTTCTCCGCATCCCGGGGAACGTCCCGTGGGATACAGGACGCTCCCGGAGTGTCTCCTGGCCCCCCGCCGGGCACCGGGCCTGCCTGTCGGCCCTCGCAGGCCTCACGGCCCGGCGGGGGGATGGGCCGAAAGCGAGCGAGGAGGTTGAGCAGGTGTGGACGCTCTCACGGTGTCAGGATGCAAAGAGCTGAGAGGACAGTTGGTCTTAGCACCTGGAGGGTGGGGACGCGGGCAGGGGGAAGGGCCTCTGCGCGGAGGGAACAGGTGGGCAGGCAGGGGGCCAGGCCTCGGGGCAGTGGGAACAGCTGATGCAAAGGCGGAGCTCTGAAACGAGCCCTGCAGGACACAGGAGCAGTGGGGGGGGGGGCTCTGTCGCGGACTGTCCTGAGTTTGGTCTGTAAATCGCTTACGCCTGTGCCGGGGGCTTCCTTGAGCCAGCTGCAGCAGGACCCGCAGGTGCTGGGTGGTTCCGAGTCTCCAGGCTGCCTCGAGTGAGAACCGGGGGGGAGGGGGCTGCGGTGGCCCCCGCCCACCTGGTGCTAGGTATTGAAATATTTTGGTGCCTGGGCCCCCCATCCCTGCTGAACTGCCCCCTCCCGCCAGGCATCCGGTCCTGGGATGTGGATCCCGGCGTCTGCAGCCTGGACGAACAGCTCAAGGTCTTTGTGTCCCGGCACTCGGCCACCTTCTCCAGCATCGTGAAAGGTGAGGCTGGGTCCCCGTGCGCCCTCTGCGTGTCAGGCGTGGGGGGGAGCCAGGGCCTTCCGGGTGCCGAGCGCGCACGAGCCCCGACCCGGCGACAGCTCCCCTGGTCCCCAACAGCCCACGGGCAGGAGCTAGTGTTTCTGTCCCTGATTCTCGGGTGAGGAGCCCTTGGTAGCCAAGGGGCGGGGAGGCTCCGAGGAGGTGGCTTTTTTGGATGAGAAACTGCTGGGGTGGGGGTGCCAGGCGGAGGGAAGGGCCCGGCAGCGAGGCAGGACGTCTGGAAGGTGGGCTGGGGGGTCGCGGAGCCGGCCCGGAGGACGGCATGGGGGCCCCTTGTAGGCGGGGACCAGTCATCTGGGTCTCGGGTGTGACCCTTGCACAGGGTGGTGGGTACGCAGTAGGCGCTCAGTAGATGGAGAACTGAGAAGGAATGAAATCGAGAAGGGCCCTGCTCTGGGAGCCCCTGCTCCGGCCTGCCCCTGAGTCACCTCCCAGCTGCCGCGGGAGGGGAGGGGAGGAGAGGGGAAGGAAGTGCCCGTCCGCATTGTCCCAGCAGGTCCCCGTGGCTTCCCGACCTCTCTTGGGGCAGGGAGCAGGGCTGGAAATCCTGTCTGCTCTCTGTGACCTCTGCGGCCACTTCCCCTCTCTGCCTTGGTTTCCCCACCTGAATGGGGCAGTGTCCGTGGGATAAGAAGTATGACAGACATGACCAAGGCTGACCGGGCCTAGGGGCTCGTCCCCTACAGGGGCCGGGGCTTTGTGTTTGAAACGCGCCTGGGTTCTGGGAGGCAGAGCTGGGCCAAAAGCGCCTGGTCCCGCCTCTGGGCCTCTGCCCAAGTCGTCTCCTCCTCCCATCCCACCCCGGCCCCGGGCTTCTTGTCTATGACGGTGGCATCCGCCATGGGGCTGCCGAGGAGCCCGGCTCTCAGAGCGGGCCTCTTGTTACCCCATTTCCAGCGTGAGGCCGCTGGGGGGGTTTGGGCGTCCCCTCCCTGCCTCCTGACCTGCAGCTCTGCTGGCTAACCCGGGTGACCCGTGGGAGGAACCCCCTCCCAGAGGGGTTCGTGCTGCTCTTGGGTTACGCAGGGGGCGGGGCTTGGCTGCGGGGCTTGGCTGCGGGGCAGGCTGACCTGCGGGTGCCTGGTGGATTCCCCCGCAGGCCAGCGGAGCCTGCACCACCGCGGAGACGCCCTGGAGACCCTGGTCCTGCTGAACCCATCAGACAAGTCCCTGTGTGACGAGGTAGGGGACAGCTGACGTCCCAGAGGGAGGGGCTGTGGGGACGGGTCTCACCCCTGTCCTCGTCTGACGTCCCCACCGTCATACCTCCTGCAGTCCTCTCCGGGAGACGCCCAGCACCCAGCCCAGGGGCAGAAAAGGCCGGCGTGGGGCAGGGGGAGGGGAGGGGTGGGGGGCCCCCGGCTGGCACAGCTCTGGAGGTGGGAGGCAGGGCCCAGGTGACGTGTGTGTCCTCTGAGTTCCCCTCAGCTAGGCCACAGTGCTCGTGTGAGTTGACTTATTAATTGGCTCGTGCACACCTGTGTATCCTTCTCTCAATCACGTATCGAAAAGATGAACGAGGCCGGGCACAGTGGCTCTCGCCTGTCATGCCAGCCCTTTGGGAGGCCAAGGCTGGAGGATTGCCTGAGCCCAGGAGTTCGAGTCCAGCCTGGGCAACATAGCAAGATCCCATCTCTGCAATAAATAAATAAATAAATAAAACATTAGCCAGATGCAGGGACACACACCTGTGGTCCTAGCTGCGTGGGAGGCTGAGGCAGGAGTTTGAAGCTGCCCTGACGATGCCCTGCACTCCGGCCTGGGCAACAGAGCCAGGGACCCTTGTCTCTAAAACAAAAAGACATTGGGGCTCCCCGCTAGAGACCCTCCCACAGGTTGATTCCTTGATCAAAAACGTCCCCTTTGCGCGCGAGCGAAAGGAGGGCTTTTGGGGGGGGGTGTTGGAGGTGGCCCTCGGAGGTGCAGCGGGGCGGGGCTGGCAGCCGTGGCCTTTCCGGGCTGGCCGTGGGGCGGCCACTGAAGGTGGGGGGTTGTGTGTAGTCTGGCTGGGCGTGCCCCAAAGGGGACTGCCAGGCACCTGGCTGCGCAGGATGGGCCCTTTAATGCTCGCCCCGCCCCCCAGCTCCGGAACCTTCTGCTGGACCCCGCCCCTCACAAGCTGCTGGTGCTGGCGGGGCCCTGCCTGGAAGGGACGGGGGAGCTACTGCTGCAGACGGGGGCCTTCTCGCGCCACCACTTCCTCCAGGTCCTGGGGGACGGAGAGGTGAGCCCCCCCACGCCACCCAACCCCCTGCTCCGGTCCGGCTCGTCCCATCGGGCCATGTGGCCCCAGGGCTGCCGTCCCCCCCCATCTCCTCCTGCTCTGGGGGCCGCAGTGGTGACACACATGACCCCCAGCTGTCGCATCGGTTCCCATCGTCCCAGAGACAGCGTGGTGCGAGCGGGCCCCCAGGCGTCAGCCCGTGTCCCAGACGTGGTGCCCCAGATTCCAGGTCCCAGTTGGGACGGGTCCCAGCGGGTCCTTTCTGGAGCCCTCAGTCCGGGTGGGGCAGATGGGCCCAAGTCCCTGGCAGATCACACTTTCACATCGCGGTGATGAGAAAAAGGTGCAGTAGGTAGAGGGGGCATGGAAGGTCTCCTTGGAGGGAGTTGTGCCCTAGAAGGCAAGAACAGCAAGTGCAAAGGTCCTGGGGCAGGCCGGGCACGGTGGCTCACGCCTGTAATCCTAGCACTCTGGGAGGCCCAGGTGGGAAGATCGCTCAAGGTCAGGAATTCGAAACCAGCCTGAGCAAGAGTGAGACTCCGTCTCTACTAAAAATAGAAACAAATTATCTGGACAACTAAAAATATACAGAAAACAATTAGCCGGGCATGGTGGCGCATGCCTGTAGTCCCAGCTACTTGAGAGGCTGAGGCAGGAGGATTGCTGGAGCCTAGGAGTCTGAGGTTGCTGTGAGCGAGGCTGAAGCCAGGGCACTCTAACCAGGGCAAAAGTCCTGGGGGAGGGAAAGAGAGGCAGGAGATAGGCCAGACCATGGGGCCTCCTGGCCTCAGGGGAGGCGGGGTTTTGCCTGCGGGTGTTGAGGAGCAGGCAGGGCCCTCCCAACTCCAGGAGGCAGGACCGGGTGTCCTCAGCGGGTTTGCCCAAGGGGGTTTGCCCAAGGGGCCGGGTGTTGCCCGGCTCTGGTGGCCCCTTACCGCCCCCTCCCACCTGCAGATCCAGAGCACGCTTGCTGCCGCGCACCCGCCCGCGCGCCCGCCCGCGCTCACCATCACCTGCCCGACCTTCGGAGACTGGGCCCAGCTGGCGCCCGACCTGCCCGGCCTGCAGGGCGCGCTCAGGCTGCAGCTGCGGCTGAACCCGCCGGCGCGGCTGCCGGCCTCCGAGGGCCTGCGCGAGTTCCTGGAGTACGTGGCCGAGTCCCTGGAGCCGCCGTCGCCCTTTGAGCTGCTGGAGCCGCCGTCCTCCGGGGGCTTCCTCCGCCTGGCGCAGCCGTGCTGCTACGTCTTCCCCGGCGGCCTCGGGGACGCCGCCTTCTTCGCCGTCAACGGCTTCACGATGCTCATCAACGGGGGCTCGAACCCCAAGTCCAGCTTCTGGAAGCTGGTGCGGCACCTGGACCGCGTGGACGCGGTTTTGGTGACCCACGCGGGCGCGGACAGCCTGCCCGGCCTCAACAGCCTGCTGCGGCGCAAGCTGGCCGAGCGCCAGGAGGTGGCGGCCGGCGGGGGCTCCTGGAACGACCGGCTGCGCAGGCTCATCTCGCCCAGCCTGGGCGTCGTGTTCCTGAGCGCGCGGGAGGCCGCCGTGCGCCTGCTGCGCGGCCAGGACGAGGCGGAGCTGGCGCTGAGCCTCCTGGCGCGCCTGGGCATCGCGCCCCTGTCCCTGAGCCGCGGCGCGCCGCCCGCGCAGCCCACCGTGCTCTTCCAGAAGATGGGCGTGGGCCGGCTGGACATGTACGCGCTGCAGCCGCCCGCCGCGGGCGCCGAGCGCGCGCCAGCCTCCGTGTGCGCCCTGCTGGTGTGGCACCCCGCGGGCCCAGCCGAGAAGGTGGTGCGCGTGCTGTTCCCGGGGTGCACGCCGCCCGCGCGCCTCCTGGACGGCCTGGTCCGCCTGCAGCACCTGGGGTTCTTGCGGGAGCCCGTGGTGACGCCCCAGGACCTGGAGGGCCCGCGGCGGGCGGACAGCAAGGAGAGCCTGGGCTCGCGCGACAGCTTAAAGCGAGAGGGCCGCGCCCCCAACCCCCCCAGGCCGGGCCAAGACCGCCCCGGGGGCGCCCGCAAGGAGTCCGCTCTGGCTGAGGCCCCGCGCAGGCCCCAGAAAGAAGCCAGGCCTGCCCGGGAGGTGAAGAAGAACCCCAAGGCCAGCGCCCCCCGGACCCAGCCCTGGGAGGCGCGCCCGGCAGCCTCCGCGGCCCCCAGCCTCAAGACAACGGGCACCCAGGCAGCCCCCAAACCCCGCAGGGCGGCCAAGTCCGGCGTCCTGCCTGCGGAGAACGGGCCCCGCAGCCCCCCTGGCGTGCGCGGAGGAGAAGCCAGTCCCCCGACGGCGACGGCCTCCAGCTCCCCTGCCCCGCCGCCGGCGGCCACGCCCAGCCTGGAGCTGGCGCTGAGCGCAGCCGCGGAGGAGCCGCCGCTGGCCGCCCTCCCGCGCCCGCGCACGCCGTCCCCCGGGCCCCGGCGCAGTCCCGCGGACGGCAGCGGGCGCCTGTCGCTCAGTCCGCTGCGGGCCTCGGCGCCCGACGCCTCGCCCACGGCGACCACGCCCACGCTGACCACGCCGTCGCTGCCCGCCGAGGTGGGCTCCCCGCACTCCACGGAGGTGGACGAGTCCCTGTCCGTGTCTTTCGAGCAAGCGCTGCCGCCCGCGCCCTCGGGCGAGGCCGGGCTGAGCCTCCCCCTGCGCGGCCCGCGCGCGCGCCGCTCCGCCTCCCCGCACGACGTGGACCTGTGCCTGGTGTCGCCCTGCGAGTTCGAACACCGCAAGGCCGGGCCTCTGGCGCCGGCGGCCGCGTCCCCCGGCAGCTCCAACGACAGCAGCGCCCGGTCGCAGGAGCGGGCCTTCGGGCCGGGGGCCGAGGAGACGCCCCCCACCTCTGTCAGCGAGTCCCTGCCCACCCTGTCGGACTCGGACCCCCTGCCCGCCACCCCTGGGGCCGGTGACTCGGATGACAACACAGAGGGCTTCGGGGTCCCAGGCCACGACCCCCTGCCCGACCCCCTCAAAGTCCCCCCGCCACTACCTGACCCACCCGGCATCTGCATGGTGGACCCCGAGATGCTGCCCCCCAAGTCCGCCCGGCACACGGAGAACCCCGGCCGCCCGAGGAAGCCCCCGGCGCGGCCCAGCTCGGGCGCCGCGGCCCCCAAAGCTGCCCCAGCTGCTGCTGCCAGAAGCAAGGCACTCGCCGGCGGGGACCGGGCCAGCCGGCCGCCGAGTGCCCGGAGCGAGCCCAGTGAGAAGGGAGGCCGAGCACCGCTGTCCAGAAAGCCCTCGGTCCCCAAGACTGCCGCCACTCGAGGCTCGCCAGGTGAGTACCGGGAGCTGGGGTGACCACGATGGGTGACCCGCCTCGGAGTGCCCATTGCTGCGTGCCGGGTGACCCCAGCCACCCACGCCACCCTCTTGGGCGTTCAGTGTCTCCCTCAACACGAGGTTCCGGCCTCCCTGTTGAAGCGTTTGCCACCCCGAAGCTTCCATGCGGCACCACCAGTGGGGACCCCGTGAGCATGCCCGGCCCCGTGCGTTTTCTAGAAGTCACCATGAGTAAGAAGAAACAGGTGCCACTTGAACAGTGTGCAGTTTGTCTCACCCACTGGCCGGGGGCCCCCGCAGCAGCGCAGGACCAACAAAGGGGAAAGGCACCGGGGCAAGGTCCAGAGGACACCAGGCGGAAGGTTCTAGAATCCTCCCCGTAGGGCCACACACCACGTGCTTGATTCCCCCAGCAGCAAGTGTGGCGACACACCTGCCTGGCCTGTGCAGACGTGCTGGGCGTTCTGGAAAGTGGAATGCAGGTGGGGAGCATGGCCCGCCCTGTCCCGCGGTGGAGGCCCGCAAGCCCCTCCTCCCACGCGGGGACCTCCTGAGGTCAAGCTCCCAGGGCCAGCCTTTCAGCAGGTGCTGATGAGGAGAGAGGGTCTCTGGCCTGCTGTGCTTTTTTTTTTTTTTTTTTTTTGAGTCAGTCTCACTCTGTTGCCCGGGCTAGAGTGCCATGGCGTCAGCCTCGCCTACCACACCTCCCAATCCTGGTGCTCAAGCGGACCCTCCTGCCTCAGCCTTCTGAGTAGCTGGGACTACAGGCATGCGCCACCACGTCTGGCTCATTTTTTCTATATATTTTTAGTTGTCCAGTCAATTTCTTTCTATTTCTTTTTTTTTTTTTTTTAGTAGAGATGGGGTCTCGCTCTTGCTCAGGCTGGTCTCGAACTGCTGAGGTCCTACGATCCTACCGCCTCGGCCTCCCACAGTGCCAGGATTACAGGCGTGAGCCACCGCGCCCGGCCCAAATATATGATTTGCAAATATTTTCTCCCATCCCGCGGGTGGCTGTTGTTTTGAGGCAGGGTCTCTTTCTTTTGCCCAGGCTGGAGTGCAGTGGCGTCATCATGGCTCACTGCAACCTCAAACTCCTGGGCTCAAGCGATCCTCCTGCCTCAGCCTCCACAAAGTACCATTATTGCGGGTGTGAGCCACTGTGCCTGGCCTGATTGTGTCCTTTGATGCACAGAAGTTTTAAATCTTCACGAAGTCCCTTTCACCAGTTGTTGCTTTTGTTGCCTGCGCTTTTTGGTGTCATACCCAAGAAACAGCTGCCAAGACCAACGCTGGGGAGATTTTTGTCCTATGTTTTCCTCCAAGAGTTTTATAGTTTCAGCTTTTACGTTTAGGTCTCTGGTTCATCTGGAGACAGTTTTTGTATATGGTGTGAGGTAGGGATCCACCTTCATCCTTTTGCACGTGGAGATCCAGTTTTCCCAGCATTCCCCGTGGAATGGCCTTGGCCCCCCTGTTGAAGACCATTTGACCGTCTTAAGTATTTACTTCTGGCCTTTCTCATTCCATTGCTCCACGTGTCCGTCTTCACGCCAGCGCACGCTGTCTCGATCGCCACAGCGTGCAGTGAGGTTTGGAGTCGGGGCGTGCAAGGCGTCCAGGTTTATTGATCTACTTCACAGTCGTTTTGGCTCTTTGGGACCCTTTAAGATTCCAACCGAATTTCAGGATTTTCTTTTTTTTTTTTTTTTCCTATTCCTGCAAAAAAAAAAGTCACTGGCATTTTGATTGGAATTGCATTGAATTTGTAGACACTTTGAGGACTGTTGACATCTTATTAATCAATAGGAAGTCTTCTAATTCACCAACTAATTGTAATTCACAGATTCCTTTCAGCAATGTTGTGTAGTTTTCGTTTGTGCAAATCTTTCACTTTTTTCATTAACTCCTAAGTTTTTAGACTTTTGTAAGTGGAATTACTTTCTTAATCTCTTTTTCAGATTGCTGTCAGTATCCAGAAATGCAACTGCTTTTTGCATATTGATTTTTTTTTTTTAATCTTGCTTCTTGGCTGAATTCATTTATTATTTCTAACAGTACTTGTGATATCTTTAGGATTTTCTACATATGAGATCACATCATCTATGCAAAGAGAATTTCACGGTTTCGTCTCTAACTTGGACACCTTTTGTTTTTTTGGTGTTTTGTTGTTGTTGTTGTTTTGGCATAGCCGCCCTGGGTGGAGTTCCCAGTCCTGTGTTGAATAGAAGTGATGGAAGCGGGCGTCCTTGTCTTGCCCCTTCCTGGTTTGGGGACGCTCTCTTTCTGTCACCTTGAGTGTGAGGAGACCTGCGGGTTTTTCATATGTGGTTTTTATCACGTCGAGGCAGTTTTCTTGTATTCTTGGCTTGACCGTCTTTACCGTGAAAGAGTGTTGGGTTTTGTCAGATGCTCTTTCTGCATCAGTCGAGATGATCACGTGGTTTTACCCCTCTTTATTCTGTTAATGTGCTAGGTCCCGTTGATGTTTTTCCCCCTGTGTTGAACCGCCCTTGCATTCCACGAACAAGTCCCACTTGGTCCCGGTGCATTGTCATCTCAACGTGCTGCTGCGTCCAAGGTTTTGACATTATCGGTGGTAGAGCCCGTGGCCCTGCCGTGCGCGGGGTCTCTGCGCAGCCTCCGTGCCGGCGGTGCCGGGCGCACAGCGAGCTAGGAGCTGCTCCTTCCTCTCGGTGTTTTGGGAAGGTTTGAGGAAGCTCAATTCTAGTTCTTTTTTCTTTTTGAGACTGAGTCTCACTCTGTCTCCTGGGCTAGAGTGAGTGCCGTGGCGTCAGCCTCGCTCACAGCAACCTCCATCTCCTGGACTCACGCGATCCTCCTGCCTCAGCCTCCCGAGTAGCTGGGACTACAGGCATGTGCCACCACACCCGGCTAATTTTTTCTATGTATTTTTTTAGCTGTCCAGATAATCTCCTTCTATTTTTAGTAGAGACGGGGTCTCGCTCTTGCTCAGGCTGGTCTCTGCAACTCCTGACCTCAAGGGATCCTTCAGCCTCAGCCTCCCAGAGTGCCGGGCTGACAGGCGTGCGCCGCCGCGCCCGGCCTCGATTGCAGTTCTTTACATGTTTGGTAGGGTTCGCCAGTGAAGTCTTAGGGCCGGGGCGTTTCTTGGCGCAGAGGTTTTCAGTTCCGTCTCCCTGCTCCCTGATAATCACAGGCACGTTCGGATCCTCTGTCTTCCTGACTGGGTCTCGGTGGCCTTTGCGCTTCTAGGAGTTTGTCCATCTCACCCGGGCCACCCGGCGTGTGGTGTGTGGTCGTTCCCAGTGCTCCTCCCTCCGGCCCCGGCGGCTGTGGGGGTCTGGCCGAGACAAGCTGCGCTCGGCCACCAGTTGGTCATTAGCTCACTCGCCAGGGCTGGTGGCCTCGGCCCCGAGGCCG
Organism: Microcebus murinus; assembly: GCF_000165445.2. NCBI lineage: Eukaryota > Metazoa > Chordata > Mammalia > Primates > Cheirogaleidae > Microcebus > Microcebus murinus. The sequence continues at coordinate 923,545 of NC_033683.1, read as the reverse complement.
TGGCTCACCGGGTCCCTCTCCTAAGACTGTCCCTCTCACACCTGCCCTGGTCCCCTTCCCCGACGCCGGGTGCCCGGGCGGCCTTGACGAATACTCGCGCCCCTCGAGTCATGGAGCGGACACGTGCCGCCAAAGCAGCAGAGCCTCCCGGGCACCGGCTGCTTTCAGGGCTCAAGCTTGAAACCCCCTTGCCAGAGGCCCCCTGATTCCCCGATGCCCCTCTGTCCCCGGGGTGCCTGTCCAGGCAGGAGCCAGGCCGGGATGGCTCATCCCACCGCAGGCCCGGGGCGCAGAGGCCAGCCGGTGGTGGCGTTTGCAGAGCGCGTAAAGATTTGCGCAGCAGCGGAGCAGCGGGATCCGGCCTCCCGCCACCGGGAGGGTGCGGCCGGGCCCCGGGTCCTGGACCTCGTCACCGACTCTGCCCCTCCTGCCCCGCAGGCTCAGCTGGCAGCCGAACTGCTGGGCAGGCCGCGGCGCCCGTCTACCTGGACCTGGCCTACCTGCCGGGCGGGAGCAGCGCGCGCCTGCTGGACGCCGAGTTCTTCCGCCGCGTGCGCGCGCTCTGCTACGTGATCAGCGGCCAGGACCGGCACAAGGAGGAGGGCCTGCGCGCCGTGCTGGACGCGCTGCTGGCCAGCAAGCAGCAGTGGGACCGCGACCTGCAGGTGCCTGCCGCCCGCCGGGCAGGGCTGGGGGAGGGGGAGCCGCGCGGGGCTTGGGGGGCACATGGGAGCGCCCCCAGCTCAGCCCTTAGGGGACCCTCCGGGCTGCGTTGCTGCTGCGTTTCTGTCGGGTCGCCGTCCTAGTCAGCTGCGCGGGCAGCCTGGGGGAGGACGCGGGGCCGGGCGACTGCATCCGCTCCCGCACACCCTGGTGCGTGCACGGGCCGGGATGGCGGAGGCCGGGGCAGCCCTGAAGGCCGCAGGAGGCCGCGAGGTGGAACTGAGCCTGGGGGGCGAAGCGAGTTCAGGGAGGTGCGCGCACGCGCAGCTGCGGGGCCTGCGGGGGAGGGGCAGCGGGCGCAGGGCCGGGCGGGCCACGTGCTGGGGGGGAGGCAAGGCGGCTCGGCCTGCGGACATTTGCGGAGCAGTGGCCCGCGTCCCCGTGGCGTGAGGGTCCCCTGACTGCCGCGCGGAGGAGAAGGGACTTCGGGGCTGGGCTGACCACCAGCGCAGACGTCGGGGCCGAGCGGATGAGTTCAGAGAGGAGGCAGAAGGAAGGAGGGCCGGGCTGGGCCAGGGGCGGCAGCAGGCGCTCCCGCCTCACTGCTGGCCCGTCTGTCCTTCCCGCAGGTGACCCTGATCCCCACCTTCGACTCGGCGGCCATGCACAGGTGGTACGAGGAGACGCGCGCCCGGCACCAGGCGCTGGGCATCACCGTGCTGGGCAGCAACAGCATGGTGTCCATGCAGGACGAGGCCTTCCCGGCCTGCAAGGTGGAGTTCTAGCGGCCCGCGACGCCGCCACTGTCCCCGCCCCCGCCCCACGTGTCCCCGCCCCCGACATGCGCCCGCCCCACCCCCACCCCACGAAGCCCCGCCCCCACCCCACCTGCCCGCACCGGGAGTAATAAACCGTGCCCTCTGCCGGGCTGTGGCCTCCGTTCTGTCGGCCTTCAGGAGGCTCGCCACGCGGGCCCCAGCCCCGGGGAGGAGCCCCGTTCCTGGGCTCCCCGGGACCCCACAGGGGAGCTCGCTCTGGCCGCCTCGTGCTGGATGGGAAACTCAGGCCTCGCGGGCCCTGGCGGGGAAGGAGGCGCCTCTCAGTGAATGAGCGTGGTGGCCTCCACCCCAACGGCCCGAGTCGCTGAAGGGAGGTGGGAGACCTCACCGCACCAGCCAGGCGGTGCCAGGGCGGGATTTGAACCCCGGCCGCCACACTTCAAACCATAAAGCGAGCTCGCCCTTCCAGCTCCAGAGACGGCGGGTGTCCCTTCCGGAAAAGTCACACTGTGCAGGGAGGTTTTTGTTTTCCTTTCGTTTTTGCTTGAGACGGTCTCGCCCTGTCCCCGGGCTGGAGTGCCATGGCGTCAGCCCAGCTCACTGCGGTTTCCCACTGCTGGGCTCGAGCGATCCTCCTGCCTCAGCCTCCTTCCGAGACTACGGTCATGAGCTCTTCGTGCCCGGCTGATTTTTTTTTTTTGAGACAGAGTCTCGCTCTGTTGCCCAGGCTAGAGTGAGTGCCGTGGCGTCAGCCTCGCTCACAGCAACCTCAGACTCCTGGGCTCAAGCGATCCTCCTGCCTCAGCCTCCCGAGTAGCTGGGACTACAGGCATGCGCCACCATGCCCGGCTAATTTTTTTTTTATATATATATGTATCAGTTGGCCAATTAATTTCTTTCTATTTATAGTAGAGACGGGGTCTCGCTCTTGCTCAGGCTGGTTTTGAACTCCTGACCTTGAGCAATCCGCCCGCCTCGGCTTCCCAAGAGCTAGGATTACAGGCGTGAGCCACCGCGCCCGGCCATGATTTTTTATTTTTTCTAGAGACGTGGGTCTCGCCATGCTGTCCAGGCTGGTGTCAAACTCCTGGCCTCAAGCGATCCTCCCACCTCGGCCTCCTGGAGTGCTGGGGTTACAGGCGTGAGCCGCCCGCCCGGCCTGGAAGGTTTCATGGAGGAATGTGACACCCAGAGGTCACAAACCATCGCTCCCTGGGGAACAACACGCTCCCCGACCTTTCTCTGCAGCACCGAGGCTTCAGATCCGGCGTCGGCTGCCGCGGCCTCCGTGCCCGGCTGGGCTGCGGCCTCGAAACGCACGTCCCAGTCCTAGCCCGGCACCTGCGAATGTGGTCTTTTTAAATTTTTTTCTTTTTTGAGACAGAGTCTCGCTCTGTTGCCCAGGCTAGAGTGAGTGCCGTGGCGTCAGCCTCGCTCACAGCAACCTCAGACTCCTGGGCTCAAGCGATCCTCCTGCCTCAGCCTCCCGAGTAGCTGGGACTACAGGCATGCGCCACCATGCCCGGATAATTTTTTCTATATATATTAGTTGGCCAATTAAATTTTTTCTATTTTTAGTAGAGACGGGGTCTTGCTCTTGCTCAGGCTGGTTTCGAACTCCTGACCTCGAGCGATCCGCCCACCTCGGCCTCCCAGAGTGCTGGGATCACAGGCGTGAGCCGCCGCGCCCGGCCCTGAATGCGGTTTTGCTTTAAAGGGGTCTTTGCGGATAATAATGAAATGAAAGGGCTCAAGATGAGATGACCCTGGGCTGTCCGGGGTGGCCCAGAGCCCGATGACACTCGTCCGAGTGAAGGAAAAGGAGCCGTCAAAGACGGAGGCACAGATTGGAGTGATTCGGCCACATGGGAGGACCCCCCCTCCAGCCTCCCCAGGGGGCCGACCCCGCCGCCTCCTCGGGTCTGGCCTCCGGGTGTCTCCAGAGCTGCGGGGACATAGTGTCCTGTCCTTCCAAGGCGCCGGTTTGTGGCCGCTTGTCACGGCCGCCGCGGGAAACGGTGGCACCCTCCGCTGTGTGTCCAGCCGGCCGCGGGCGGCCTCCTCCCTGGAAGCGGCGGCTCGCGTGGCCCTGTAAGACCCTGGTGCGGAGTCTCCCTGCGGCCGGACGGCCAGCAGCTCGGGCCCTGCAGAAACGCCCCGCGTGCCGGGCGGCCTGAGCGACCGGACGTCTGTTTCCCGCGGTTCTGGAGGCCGGGAAGTCCAAGATGGAGCTGCTGGCCGGCTCGGGTCCGGGGTGCGGGGTGGGGGGCTCCCCTTCCGGCTTGCGGCCGGCCGCCCTCTTGCCCTGGCTCCCGTGGCAGGAGGAAGAGAGAGGCAGGGAAGACGGGGCTCGGGCCGCCCAAAGTCCTCTGCAAACACAGCCCGTGGCAGGCTAGGGCTTCACTCACCCCAGGACCGGGGGGCACATGGCGCTCAGCCCGTCACAGCCGGGCTTCAGAGTCCCGGGGCCACTGGCCGGCGCGGAAACTCCGCAAAGGCTGAGCGGCAGACACTCTGAGTGGGCGCCGGTCTCTGGCCGCCTCTGTGGGGTGTTGGGTCTTTTTCTGTTTTTTTCCTTTGGAGACAGAGTCTCGCTCTGTCGCCCGGGCTAGAGTGAGTGCCGTGGCGTCAGCCTCGCTCACAGCAACCTCACACTCCTGGGCTCAAGCGATCCTCCTGCCTCAGCCTCCTCCCAAGTAGCTGGGACTACAGGCATGCGCCACCATGCCCGGCTAATTTTATATATATATTAGTTGGCCAATTAATTTCTTTCTATTTATAGTAGAGACGGGGTCTCGCTCTTGCTCAGCCTGGTTTCGAACTCCTGACCTCGAGCAATCCGCCCGCCTCAGCCTCCCAGAGTGCTGGGATTACAGGCGTGAGCCACCGCGCCCGGCTCCGGCTCATTTTTTCTATGTATTTTTAGTTAGCCAATTAATTTCTATTTTTAGTAGAGACGGGGCCTTGCTCTTGCCCAGGTTGGTGTTGAACTCCTGACCTTGAGCGATCCTCCCGCCTCGGCCTCCCAGAGTGCTGGGATGACAGGAGTGAGCCGCCGCGCCCCCGCCAAGCATAGGCCATGGGGAAGGGTGGATGCGACAGGAGCTGTGCCCACGCCCGCCGACCTCCTGCCGGTGATGCCAGGGCAGCGCAACTCGTCACTGAGGCTCAGCCGGCTGCCACCTGCCCTCCACACCTTCCCAGCAAAAACCTCCGGGGACAGGAGCCCGTGGGGACTGGGCTCTGCCCAGGGCAGATGACACGGCAGCTCAGAGCCAGTCCCGCTCCATCTCCTGTTGCCTGGGCACGTAGGTCATGACCCTCTCCCAGTCGTTGCCGGGTAAGGACGACTTCCGCAAGCACCGTGTCTACGTGAGGCCAACTCATCCCGGGTTTTCGGTTGGCTAAACTGTTAAGTGACACCTGCCCCTTTTTCATTTAGATGCAGACTCACTCTGTTGTCCAGGCTACAGTGCCGCGGCTTCACCACAGCTCAGTGCAGCCTCAAACTCACCCAGGCTGGGTGAGGCTGGAGCCATCCTCCTGCCTCAGCCTCCCTAGTAGCTGGGACAATGGACATGGTGTACACCGACCGCCCTTGGTGAATTTTTTATTTTTACTTTTTGTGGAGACGGGGTCTGGCTATCTCACCCAGGCTCTTCTTGAACTCCTGGCCTCAACCGATCCCCCTGCCTTGGCCTCCCTTGGGATTGCAGGCGTGAGCCGGCATACCAGCCTGTCGGCCCCTTTCCTGCGAGCCCGGAGGAGGGCCCTCACCGGAACCCTTCCTCACGCCGGCGCCCTGGTCTCGAGTTCCCGCCTCCGGGAGTGCGTGCTAACTGATTCTCTCAGCTGGGCGGGCGGCTCACACCTGTAATCCCAGCACGCTGGGAGGCCGAGGCAGGAGGATCACTCCAGGCCAGGAGTTCGAGACCAGCCTGAGCAAGAGTGAGACCCCGTCTCTACTAAAAATAGAAAGAAATTAATTGGCCAACTAATGTATATAGAAGAAATGAGCCGGGCATGGTGGCGCATGCCTGTAGTCCCAGCTACTCGGGAGGCTGAGGCAGGAGGATCGCTTGAACCCAGGAGTTGGAGGTTGCTGTGAGCGAGGCTGACGCCACGGCACTCACTCTAGCCCGGGCGACACAGCGAAACTCTGTCTCAAAAACAAAAAACCCTAATTCTCTTGTTTGAGCCACCCGGTATGGCGAGCTTTGCTGTGGCCGCAGAGCTGGCCGGGAGTCACGTTTCGGGCGTGTCTACAAGGGCGGTCAAGTCAGAGCCTTTATTCACCAAGAAGAGAAAACCGTCCCAAACTCGTATGCACCTAATAACAGAGCCTCAAAATACAGAAAGTTAAGCACGGCTGCAGGGCATCGTGAGTTGATCTTTGCGTTGGGTCTGTCACTGGGGTTTCTAGCGCCGACGTAGCCCGTGGTGTTCCTCGCCAGGACCCCACTCTGTCTGATTTTATTTCCGTCTTAGCAAGCCGCGGGGCGGGCTCCGGCCCTGCGTATTTGGGGGCTGTTACCCGCCGCTTGGGTGCCTGAGGCTGCTGAGCACCTCGCCGCCCGCTCAGCAGCCCCCGTGACGGCCCCCACCTAGAGTGCCACACGTCCCCAGAGAGGGCACGGAGGGGGCTCAGACACCGGCCCCCAAGGGCCCCCGGGGAGGGACAGGCCCCCTGCTCCCGTTCACCGGCCACAGCAGGCCGCGCGCGCCTCCCTGGCTTCAGAACCTGGAGGCTCGCTCCTCCCTTGTGCCTAGAAGGCGCGCCGGAAATGGTGGCCAAAATCACTAACGGCCACCGACAGCTGTCCCCAGGAGAGCCCGAGGTGTCCGGGCAAGAGTTGGCGAGCTTTCTGTAAAGAACCAAAGAGCGGGCCGGGCGCGGAGGCTCACGCCTGTCATCCCAGCACTCTGGGAGGCCGAGGCGGGATTGCTCGAGGTCGGGAGTTGGAGGCCAGCCTGAGCAAGAGCGAGACCCCGTCTCTACTAAAAATAGAAAGAAATTAATTGGCCAACCAAAAATATATTGAAAAGAAAATTAGCCGGGCATGGTGGCGCATGCCTGTAGTCCCAGCTACTTGGGAGGAGGCTGAGGCAGGAGGATCGCTTGAGCCCAGGAGTTGGAGGTTGCTGTGAGCTAGGCTGACGCCACGGCACTCACTCTAGCCCGGGCGACAGAGCGAGACTCTGTCTCAAAAAAAAGAAGAAAAAAAAAAAGAACCAAAGAGCGACACGTCTTTCGGGGTCACTGGCCACACCACCGGCCCCGAGGCCACCGCGGCGGCGAAATGGTCCAGGGCGCTGGAGCTCTGGCGTCGGGCATGAGCTGGGGCCGCGTCTCCGGCCGGGGACCCCCAGCTTGCTGGACGCGTGGCCGGAGCTCGCCCGGGTGATCCGCGCATGCACGACAGTCAACAAGGGGAAACTAAGTCCTCTGATCCCAGGAGGAGGAGCAGGGCCGGGCCGGGAAGCGAGGGCCGCCCTGTTTTGTCGCGGTCGGGACCTCAGAGCCAAGGACGGCTCGTCTGTGGCCACCGCGCTGTGTGACCCGATCGGGTCACACCGGTCTCCCTGTCCCCGCCGGCCGCCCTCTGCCTGGGAAACCTGCCCCCAATCCCACTGGGGGAGAGACGGGCAGGTGCCTGTCACCTTCTGGCTCCCTGCCACTTGCCTCAAAATGAATCTTCTCTCATCTCTCAGCAGTCTGTGTCATGGTGTTGGCTCCTGTGCCTGTTGGGCGGGGGTCTGCTGCTCGGTGACAGTGGCTGCGTCTCAATAAAACTTTATTTGTAAAGAGGGGCAGTGGGCTCGGTTTGCCAAGCCCCGGTCCAGGCCAGTGGCCTCTGCGGTTGCCCGTGGACAGGCCGGGGGGTTTGGGGGTTGCGGGCCTGTCTCTGTCTCTCTCTAGTTCTTTGCCTCCTTCCTTCTCGCCCTCTCTCCCCCTTCCTCGCTCTCCCTCACCCCCACATCCCTCCTGCCAGCCGGCCGTCTGGCCCAGACTCTGTCCCCTTCTGCAGGGCGTGCACTAAAAATATCCTGGCTGCCGGCAAAGCACCTGGGACCCCGGAGCAGGTGGCAGGAGGCTTGTGTGTGGCCTCGGCCGGCTCATCTGCAGCGGCCCCTCCCTGGCCCCGGCCCTGACCCACAGCCGCCCAGATTTCTCCGGTTTCCCGGCCTTGCGCCAACACCCCCAGGTCCCGCCCCGGCTCTCCGCGGTGGGGTCATCCTCCCCCTGGAGCACCCTGAGTGCGCCCCCAGGGAGGGCGGACACTCACAAGCAGGTGGCCTTGGCTCCATCCCGGGGACTCGGAGGCGGCCCCCAGCATGGCCGCCGGGGGTGCAAGGAGCCCCGTCTGGGGGAGGGGATGGCCTCCCGGAGGAGGGCGGGTGGGCAGGGGCAAAGGCAGGCCTGACCCCGAGCAGGTGAGTGTCCCCCAGCTGCCCGGACGCCGCAGAGCAGCCGGCCCGATGCCCACGGGTGGGGTGACAGCCTCGGACTTGGCCCTGGGGGGGTGAAGTGTGTGGCAGGGAGGGTGTCCGTCCCGGTGGGGCGAGGCCAGGGCGCATTTCTGGGAAGATGTGGGAGGCAGTGACGGGAACCCCACTGCCATGGCGCCTCCTCCAGGAAGCCCTCCTTGCTCCCTGCTTCTCCACGTCCGCCCTACGCCCTTCCTCTAGCCCTTTCTGACCCTTTATAATGTCTTCCTGGGCCGGGCGCCGTGGCTCACGCCTGTCGTCCCAGCACTCTGGAAGGGCGAGGCAGGTGGATTGCTCAAGGTCAGGAGTTCGAAACCAGCCTGAGCAAGAGCGAGACCCTGTCTCTACTATAAATAGAAAGAAATTAACTGGCCAACTAATATATGTAGAAAAAATGAGCCGGGCATGGTGGTGCATGTCTGTAGTCCCAGCTACTCAGGAGGCTGAGGCAGGAGGATGGCTTGAGCCCGGGAGTTTGAGGTTGCTGTGAGCGAGGCTGACGCCACGGCACTCACTCTAGCCTGGGCAACACAGTGAGACTGTCTCAAAAATAAATAAATAAATAAAAAACAAAGCGCCACCCTCTTGTGTGCCCCTCTATCTAGCCTGTCGCCCCGTCAGACTCTTGCATCTGTACGATCTCCCTTCCCCCTCGCCGTGAGCTGGCGCGAGCCGCACCCATTCCGTTTCGGTGGTTGCCGGGTCCCCAGTGCCAAGGACGGGCTCCACCTGCGCACTGCAGGTGCCCCGGAAACCGTGACTGTGTCCTGGCTTGGCAGCGCTGCTGGGTGACCTTGGGAAAGTTACTGAACCTCTCTGTGCTTCTGCCTTCTCCAGTCTCGGAAATAAGAAAGTTGCCCTGAATCTTGGGGTGGGGGGTCCTTGTGCTGTCCTGGTGGCAACTGGACCCTGAGTTTCCTTCCCTGGCCTGCTCGGCCCCTGCCCTCCCCTCCCCCAGGGCACCTTTGGGGACCCGGGGCCAGGACAGGTGAGATCTTTGGCACCAGCACTCCTGCCTCGAGTCCTGACTCGGATTCCTGTTTGCTGTGTGACCTCGGAGAGTAGCTTCCTGTCTCTGAGCCCCAGTTTCTACAGCTTTAAAACAGGGATCGTTTCCCGCCCCCCGGCACAGGATTGGGAGGGATGGATGTGGGCGCACAGCCACAGACCGCAGGGGAGCCCTCTGGGGACTGCGGGTGGTGCCAGGGCTCCAGGGAGCTCCGGCTGGGAGAGGGCGGAGGCCAGCCCGCCAGCCCCGGTCTCAGGGGCAACACCGGGCGGGAAGGAAGGCCGGGTGGGTGCTCAGGAGCCTGGGAAGGCAGACGGAGGGCTTCCCGGAGGAGGGGACCGCATAGGAGTGAAGAGCTCAAGGTGTGGGGGAGGTCACCAGTCAGACGGGGCGCTGGGAAGGGAGTGCTCCGGGCGGAGGTCCCAGCAAGGGCAAAGGCCGTGAGGCAGAGGGCGAGGAGGACAGGGACTAGGGCAGGGCCAGACCCCACGGGCAGCCGGGAGGGGGCTGGAGGTCTTGTCTTGTTCTTTTCCTCTTCCCTCCCCTCCCCTCCCCTCCCCTCCCCTCCTCTTCTCCTCTCCTCTCTTCTCTTCTCTTTTCTTTTCGAGACAGGGTCTCACTCTGTCGCCCGGGCTAGAGTGAGTGCCGTGGCGTCAGCCTCGCTCACAGCAACCTCAGACTCCTGGGCTCCAGCGATCCTCCTGCCTCAGCCTCCCGAGTAGCTGGGACTACAGGCATGCGCCACCACGCCCGGCTAATTTCTTCTATATATTTTTAGTTGGCCAATTCATTTCTTTCTCAGGGGCTGGGGTTTTGACGGAGGGTGCCTGGGCGGCAGGGGGGTTCGGAGCTGGAGAAGACGGTCGGTTTCTGTTGGAAACACCCCGTGCGGGTCGGGGTGAACATCCCGGGACCGCCGCGCACGCGCCCGGGAATGGAACGGCCCCGAGGTGGGAGGGCGGACAGTGGGGCCAGGTGTGTCACTTTCGAAGTGGAAAGTCGCAGGCCGGGAAGGGCTGGAATACTTGCAGGTGAGTGCACATGCGGGGCTTATCGCGTGGGTAGGGCTTATTTTCGGGGAAGCACGGTAGTTCCTTGCTCCGTCTGCCACGAGGGCCTGGAAGCTATGACACCCCAGTAACGACAAGCCCTCCGGCTGCCGGATCGTGCCTTCTAATTCCGTCCTGCAGTCGAAGGGCCTGGCCGGGCTGCTCTCGGGAGGAGGCCGCTCAGACCGGGCGGGGATACCAGAGATGAGCCCGGGCATCTCGTCCCGCTACAAAGCGAGGCCATGCTAGGAGGAAAACACGACATGGAGGCATGGCAAAGGGACGGGAGAAACAATTGAAAGAGCGCCCAGCGGCCAAAGCTAAAACAATCTGAGCGACGCAGTCTATTCCGCCCTGTTGGATTAAAACACAAAGTGCAGAATAAATATCCGGGAGTTGGCCGGGCATGGTGCTCGCGCCTGTCATCCCAGCACTCTGGGAGGCCGAGGCGGGAGGATCGCTCCAGGTCAGGAGTTCACAACCAGCCTGGGCAAGAGTGAGACCCCGTCTCTACTATAAATAGAAAGAAATTAATTGGCCAACTACTATATATATATATATATATATATATATATATATATATATATTAGCCGGGCATGGTGGCGCATGCCTGTAGTCCCAGCTGCTCGGGAGGCTGAGGCAGGAGGATCGCTTGAGCCCAGGAGTCTGAGGTTGCTGTGAGCTAGGCTGACGCCACGGCACTCACTCTAGCCTGGGCAACAGAGCGAGACTCTGTCTCAAAAAATATATATATATATATATCCAGGAGTCCACACTGCTATCGTTGATTGGATGAATAGATAGACGGGGGCGGGGGCATGCCCCTATGCGGAGGAATTCCAAATGATTTATGTGGCCATTCCATCCGCAAGGAAGAGGCACATAACTCCTCAGGTACAGACTGCGCATGCGGCTTCTTTCCCAAGGAGGTAGCGTAGAAAGGGCGGGGGACACACCGGAAACAAGCAAGTTTGATATAAACTGTCACAGCCCAGAGGAGCCTAAGGAGATACGATGACCAAATGTCATGTGGGATCCTGGCCAGGTGTGGTGGCTCACACCTGTCTTCCCAGCACGTCGGGAGGTCAAGGTGGGGAGTTTGAGACCAGCCTGGACAACGTAGCCAGACCCCATCTCTGCAAACAAATAGGAAACATTAGCCGGGAGGTGGTGGCAGACACACACCTGTGGTCCCAGCAGGGGGAATGATTGGGGTTCGAGGCTGCAGGGAGCTGTGGTCGTACTGCGGCGCTCCAGCCTGGGTGACAGGGCCAGACCCTGTCTCTAAAACGAAAACAAAAAGCATTCTACTAAGTGAAGTAGATCTCAAGGATGGAAAAACCAGCACCACGTGGGCTCACCGGCAAATTGGTATGAACGGATCAGCACCTGAGTGGACACACAGGAGGAACATCGATCGGGTGGCGGGAGGGCGGGAGGAGGGAGGGGAGGGGCGTACACAAACACAACGAGTGAGATGTGCAGCGTTTGGGGGGTGGACGCGCTTGCAGCCCTTACTCGAGGGGAAAGGGGGCATGGGCAATATATGTAACCTTAACACTTGTACCCCCACAATACGCTGAAATAAACAACAACAAAAACAAAACAAAACAGAAAAAAGACGGTAGGGAAAAAGTGGGGAAATCTGAATCAAGTATAGACTTCAGTGGATAATAATGCCTCCGTATGGGTTCAGTAATTGCAGCAAGTGCACTACGCGAATGTCAGATTTAATAAAGGGGGGCCGGGTGTGTGGGTCTACAGGAACCGTCTGTGCTACGTCCACAATAATCCCGTAAATCTGAAACTGCTCTAAAACAAAAAAGGTTATCAAAAAAGAAAAAAAAAAAAAAAAAACAGCTATAGCTGTCTTGGGCAGCTGGGACCGTCCCATCCGGGCCAGGGCTGGGAAACAAGGGGCCGGCAGGAAGCTGAGGCTGCACTCAGGCTGGAGGTGGCCCAGCCTTGACCCGGACCGTGGTGGGGTGCGGGAACATGGGGATTCGGGGTGCTTCGGAGACACTGGGGTTGCAGGATGACGTGTTGGCCAAGGGAAGAGGGGCTCTCAGGGACTCGCAGGGAAGGCTCTTGGGCTGCCCTTACTGGGCGGGGGAGGCAGGTGGAGGAGAGGCCCGAGGCCAGGTCAGCCCCGTGGCCGGTCCCGAGGTGCAGTGCAGAGTGGGAGACCGCAGCCTTATTTTATCAGGGTGCAGGCAAAAAGGACAGGAGCATCTCTGAATTGTCTGTCACATGGCGTGGGGGCACCTGTGGGCATGGCCCTCTCCAGGCCGGGGAGCCGGACCCCAGGGCTTCCTTAACCCGGCTGCAGACTTGCTGTGTGGCCTCCCAGGACGTCCCTGCCCTCTCTGAGCTTCGGTTGTTCCCATTTGTCAAATAAGCATCAATAATGTCCCGCTCGAAGGCCGGTGGTGGTGGTGGTGGGGTCATCAAATGAACCCAGCCGAGAGCCTGGCACACAGTAGGCGCTCAATAAACGCTGGTCCCACCTCGCCCCTTCCCCTCCCCTCCCGTCTCAGGCGGAAGGAGCTGCACCTGTCTCTTTAAATTATGCAAATGAACTGCAGGTGGCGGAGTGGGGAGGAAGGCCAGCCCCGTCTCCGGCTCAGCCAATCAGCGCGCGGGGCTGGCGGAGCGGCCCGCCTAAGTGGCCCAGCGGCGGGCCGCGCGGACTCGGAGCCCCGCCCCCGCCTCCCGGCGCCATCGCGGGGCGGGCTCTGCCCGGGCCACGCCTCCCGGGGGCGGGCCCGAAAGCAAGCCGGCGGCCGCTGACACAGGCAGCCCAAAGAGGCACACAGGCGCCGCCGGACAACGAGCGAAGCGCAGTGGGCGAAACAACACAAAACGCGCCAAGAGAAGGCGCCCCAGTCAAAACGGCAACACACCAAAACCGCGCCGGCCTCCCCGTGCGCCCTATGACAACAACACAGCCCCGCCAGCCCCGCACCAAAAGGGCCGCAGCCCCGGCGGCCGCGCGGGTGGCGGCAGGGGCCGGGCCGCGCGGTGGGCTCCGGTTCCCCACCCGCGGGGCAGCCTGAGGCTCAGCAGGAGAGATGGGGAGCCTCCCTCCGAAATCTCCGCCCCTGCCTGCCACCGGGGCGCGAGGGGGGCGGCTGCAACGTGAGACCCCTCCCCACGTCCCTTTATTCTAAGCCCGGATCAGGATTCGGGTTCTGGGGCTGCAGGGAGCCGGGCGCCGCTCCCCGCGGGTAGAGCCGGGGACCCCGTGCGGACGCGGAGACCCCCCCCCCGGGTTTCCTCCTCCCGGCTGCGGCCTGCGGACCCCCAGGGACAGAGGCGGGGGACCCACTCTCCTTTGGCTCCGGGGTGAGAACCCCTATCCAGGCCTGGCTGCTGGAGGAACTCGGGGTCCCCTGGCCCCTGCCCTAGGCTGCCCCATGCTAGCCCCCGCCTCAAGGACGGGATGGGGGCGTTTCACCGGCGTTCTCCCTGGGGACCCCAAGGTTGGTGTTCTGGGGAGGAGGTCGGCGTGGGGTGCCCTGCCTGGCCAGGCAAGGCCCGGAAGGGCCTGGAGCTTGGACGTGGGGGACCCTCTCTCTCAGCGGGGGGCGGGGGCCCAGCAAGCATCTGTCCCTGGGGCTTAAAATAAACCGAGGTAAATCAGGGTCTTGCCGGAGGCTCGCTGGGGCGGGGTGCGGAGGAGGGGCGGGGGTGGGCGGCCCCTCCCCCAGTCACCTGCCCCAGCCGGGCGCCCGGGGGACCAAAAGGCAGCCTCGAATGGACCTTGCTTCTCTGGTGACCTTGGGCAGGTGACAACACCTGCCCGAGCCTTGGTTTCCTCTTTTGACAATCGAGGTTGGGAGCTTGGGACACGGTGCAGGTTCTGAGCCCCTGCGTCCTACCTTCTGTCACATCGTGGTTCTACTCTGTGGCTTAAGGTGTGGGTGGCTTGGGGTGGAGAGGACGCTGGCTTTAGAGACCCCCGCCCCGCCGCCCCACGTGCCTGGCTGGCCCCCGAGCCTCAGTGCACCGCACTGCAAAATGGGTTGATGCTCGCTGGCTGGCACGGGGGCTGGGGGCGGGGAGGGGGGCTGGCCTGCCAGCCAGTGAAACATGTGCCCGAGCCACCGTCCTTGCAGCAGGAGCTCGAGCCGCCCTGGCCTCACTGGTGGTGCCGCCTGGGGCACGCCCTGACCCACATACCGTCCGTCACCCACGCCAGGGGCGAGCCTGCTCTGGGAGAGGCCCTGGGCAGGAGGAGGTGGCAGGCGCCAGGCCAGCCCAGGCCCTGTCTCCTGGTGCTCCATCCCGGCAGCGAGCCTGGGAGCGAGCACTGGGCCGGGAGCTCAGCACCCCCGGGAGGTTGGATCGGCCTCTACCTCTGTGTGTGTGTGTGTGTGGTTTTTCCCTTCCATGCCTCGGTTTGTCCTTCTGTGAAATGGGCTGAGTCCCTCTGGGAGGATCAGAGAAGCCCGGGGGAGGGAGGGAGGGCCGGGCGTGCAAACACGGTCATTACAGCATTAATTGCGGCATGCTCGCTCGCTGGCTAAACGGGGTCAGGGCCGGCCGGGAGACTCCAGCATCCGGTAAAGCCAGGTACATGCACGGTGGGCGTTTGCAGCCGGAGTGACGGACAGGGAGGTGGCCGGTGGCGAGGGCTGAGGAATTCCTGAGCGTGAGCCCAGATGCCCACTCAGTGGCCGACTTGCTGAGTGACTGGAGGACGTGTGCCTCAGTTTCCCCGGCGGGGTGCACGCCGCCTCAAGGCGGGAATCCAGCCAGACGGTGGAAGTGACCACAGCCAGGGAAGGAGATGCCAGAGGGCCGGCCACACAAACGGCGGGGCGCCCAGGCGGGCCAGCCGGCGGGTGGCTGGGAAGGAAGAGGAGCCCCCAGACTGGCCCTACTGTGCGCCAGCTGCAGTCCGCGCCCGAGAAAAGGCTGGGTCCGATCCTGGGGGCCGTGGGGCCAGACAGGCGGGGGGCAGCCGGAAGAGGTCAGGGCTCCGGACGCCGGCCCGCCCGGTTCCCAGGGTCGGGAGCTCGAGCCGCCGCCTCTGCTGACTCGGTTCCTGTCCCGTCCCGGCCGCTCCCAGGCTGCGCGAGCCGGCCAGGCTTGCAGACCTGGTGCCCGGAGGCCGGCGGGGCCCTGGGTCAGCGGGCGGCCTGCTGTGTGGCCTTGGGACATCTCCGTGCAGTCTCTGGGCTTCGCCCTGGCGCTGCCCAGGCCGGGCCCCCTGGGTGCCACTGCTCCCTCAGGCCCAGCGAGCGCCCAGTCCCCGGGCTCACCGTGCCTTTAGGGGCCCGCAGCGGCGATGTTTTCGATCCTTTGCCAGCCGCAGGGAAGGAAATCGTGAACTTTGGCCCAGCGAGGAGGCTCACGCCTGTAATCCCAGCACTCTGGGAGGCCGAGGCGGGCAGATTGCTCGAGGTCAGGAGTTCGAGACCAGCCTGAGCAAGAGCGAGACTCCGTCTCTACTAAAAATAGAAAGAAATTAATTGGCCAACTAATATATATAGAAAAAATGAGCCGGGCATGGTGACGCATGCCTGTAGTCCCAGCTACTCGGGAGGCTGAGGCAGGAGGATTGCTTGAGCCCGGGAGTCTGAGGTTGCTGTGAGCGAGGCTGATGCCAGGGCACTCACTCTAGCCTGGGCAACAAAGCGAGACTCTGTCTCAAAACAAAACAAAACAAAACAAAAACCGTGAATTTTCAGGTGGAAGGAAGCATTTCCATCTGTAATGCTGATGTGTCTGTCTCTGTGCCGCTGCAGATGTAAAATACGATTTAGATGTCTTTAACGGAGGGAAAAGGTACAAGTACCTTCCCTGGCCGGGTGCGGTGGCTCACGCCTGTCATCCCAGCACTCTGGGAGGCCGAGGCGGGAGGATCGCTCCAGGTCAGGAGTTCGAAACCAGCCTGAGCAAGAGCGAGACCCCGTTGCTACTAAAAATAGAAAGAAAGGAATCGGCCAACTAAAAATACAGAGAAAAAATGAGCCGGGCGTGGTGGCGCATGCCTGTAGTCCCAGCTACTCGGGAGGCTGAGGCAGGAGGATCGCTTGAGCCCAGGAGACTGAGGTTGCTGTGAGCGAGGCTGACGCCACGGCACTCACTCTAGCCCGGTCAACGGAGTGAGACTCTGTCTCAAAAATTTAAAAAGCACCTTCCCCATTCTAAGCGGGTCACCCTCACCCTCTCTGAGCCTCAGTTTCTCCGTCTGTGACGTGCCTGTCATCGGCCCACCTTGGGACGGCTCTCGACAGCCGAGGCCAGGGTCGGTGCTGGGGGGTGGGTGCTGCTGTCTCACGGCTGTCGTCAGGATTATTAATCTTTCGGTAGTAACGGTCCCCGGCGGGGGGCCCGGGTTCAGGCGCCGCAGGTCACCCTGCCGGGGCCTGTGTGGCTCCAGGGAGGTCCCAGGGGTGCTGGCGGGCGGGCGGGGGCGGGGAGGCGGCGGTTGGGTGGCGGGTGGGGCGGGGCGGCTTCCTGTCCCCACCATGCACACAGGCGCCAACGACGGAAGTGGCGCCTGCCCCTCGGAGGGCCCGGTCCCCGCCGCCCCGTGGGTGAGTGGAGCCCGGCCGGCAGGCACCGTGCGCCCCCCGCCCCCCGGGACAGAGGGGACCCGCCGGCCGGCCCCAGGCGTGGCCGTGGGGGGAAGTAGCAGGTGCCACTTCCTGGGCCGGGCCAGGGCCTGCGCGCTGGGGGCTCCCTTGGCGGCCGGGCACCCTGTCGCGGCCGGGGGTGCTGGAGCAGGCAGGGGGCGCGGGGGCCGAGGCCAGGGTGGGTTCCGAGTGGGCGGGAGTTCTCCCATCGCTGCCCCCGGGGGGCCAGCGCCGAGCTTCTCGGTGCCTCGGTGGCCTCGCGTGAGCCGTTGGGACCGGGACGCTGGGGCGATGCCGGGCGGCGGGGCCTTGCCGGTCTGGGCATCCCCCGTGGCGGTGGGGCTCGGAAAGGCAGCGGCCGGTGGTGTGTCCTTTCCCGCCAGCGCCCTTAGAAAGAAAGAAAGAAAGAAAGAAAGAAAGAAAGAAAGAAAGAAAGAAAGAAAGAAAGAAAGAAAGAAAGAAAGAAAGAAAGAGACTGGTAAACGGAGGAGTCGGTGTGTGATCGTGCTGATTTCACTTGGTTTAAAATTGGGGCCAGGCGTGGCGGCTCACGCCCGTCATCCCAGCACTCTGGGAGGCCGAGGCGGGAGGATCGCTCCAGGTCAGGGGTTCGAGACCAGCCTGAGCAAGAGCGAGACCCCGTCTCTACTAAAAAAAATGGAAATAAATTAATTGGCCAACTAAAAATGTGTAGAAAAAATGAGCCGGGCACGGTGGCGCATGCCTGTAGTCCCAGCTACTCGGGAGGCTGAGGCAGGAGGATCGCTGGAGCCCAGGAGTCTGAGGTTGCTGTGAGCTAGGCTGACGCCACGGCACTCCAGCCGGGGCGACAGAGCGAGACTCTGTCTCAAAAAAAAAAAAAAATAAAGCGAAACCGAGTTGCCGCGTAGGCCTGGTGGCTCCCCTGTGAGGCAGGGCAGCTCAGAGGGATTTGGAAGCTCCGGGACGGCTCGCAGCCAGAGCTGAGACACGATGTGGGAATCTGGGCCTCATCCCTCTAGAGGACGCCAGCCGGGTTCCCCCCACCCCCACCCCACAGGCTGGGCATCCTCGGGGGGCTGCTCTGGGGCCTGCAGTTGTCGGGGTCCCCACCATTGCACGGCACACGATGGTGGTGGCGACATTCGTCGAAATAAATCATGTTTTTTACTTGGTGAACTCCTATTCATGCTTCAAAACCCCAACTCCCATGACCCCTGCTTTATAGTCCAGCCCTTGTCCTTCCACGTGGCTCAGCCCCCGGAACATGTGGAACCTGGGGCGTCTTTGTCTGGCCCTGTCCCCCTTAGACTGAGGATTCTTCTGGGGCCGGGGCCGGGGCTGAATCACCTCAGGGACCCTGGCGTTGTCCTGGCCAGCGCGGGTGCGTGGAAAGAGCCCGGTGACTCCGGAAGTCCCCGGACTGGAGGCCGCGGATGACAATGGGTCCAATTAAACCAACTTCCGAGATTAGGTAAACTGAGGCTCAGAGAGGGGCAGCCTGGCCCAGCATCCTGCTCGGCCCTTTCCCAGTTGGCCCAGGGAGCTTCCTCGACCTGCGGCCACCGACCCCTGTCCCCGCTGCCACGGTGCCCCTGAGGCTCCCAGCTGCCGCCGAGCCGCTCTAGGGGCCGTGAATTATGGATGAGGCCTGCGGGCTCCGGTGACAAGCCCGGCCGGGAGAACACGCCAAGGACACCGCCTGTCCCTCCCCTGCTGGGAGGCCCGGCCCACAGCCCTGTGCGGAGAGGCCCGGCGTCCCCCAGCAAGACCCCTGCTAAGCATTCCCTCTTGCCTTGCAGATGGGGAGACTGAGGCACAGAGCTGGACAGTGACTCAGACACCAGGTGAACACGCTGGCTTCCCGGGGCAGGGTGGGGGCTCACGGGGTGTGGGAGCGCCCGTGGGCCACCACCGTGACGGGGGGTGCTCCGTCCTGGGCGTGTCCACGAGGTGGGGACTGGCGCAGAGGGGTTCAGGGGACCCCGGGGGACCCCCCTTCTCACCAAACCCTTTCCCTGCAGGAACCGCCTGGAGTGATCTGAGAGCCCAGATCTGGGCTCAGCTGGTGCAAGGTGCAAATCTCCTGTCACTTCCTGGCTCTGCGACTTTTGGCAAGTGGCTCCCCCTCCTCGGGGGCGGGGGAGGGTGGGCCTTGGTCTCCCCATCTGCGAAATGGCTCACAGCTTCTCTGCCCAGGCTGGGGCTCATCTAACGCTGCTCTCACCCCTTCCCATGAACTCTTATACACGCTTAAAAACCCCACTTTCTATGCCCTTTCTTCCCATCTGGATTGCCCTGGCCCTTGTCCCTCTGCCTAGTCTAGCCTTGGCCCTATGGGACTGGGGCATCTGTGTCCCGTTCTGTCCCCCTAGACTGGGAACCACCTGGTGTCAGGGCCAAGGGTGAATTATCTCGGGGCCCTGGCAGGCTCACAGCGCTGGGGCTTTCTGCTCCTCCTCCAGCCTTCCTCTCCTGCCTCCACTTCGGGGGCATTCCCCTCCTCGGGCCCACACTGGCCACCACCCTGTGGCTCAAACTCGCCTCTCTCTGCAGGCAGGCACCGGACAGGGACCTGGGGGGTCCCCACAGAGGCCATCGGGATGTCGTATTTTGGGGAGCATTTTTGGGTAAGACCTACTCTTGTTTTGGCGGGGGCTCCTAGCGGGGCCGTAGGGACTTTTACGGAGACGGGGGGCTGGGCATGTCGTGGGCAGAGTCTTGGGCGGGTGGCGGGTCTGCAGGGCATAGAAGTTAAAGTGGGGGAGAACCGGGCTGGGCTTGAACCCACACCCCCAGACCTCCCAGGCCCCGTGGCCTCGGCCACGTGGCAGCTTGCACCGCAGGGAAACCGAGGCCCAGATGAGGAATCTCTTTCCCGGCCTTACGTGCCCAGTGCGGAAGTGCAGAGCGCTCGCTCGCTGGCTCAAACCCGGCCCAGGGGACCGGACTTCCCCGATCCAGGGCGACTGCAGCCAGGGCATTTCCCCGCACCCGGCCCCGCCGGCCGGGGAGTTGGGGGTTTTCTGGGCGCGACCCCACGCGCCCCCTGTGACCCTCTGCTGCCCCGGCCCACCCGGGTGGGGCTGAGGGGGACAGGCTCGTCCTCGCTCACTGATTTCCCCCTCCCTCCCTGCCGGCCACCACGACCTCAGGCCCCGCGCGTCACTCTGGTACCCCCCCACACCCCGAGAGGCCCCCCCAGCCCGGGCCCCCAAGGGGGAGGCGGTCCCCAAGTCTGGGCGGCCCGGCCTGCAGGGTCAGGGCTGAGCATCCCACGGGGCCGCACCGGGACAGGGAGCCATGTTTACCGCTGTACAAGGACAGCCAGGCCCGGCAGGGAACAGGGACCCTCCTCTTGCAGGGCCGGACAGACGGACGGCCGGAGGGACGGGGAGAGGCCACCGGGGCGGGGAGAGGGCCCGGGAGTCGGGGAGGGACAGGGCCACAGAAGCCCCTTCCCCGGTGGCAGGCCCTGAGCTTGCCGGAGGAAGCCCGTTGCTAGGCAACCGGTTGCCCCTGGCAACCAGCCCCACTCCCTCCCTCCCTCCCTCCGTTTCCAGCTGGGGCTCCTCTTCCTGGCACTTGCTTTCTTAAAGGGGCCGCGCCCCCTTCCCCCCCCTGCGGAGGTCTGACCTCTGCCCTCTGTGCCAGGGCCGGGCTGCCCACACTGTCCTGTGCCGGGGCGCTGTGCAGCCCCAGGCGGGGGCCGGGCCTCTCTGGGCCCCTGCTGGCGCCTCCGTGCAGGGAGCGGGCTGGGCCATTTCGGGATCAGCAGCCGCCCGAGTTTTGGGGCCCCCACAGCGGCGCCCACGCGTGTCTTGCGTTCTCTTCCAATTGCGCGAGGCCTGCGCGCCCCTCCCCGCAGAGGATTCAGAGCAGCGGGGAGAAAATAGAAGCCGCCGCCGCGCCCCTGCCCCGCCCAGAGACGGCCCTAGCTCGGTGGCTGAGGCTCCGGGTTCAGGGTTCGAACGGGGCTGTCTGCCCGGAGCCCCCCGGCAGGTGGCTTTGGGAACCCCCCACCCATCCATCCGAGGGTCAGTCTCGCCGTTTGGGAATGCGGAGGGAAGTTCCTGCCCCACTCCTGGACGGGGGCTCCCCTGACGTTTGTTTCTTTTTTTGTTGTTTTTTGCTTTTTTTTTTGAGACAGAGTCTCGCTCTGTCGCCCAGGCTAGAGTGAGTGCCGTGGCGTCAGCCTCGCTCACAGCAACCTCCAACTCCTGGGCTCAAGCGATCCTCCTGCCTCAGCCTCCCGGGTAGCTGGGACTACAGGCATGCGCCACCACGCCCGGCTCATTTTTTCTATATATTTTTAGTTGGCCAATTAATTTCTTTCTATTTATAGTAGAGACAGGTCTCGCTCTTGCTCAGGCTGGTTTTGAACTCCTGTTCTCGAGCGATCCTCCAGCCTCGGCCTCCCAGAGCGCCGGGATGACAGGCGTGAGCCACCGCGTCTGGCCGCCGTGAGGTGTCTTCTCAGCAGTCGCTCGTGCGGGAGCCGTGTAGCTGGGAGACGCTGCGGCCCGGATGGCCGGTGGGAGGCTCCCGCCGGGTCAGGTCAAGCCTGACGGCAGCGACAGCGCCCCGGGTTTTGTTGGGCCAGGCGGGGGCCAGAGGTGTCCAGGGCACTAGGGAGCCATGGGGATCGTGAGAGCAGCAGGAGAGGGCCGCGACCAAGCTCTGTCGGGAAGACTCTACTCAGGCCGGCACGGGGCACAACCTGGACCTGGGGGGTTCTGGCGGGAGACACGGGCCCCAGGCGGCCCCTCCTGGACGCTCGGCCGCCAGCCCAGTCCACGAGGGGCACACGCCACGGACCGGGATGCCGGATCTGGGAAACGGGCCAGGGCTTGGCTCCGAGTCGGGCGCAGATGCCGGCCGGCCCGGGCGGCGGTGCCTGGCGCAGCCTCCTCCCAGGCTCCCCGGGGCCAGCGGGGAGAGGGGCAGCCCCCTCTCCCCCAGCCCCTTGGGGGTCGGCTGCTGTCCTTTGTCCCCACTCGCCAGACAAGGAGGGAAATGGAGGCCCGGGGGTGAAGTCACCAACCCAAAGCGCGTAAGGAGGGACTTGACCCTTGAACCCTGACAGTGCAGCTCCGAGGGTGCAAGGAGAGAAAGGACGGTGCCGGGGAGCTGCAGGGAAGGGAGTCTGGGAAGGTGGAAGGGTCTGGACGTGCGTGAGGAGAGAGAGGCTGGCGGGCTGGCGGCAGGAATGCCCTGGGTCCGGGTGGGAAGGCGCCGCACGTCTTTGCTCCTTTCTGGCTTGCCGGCAAGGTTAGGAAAAAGCATAGGAGACGAGGCTAGAAAAAAAAAAAAATCCCAGGCCAAGGACCTGGACTTCAGTTGCCGGTGGGCAGTAGGGAGCCATTGATGGTTCTAGAATGAGGGGGTGACCATCGGGAGATCTGGGCTTGAGGCTGACCTGGGTCTGCCCCAGTCTTGGCTTCGGTTTCTGCAGCAAGAGGGGTTATCGAGTGGTGGCTTCTGGCTTTAGCCTTCGAAGCCTCCAGGTAGCTGGGGGACGGGGGGTGGGGGGGAACCCGCAGGTGGGAGGAGAAGGAGGAACTGCCATTTATGGAGAGAGCCTGCCCAGTGCTGCCAAGGGGGTGGCTTTAGCGATTTGTGTCGGGACCTAAATAGTATCCCATCCCCCCGCAAACCTCCTCTTTCGGTCTCAATGGCACGGCCTCGTTTGGTGCTGAAATGTCTCCAGTTCCCTGGGACCCCAGCTGATCGCCCCTCTTGGCGGACGGCTTAGTTCACAGGTGACGCCCTTTGCAGGTGACAAGATCTGGCTGGCAGTAAAATATAATTGTTGGCCGGGCGTGGCGGCTCACGCCTGTCATCCCAGCAACTCTGGGTGGCCGAGGCGGGAGGATTGCTCGAGGTCAGGAGTTTGAGACCAGCCTGAGCAAGAGCGAGACCCCGTCTCTACTATAAAAATAGAAAGAAATTAATTGGCCAACTAATAAATACAGAAAAAATCAGCCGAGCATGGTGGCGCATGCCTGTAGTCCCAGCTACTCGGAAGGCTGAGGCAGGAGGATCGCTTGAGCCCAGGAGTCTGAGGTTGCTGTGAGTGAGGCTGACGCCACGGCACTCACTCTAGCCTGGGCAACAAAGCCAGACTCTGTCTCAAAAACAAAGAAAAAGAAAAAGAAACAGAGGCAGAGAGACATAGGAAAACAGAGAGGGAGACACAATGACAGAGACAAAGAGACTATGAACACATGAGGTTGACCTCCCTCAACTATGGGACAAAAAAATCCCAGATTTCTCTCTGATTGGACCAACTCAAGGCCCTTGAACCAATCCTTGTGGCCGGGGGAAATGCAACCTGCTGATTGGCTTAAGCCTGAACCTATCCCTACAGCCAAGGGGATGGACTCCTGCTAGTTGGCTCTTTTGGCCACGCCCCTGTTGCTAGGCAGGTTTGACGTCCCCTACAGCCTCTCTCTGAATCTCAACCCCCATCCCCTGCAGGGCGAGAAGAACCATGGCTTTGAGGTCCTGTACCACAGCGTGAAGCAGGGACCCATCTCCACCAAGGAGCTGGCGGACTTCATCCGGGAGAGGTGAGGCCCCCCGAGCCCCACCCGCCAGAGGCCACGCCCCTTTCGTGGCCACACCACAGCCTGTTCAGTCCGGGTCTACATCCCTGGGGGGTCTGGGAACCAAAGGGGCTTGAAGACCCCGGACACCAGGCATCCTCAGCCCTGCCGGCCCCATGTCCCCTTCTAGCCCCATGTCCCTGTCTTTTTTTTTTTTTCTTTTTTCTTTTTGAGACACAGTCTCACTCTGTTACCTGGGCTAGAGTGCCGTGGCGTCAGCCTAGCTCACAGCAACCTCAGACTCCTGGGCTCAAGCGATCCTCCTGCCTCAGCCTCCCGAGTAGCCGGGACTACAGGCATGCGCCACCACGCCCGGCTAACTATTTCTATCTATTTTTAGGTGGCCAATTACTTTCTTTGTATTTATAGTGGAGACGGGGTCTGGCTCTTGCTCAGGCTGGTCTCGAACTCCTGACCTCAAGGGAGCCTCCTGCCTCGGCCTCCCAGGCTGCTGGGATGACAGGCGAGAGCCCCCTTTGCCCGGCCCCACGTCTGCTTCTAACCGACAATCCCTTGTTTTCGGATGCCTTCCTCCTGTGGACGAGATATCGTCACCTACCTGGGGGGATCGGAAACCCCACCTGGCCCCTCCAGATGATCGGCGCAAACAGCAGGACGGGAGCACCCACGTCCCAGCCCGCCGGTGGGCAGACGCCGCGTTCTAGAAAACACGAGGAACGTGAGCCGTGTGGCAACCTCCACTCCCATGTGCGCCCCGAAAAAAACCGAGGCTCTGTTAGGACCAGGGTGCCTGTGGGGCTCAGGCGGGCACTCAGCAGCGTCCCCCAAGAGGGAAGAGCACAGAGGCGCCTTTTTCCTCCGACTAAATGAGCCGGACCGCACGGAGCCTGCCTCCCGGTCCGTGCCCAAACACATCCCACTGGCCGGGCGCGGTGGCTCACGCCTGTCATCCTAGCACTCTGGGAGGCCGAGGCAGGAGGATCGCTTGAGGTCAGGAGTTCGAAACCAGCCTGAGCAAGAGCGAGACCCCATCTCTACTATAAATAGAAAGAAATTAATTGGCCAACTAAAAATATATAGAAAAAATTAGCCGGGCGTGGTGGCGCATGCCTGTGGTCCCAGCTACTCGGGAGGCTGAGGCAGGAGGATCGCTTGAGCCCGGGAGTTGGAGGCTGCTGTGAGTGAGGGTGACGCCAGGGCACTCACTCTAGCCTGGGCAACAGAGTGAGACTCTGTCTCAGATAAAAAAAGTCCCCCGCGGCCCCTGCGGTCACTGCTGTCGCTGGCAGAGCGTTTCGCGGAAGGAGAAACCTGCTGTGAATTCCCAAAACGTCCCCCGCCCACCCCGGGGTTTCGCGTCACCTCCGCCCCCATCGGAGAGCGACTTCTCAGATGCCTGCGGTGGGGAAACTGAGGCTCAGGGCGGTGGCGCCCCTCCTACAAGCGTCCCTAAGCGTGCTGTGTCCGCCCTGCCCCCAGGGCGGCGGTGGAGGAGACGTACTCCAAGGCCATGGCGAAGCTCTCCAAGCTGGCCAGCAACGGCGCGCCCGTGGGGTGAGTCGGCCGCGGGCCCGGGGCGGGGAGCATCCCTCGGCCACGCCTGGGTCGGGTGGAGCAGGTGTCACCCGGCCCACTGCATGGGGCCGATGGGACAGGGGCATGCGTATCATTCATTCTCTCGCCAGCTCCTTCATTCATTCCTTCCGCCGCCACTGAGCGGCTTCCGCGGCCCGTCCGCCGGGTGTGGCGCGCGAAACCCACGCGGAGCTCTCTCCGGGGAGGACAGTGCCAGGGAGGGAGTGGACCGGGGACCGGGAGAGCCGGCACTTCCGGGGGGCGCGGGCCGGGCTGTGGGCTGGGCCCCTAACGAGGAGGAGTCACTGGCCGCAGCGGGGGCGTCTGAGGGACAGAGACCCGGGCGGGCGGCTCGGCCGTGCAAAGGCCCCGAGGCAGCGACGCCCTTGCCGTGTTCAAGACAGAGTGGGGAGGCCGGGTGCGGTGGCTCACGCCTGTCATCCCAGCACTCCGGGAGGCCGAGGCAGGAGGATCGCTCCAGGTCAGGAGTTCAAAACCAGCCTGAGCAAGAGCCAGACCCCCGGCTCTACTATAAATAGAAAGAAATTAATTGGCAAAAAATATATAGAGAGAAAAAAATGAGCCGGGCATGGTGGCGCATGCCTGTAGTCCCAGCTACTCGGGAGGC
This sequence comes from Microcebus murinus, assembly GCF_000165445.2. Taxonomy (NCBI): domain Eukaryota; kingdom Metazoa; phylum Chordata; class Mammalia; order Primates; family Cheirogaleidae; genus Microcebus; species Microcebus murinus. The sequence continues at coordinate 898,218 of NC_033683.1, read as the reverse complement.
TGAGGCAGGAGGATCACTTGAGCCCAGGAGTTGGAGGTTGCTGTGAGCGAGGCTGACGCCACGGCACTCACTCTAGCCTGGGCGACAGAGCGAGACTCTGTCTCAAAAAAAAGAAAAGAAAAGAAAGATCGGGCAGGCTGGCGTGACTGGGGTGTGGGGAGATGGGAGCGGCCACAGGGCCCGACACGCACGTGACGTTTAAAAAAGGACACCCCGTGTCCCCTTGGGTTTGGCAAAACTCCCGGCGGCCGCTGCCGGGCACGGTTCCTGTCGGGAGGGCAAGAGTTTAAACTCCAGCTCTGAGGGTCATTTGCGGAGGGGCCTTGGGCGAGCTATGGGAAGTCCCGTGCCTCGGTTTCCCCACCTGTCCCAGGCCGGCCTCTCGAGGCTTGCGGTGGGGATGGAATGATTAACGGCCCCGCGCGCGCAGCAGGCGCCCCCGAGGGCCCCGCGGGGGGTGGGCCCGCTGCCCGCCGGGCGCCGCGCGTGACGCCGCGTGCCCGCAGGACCTTCGCCCCGCTCTGGGAGGTCTTCCGCGTGTCCTCGGACAAGCTGGCGCTCTGCCACCTGGAGCTGACGCGGAAGCTGCAGGACCTCATCAAAGACGTGCTCCGCTACGGGGACGAGCAGCTGAAGGCGCACAAGAAGGTGCGTGTCCCCGCGGGCGCAAGGGCGGGCGCAAGGGCGGGGGTCGCACGGTGGCCATGAGCGCTGCCGCACTCGAACCCCGCCAACCCTCGCCGCCAGAGCCGCTCGGAGCCCGCGCGACCGCCCACAGCGCGAACCCAAGACCGCGCACGACCCCGGCGGGCCGGCACTCCACGCTCGGAATGGAGGCCAATCGGCGGACTCGCCCGCCGCGGTCAGCCGTCGTTCCGTTGCTGCACGAGCGTCTGACAGGAAGCGGGTTTATTTATTTATTTATCCTACGATTGTTTTGGTTTTGAGAACAGAGTCTCGCTTTGGTTGCCCAGGCTAAGATGAGTGGCCCTGGCAGCCTTCGCTCACAGCAACCTCAGACTCCTGGGCTCAAGCGTTGCTGCGTCTTGCTCAGCCTCCCAAGTAGCTGGGACTACAGGCATGCGCCACCATGCCCGGCTAATTTTTTCTATATATTTTTAGGTGGTAGATCAATTTCTTTCTATTTTGAAAGCTTTGAAAGCTGCAGATCTGACCAGGCGCGGTGGCTCACGCCTGTCATCCCAGCACTCTGGGAGGCCGAGGCCGGCGGATCGCTAGAGATCAGGGGTTCGAGACCAGCCTGAGCAAGAGCGAGACCCCGTCTCTATTAAAAATAGAAATAAATTACTTGGACAGCTAAAAATATACAGAAAAAAATTAGCCGGGCCGATGTGGCGTGCATGGCCTGAGTCTCAAACTACTCGGGAGGCTGAGGCAGGAGGATCGCTTGGGCCCAGGAGTTGGAGGTTGCTGTGAGCGAGGCTGACGCCACGGCACTCACTCTAGCCTGGGCAACACAGTGAGACCCTGTCTCAAAAAAAGAAAAAGAAAGAAAGCTGCAGATCTGGATATGTAACATTTCTGGACTCTTCCAAAGCGAAAATCTTGGAAGATCCAAGGCTTAGGCCCTTGGGAACCCACAATATCTGAAGCTTATTGCTATGGAATCGTAGAAGGCGGGCAGGGACAGGGTTCTAGAATCTGTGTACTTTTAACTCTCTCTAGAAAGGAGGGTTTGTAGTACCCAACACCACTGAATATACCCTTAAAAATCGTTAAGATATTAAAGTTTATGTTATGTGTATTTTACCACTATTTTTTTTAAAGGGAGATTTGGGCCAGGCACAGAGGCTCAGCCCTGTAATCCCAGCACTCTGGGAGGCTGAGGCAGGAGGATCACTTGAGCCCAGGAGTTTGAGACCAGCCTGGGCAACATAGTGAGACCCCCGTCTCTACAAAAACTAAAAAAAAAATGAGCCGGGCATGGTGGCGTGGCCCTGTAGTCCCAGCTACTCGGGAGGCCGAGGCAGGAGCATCGCTTGAGCCCAGGAGTTTGAGGCTGCTGTGAGTGAGGCTGACGCCATTGCACTCCAGCCCAAGCAACAGAGCAAGACTCTGTCTCAAAAAAAAAAAAAAAAAAAGTACCTATTTAAAAAATGTTAAACGTCTTGAAATTAGTAAAATGCTCAGAAAAAGACTGGGAGTCAATGTGGAGTGTTCTGGACGCCAGGCATTTCCCAGCCCGCTCACGCCCGCCCCTCCCGGCCCCTGCAGTGCAAGGAGGAAGTGACGGGCACCTTGGACGCCGTGCAGGTGCTGGCGGGGGTCAGCCAGCTGCTGCCCAAGTCCCGCGAGAACTACCTGAACCGCTGCATGGACCAGGAGCGGCTCCGCAGGGAAAGCGGGAGTCAGAAGGAAATGGACAAGGTGGGCTCACAGCCGCCGCCCCTGGGGACGGCCCCGTCGGGGCGCGCCCCGGAGAGACGGCCAGTGACCCCGTGTGTGGTCACAGCCCGGGTCCCCAGAGGCGTCCACCTGCCAGGTGAGGGGACCAGGAGAAAAGCCACACCCCCCCCCAGAGTGTCCCCACTCTAACCCCGCCACCCTCCCCTCGTGCCTCCCAGGCAGAGACCAAGACCAAGAAGGCGGCGGACAGCCTGCGCCGCTCCGTGGAAAAGTACAACTCGGCCCGGGCCGACTTCGAGCAGAAGATGCTGGACTCGGCCCTGGTGAGAACCGAGCGCGCGCCTTCCAGACGCCGCGGGGCTCAGAGGTCCAGAGCCTCGGAGGCCCTGGGCTGCTTAGAGTCATAGGTTTAGAGTCTGCTGTGGTCATTGGCGGCATTAGGGTTTCCAAAGCAAAAAAAAAAAAAAAATTTAATCCCGTGCCTCAGTTTCCCCATCTGTAAAGTGGAGAAGAGTACCTGCCTCTTAGAGTTGTTGTGAAGATGAAAGGGGTCCCTGAGCAAGAGCGAGATCCTGTCTCTACTACAAATAGAAAGAAATTAATTGGCCAACTGAAAACATATATAGAAAAAATGAGCAGGGCGAGGTGGTGCATGCCTGTAGTCCCAGCTACTCGGGAGGCTGAGGCAGGAGGATCGCTTGAGCCCAGGAGTTGGAGGTTGCTGTGAGCGAGGCTGACATCACAGCACTCACTCTAAAAAAAAGATAAAATGGGTCATTTTATGTGAAGTTTGCAGACCCAATGCGTAGAGACCGCTCCACGAGCTGTGATGATTATTTCTACTATTGATGGTTGGGTTTTTGAATGAGACGGGGCGGAGTTTAAAAAGCCGAAAGTGTCCTGACGTTTCCGGGCGGCTGGCAGACCCGGTTCTGCGGGACAGCCTCCATCTGTCACCAGCTCCGCCACCCTTCGCAGGATGCCGCACTTCCGTGGGCCTCTGTCCACCTAAAGGCACAAAACACAGATTGGAATCCCAGGATTAGGAAGCAGAATTTTTTTTTTTTTTTCCGAGTTGCAAGCGATAGCCACCTTTGTTCCCTTAACAAGGAGATGTACAGGCTCAGGGAACCGAGGCCTTCTGGGGCGGGTGAGGTTTCAGGCGTGGCTAGATCCCGGTGCTCCAGTGCTGTTGGCAGCAAGTTGTGCCTCTGCTTCTCACATCTGTTTTCCTCCCCGGGGGTTTCACTCCCAGGAGGACATGCCCGTGTGCGTGTGCGTGTGCATGTGCGTGTGCATGTGTGTGTGTGTGCGTGTGTGCGTGTGTGTGTAGCACGCACAGCAAAGCGGCCGCCACCAGCAGCCCCCGCTAAAATCCGACTCATCGGCCCAGGATTGAACGCTTGCTTTCCCAGTTTCAGCAAAAGTCCCAGGGAAGCCTCTCATTGGCTCTTCCCCAAGTCAGTCACCCAGGCGAGGGGGCGGGGCATGTTGGCCTGGCTGCACCTCCCCACCTGCCCCTGCCCTCCTGCCCCAGCGCTTCCAGGCCATGGAGGAGGCCCACCTGAGGCACATGAAGGCGCTGCTGGGCTCCTACGCCCACTCCGTGGAGGACACGCACGTGCAGATCGGGCAGGTGAGCCGGGCCGGGCGTGCAGGGCCGGGCGGGGCCCGCAGGAGGGCCCCCCCCCTCACCCCGCCGCCCTCCCGGCCCAGGTGCACGAGGAGTTTAAGCAGAACATCGAGAACGTGAGCGTGGAGGCGCTGCTCAGGAAGTTTGCAGAGAGCAAGGGCACGGGCCGGGAGAGGCCGGGTGAGTGGGGCAGCCGCGGGGCCGGGCTGCGGGGTCACAGCCCGGGGGGCGGGGGGAAAGAGCAGGACCCGAGAGGCAGGAAAACGGACCTTTCTGGGCCTCGGTTTCTCCATCCCAAAAATGGGCTCATGACAAGTCCGATTCCCGAGCCTTATGTGTAAATCTCTTAGAGCCCGGTCCCGGCGGGGCCTCGAATGCCAGGCCCAGCCACTCAGACTTCTCCCCAGGGCCCAAGGCAGCCAGCGCGTATTGTCGGGCAAAAAGACCCACCTGAGCGGCGGCTCACACCTGTCATCCCAGCTCTCTGGGGGCAGGAGGCAGGAGGATCGCTGGAGGTCAGGAGTTCGAGACCAGCCTGAGCAAGAGGGAGACCCCCGTCTCTATTAAAAATAGAAATAAATTACTTGGACAGCTAAAAATATACAGAAAAAATTAGCCGGGCATGGTGGCGCATGCCTGTAGTCCCAGCTACTCGGGAGGCTGAGGCAGGAGGCGGCACCAGAGGCCTTCGCCTGGATCAGATCACTGAATGATACAACACCAGGGCCGGGCTTGTTATCCTCCCACTTGACAGGTGAGGAAACTGAGGCTCAGGAGACAGCCAGACACAGGTCCAAGGTCACACAGCGAGGATGGAGGAAAGACTCGAACCGGGCTCTGACTTCAACGTTTGCACTCGACTCCTCCCGGCCCCCGCATCTGAGCATTTTCAGGGTTGTTCTTTTTTTTTTTTTTTTTTGAGACAGAGTCTCACTCTGTGCCCAGGCTAGAGTGATGCCGTGGCGTCAGCCTCGCTCACAGCAACCTCAGACTCCTGGGCTCAAGCGAT
>NC_033683.1:878527-893184 GCF_000165445.2 Microcebus murinus | reverse complement strand
GCGGGCGAGGCGGCGGCGGGGACCGCGCCCTCCCAGGAGGGGCCTAGTCCCGCGGCCCTGCGCTCAGGGGCAGCCCGCTTCCAGGCACGAGCCCCGCAGACGCCCGTGCGTGGGCCGGGTGGGCGCAGCGCCCGGCGGGTTCTAGTCCCAGCTGGGCGGGACACCCAGGCTGCTTCTAGGCACTTCCAGGATTTCTGGCTGGAACTTGGGTTGGACCCGGGGGCACCGAGCGTGAGTGAGCGCAGTGGGGCTGGGCTTGGGGCGCCAGGGTGGGGAGCGGGACTCTCTCCCAAGGGCGGTAGTAGGGAGCCATGGAGGGTGTGTGAGCAGGAGCAGGGCATGACGGACCTGGGGCCCGTAAAGGGCACCAGCGGGCACCCACAGCGGGAGGCGTGGCTTGAGCCGGGGCTGAGCCAGACAGACAGGAGGAGGGAGAAAGGACGGGCCTTACTGGCCGGCTAGACCTGGGGGACACAGACTGTAGCAGCATTTAGTGAGCGCCTACTGTGTGCCAGACACTGCACCAGAGGCCCTTCGCCTGGATCAGATCACTGAATGATACAACACCAGGCGGGGCTTGCTATCCTCCCCACTTGACAGGTGAGGAAACTGAGGCTCAGAGAAGCCAAGACACAGGTCCAAGGTCACACAGCGAGGACAGAGGAAAGACTCGAACCGGGCTCTGACTTAAGAACGTTTGCACTCGACTCCTCCCCGGCCCCCGCATCTGAGCATTTTCAGGTTGTTCTTTTTTTTTTTTTTGAGACAGAGTCTCACTCTGTCGCCCAGGCTAGAGTGAGTGCCGTGGCGTCAGCCTCGCTCACAGCAACCTCAGACTCCTGGGCTCAAGCGATCCTCCCTGGCCTCTCCCGCGGTGAAGCCCCCTCCGTCCCGTCCCGCCCCAGGGCCGCTGGACTTCGAGGCGTACAGCGCGGCCGCCCTGCAGGAAGGCAAGTACGTCTGGCCCGGACGCACGGACGGACGGACGCCCAGGCCGGACCGCGGCAGGAGGCCGGGCGGGCGGGCACGGGGGCGCCTGCCCCGGCTCAGCGCCCCGTCTGTCCCCAGCAATGAAGCGTCTGCGCGGAGCCAAGGCCTTCCGCCTGCCAGGACTCAGCCGGCGCGAGCGGGAGCCCGAGCCACACGCGGCCGCGTGAGGAAGGGGGTCCCCGCCCCCACCCCGTCCCCTCCCCCTGCCCCCCTCCCCCACCCCCGCAGACCGGCACCCTGCGTCCCGCGCCGGCTCACTGTGACCCTGGCCGGGGTGCCGCCGCCTCCAGCGCTGGCTCAGAGGGGCAGGGGAAGGCGTCGCCGCGCGGGGGCGGCCCCCGTTCCAGTCCCGGGTGGCGGCGGGGGCGGGCGGGCGCGCTGGCTGCCACCAACGTCTCTTCCTCGTCCCCAGAGACAGCCCGGAGCCCGGTTCCGAGGTGAGTGGCGCGCGTGCTCGTGGGGCTGCGGGCGGCAGGGCGTGGTCCCACCCCGGCCCCCAGGGCCAGAGCCCGGCTGGACGCCCGAGCGCTGAGCCGGGGAGCCCAGGGCTGGGGGGAGCGCAGCTGGGGCTCCGGGTTCAAATCCCGCCGGGGCTGCGCACTCCCGTGGGCCCCGCGGGGAGGCCCGGTGTCCTCACCGAGCCCCGATGTCCGCGTCCCGGGAACCCGCCCACATCCCTGGGAGGATGGGAAGTGGCCATCGGGTCGGGCCTGGGGGCGAGGGGCGGCCGGAGCGAGGGGACGTTGGGTGACCGGGCTGACGCCCCGCTCGGCCCCTGCCCAGACGAGCCGGGAGGTGGATGAAGACGGCTTCACCGTCCGGCCTGAGGTGACGCAGAACAATATCCTTCTGGTGCGCCGGGGACGGCTGCTGGCGCAGCGAGGACGAAACTGTCCCCCGGCACCGTTAGCAACCGTCTCTGCGCCCGCCCTGGAAGGGGGCCTCTGTCGTGGGCGGAGCAGACCTAGATGCAGACACCCGCCCCGTGGGGTCGGGGTTCGGGTCACCCCAGGGGGCAAAGCCAGCAGGGTTTCCTGGACGAGGGGCACCAGGGCTGGGGTTTAGCGGCCGCATAGGAGTTCCCCGGTTAGGGGAAGGTGTGCTCGTGCGGGGGCTGGGTGGATGCTGGGTGGTGCGGGTGGAGGTGGGACGCCCCCACCCCAAGGGCCTGAGCGGGCAGGTGCGCGCTGGGGTCTGAGGGCGGACTGGAGGGAGGCCCACGCCAGGTCCCGCTTGGAGCCTTGACGGCAGCGGCTACGCACGGCCGAGCCCTCCCGCTTCTCGTCCAGCGACTCGGACTTCGACGACGAGGAGCCTCGCAAGTTCCACGTGCACATCAAGCCCGCCGCGGCCCGGGCCCCCGCCTGCAGCCCCGAGGCGGCTGCCGCACAGCTCAGGGCCACAGCCGGCAGCCTCATCCTTCCGCCCGGCCCAGGGGTGAGGAGTGGGAGGGGCCAGGGGCGAGGCGTGGGAGGGGCCGGGGAAGAGGTGTGGGAGGGGCCTGGGGGGCGAGGCGTGGGAGGGGCCAGGGAAGAGGTGTGGGAGAGGCCAGGGGCGAGGCGTGGGAGGGGCCCGGGGGGGAGGAGCGGGAGGGGCCCGGGGGCGAGGCGTGGGAGGGGCCCGGGGAGGCGTGGGAGGGGCCGGGGAGGCGTGGGAGGGGCCCAGGGGGAGGCGTGGGAGGGCAGGGCCCTGGAGGCCCAGGGGGGAGGAGTGGAGGGCGGAAAGGTGAAGGCCGGGCGAGCGTGGGAGGGAGCCAGGGAAAGTTGGAGGAGGGAGGTGTAAGGTGCAGGGGTAGCGTGGGAGGGGCCCAGGTGAAGAGGTGTGGAGGGCCGGGGAAGAGTGTGGAGGCGGCCCGGGCGAGCATGGGAGGGGCCCGGGCGAGGCGTGGGAGGGCCCATGGAGACGTGGAGGGCCCAGGGGAGGAGTCGGGAGGGAGGAGGCGTGGAGGGGCCAGGCGAGGGTGAGGCCAGGGGGCGAGGAGACGGAGGCCAGGGGCGAGCATAGAGGCCCAGGGGCGAGGCGTGGAGGGCAGGCGAGGCGTGGGAGGGGCCAGGGGCGAGGTGTGGGAGAGGCGCCTTGCTGCGCCGGGCGGCTGGCGGGGCTGGCGGGGCTGGCGGGAGGTGCCCGCCTACGCCTGACGCAGCCCCGTCTGTCCACAGGGCACCATGAAGCGCCACTCTGCACGTGAGTAGCCTCGGGGAAGGGCACGCTGTCAATCACTCTGACCCTCGGTCTCTTTTTCTGTAACACGGGGGCGTGGGTCCTTCCGAGAATCGAATGAGAGCCGAGAGGAGGAGCCGGGGCCCGGAAAAGAGCCAAAACCTGGGACAGGTTGACTCAGGTTGGCATCCCTCTCCGCCTCATTGGCTGGCCACCTTGGGCTGGCGGGACAGCTCGGAGCCTCCGCCCCGAGCCTCCGTCCCCCGGCCCGCAGGGGGACAGGCAGGCTCACAGAGGTCGGTCTCTCGCAGGGGACGCGGCCGGGAAACCGCAGAGGCCTCGGTCTGCCCCGAGAGTCAGCAGGTGGGTCCCGCGGGGGCGGGCAGGTGGGGCTGTGCCCCGCCCCTCCCCCGCCCGCCGCCTCCCCGGCCTGGTCCCTGCCCAGGGTTCTCTCTGGAACTTGAGGCCGTGCTGCTTGTGTGGGGGTCGCTTGCTCACTTGCTAAACATGTATTGGGCTCCTGCTGTGTACTCGTGCTGGCGGGGGGCGGGGACCTGGGCTCTGAGAGAGGGACGCCTTAAGGGCAGCCAGCAAGAGCCGACTGGACACTTGTAAGTGCCGTGGAGAAACTGAGGCAGGCAGCGAGACGGAGACAGGAGGGGCGACTCCAGTCGGAGTGCTGGCAGGGCACCTCCCTGAGGGGGTGACTTGGTGCCCAGCCCCGGAGAGGAGCCGGAGGTGGCCCCGAGGAGAGCTGGGGGGACCGAGTTCAAGGCCGGCGAGAGCACGTGCAAAGGCCCTGAGGCGGGACCCTCCCCTCTTGGCCTCCCCGTGCCTAGCTGTGTGGAGAAGCTGCAGCCGGAGGAGCAAGCGGCCAAGAACCTCTTCGGGCCGCCCCTGGAGTCGGCCTTTGACCACGAAGATTTTACAGGTGAGCGGGATAGGGGGTGGGGCGTGGGCGTGGCCTATGGGAGGGTGGGCGTGGCCTCTGCAAGGTTAGGCGGCTCCGGTCTGCGGAGGGCAGGGAAGACAGGAGACAGTGGGGCGGAGACCTCAGTGGGTGGGCGGGGCCAGAGGGGGGGTCTCCCCGGAGTGGGCGGGGGCCCCAGTGGGTGGGACATTCTCAGAGTGGGCGGGGCCTTCTCCAGAGTGGGCGGGGCATCGGACACAAGCAACCAGAGGGCGTGGCCTGGCGCAATGAGGCCTTTGAATGGGGCCCAGCAGCTCCTCCACGCGGGCGCGGCCTGCAGGGACGGTGGGGACCCCGCGCCCCCGCGCCCCCGCGCCCCGAGCTGACCGCCCCTTCCCTCCACAAGGCTCCAGCAGCCTGGGCTTCACCTCCAGCCCCTCCCCTTTCTCCTCCTCGTCGCCCGAAAACGTGGAGGACTCCGGCCTGGACTCGCCGTCCCACGCGGCGACGGGCCCCTCCCCGGACTCCTGGGTCCCCCGCCCGGGCACCCCGCAGAGCCCGCCCGGCTGCCGGGCGCCGCCCCCCGAGTCCAGGGGGGTGCGGGTCCTGCCGCCGCCGGACTCGCCGCAGCCCTGCGCGCCCTCTCCGGGCCCCTGGGGGCTGGAGGCCCTGGCAGGGGGAGGTGAGTCCAGCGGTCCCCGGGGGCGGGGGGCAGGATATTGAGGCAGGAGGTGGCGGCACCTGGCGGGGGCCTCCCTGGGGAGGAGACACCCAGGCTCGGACGGAGGAGGACGGGGAAAGGCGCACCCGGTAGCGCCCACAGCCAGTGCAAAGGCCCTGGGGCAGGCGCGCGTGAAGGCCACCTGGGGCGAGGCCGTGCGGAGGCTGGGCCTGTGGACGTCAGGTGGACGGTGGACCCCGAGTTTGTGGGGGGCTGGGCCGGAACACCCCACGGGCAGCCACTGCGCGGCCCGGTCTCCAAAGCAGAGGGGCGGCCTCCCAGAGAGGGCGGAGGGGTGGATGGAGCCGGGCAGGGCGGAGTGGGAGGAGGACAGCGGGTGGGGGGAGCGGGAGAAAAGGGGGGTCCCCCCAAGTCAGGGGGACTGTGGGCTGTGACCACACGACGTCCCCAGCAGCGCTGACGGGGGCGCCTGACCCCTCCACGCCAGAGCCTGGCTGCAGCCCGGCCAGGGAGCCCGCGGGCGGGTACAGGGTTCCTGACGACCGGGTGTTCCGCGCCGGGGGACACTGGCGACGGCTGGAGACATTTTGGGTTGTCGCCACCAGAAGGGGGCGCCCCAACCCCAGAGAACGACCCAGCCCCAAACTTCAGCGTGAGGGCTGGGAAACCCGGGGGAGCACAGCCCCACAGCGGTGCGGGTGGGAGGGGAGGCGGTGAGCGGTGAGCGGATGGGGCAGGGCCTGGGCGTTACAGCTAGGAGGGTGAGACTCAGGCCTAGGCCACGGCGGGTGGTGGCTCTCAGCTCTCAGAGGGGGGGAAGGTCATGGAATAGTGGACTGCTGGCCAAAAATCCTCTGCTGACTTCCCCTATAGCGCGCCTGCCTCCTAAGCCTTCAGCCCTCGCTTGCATACCCCCAGTGACGGAGAGCTCACCCCTCGGTGGGCCACCATTCTGGTGTCTGGGAGGCTCAGGGCTGCGGATGGCGTCCTCAGTCCTGCCGGGCACCTTCTGCGTCTGCAGCCCCAGGACTCCGGGCCTTCAGGGGTCTCCCTGACACACCCCGGCCTCCCAGTCTGGCTGAGCTCCGCCCCCCGTCCCCCGGGGAAGCCCGCCCGGGAGGCCCGCCCGGGAGGCCCAGAGCAGCATCTCAGCGGCGCCTTTTCTTGCACTCGCCCCCCCCCAGACCCGACGCCTGCCCCCGGCGACCCCACAGCCCGGGAGGGCCTGGCAGCCCCGCCCCGGAGACCCCGCGCCAGGAAGGTGTCCTGCCCCCTCACCCGGAGCAACGGCAACCTGGTAGGGCTGGGGGCGGGGCGGGGGCGGGGCCGGGCTGGGGGTCGCCTAGGGGGGGTGTCACGCCTCTCCCGGGTGCTCAGCCCAGCCCGCCCCCCCCTTTCAGTCTCGCTCCCTGAGCCCCTCCCCGCTGGGCTCTTCGGCCACCAGCGCTGTCCCGGAGCGGCCCAGCTTCTCGTGCCAGACGGGACAAGGTAGGTGGGGGCGGCCCCGCCCCACCCTGGCCCCGCCCCCGTGGGCCTCGGTTCTCCTCCGGGCGGGGGCTGAGTAATAAGAGGGCGGCCCCAGGCCCGCCCCCACCCCACCCCACCCCACCCCCGTGGGCCTCGGTTCTGGGGGGGGGCTGAGTAATAAGAGGGAGGCCCCGGCCCTGCCCCCCCCAGCCTCGCCCCCACCCCCCAATCCCGCCCCCCCCTCGGTTCTCCTCCGGGCGGGGGCTGAGTAATAAGGCCCCTCCCCACCCCCGTGGGCCTCGGTTCTGGGGGGAGGACTGAGTAATAAGAGGGAGGCCCCGGCCCCGCCCCCCCCAATCCCGCCCCCCCCTCGGTTCTGGTCCGGGCGGGGCCGAGTGATACGAGGGCGGCCCGGCGGTGGGGGGGCGTCTGGAGCCGGGGCCTGTGCTCACCCCGCGCGTCTGTCCCGCTCCCCCCAGCACCCCCAGGCGTGTCCCGGGGCCCAAGCCCTGTGGTCCTGGGCTCCCAGGATGCCCTGCCCGTGGCCACGGCCTTCACCGAGTACGTCCACGCCTACTTCCGCGGCCACAGCCTCAGGTACTCCGCGGCAGGCGGGCAGGGCTGCGCGGGGGCTCCGGCGGGGACGGCCTTCAGGCGGGCTCCGAGGCCCGTTACGCGGTGCAGGGGCCTTGAACGCCGAGCTGAGCCTTCAGGCCCCCCCGTCTTGAGGGCGGTGGGAGCCACGGGGGCGTCTGAGCAGGGCTGGGCCTTGTCGGAGACTCCTCCGACGCGGACGCGGCCATCAAGCTGGAGAGAGCCAGGCTCGGCCTAAAGGGGGCAGGTTAGGGGCGAGCTGAGGGGCGAAGGACACACTGGGGAGGGAGGGGGTGTCATCCAGCAGAAAGGACCTTAAAGTCAAACCACAAAGAGGAGGAGGGTGTTAGATCTGAAACTCAACCTGAGGATGGTTAAAAGACTGAACATTTTGCTCTGAGCTTCCTGGCGGCCTAGGAGAAAAGGGAACTAGGGAAGGGGACTTTCCTGCCTCCTTCAGCCTAGGGTGTCGTCTTCCTGTCCAGGCAGGGGCAGAAGAGGAGGAGGCTGGGGGAGAGGGTGGCGGGCACCATCAGGCCCTGGCTGTATCTGAAGGGGTTTTTTGGGGGGGGAGGCGCAGGCTGCAGTGGAACTGGGAGGGGAGGGGGGAGGAGCTGGGCGGAGACGACGCCCCCCAACACCCGGCCCCCGACTCCCTAGTTGCCTGGCCCGGGTCACCGGAGAACTGACCATGACGTTCCCTGCGGGCATCGTGCGCGTGTTCGGCGGCACCCCGCCCCCGCCCGTCCTCAGCTTCCGGTTGGTCCACGCGGGCCCCATCGAGCAGTTCCAGCCCAGCGCGGATCTGCTCTTCAGGTGCGGCGTGTGGGCAGCGGGCGGGGGTGCGGGCCCGGGGCTCCCGGCTCTGCATCCCTGTTCTCCCTCTTGGGGCGTGCTGTGTGGCCTGGGGCTAGTTGCTTGCCCTCTCTGAGACTCGCTCCCCTTCCCTCCTTCTCTGCCTCCGCCCCCCTCCACACACACACACACACACACCGGCACCCAGGCGGGCTCTGATGCCCCCAGGCTGGGCCAGGAACCGGGAAGCCCCCCGGGGGTAGGTGGGACAACGGGGGCGGGGTTACAGTTCCTCGGGTCTCTGCAGCGACCCCTCCCAGAGCGACCCCGAGACCAAAGACTTCTGGCTCAACATGGCAGCCCTGACCGAGGCCCTGCAGCGCCAGGCGGAGCAGAACCCCACGGCCTCCTACTACAACGTGGTGCTGCTGCGGTACCAGGTGGGCCGCGCGCAGACGGGATGGGCGACCGGGCGGGGGACAGGGCCGAGCAGGCGGCAGGAATGGGGCGCCGCCGGGCGGGCTGGGCGGTGGCGGGGTGGCCGGTCCGTGCGGGGCGGGCCCTGCGTCCGCTAGTGCGCGCGGTGCCATCACGCATACTGGAAGGCCCCCGGTCTCCAGGACCTTGAACTTGAACTTGGTCTGCCAGTCCGCGTCGGAAGGACGCGCGCTCCTGCCCTGCGCCGGCCGCGCGGCGCAACCCAGACCCGCGTCCCGGCGCGCGCGCATGCAGGGCCCGGGTGGCCGGGCGGCGCGCGGTGGCGCCGGGGCTTGACACCGCCGTGTCCTCTCCCGCCCCGCGCTCCCAGTTCTCCCGGCCGGGCCCGCAGGCCGTGCCGCTGCAGCTGAGCGCGCGCTGGCAGTGCGGGGCGGCGCTCACGCAGGTCGCCGTGGAGTACAGCTACCGGCCCGGCGCCACGGCCGTGCCCACGCCGCTCACCAACGTCCAGGTGCTGCTGTCGGTGGCCGAGCCTGTGACCAACGTCCGCCTGCAGCCTGCCGCCACCTGGTGAGGGCGCACGCGCACCGCGTGCCGTCTACACTTGCGGAGGGGAAACTGAGGCACGGGGCGGTTCCCCACTAAGACTCGAACCGGTCCGCCCACGCTCGGTCCGGGGCTTTCAGCCGCGGCGCGTGTCGCCTCCGGTTCGCACGAAAGGTGGAAACGGCCGCGAGGGAGCCGGGCTCCCGGGGACCGAACGTGCCGTCTAAAAGCGCCCGCAAGGCTGCGTGGCCCCGCGCCGCATTCCGTACCTCGGCCCCCGTGTCCTAGACGGGGAAACTGAGGCGAGGTTGAGGATGAGGTTTGCTGGGGTCTCCCAGCCCGGAGGCAGCTGAGCGGGGACCGCAGGCTCCCAGCGGCCCCTGCGCGGAGCACCTGACCGGGGCTGTCTCCCTGCCAGGAACCTGGAGGAGAAGCGGCTTCTGTGGAATCTTCCAGACGTGTCCGAGGCAGGCGGTGAGCCGTTGTTGCCCGCGCGGGGGGCGGGGCCGGGGGGCGGGGCTTGTTTCCGCTGGGGGAGGGTTGGGAGGATGGGGGGATGGGCGGGCAGCCAGGGAGGCTTGAGGCCTTGCCAGCACGTGCAAAGGCCCTGGGGCAGGCCTCCTGTGCGGGCCTCCCAGCACGTGCAAAGGCCCTGGGGCGGGCCTCCTGTGCGGGCCTCCGGGCACGTGCAAAGGCCCTGGGGCGGGCCTCATGGGCGGACCACTCGGAGCCCAGGGGGGCAGAAGGGAAGGGCACCGGGGCTGGCGAGGAGGCCGGGCGGGCGGGCAGGTGGGCGGACAGACGGTCTCAGGCCTGGGCGGAGGAGGAGCCCAAGTGGCCGCAGCGGGCGGGGGTGGCGCGGGCGCGGCTGACCGCAGGCCTCCGCAGGCTCTGGCCGCCTGTCCGCCAGCTGGGAGCCGCTGTCGGGGCCCAGCACCCCCAGCCCCGTGGCGGCGCAGTTCACCAGCGAGGGGGCCACCCTGTCAGGCGTGGACCTGGAGCTGGTGGGCAGCGGCTACCGCATGTCGCTGGTGAAGAGGAGGTTCGCCACAGGTGCGGCCGGGCGCGGGGTCTGGGGGCGGGGCCGGGGGGGCTGGGGGCACAGGCGGGCAGAGGGAGGGCAGGGCCCGTGGGGGGACCCGGGGAGGGATGCGCATGTGGCGGAGCTTAGGGGGGGGGGTGGGGGGGGACGGGGAGGGAAGGCGCCAATGTCGGAGTAGGGGGGTGGGGGGGGAAACCGGGAAGAAGGCGGCAATCTGCGGAGTAGGGGGTGGGGGGGGACGGGAAAGGAAAAAAGGGGCCCGCCAAGGTAACGGAGCAGGGGGGGTGGGGGACGGGAGGAAGGCGTCATCCCGGGGGAGCAGGGGGGTTGGGGGGGACCGGGAATGGAAGGCGGGGAATGTGCGGAGTAGGGGGTTGGGGGGGAAACGGGAAAAAAAAGGAAAGCTAATGTGGCCGGAGGCAGGGGGGTGGGGGGGAAACGGGAAAGGGAAAGGCGGGCAATGGTGCCGGAGCAGGGGGGGGGGGGGAGGACCGGGAAGGAAGGCCCGGCATGTTGGCCCGGAAGCCCCAAGGGGGTGGGGGAAGAACCCGGGGAGGAAGGCGCAATGTGCGGGAGTGGGGGGTTGGGGAAGTGCCAGGGGTGGGGGGGGAAGAACCCCGGGCCCCCTCCGGAAGGGGAGACCCAAGGCAGGGAGCCCGCACCGCCATCCCCGCCCTCACGGGGGCGCTGGGGACAGAAGGTTTTGGGGGTGCTGCTAAGAGGACAGGAGGGGGGTCTCAGCGAGGGGCGGCCCCTCCCCGCCTCTCCCCTCACGCCCCCCCCCCGCCCCCGCAGGCATGTACCTGGTGAGCTGCTGAGCGCCGAGTCCCGCCCTGGTGCTGCCCGGCTGTCCGCGCCCTCCTGTTGGCCGCGGGGTCCCCTGCCCCGGCCTCCCCGAGGCCCGGCCTCCCCGGGGAGGAGCCCCGCGCCCAGCCCGGCTGAGCCCGCGACGCGCTCCTGCCATGAGTGCCAACCCCACGCAGGTCCTGGCCTTTTGCTGGTCTTTGAACAGACACTTTATTTTCTAATAAAACAAACAAGGAAACTGTTTCCTGCTCCAGGAAGTGTCCTTGGCGTCGCCAGAGAGGAAAGGAAGCGAAAACGCGCGCGTGGGATTCACCGATTGTCCCTGACCGGTCGGCTCCTGCACCGTGCCCAGCCTGGACAGAGCCAAGCCTGGGGGGAGCAAGAGCCAGACACAGGCACCCCAGCCCCGGGGACTCAGAGCCGGGCTAAGAGGAGGGAGGAGGACTGCAGGAGCCCGGTGGGGGATGCCAGGCCTGATTCCCAGGGAGTCAGGAAGACTTCCTAATGAAGGGGCATTAAAGATAGGGTTTTGAGATATGAATAGGAGTCCGTGAGATGGGGAATGGCACCCCAGGCCGGGCGGTGGGGAGTTGTCTGTTCTGTGAGGAAGCAGTCAGTCAACCCAGGAACGTAGCTCTTGGGAGCTGTGAGGATGCAGAGCCAGGAGGCCTGGGGTCTGGAGCCTGCTTGGCCACCACTGGCTGTGTGACTCTGAATGAGTGACAGGAGCCCCACCCTCCTCCTCTGCAACCCACCTGGCGGGGTGTCCGTGGTGAGCCGGCGGGCGCGGCCCCGCCTGTGTGTGGGCAGCCCCTGCGGAGGGTGTGTTGGGTGCAGGTGGGCGAGGGTGGCGGGGGTGGGGGCCCAGGGCGGACGGGGGGACCAGCAGGCTGCAGCAGGGAGCAGCCCCGCGCCCGGCGGGCAGTGCAGGGTCCTCGCTGCCCGACCCTGGGCGTGCACGTCCCCGGGACCCAGGCCCGGAAAGAAAGCCAGAAGCAGGAGCAGGAAGCCGGGTCAGCCCGACACCTGCCTTGCGCCCCGGTCGTCCCGGCCTGGCCTCTGAAGGGACATCTGGCCGAGCCTCCGCTTCCTGCCGCGAGATGGGGTCCCCCAGCTGGGCGAGGGCTGGGAGCGGCCTTAGCTCAGAGCAGGTGCACAGGACGCTGGCCGCGCTAGGGAGGGGTGACACGGGGGTGACAGTTCAGGCAGAGGCGGCTCCTATGCCTCAGCTCTCCGGCCAGACAGCGCCGGGACTCTGCAGCCCTGACACTCCTGGTCCCCTGTCCCCGGGCCTCACTACCTCCGAGGCTGCGCATCCAGACCCCACAGCTGCCCTGGGAGGCCCTGGGCCTCAGGGACAGAGCTACGGCTGCAGGACGTGACAGAATCGAAGACCAATTCTAGACCGGGCGCGGTGGCTCACGCCTGGCATCCCAGCACTCTGGGAGGCCGTGGCGGGAGGATCGCTTGAGGCCGGGAGTTTGAGACCAGCCTGAGCAAGAGCGAGACTCCCTGTCTCTAAAAAATTTTAAGAATGAGCCGGGCGTGGTGGCGCATGCCTATAGTCCCGGCTACTCGGGAGGCTGAGGCAGGAGGATCGCTGGAGCCCAGGAGTTGGAGGCTGCAGTGAGCTGTGGTCACCGCGGCACTGCAGCCCGGGTGACCTGGCAAAGCCTTGTCTCACAAAAAAAAAAAAAAAAGATGTGGGTTTGGGTTCTTGCCCATCTGATAAATGTCAGGGACACGGCCACCTCCTGGTGGCTTTAATTTGCTTTTCTTGGGTCACAAGGGAGGGGGCACCTTTTAAAACACAGAAGTCATTATTCCCCGGGTGTGGCCTCCTAAGTGCCTCCCAGAGCAGGTGTGACATGTGCCTGTCTCGGGGAGGAGAGTCCCCGGAGGGGGTGAGGGGACCGGGTGACCTGGGTCAGCCCTGGGCAGACGGGCGCGACTGGCTTACACGCCTCGGTCCCCTTCACCCGGGCGACTCCAAAACACCGGCCCCGCCGCGGAGTGACGGCCGCGTGGCCAGCCCTGGGGAGTGGCCCCGCTGGTGTTTTCAACACTGAGGCAAAATCCACACAACAGAAAATTAACCGCTTTAGGCCGGGCGCGGTGGCTCACGCCTGTCATCCCAGCACTCCGGGAGGCCCAGGCAGTGGATCGCTCGAGGTCAGGAGTTCGAGACCAGCCTGAGCAAGAGCAAGACCCCGTCTCCTCTATAAATAGAAAGAAATTAGCTGAACAACTAAAAGAATATATAGAAAAAATTAGCCGGGCATGGTGGCGCATGCCTGTAGTCCCAGCTACTCGGGAGGCTGAGGCAGGAGGATCGCTTGAGCCCAGGAGTTTGAGGTTGCTGTGAGCGAGGCTGACGCCACGGCACTCACTCTAGCCTGGGCGACAGAGGGAGACTCTGTCTCAAGAAAATAAATAAATAAAAATAAAAAAAGAAAAGAAAATTAGCCGTTTTGGAGCGAACAGTGGGCCATGGTGTGCCCCCATGCATCACCTCTACTCGTTCCAGAACATTCTCAATGCCCCCAAAAGGAGACCGGGACCCCATCAGCGGCCGCGCCCCACTCCCCCTCCGCCCCACCCCCAGCCCCTGGCAGCCGCTAAGCTGCTTCCTGTCTCCTCGCATTGCCCGTTGGGGACCTGTCTATAAGGGGGTCGCACCGCTGAGGCCGTGGGCGGCTTCTCCCGCCGCGTGCTCAGGGCCCCCGCGCGCAGCAGGTGTCTGTGGGCTCCGATGTCCCCAGCGATGTCCCGCTGCCCCGGCCTCGCAGGACCCGCCGCTCCTCTGGACACCTGCGGGCGCCGGAGCGGCCCCCTGAGCCCCGCGACGTTCCAACCCGGGGCGCGGGGCGCCAGCTCCCTGTGGGGCGCCCGCGACCCCGGGGCTCCCAGGGGCGGCGTCCGGTCGGTCCCCAGCGAGACGCGACGTGGGTCGATGTCGTCGCCTCGGATGAAGTCAGTTTCCGTCCCGCGCGGGCTCCGAGCTGGCTCCGCGCCCCGCACCTCGCCCAGCTGCTGGAGCCGGGCTGGCCGCCCCACCCGACAGGCGGGGAAACTGAGGCACGGCCGGCGGACACCGCCACCCCTTTCCTCCTCAGGAATAAACGCGGTCGGAGCAGGAAGCAGGCGTGGGACCCGCGCCCGGGACCCCGCCAGCCCAGAGCCCCGCGCCACGCCCACGCGTCGGCGCTGGAAACTTCTAGAGACTCGGGGACACCTTCGAGCCGCAGAGTCTGACTCCTCGCCACCCCCAACCCCCAAAATCTACAACTGAGACTTGCAGAACCTGAGCGGCGACCCGCGGCTGGCTTCCAGGGGCAAAGGGCAGGCGACTGGGCAGCTCTGGAATCTTCCAAGCTCAGCGCCGCTCTCAAAGGCCGCTGGACTCACCTGCGCCCTCCCCCGCCCCCTCCGCCCCGGCTCTGCGAGGGACGCGCCACCGCCACCGCTGCCCTGTGCCCGGCGCGCACGGCGCTGCTTGCACTCCTCCGCGCGCGGGGAGCTCACCCCCTAGCCGCGAGCCGGCCCGGGTGGGGGCGTGAGCTCTAACAGGGAAGAGGATGGCGGGGGCCGCGGCTCGGCCGGGGCGGGGCGGGGCGGCCGGGGCGGGGCCACCAGGAAGCCCGGGGCTGCTGGCGCGGCCGGGCGGGAAGCCGGCGGCCGCAGGGGGAGCGGGCGCGGCCCGGCTGCAGCTCTTCCTCCCGCCCGCGCCAGCAGCAGCCCGCCCGCCCGCCGTCCGTCCGTCCGTCCGTCCGTCTGTCCGCGGTGAGTCCACCTGGCCGCTGAGGGCCCGCGGGCCCCGTGGCGGGCGCTGCCGGGCGGGGAGGGGTTCTAGAGACGCCTCCACGGCCGGCCGTCCCGTCCGCAACAGCCGCGCCCTCGCCGCGTGGGGAGGGACCTGGTGGGGAGGAAGCCCGCGCCTGGCCACAGGGGCGCCCGCGACCTGGTGGGGAGGAAGCCCCGCGCCTGGCGACAGGGGCGCCCGAGACCTGGTGGGGAGGAAGCCCCGCGCCTGGCCACAGGGACGCCCGCGACCTGGTGGGGAGGAAGCCCCGCACTGGCGACAGGGCGCCCGCGACCTGGTGGGGAGGAAGCCCGCGCCTGGCCACAGGGCGCCCGCGACCTGGTGGGGAGGAAGCCCCGCACTGGCGACAGGGCGCCCGCGACCTGGTGGGGAGGAAGCCCGCCCCTGGCCACAGGGACGCCCG
>NC_033683.1:810099-826985 GCF_000165445.2 Microcebus murinus | reverse complement strand
GGCTCCCGCGGTGGAGAGGAAGGGGTGAGGACGGCGGCGCGGCGTCTGCTCAGCCGGGCGACACACGGCAGACTGGTGGCAGGAAGTGGCGAGCAGAGCTGGGTGGCAGCGTTTCTCTCTGGCTTCCTGGGCGGCCACAGCAGGGAGCCCACAGATGCCGTGGGTTCCTGGCCCCCAGGAGGCCGAGGCCGCCCAGGAGCGCGGTGAGTTTCTGGGTCTCCGGCAACCCCAGTGCCACAGCCTCTGGGACACTCGGAAGAATGAGCAGGACAGGAGGGGGGTGAGGGCAAAGGTGGCCCCAGGGAGGGGCGTGTGAAGGCGTCACCAGGAAGGTCTGGGGGCAGAGCCCGGAACCCGCCCAGGAGAAAATCGGCAGCAGCGGCCCCAAACAGCCAGGGTTTTTGTTTTTGTTTTTGTTTTTGTTTCTGCTGACAAAAAGCCAATAAAAGACGGGGCTCGGTGGCTCATGCCTGTCATGCTAGCACTCTGAGAGGCCAAGGTGGAAGGATAGCGCTCGAGGTCAGGAGTTCAGGACGAGCAAGAGCGAGACCCCCGTCTCTACTATAAATAGAAAGAAATTAATTGGCCAACTAAAAATATGCAGAAAAAATTAGCCGGGCGTGGTGGCGCATGCCTGTAGTCCCAGCTACTCGGGAGGCTGAGGCAGGAGGATCGCTTGAACACAGGAGTTGGAGGCTGCTGTGAGCGAGGCTGACGCCACGGCACTCACTCTAGCCTGGGCAACAGAGTGAGACTGTGTCTCAAAAAAAAGAAAAGAAGCTGAAAATAGAGTTGAATTCATGGATAAAAAAAAAACACCTCGTCATTATCAAGCAGCAGCTGGAAAACAGTAAGAAAATGGCACAACTTAGCAGGATTGGATCCAGGAATCACAGAAAACGAAGTACAAAATGGCTCATAAACCCAGAAGAGAGGTGCCCTGCCTTACTTACAAATAAAAATTTAAACTGCAGTGAAACCGGCTGGGCGCGTGGCTCACGCCTGTCATCCCAGCACTCTGGGAGGCTGGAGCAGGAGGATCGTCGAGGCAGGAGTTGACGCCAGCCTGAACAAGAGCGAGACCCCCGTCTCTACCAAAATAGAAGCTAATTGGACAGCTAAAAATATATAGAAAAAAATTAGCCGGGCATGCCTGTAGTCCCAGCTACTGGGAGGCTGAGGCAAGAGGATGCGCTTGAGCCCAGGAGTCTGAGGTTGCTGTGAGCGAGGCTGACGCCACGGCACTCACTCTAGCCCGGGCAGCACAGTGAGACTGTCTCAAAAAAATAAATAAATAAATAAACTACAGTGAAACCATACGATCATTTCAATGGCTGAGGGAAAGATTTGCCAACATTTAAAACCCATTCATGATAAAAAAAAAAAAAAATTAAATAAAAAAATTTAAAAACACCTCTCAGCAACATAAGTGGAAATGGGAATTTCCCGATAAGGAATATCTGAAAAAAAAAAAAAAACCTACGGTAATATTATACTAAATGGTGAAAGACTGAATTGTTTCCTCTTGAGATTGGGAACAAAAGACAAGGATGTCCCTTTTCACCACTTCTATTCAGCACTGTCTGGCAGTCCTCACCATTGTAATATGACAAGAAAAATCAATGAGCTGCGCAAGGCTGGGCGTGCTGCACACCGCGGCAGTCCCGGCCCTTGGGGAAGCTGAGGCGGGAGGGTCAATCGAGACCTGCAGTTCAAGTCCAGCCTAGGTAACATAGTGAGCCCCTGCTTGAAACAAAACAAAACCAAACAAAAAATAGTTAAAACTGACATTACTTGCAGATGCTGTGATTATTTATGCCAAAAACCCAAGGGAATTTATAAGACAACTGCCGGAACTAATAAATAAATAGCCAAGGTCACAGGTTACAAAGTTAATTGAGTTCAATACAAAATTCAGTTGGATTCTTATATACTAGCAGCAAACAATAGGAAAATCAAATTTTCCTTTTTGTTTTTATTTTTTTTTTTTTTTTTTTTTGAGACAGAGTCTCCTTTGTTGCCCAGGCTGAGTGAGTGCCGTGGGTCAGCCTAGCTCAACAGCAACCTCAAACTCCTGGGCTCAAGCGATCCTTCTGTTCAGCCTCCAAGTAGCTGGGACTACAGGCATGCGCCACCATGCCCGGCTAATTTTTCTTTAATATAGTTGGCCAATTAATTTCTTTCTATTTTAGTAGAGACGGGGTGTCTCGCTCTTGCTCAGGCTGGTCGAACTCCGACCTCGAGCGATCCGCCCGCCTCGGCCTCCCAGAGGCTAGGATGACAGCGTGAGCCAGCCGCGCCCGGCCTATTTTTTTATTTCTTGAGACAGAGTCTCGCTCTGTTGCCCAGGCTAGAGTGAGTGCCGTGGCGTCAGCCTCGCTCACGAGCACTCAAGACTCCTGGGCTCAGCGATCCTCCTGCCTCAGCCTCCCGAGTAGCTGGGACTACAGGCATGCGCCACCAAGCCTGGCTCATTTTTTCTTTGTATATATATTTTTAGTTAGCCAATTAATTTATTTCTATTTTTACTAGAGACGGGGGGGGGGGTCTCGCTCTTGCTCAGGCTGGTCTGGAACTCCTGACCTTGAGCAATCCTCCCGCCTCGGCCTCCCAGAGTGCCGGGATGACAGGCGTGAGCCGCCGCGCCCGGCCTATTTTTCTCATTCATCTCGTTTTTGTCCATTTTCCTCCATCATTTTCCCTGTCAAGTCGCCCAGGGCTCGGGTTTCTGTTTGTCCCGGTCACAGCTGTGCTCCCACTGCCCGCGCAGGGCCGCCACGCAGTGGGAGCTCCATGAAGGGATGAAGGAATGCAATGAATTCGGAGGAGGAAGCTTAGGGGCGCTGGGAGCAGGGGCAGTTGGAGGCAGGAGAGGCAGGGGCGGGAGGCCAGCACCTGGCACCTGGGGTGCATGGGGCGGCTGGCTTGGCGGTGTTTAGGGGGCCAGGGCCAGGATCTTGGCATTCTCCCCGGTCCCGGGCCGGGCCTGGAAGGGGGCAGGTGCGGGCGGCTGAGACGCGGAAGGGAGGGGACAGAGCAGCATTGTGGGCCTGCAGTGACCCGTGCCGGGGCTTGGCTCGGGATCCCGGATTCACACGCGGCACCTTCAAGGTCCCTGGGAAGAAGAAAGACAGGGAGGACAGGGGCGCCCCGGGGCTGCCTCAGCGACCAGGAACTCGCGCTGGCCTGACCGGGTGGGGGTGACGGAGGTAGAGGGATGTACGGCTTGCGGCCGGCTGCCCACGACCAGGCTGCCCGGCCCGGCTGGGCTCCGATTCCTGTGTGGCCCCGTGCTGGGCGGAGGCGCCCGGGAGGGGCTGCTTCGGGGCAGGTGCGTCACCCGGAAAGGGAGGGAGGGGGCCGTGGCACCTCTCAGGTGCAGCCAGAATGTCAAATAAATACATAAACCAGCCGGGCGCGGTGGCTCACGCCTGTCATCCCAGCACTCTGGGAGGCCGGGGCGGGAGGATCGCTCGAGGTCAGGAGTTCAAGACCAGCCTGAGCAAGAGCGAGAAATTAGAAAGAAATTAGTCGGGCGTGGTGGCAGTGCCTGCCTGTGGTCCCAGCGACTCGGGAGGCTGAGGCAGGAGGATCGCTCGAGCCCAGGAGTCTGAGGCTGCTGCTGTGAGCTAGGCTGACGCCGAGGCAGTCCAGCCAGGTCATTCTGGAAAGCAAGATTCTGTCTTGAAAAATAAATAAGTAAATAATGAAGCTTTGAAGCAAACACCGTGAAGAATATCCCTGCGAGCCCCGCCTTCCTCTCCGGCTGCCCGGGTCACCCCCGTCCAGGCCTTGGAGCTAGAAGGGCCAGGCCCCAAGGCAGAGGTGGGGGCCCAGCCCTCCCTCTCCCCCGCTTCCTCCTCCCCTGTCCCCCCACCCCCCGGCATCCGGTTCGCCCGACAGACTCTGCTCTCTGCTTCCAGGATCTCTTCCCACCCGCTTGTCCGCTCCCCGCAGCTTGGGGAAACTGAGGCCCGGAACAGTGAGTTCAGGCACCAGGGCAGGGGCAGGGCCGGTCCTCTGCAGTCCACACAGTCCTGTGCCATTTCCATCTCTCCTACCAGCTCTAGAGGTTGGGGACCGCTGACCCCGAGGCCCGGAGTGGCCACCCACCGGGGATCACCCGGTGTCATTTGAACCGGGTTGCAATCCACACCTGTGCCTCCCTCCTGCCTCTTGGCCTGGGCCGGGCGGGGGCAGACGGTGCCTCTGCTGCCACCTGGTGGCGTCTCGCGGCAGCGCCGTTCAGACAGAGTCCCCCCGAATCCCCTCGGTGGATCCCAGACAGAGAAGGGCTGGCCTGGTCCCCTGAGCTCGCCACAACCCGCCTCCCCCAGATTTTCCGAACTGTCACAACGCAAGTGTCTGCCAAGTGTCCACACTGGGTAATTAACCCCTCCCACGCGGGTCGTGCCGCGTCGCGCTGAAGACTTTGGTGCAAAAAGTCGACTGGCCCACTTTACAAGAAATTCTAAAGGATATTCTTTTTTTCCACCCATTTTTATTTTTTTTTATTTTTTTTTTCAGCGTATCGTGGGGGTGCACATGGTAAGGTTACGTCTGTTGCCCTTGCCTGCCCTCCCCCGTGCAGTCAGAGCTTCATCCATCCCCAGTTGGTGCATTGCGGTCGTTATGTGTGTGCACGCCCGTCCCCGCCCCCCGCCCGCCCCACACCCGATGAGGGTTGCTCCTCTGTGTCCACTTAGGTGCTGATCCCTTCCTGCCAATTTGCTGGTGAGCGCAGCTGGTGCTCATTTGTCCCTTCTTGGGAGACTTCGCTTAGTAGAAGGGGTCCCAGCTCTAGCCAGGGAAACACAAGAGGTGCTCGATCCCCATTGTTTCTTTCTTCTTTCTTTCTTTTTTTTTTTTTTGAGACAGAGTCTCACTTTGTTGCCCAGGCTAGAGTGAGTGTCGTGGCGTCAGCCTCGCTCACAGCAACCTCAGACTCCTGGGCTCAAGCAATCCTCCTGCCTCAGCCTCCCAAGTAGCTGGGACTACAGGCATGCGCCACCATGCCCGGCTAATTTTTTCTATATATATTAGTTGGCCAATTAATTTCTTTCTATTTATAGTAGAGACGGGGATCTCGCTCTTGCTCAGGCTGGTTTCGAACTCCTGACCTGGAGGGATCCTCCCACCTTAGCCTCCCAGAGTGCTAGGATGACAGGCGTGAGCCACGGCGCCCGGCCAGTTTCTTGAAAGGTTAAACACAGAGGTAGCCTGTGAGCTAGGAGTTCTACTTCTAACTATATGGCCAAGAAAAGTGAAAACATACGTTGACACAAAGATTTGGACCCAAATGTTCTTAGCAGCGTTATTCACAGCAGCCAAAAGGTGGGAAAAAACCCAAATGCCCCTCACGCCTGTAATCCCAGCACTCTGGGAGGCTGAGGCGGGAGGATCGCTTGAGGTCAGGAGTTCGAGACCAGCCTGAGCAAGAACGAGACCTGTCTCTATTAAAAATAGAAAAAAATGAGCCGGGCATGGTGGCGCACGCCTGTAGTCCCAGCTACTCGGGAGGCTGAGCAGGAGGATCGTTAGGCCCAGGATGGCGGGGGACGTGGGGCGGGTTGGCTGGGGGGCGGGTTGTGGCGGGGTGTTTAGGTTCTGTGAGCTAGGCTAATGCCACAGCACTCCAGCCCAGGTGACAGAGCGAGACTCAGTCTCAAAATAAAATAAAATAAAATAAAATTATGGTGATGGTAACACTGTTACCGAAAACTCGACACTTGTCCATGAGGCTGGAGAAGAACAAGGACAAGAGGTTCGAGGAGGAAGGAAGGAGAGTTTACTCTGCCGGCAAAGGAGGAAAAATGGCAGACCTTCTTGTCTCAAAATTCCAAATTTCCCCCAAACATTCACAGACATAGAGAGCTTTTATTTATTTATTTATTTTCTTTCTTTCTTTCTTTCTTTCTTTTTTTGAGACAGAGTCTCGCTTTGTTGCCCAGGCTAGAGTGAGTGCCGTGGCGTCAGCCTCGCTCACAGCAACCTCAGACTCCTGGGCTCAAGCGATCCTCCTGCCTCAGCCTCCCGGGTAGCTGGGACTACAGGCATGCGCCACCATGCCCGGCTCATTTTTTTCTATATATATATTAGTTGGCCAATTAATTTCTTTCTATTTATAGTAGAGACAGGGCCTCACTCTTGCTCAGGTTGGTTTCGAACTCCTGACCTTGAGCAATCCGCCCGCCTCGGCCTCTCAGAGTGCTGGGATGACAGGCGTGAGCCACCGCGCCCGGCCCATGGAGAGCTTTTAAAGGATGGGTTCTCAGGTTCGGGCAGCTACAGGCGATAGGTCTGATCACCCCATCTCTGCTGAAGACACAACCCCATGAGCTCGGGGCCCAGGATCTCCGTTTACCAGGTCGGGCTGGGCCACCTCCTGTTGCACAAATAACCAAGAGACTCACCCTGCACCCCCCCTCCCCCAGCCACTGAGACAGGGATGCAGGCTTTAGACACAGAAAATATTTCCACCATTATTTCAGGGCATTCCCTGTCTTACAACACAACTGTGCCTATACTAAATATATATGCACGTATACAAAATGTACTAAAAATCCATGAATTGTGCAGTATGTGAATCATATGTCAATTAAGCTTTGTCAATATTTTAATAAAAAAAAAAAGAAAGAAAAATGCCAATCGGGCTCAGCTGTCACCTCCTCCAAGAGTCCCCCCACCCCAAAATAAATTCCCTATTTATTCTGTCTCCTCTTTGTTTCACTTCGTGGCCTGTTAGCAGCGAGCCGTTTGCGGTTGTTTCCTCTTCTACCTTTGGTCTCACCCCCAGCCCCCGCCCCGCCACTCCCAGGAAAACCTGTTTCTGCCAGGGCAAACTGCGGAGCCTGCACAGGTGGGGGCTGAATCTTGCTCAGCCCCAGCGCCTCCTGCCCGCTGTCCCTCCCACGCCCGTCGCCCCAGGACCTGCATAACCCAAATCGGACCCCCGATAACAAGCCCCACCGGCGTCCCAGTGCCTAATCTATAGTCGTGCTGCAGCATCTCTAGGAGAAAAAATATATATATATTTTTTAAATTCCCATTTTGCAGACGACAACTGTCAGGTACGTGGCTCGAGACCTCGGTACCGCAGCTCCCGGGCAGAAGAGGCCCGGAGCACGACGAAGCGCGCCGGGATACCATCTAAAACCCCGCCGCAGCCTTCCCAGGTAGGGTTCAGGGCTTAGGCATCCCGCGGAAGAGCAGCGCTCCAACCTGTCACCTCGACCAGCGCGGTGCCTACAATTCCCGGCGTGCCACGCGCGCCCACGCTCCATTGCGGCCGCGGTGGAACAGGCAGGGGCCAGCCTCTCCGCCTTCTGGGAAATGTAGTCTCGCCGTCAAGAGCGCCAGGGCTGTGCGTGTTAGGCGGATGCCGAGCCAATCAAGAAGCTGGTCTCCTTGAGTGCAACCCCGGGAAGCCAATGGGCGCGTGGATCGGGGGAGGGCGGGACTTCCGGCAGTTGAGTCGTGGTGAGCGGCTGCGCGCAGACAGGAACTTCCTTTTTGTGGGTGGCGGCGAGCTTGGAGAAGGCGCCATGAAGGCCTCCGGCACGGTGAGGCGCGGGCGGCGGGGCTGGGGGCCGCGGGCCGGGGCGCGGGCCGCGTCGGGGGCCTGGGGGAGGCGGTGTGGGTCGGGCCGGTGCCGCGCGCCCCGGTGGGAGTCCCCGTTTGGCCGCGCGCCGCCGTCCCCGAGGGCGGCCAACATGGCGGGCGCCGCGTGGTCCCCACGCCTGTGCGCGGCTCGGCCCGGCTCGCGGGTCGCGGGG
The DNA here is from genome assembly GCF_000165445.2 of Microcebus murinus. NCBI lineage: Eukaryota > Metazoa > Chordata > Mammalia > Primates > Cheirogaleidae > Microcebus > Microcebus murinus. The sequence goes on along the minus strand of NC_033683.1, from coordinate 819,210 downwards.
GCCGAGGCTGCCGGGTCTCCTTTCCCGTGGAGGCAGCAAGCCGCGCGGCATGGAGGCCCGTGCCACGGCAACCCGCGGGGTCGCCGCCCCTCGGTTTCCCCGCCTGCAAAGCGGACACGCGTGGGGAGCAGTGAGCGGATGAGCGGTGTCACAGACAACGGGCTGAGGCCGGGCGCGGCGGCTCGCGCCTGTGGTCCCAGCACTCGGGGAGGCCGAGGCGGGAGGATCGCTCGAGGTCAGGAGTTCGAGACCAGCCTGAGCAAGAGCGAGACCCCCCCCCCCCGTCTCTACTATAAATAGAAAGAAACTAATTGGCCACCTAACATATATAGAAAAAAAAAAAAAAAAGAGCCGGGCACGGTGGTGCATGCCTGTGGTCCCAGCTACTCGGGAGGCTGAGGCAGGAGGATGGCTTGAGCCCAGGAGTCTGAGGTTGCTGTGAGCGAGGCTGACGCCACGGCACTCACTCTAGCCTGGGCAACAGAGCGAGACTCTGTCTAAAAAGAAAAACGAGGACGAGCTGAAGCTGGGGGGACCTCGGGCTTATCCCCGAGACATACACGCTAGGCAAAGTCAGAGGGTGCTGTGTGGCGCAGAGAAAAACTAGACGCCTGAGCCTGCGGTACAGACCTCGCTGGGAAAGCGGCGGGCTCCCTCGTTCCTTTCCCCAACGTGCGGGCGGGTCAGGTTCAGAGCAGGAGGCAGGCAGGAGCCCGGTCTGTGATGGTTGGGGCTGATTTTCATTGACATCAGTAAAAGCTGCCGAGTTGTTTATGGAGGAAGCTTTTCTTGCCATAAGACGGGGCTGGGGTTTGGCAGCTTCCTCGCTTTTTACAGTGAATCTTCTCTGGCCCGGACTTTTGGACTGCAGCTGGGAAAATAGGCGGCTGAGGGTGGCGGGGAGCCCAGGGCTAGGGAGGGGAGGGAGGGGCCTGGAGTCTTCTCCTGGTTCCACCTGGAGTGGGCTGTGAGCTCCCAGCCTGCTCTCTGTCTCTGGGCCCGGAGCAAAAGGATGATGGCTCGCCGTTGAGCTGCGGAGTGGCTAAAAGGGACTGCAGAGCAGTTGGGGATTGCAGCAGGGAGAGAGGCTGTGGTCTAGGCCTTAGCTTTCCCGCCCTGAAGCTCACAGCCGGGGCAAAGGACAGGCAAGCATCTCAGTTAATACTCCCTGAAGCCCCTCCCTGTCCTCACTTCATTTTTTTGGATAAAGCTCAGGTCAGTGCTGTGACCCACAGTCACCAGAATTCCACTCGGAGGCCCTGCAACTTTCCTGCCTCCTCGATTCCTTGAATCCTGTTGTTACCGGGCTTGGGAAAGGGAGCGGGGATCTCGCCTTTGCCACTGTGGGTTCTGGGTGCTGACCCTCCTCACCCCTGTTTCCTTTCAGCTGCGAGAGTACAAGGTGGTGGGGCGCTGCTTGCCCACCCCCAAATGCCACACGCCACCCCTCTACCGCATGCGGATCTTTGCACCTAACCATGTTGTCGCCAAGTCCCGCTTTTGGTACTTTGTGTCTCAGCTAAAGAAGATGAAGAAATCCTCAGGAGAAATCGTCTACTGTGGGCAGGTACGGCGCGGGTTCGCACCGCCTTGCGGGGCATGGTGCCCCACAGAGCCCTGGGCCATGCTCCTGTTTAAGCCACGGGACTGGACCCGCGCCTCTGTGTCCCGGTCCTGATTAGAAAGCCTGGGACCCAGGGAGGGGGCTGGCTGGCGTCCTCCGGGGCTGCGTCGGTGACTGGGGAAGAGGTGCTGTGACCTGGGCCCGTGGTGGCAGCGCGTCTCGGAAGAGCTGTCTGGAGCAGCTGGGGCCCCGCCCGCACTGTTCCCGGGGCTTCCCTCTCGAGGCAGGTCCCCTGAGGCAGCTGAAGGTGTGGGCACTGGGGAAGGAAGGCACAAGAGTCTGGTCCCCAAGGAGGCCCGGGGGTGGGGCTGGGGTGAGACCTGTCTGCCGCTGTTGTCTCATCCCGCGTCCTGTCCTGGCAGGTGTTCGAGAAGTCCCCCCTGCGGGTGAAGAACTTCGGCATCTGGCTTCGCTACGACTCGCGCAGCGGGACCCACAACATGTACCGGGAGTACCGGGACCTGACCACGGCCGGTGCTGTCACCCAGTGCTGTAAGCTGCCAGGCCCTGCCTCCGCCGTTAGGCTCCCCCGGCCCCCAGACTGAAGCAGGGCAAATGCCAGAGGCTCCCGGGTGGCGGGGGCATTCGCTTGGATGGAGGGGCAGGTAGAGGACGCCCCCCGCACCACATGTGCTTTGTGCTGGAGCTGGGGCAGCAGGGTACTCTGGGGGGACCTGACCAGCTGGGTCACACAGCATGTCCGTCACACGCTCACTCTTCCGGGTCTGCCCCTTGTGTACCCTGGGTGCCTGTCACAGCTGCTTTGGGGAACCCACTTGAAACCTAGTTCAAGCCCTGCCGGTGTTGGGAGCTGGCACCGAGTGTCCCGGCCCTGGTAGGAGGCCCCCGCGGCCCCCACACCTCCCCGCTCGCACCCAAACCCAAGAATCGCTGCTGCTCGTAGCAGCGGTTTAAACAGAGGTGCGGACAGCAAGTGGATCTCGTCGCCTTTGGGGAGCTGTGGCTGTGCCCCTCAGAGTGAATTTGGAGGTTCTACATTCCTCGTGGCTGGTGCCTGCTGGGCCCCACGCAGTTGCTGTGTTTGACCCGGCGTGCCAGTCACGGGCAACTCCGTGTCCCTGCCCCTCCTCCTTCCCCGCAGACCGGGACATGGGCGCCAGGCACCGCGCGCGCGCCCACTCCATCCAGATCATGAAGGTGGAGGAGATCGCGGCCAGCAAGTGCCGGCGGCCAGCGGTCAAGCAGTTCCACGTGAGTGCCCGGGCGGGCGGGGGCTGGGAAGAGGCGCCTGCTCTGACGCGGGAACCCTGGCGCAGCCGCGCCTCAGTGAGCCCTGAGAACGGGTGGGAGTCCTCCAAGCCCTCTCCCTCTGCCCGCAGGACTCCAAGATCAAGTTCCCGCTGCCCCACCGCGTCCTGCGCCGCCAGCACAAGCCGCGCTTCACCACCAAGAGGCCCAACACCTTCTTCTAGGCGCCGCCTCCCCGCGCCCCAATAAACCCAGATCGGAGGCTGCCCGGCCGGTTTCTTTGCTCGCTCCGCGGAGCTCGAGGGCCCCTGAGAGGCCAGCCCCGGGTCACCCCTGTGTTCCCTGGGTCCTCCGGGAGAGGTTGAGTGTTCCCCCCCCCCCCCCCCGTGTGCTCGCTCCCCCAGGCCTGGTGGGGCTGGCGGGCCAGCCTGGGCCTTGGGGTGGGCTCTAGGCCTTAGGGCCCTGAGTCTGTGCAGCGGTCTGGGCAGTCGCTGGCCTCTGGTGGCTCCCTTCTACCCTGGGCCCTGGGGAGGATCCTCGCGGAGGGGGTTGAGATCCGCTCCCCACATGTGCCGCCCGGAGCAGACACCAGGGGGCACCCTGGAGGGGCCGGGCCTGCCGCACTGGGCTCTGGCCCTTTTGCCTGTCGGGGCCTCTTTGATGCTGCCCTGATCCCGTCCAAAGAGGTCAGCGTCTCAGCCGGGGAGTTGCGTCTCCAGGAAACTGCCTCAGGCCTGGAAAATTCTGGGCATGGAGCTAATCCCCCCTGCAGGTGGCTGCCCTGGCTGCGAAAGGTTGGAGGGGAGCCCCGGGCCGGGCCGGGAGACGGGCCCTCACAGGCGCCCCACACAGCTGGCTCCCTCCCAGCCCGGCCGGGCACTTCTCGAGTGCTTTGCCGGAACACTCCACAGATTGTCGCAGGCTGGGGCTCATACCTAGTCACATGGCTGGCTCCCACAGTCAGGGCGGGGGCCACATGCGTCCCAGGACAGACTCTGCGCCTTTGTTGGGTAAATGCCCAGGGTTCAGGACCTGGGGCGGGCGCTGATGGGTGACGCACGCCCTCGGCTGCACCCGGTGGGGTGACTGGCAAGCTGCCGGCCTGAGCCCTGTTGTGGTCACTGAGGGCCGGTCGAGTGGAGGGCGGGAGTGGAGGGGAACGGAGGGGTCTGGCTGGTTGTGATCGGTTGGTCCTAAGTGCCACTACTCGGCCAGCCCTGGCCTGAGTGTGCGCCGCAGATGGGCCGCATGGGGACGGAGCCGTTCGCAGTGTGTCTTCAGCCGTGCCCAGGCCCGTGCTCTACCGGCCTGCTGGTCGTCTTGTTTTGTAAGAGCTCTTCACGTGTGCGGGCCAAAAGCAAGGGGAAGTCTAAGTCTTCCAGGACATCTTTTGGGGTTCCGTAGAGTCTACTTGGGTGGAGGGGTGCAGCTAAAACTTTTCTTTTTTCTAGTCTCAATCTTGCGTGGCTTCTGGCACAAACCGTCCTGCCAGTTACAGGACCGCCATGTTTAGATGCCACCTAGAAAAGACGTTCCCAGCCTCCCTTTCAGTTGGGGTTGGCTGAGGGTTGTTAGCAGTGGCGACATGCCATTTCTAAGAAATGCCCACCTGGCTGGGATGTGGGCACGATGGCCAGTGCTCCAGCAGCTGCTTGGGGCTGTGAGGGAGGTGCTGCAGCGGTAAGGAGCCAGGGTGCCTGGCCCTGTGCGGTGGCTCCCCCAGCCGGGCCTGAGCCTCCCGCACCGCATGGCCTTGTTGGACTGTGGCCTGGGGCTGCCCCGGGCCTGAGCCTCCCGCACCGCATGGCCTTGTTGGGCTGTGGCCTGGGGCTGCCCCGGGCCTGTGGAAAGTGAGGGAGGCAGATGAGTTAGAGGACCAGAAAGGCCGGCAGGGTGGGGAGGGGCGGGCCGGGGCCCCACCAGCTGTGTCCATCCTACCCGGCAGATTTCCACTGCCCGTCTTATCATCCATCCCCGTCAGCTCCGCAGCCGTCTGTCCATCTAGTCCTGCCTGGTCACCATCCGTCCTCCTGGTGGCATCCGGCTCCGCCTGCCCGCCACCCCTCATTCCGGCCTCAGCCATCCTGGAACGCTCGTGGGGCCTGTGTTAATCCCAGCCGGGGAGCCTGAGGGGACAAACACCCTGGTGTTTGGGGGGAGGGACCAGCCAGGGCGAAGGCCCGGAGGGAAATGGGCTCTTCCTTGTGGCACTGGGTGGGAGCCATCCTGCACGTGCCGGTGCTCATCCGGGTACCCAAGTGTGAGTGAGGGCAGCCACCCAGGAACCCCGCCACCTCTTCAGGTGTGAGACCCTCCAGGTCCTGTTCCTGGACTGGGCTGGGAGCTTTGGGGTGGGGAGACACCCGCCCTGCACCCCCAGTGCTGAGTCAGGACTGCTGGTGCCATGGTGAGCAGGACAAGTGGGGGCCCCAGGAGCCAGCAGAGCCAGACCCCAAACCAAGGGAGACTGGGAATCGTGGAATCTGAGACCCACGGTTGTTGGGACCCTAGGTCCCTAGTTTGATGGGATCTCACAGGCAAGGAGGACGAGTTTGCATTTATAGAGTGTGGAGTCCCAGTTCAAAGACAAACTGCATGTCCTTGAAGACTCCCAGTGAACCGGGTCCAAATCCCGCTGTGGCGGTGGTTGTCATTCCCTAGTTCACAGGAGATTTGGTGTCCAGAGCCTGACAGGCCACCCAGCCAGTCATGCTGGAGCAGAGCAGCTCACAGCCTGTCACCCCTGCCCCGCCCGGTCTCTGGGAGGCCCTGGCAGCCGCGGGTGGGGCAGCGCCCCTCCTGTGCCTTCTCCCGCCTGCCCTTCTCAGCCTGGGCCCTGCCTGCCCCTCCAACAGCAGGAATCACAGTCCTGCAAGGTGTGACTTGCTCCTGCCTGCCCGCCTCCCGTGGGTGAGTGGACGCACCCACCCCATGCCTAATGGATGTGTATGCCCCTCCCCTCCCCCCCCCCCCCCGCAGGAGGCGGGCCCCCACCCCGATAGGGCTCCCCGCTCACTGGCCTCTGGGTTCCAGAACCCGTTCCAAATCCACAGCTTCTCTCCGCCCGCCACGTGGCCGGTTTGTTAGAACCTGGAAATCTTACCGGGCTCTTCACCTGCTCTGGGCTCTGCTGTGGCTGCCCAGTGTCCTCAGAATGAAACCCACACCCCCAGGAGATAGCCTCTGACCTCAGCCCTCCACTCTCCTGCCTTCCAGGCTTCTCGGCTGGTCCTCAGAACACGCCTTCCCACCTCAGGGCCTTTGCACTGGTGGCCCCTTGCTTAGCGCGCCCTCCCGCCAGCTCTGCCCCTGCCCAGCTCACTGTCCGCAGGTCTCCACTCACCCAGGGGCCCCACAGAGAGCCGCACCCGGCAATCTCCATGACACGGAAGGCTGCCCTGTGGGTTGTCTGGGGACACGTGGGAGGACGCTGGGCCCAGCCGGGGTGGCCGGTGCAGACCGGTGGAGGCCAGCCCCAGGACTCAGGCTCCGCCCCGCTGGAGGTGGGGACCACCCGGGTTGGAGGCCTGGAACCTCCCCATGTCAGAGGCTCCCCCGGGGCCAACAAAGAAGGCCTCAAGACGAGAGCTGCGGGGGTCCCTTGGTCGCATCCCTGCGCCCCTGACCTTGGTGTCCTCATCATGCCACGGCCACTTGCCGGCCCCTGCCTCTCTGGCCAGCACCGGTCTCCGTCTATTCGGTTCGTAGCCATGGACGCCCCGGAACCTCCGTTTTCCACTCCGCCAGCCACGGGCAACTCTCGAATGAATGAGGTGCCTGCTGTGTGCCCGGCTCGTGTTGCCCCGTCCCATCTGCCCTCTGAGGTGGGGGCCGGTTTATCCCCATTTACAGGTGGGGAAACTGAGGCCTGGAGAGAAGCAAGGCCTTCCCCAAGTATGCACCCGCTGGGGACTGGACCCCTGGTCTCCCACCTGGCGTAGCCCAAGGGCTGGGCTTGGCGGCGCCCACCCTCTGAGGCTTCAGGGCCCAGGGCCAGTTGTGGGAGGGGCTAAAGTTGAGCCAGTTTTTCTACAGGACTCCCCAAACCTTGAAAGTGAACCCCAGTCCTGTGGGAGAGTGAACTCCCCAAAACTCGGGGTATTCAAGCACAGCAGAGCTTTCAATGCTGAAGGAGGCTGTGCGGCCTTGGGCAAGTGGCATGCCTGTCCTCCCTGAGCCTCAGTTTCCCCACCTGTCAACCAGTTGATAGCGACAGCCTTGCTCAGGAGAAAGTGCCACGCGCAGCACACAGGTGTGGGGGTGAGGGGCATTTGGGAGGCCTCCCCACCCCCACCCCCTGCAGCCACCCTGGTGGCCTGCCGGGTCTATCCCAGTCCGGGGCGGAAAGGGTGTGACTCCTCCCCCACCTCAGGTCTGGGGGCGGGGCCGCCGTGGCCCCGAGCCCTATAAATCTGCAGCCCACAATCGCAAGCTGCCCCTTTAAGCCCCGCGGCGACCTCCGGCTGTCAACGCTTAGCTTCGGACCCTGGACCCTGAGTGCGGGCGCGGCGGACGCATAGACGGAGACGAGGGACGGGGAGGCGGACGGCGACAGCAAGGACCCACAGACCCCTCGCCCAGGGAGCCCCTCGCGGCCTCCCATCCCGGGGCGGGACGGGCGCGTGTCCCCGCGCGGCGGCGGAGCGTCCGGCCACTGCCCTCGCCGTCCCGCATCCCTGCCTCCGCCAGCTGCCCCCGCCTGGGCGCGCGGGCGCCGCACCAGCCCGCATGGAGGCCGTCGAGGCAGGGGCGCGGGCCACCTTCGGAGCCTGGGACTACGCGGTCTTCGCGCTCATGCTGCTGGCGTCCGCCGGCATCGGGCTGTGGGTCGGGCTGGCGGGCGGCGGGCAGCGCAGCGCCGAGGACTTCTTCACCGGGGGCCGGCGCCTGGCGGCCCTGCCCGTGGGGCTGTCGCTGGCCGCCAGCTTCATGTCCGCCGTGCAGGTGCTGGGCGTGCCGGCCGAGGCCTACCGCTACGGCCTCAAGTTCCTCTGGATGTGCCTGGGCCAGCTGCTCAACTCGCTGCTCACCGCCGCGCTCTTCCTGCCCGTCTTCTACCGCCTGGGCCTCACCAGCACCTACGAGGTACCGCAGCGCCCGGGCCGGACCCTCGTGACCCGCGGGGACCCTGGGGGGAGGGGAGCCCCCGGGGCTCTGAGCCGCTGCGCAGGGGCACGCAGACGGCTCCGCGGTGCCTCAGCTGGGGAGCCCGGGCGGACGGGTGGGAGCGTTCCGGGAACAGGCCCCGGGCGTGGGGAAGGGGCAGGAAGGAGGAAGAGTGGAGCCGGCGACCTGGCTCCGGGTGGAAGCGCGGGGGCGGGGCGGCCCGACCAGGTGTGTACTTAGGAGTGGACAGTCACACACTGGCCCCCACAAGCCCGGGCCTGCGCACCCTCTGGCCCAGGTTCCTGCCCTGGCTTCTCCGTTTCCTCCCACCTGGGGCAAGGGGCGTGCTTCTCTGTTCGGGTTTCCCAACGGTCCGAGTGGGCTCATCACAGGACCTCCCTCCAGCCAGAGGGTAGAGCGGTTAAAAGGTATTGAGTAGGCGGCCGCTGCCACTAGCCTTGGGCTCTCTCTACATTGCGCGCCTGCGGGCACGTCGGTGTACGCGCAGCAGTGGCTGTTCCAGGAGCTTGGCCCCATTAGACGTGAGTGAAGGACGCGTGCACACGCACGGGTCGGTCGTCTAGGGCGCGCGCCGCGTGCACAGGCATCGGGATCGCACCTGTGCGCAGGTTTGTGCGCGCGGCGGGGTCCCCAAGGGCAAGAGTCCGGCGCAAGTGCAGCGGACAAGAGAGCAGTTGAGGGGCCGCGCCCAGGGTAGGGCCTGCCTCGGTGACCTCTAGCCCCCGGCTCCTCGTTGCAGTACCTGGAGCTGCGCTTCAGCCGCGCCGTGAGGCTCTGCGGGACGCTACAGTACCTGGTGGCCACCGTGAGTGGCCTCTGCCCTGCCGTCGCCCTGTCCAGAGTCCCGCCCCTTGCCTCAGGGCCCCGCCCACATGTCCGCCCCTTCCCCTCCTCAGGGCCCCGCCCACGTGCCCATCCCTTACCCTTCAATGCCCCGCCCACGTGCCCATCCCTTACCCTTCAGGGCCCCGCCCACGTGCCCATCCCTTACCCTTCAATGCCCCGCCCACATGCCCATCCCTTACCCTTCAGGGCCCCGCCCACGTGCCCATCCCTTACCCTTCAGGGCCCCGCCCACGTGCGCCCAACATGGCCCATCCCTTACTCCTTCAGGGCCCGCCACATGCCCACTGCCCTTACCTTCAATGCCC
>NC_033683.1:766178-788598 GCF_000165445.2 Microcebus murinus | reverse complement strand
CCAGCCCGGGCGTCGCGCTGGCTCACGCCGTAACCCTAGCAACTCTGCGGAGGCCAAGGACGGGACAGGATGCTGTCCGAAGGTCCACGGAGTTCGAGACAGCCTGGGAGCAATGAGTGAGACAACGGGCGCGCCCTGGCGGCCGGCCGGCCGGCGCCCGCCTGACGCCGCGCCGCTCGTGAAGTCGCCGCCGCCATCTTTCATCCGGGCGGCGGCCATCTTTGTAAAGGAGACGTTGCGGACTTCGGCTTCCACCTGCCCTTCCGGCTTCGTCAGTGTATAGAGTGAGCGCAGCGGGTGAGGGTTTACGAAGTACCTGCTCTTTGAAGCCACAAAGAAATGGCTGATGGACTCAGCGCGGGGTGAAGCCCGCCGGCACTTCCTTTACCAACATGGCGACGGCGCTGACACGCCCGGAGCGCGCGCCGCCAGGGGAGTCGGCGCGCAGGCCCCGCGGTGACGTCACGGAGGCGCGACCGGGCCGGCGCTGGGGGAAGGAGGTAGGAGCGGCTGCGGCGCGGGCGGAGCCGGTGTTGGGGGGCGGGCGGCCCGGCGGGGGGTGCCCGGCCGGGGCCCCTGCCGTGGGAGGTGGGGTGCTGGGAAACGGGGGCACTTCCGGCGTCGAGTCCCGGCGGCTCCCGGGGTGGGGGCCGTGCCCCGCTCCCGAGCAGACGGCCGAAGCCCGGAGAGGAGCAGCCTCTTGTCCGAGGCCGCCCGGCCCGGCCCTGCCCCGCGGCGGCTTCCGGCCCCGAGGGTGCCGAGTGGGGTGCGGGCGCCCCCGGCCGCTCGCGGGAGAGCCGGGGCTCGGGGAGCCCCGCAGGGACAGCCCGGAGGGCTTCGTGGAGGAGGCGGCGTTGCGCTTCGCCCTCTGTTCCCTCGCGTCCACACCCGCTCAGTCACGCGCGACTTGATGCCCTTCTCCGCGCAGCCCGAGCGCCCCGGGGACCCCGCCTGGGCTCCCAGCTCCTGCCGCCCCTGGAGCCCGTCTCACCCCCACACCCCTCGGGGGTTCTGGTTCCGTGTGACCCGCGGGCTGGGCGTCCCGGCCCGGCGCCCTGCAGCCTGCCCGCCGCCCCGGGATGCACCTGGCGCCTCGTCCTGGCCTGCCTCCTGCAGGCCTTGCTGTAGGTGTCTCCTCCAGGCACCTGTGTGACCCCGGCCGGGTCACAAGCACCCCCACACACACACCCCTGGGGCTTCCCCGGTGCCCCGCGTGTCCCCGGCACCGCTCTGGTGGCGTTTTGTGACCCTCGCTGCTTGTGTGGCTTCCTGCTAGCCTGGGGGTCCCGGGCAGGCGGCAAGCTCACGGGCCCCCCACCCCCTTCCCCGGCCTCCCACGGCCTCCCACTCGTGCTAGGTGAGATGCAAGCGTGTTGGTTAAGTGACGCCGCGTGTGCTCGAGCGTTTGCCACCCGGAGAAGAAAGCGTGTCCCTGACAGCTAGTCGGGGCTGCCGTGGCTACACACCGCAGACTGGGGGGTTCACAGCAGGCATTTCTTCTCTGAGGTCCCGGAGGGCCGCGCGTCCCGACCGCAAAACAATTGGAACGCCAATACGAGTCTGGTTGAGGCCCAGGTGCACGGTGGCTCACGCCCTGTCGATCCAGCCTTGGAGGCCCGGGGCGGGAGGATCCGCTTGAGTCAGGGAGTTGCGAAAACCGAGCCTGGCACACAGGCGAGACCCCGTCTCTACTATAAATAAAAGAAATTAATTAGGGCCAAACTAAATACATTAGAAAAAATGAGCCGGCAGTGGTGGCGCATGCCTGGTAGTCCCAGGCTACTCGGGAGCTGATGCAGGAGGATCGCTTGAGGCCCAGGAGTCTGAGGTTGCTGTGAGCGAGGCTGCAACGCCACGGGCACTCACTGTAGCCTGGGCGAAAGTGGAGAAAAAAAACAACCAAAAAAGCTGCTGGGTTGATTCCGGGGGTCTGGTGATGGGCTCTCTTCCCTGCCCCTTGGTGGACCGCCACCAAATTCTCACTCCCAACCTGATGGGGAAGACAAGACTATTTCTTAAATAATCAATGATAAATGAAACTAAAATATACACCCAGACAAGTGCTCAAAGAGAAAGCTTGTGTGCCTAGACCGTGCGCGTGTGTAGGGGGAGGAAGGTGGGTCAGGGAAGGCTCCTGGAGTGGTGGGCTCCTGAGCTGGGCCTGGACGGTCCAAGTAGGAGTTCAGCGAGGTAATAAGAGAGCAGGAGGTTCCAGGTTGCAGGAGGAGCGTGGCACGGAGCAAGGCCGCGGGCGTGGAAACCTGCTGCGCAGGTCTGAAGAAGCAGAGAGCAGGTGTGGCTGCCGCTGACTGAGGAAGGAGGGGAGGGCGGGGAGGGCAGCAGGGACGAGTTTCGTCGGGGACAGCCTCGGCCTCCTCGTCTGCTACCCGGGCGGACAGTGACCCTCGTTCCTGGGGACGAAAGGAAGCACCTGTCCCGTGTGCGGCCAGGGGGCGACGTGGTCGAGGACGTGGGGTCACACCGCGCCAGCCAGCGTTCCGGCCACTCTCCCTGCCCGCTGCGCCCTGGCCTTTCTTCCCGTGCCCGGCTCCCACCCCCGGCCCCTTGCCAGCCACGCGACAGCGGCCGGGAGCTCTGGAAGGCATCGGAGCGGGGTCAGCCCTGCCTGTGTCCCTGCCCCTGGGTCACCGCCCGCCCTGTGCCAGAACCCCCCTGCCCCCGCTCTCTGCGGCCCCTTCTCATCAGGTCTCGGCTCTGCTGCCACCTACGGGGAGCTGTGAGAATGCACTGAGGCGCTGTTTGCCACTCACTTGGCACAACTTTTTTATTTTTGAGACAGAGTCTCACTCTGTCGCCCAGGCTAGAGTGAGTGCCATGGCGTCAGCCTCGCTCACAGCAACCTCAGTCTCCTGGGCTCAAGCCATCCTCCTGCCTCAGCCTCCCGAGTAGCTGGGACTACAGGCATGCACCACCATGCCCGGCTAAGTTTTTCTATATATGTTAGTTGGCCAATTAATTTCTTTCTATTTATGGTAGAGACGGGGTCTCGCTCTTGCTCAGGCTGGTCTCAAACTCCTGACCTCGAGCGATCCTTCCGCCTCAGCCTCCCAGAGTGCTGGGATGACAGGCGTGAGCTGCCGCGCCCGGCCAACTTTGCACAACTTTTTGCAAGCCAGAGCCGATAGGGTTTCCGGCCGCTGGGCCCAGAGATGGGACCCTCACCGCCCCCCCCCCAACAAGTCAGACCGCTGGAAGAGCAGGGCGGGGCGGGGGCTTGCCTGGTGGTAAGGAAGGCCCCCACACACCTTCCCCTGCATTCTTGGGTTCCAGACCTGTGTCTCCGAGGTTCAGCAAGGGTCTGAGCCCCGAGACGTTTGGCAGTGGGCGGGGTGGCAGAGAATGATCCGGAAGAGAGGAGCATCAGCCCATTTCCCAGATGAGGAAAACTGAGGCCCCAGAACGCTGTAGGCAGGTGCCCTGGGCCGTGGGGCGCCGGCGTCCAGGGCTGGCACTGTGGGTGGCGTGCTCTCCACATCTCGCACCTGAAAAGCGGGTTTGGAGGCGAGACGCCTGGCCGTGCGACCCTGCCGGACACCTCGTCTCCCCTGCCTCAGCGTGGGAATAACGGCCGACCCCATGGCTGAGGCTTCGAGGGCCGTCAGTTGGGCCGGTTCTTGCCGGGCACTTTGCCCAGGCCCAGACGCGGACGGGCGGCAGGACGGGAGGGCGGCCCCTGCCACTCGGTGCCACCTGCGCCCCGCAAAGCGGCTTCAGGACTGGGCAGCGCCTCCCTGCTGTGCGGCCCGGCCCGCGGGGCAGCCTGCGGCGGGGGCGGGCGGGGGGCGGCTGGCTCTCACTTCTGGGGGACTCGGGATGGGCGTCGGGGTGACAGGGCGGGAGGGGCCACTGACGGCCACGCGGCGCCCACAACAGTGACTCGTGAGAGGCGGAAGCGAGCCCGGCGTCCGTCCAGGGGCCGGGGGACAGGCACAGCGGGCCCGGGCGGGGGGTGGGCGTCACCCAGTGGGGGGAGGCTCGGGGCCCTGCCGCCACCCGGCGGGCCTGGGAAACCACGGCCCAGTGAGAGGAGCCCGACCAGAAGGCCACGTGGTGAGTGACCCCACCGGTAGGATGGCCGCGTCTGGCACAGTCACGCAGCAGAGACAGGAAGCGGATGGGGCTGCCAGGCGCGGGGGCCGGAGCCACTGCTGACGGGGACGGGTCCTCTCGGGCCTGAGCAACTCGGCCTGGAGCCGGACACCGGCCGGGCACCGCTCAAGGCTTCATCTTACATCATGCGAATTTCTGTTTTCCTTTTTTTTGAGACAGAGTCTCACTCTGTCGCCCGGGCTGGAGTGCCGTGGCGTCAGCCTCGCTCACAGCAACCTCAGACTCCTGGGCTCAAGCGATCCTCCTGCCTCGGCCTCCCGGGTAGCTGGGACCATAGGCATGTGCCACCACGCCCGGCTAGTTCTAGTTTTTCTTTTTTTTTTTTTTTTTAACACAGAGTCTCACTCTGTTGCCCAGGCTGGAGTGCCGTGGCGTCAGCCTCGCTCACAGCAACCTCCAACTCCTGGACTCAAGCGATCCTCCTGCCTCAGCCTCCCGAGTAGCTGGGACTACAGGCATGTGCCACCATGCTGGGCTCATTTTTTTGTATATATATGTTCAGTTGGCCAATTAATTTCTTTCTGTTTATAGTACAGACGGGGTCTCGCTCTTGCTCAGGCTGGTCTCGAACTCCTGACCTCGAGCGATCCTCCCTCCTCGGCCTCCCAGAGTGCTGGGATCACAGGCGTGAGCCGCCACACCCTGCCAAGGCCCTCGTTTAACACTGGGAAGGTCCCTGCGTCCCCGCCCCGGGGGGTCCTGGCTGCCCCACGGGCCCCTACTGCCCGGTCCCCGTCCTCCCCCCGCAGCCTGCTGAGGGATGCCCAAGAAGTTCCAGGGCGAGAACACCAAGTCGGCGGCGGCCCGGGCGCGGAGGGCGGAGGCCAAGGCGGCGGCTGATGCCAGGAAGCAGAAGGAGCTGGAGGATGCCTACTGGAAGGACGACGACAAACACGTCATGAGGAAGGAGCAGCGCAAGGTGGGTGCGCCCGGCCCGCACGCAAGGCCCAGGGCGCCTGGGAGCTCTGGCGTGCAGGGCCAGAGACACTGGAGGCTGGAGGCAGAGGCCGGGAAGCGGCTTGTGCAAAGGCCCTGGGGTGGCCAGGGTTGGGCTAGACGGGTCGTCCTTGCCCCGAAGCAGCTCTGCCCCCGGGGGACACCTGGCGACGTCCGGGGACAGGTGTGGCTGCTGCAACTTGGTGCAGGGGGTGGGGGGCGGCATCGCCGGCTGCCAGTGGCTCCACGGCCTGCAGGGCACCGGGCGGTCCCCAGGGCAGAGAGCCCGGGGACCCGCTGCTCAGGGGCCGCTCGGGCTGTCCGAGTCTCAGGCCAGGTGGGGCTCGGCGCAGTAGGTGGCGCCAGCGAGCCGCCCCAGCCGCAGCGCCCGCCGCCCTGGGCAGGTGAGATGCTCCGGGCAGGTGAGACCCTCCGTGCCAGCCGTCCGAGTGAGCGTCCCCGTCTCCGCGCAGGGCTGGAGCCTGCCTGGTGTGAGGGGCGTGGGACGTCACTGGTCCCCTCCCTGTGCCCCTGCGTCACCCCGCTGCTCTGAATCCACAGAGACCTTTAAATGTTTTTTTTTTGAGACAGGGTCTCGCTCTGTTGCCCGGGCTAGAGTGAGTGCCATGGCGTCAGCCTAGCTCACAGCAACCTCAAACTCCTGGGCTCAAGCAATCCTCCTTCCTCGGCCTCCGGAGTAGCTGGGACTGCAGGCATGCGCCACCACGCCCGGCTAATGTTTTCTATATATATTTTTTAGTTGGCCAATTAGTTCCTTTCTATCTTTAGTAGAGACGGGGTCTCGCTCTTGCTCAGGCTGGTCTCCATCTTCTGAGCTTGAGCGATCCTCCCGCCTCGGCCTCCCCGAGTGCTGGGATGACAGGCGTGAGCCACCGGCGCCCGGCCCAAAATGTACTGTTTTTATGGGGAAAAATAAATCCGCACTCGCTCTTGCTCCAAACCACTAAAGAAACACACCCGCCAACACGCCGCCAAAGGCTTTTCTCGCCCTAAGCGAGGCTGAGCAGCCCTCGCCCCTGGTAAGACGCGGTGGGGCCAGGGACTTTTCTCCTGACCTCAGGCTGGCCCCGAGCTGTCGGCGTGTCCTCTCCCCGCGTTCCGTATTAAGCAACTCTGCCGCGAGCACCTGACCGGTGGCTCTCTGAGGTTCCATCTCAATTATTCACATGGCTCACTTCTCGGTGGTTCCGGAACATTCCGCCAAGTGGACTCATCCTTTACCCAATTGCCAGATGCCGCCCATTGCTAACTGCCCCGTTTTAAGAAAACCTCCAGTGACTTTTTGCAAGACAGTTCAGAGGAACGCCAGGCAGAAATGCCCACGGCCCCTCGCCAAGCCCTGACGCTGAGGGCCACGCGCCCCATGTCCATCAGGGTCACGGGGCCTTCCGGAAGCCGTCCATTCCCCCGGCACGCTTTTGCCTGGCAGCTGCGGGGGCGCCGGGCGCTGGCCCGGCTGGGGCCTCGGGGCAACAGAACTCGGGTGCCCGCCCTCCCCGGGCTCCTTCTCTGGCACTGTCAAGACAGGGCCTCTGCCCTGGGACCGATAAGTTATCAGGGGGCTGGGAAATGGGGGTGTTCGCAGCTCCGGACAGAGCCCCTCGGGGCAGGGGCAGGTGGGAACGGGGAGCTCAGGAGGAGTTGGATTTCGGGGGGGGGAGGGGGAGGCCAGCGGGGGCGCCCCAGGCAGAGGGAACAGCCAGTGCAAAGGCCCTGAGGCAGGGCTGTGTTGCATGCAGATGGGTGCAGAGAGTGCACGGGCCTCGCACGGGGCTGGGAGCCTTCAGGGGACATTGCCTCTGACTCAGGGGGAAACTGAGGCCCAGAGGTGCCCCGCACAGCAGGGGGAGCCCCAAGGGGGCACTGAGACACCCTTGACTTTAACCGCCCCCTCTGCTTTCCTGTCCTGCAGGTGGGTGTGGGGGGTCAGAGGCCCAGGGGGTGTCCTCGGGGGCATGCCAGCCCCCCTTCTGGGACTTAGTTGCACCAAGCCTGTCTGGAGGTGGTAGTGTCCCTGGGGAGCTCCCCCGCGTGGGAGGCAGACGGCAGAGTTCGGGAGAGGCTCAAGGGGCGGGGCCCTCTGGGGGCGCTGGGCAGGAGGCAGGGGACTTGTGAGCCCGTGGCAGCCTTGCCCTGCCCCCTGGGGTAGGTGGAGGGCGGTGCCAAAAGGCAAGTCCCCCGTAGGCCACATGTCCCCTAAGCCAACCAACTGGTTCCTGCCCCAGGGCCTTTGCACCGCCTGCGAAGGCCTCTCCTGTCCCCCAGCAGTGCCCCTGGCCTGCCCCTCCTCTGGCCCAGGGGCACCCCTTCCTCAAGAGCCACCGGCTGCCCTGGGCAAGGGTCCTCCGTCGTCCCCGTGCTCATGTAGGAGGGGAGGCCCAGCGGCAGGACCTGGACCGCGTTCCCCCTGGCTGTGCCCCCTGCCCCCAGCACAGGGTCTAGCGCACAGCAGGGCCCCGGCCCGCGCAGGCTCAGGTGAAGCCAGACCCCAGGCCGGCGGGGGCGCGCGGGGTCCTGCGCCTGACTGCCCGTCCCGTCCCTGCAGGAGGAGAAGGAGAAGAGGCGCCTGGACCAGCTGGAGCGCAAGAAGGAGACGCAGCGCCTGCTGGAGGAGGAAGACTCCAAGCTCAAGGGAGGCAAGGCCCCCCGGGTGGCCGCTCCCAGCAAGGTCACCCGCGCCCAGATTGAGGACACGCTGCGCCGCGACCACCAGCACAGGGAGACCCCCGACCCAGGTGGGGCCGCCTCCCTCTCCGGAGTTGCGTTGCGCTTCTGGGCCCTGCAGGGACCGGCCGAGGCCCACAGCGCCGCCTGGCCCCGGAGAAGCCGCCTGGCCGTGCGGGGACAGGCTAGGCGGGCGGGCGCGGGGAGGGCGCGGGGCGCGCGGGCCGGCCGGTGGGTCCCGGAGGGCTTCCCAGTAAGTGAGTTTCCGTTCCTCCCGCCGCCCCGCCGTCCCTCGTCCCTCTGGAACTCCGCGTCCCCGCTCATCTTCCCGCCTCCGTGCGTGTCCGCCGCCACCCGCCAGCCGAGAAGGCCAGGAGCCACCTGGAGGTGCCGCTGGAGGAGAACGTGAACCGCCGCGTGCTGGAGGAGGGCAGCGTGGAGGCGCGCACCGTCGAGGACGCCATCGCCGTGCTCAGGTCGCGGGGCGGGCCCTGGGGGCGGGGCTGAGTCCCCAGGGGGCGGGTCCGGGTGTTCTGGGGCGGGGCTGAGTCCCCAGGGGGCGGGTCCGGGTGTTCTGGGGCGGGGCCGAGTCCTCAGGGGCGGGGCTGAGTGCTCAGGAGTGGGGCTGGGTCCTCTGGGGGCGGGGCTGAGTCCTCAGGGGGCGGGGCCTAGCCCTCAGGGGTGGAGCTGTGTCCTCAGGGGCGGGGCCAGGTCCTCTGGGGCGGGGCCCTCAGGGGTGGAGCTGAGTCCTCAGGGGCGGGGCCGAGTCCTCAGGGGCAGGGCCAGGCCCTCTGGGGCGGGGCCGAGCCCTCAGGGGTGGAGCTGAGTCCTCAGGGGCGGGGCCAGGTCCTCTGGGGCGGGACCGAGCCCTCAGGGGCGGGGCCAGGTCCTCTGGGGCGGGGCTGAGTCCTCAGGGGCGGGGCCAGGTCCTCTGGGATGGGGCTGAGTCCTCAGGGGGCGGGGCCTAGCCCTCAGGGGTGGAGCTGAGTCCTCAGGGGCGGGGCCAGGTCCTCTGGGGCGGGACCGAGCCCTCAGGGGCGGAGCTGAGTCCTCAGGGGCGGGGCCAGGTCCTCTGGGATGGGGCTGAGTCCTCAGGGGGCGGGGCCTAGCCCTCAGGGGTGGAGCTGAGTCCTCAGGGGGCGGGACCGGGCCCTCAGGGGTGGAGCTGAGTCCTCAGGGGCGGGGCCGGGCCCTCGGGGGCGGGGCTGAGTCCCGCACTGAGCGCTGACCCGGCCGTCCACCCCCAGCGTGGCGGAGGAGGCTGCAGACCGGCACCCGGAGCGGCGCATGCGGGCGGCCTTCACCGCCTTCGAGGAGGCCCAGCTGCCGCGGCTCAAGCAGGAGAACCCCAACATGCGGCTGTCGCAGCTTAAGCAGCTGCTCAAGAAAGAGTGGCTGCGCTCTCCCGACAACCCCATGAACCAGCGGACCGTGCCCTTCAATGCCCCCAAGTGAGCCCGGGACTGGGGGAGCCATCCACGGGCAGTCCGGTCGCTACTCCGCTCGCCCCCGCGCCGGGTCCGCTCCGAGGAGCACGGAGAGGTCCGGGGGCCCAGGCTCTTGCCCCCGCTTGTCCTCAGGGCTACGCGCCGTCACCAGCCACCCCTCCTCGCGCGGGGGGTCCCCGCTCTGAGTGACACCCCTATTCCACCACCCCCACCCCAGCGCGTGCGTGTAGAGCCCCGGGGCTGAGCACCCAATAAAGGCGGTCGGCAAGGCTGCGGTGAGGCCCAGCGTGCGCGCGAAGCCTGGGTGTGCGGGTGGGGACAGGCGGGCCAGAGGGAGGGCACCGTTGCGCCACTCACGTCTTTGGGCACCTGCTGGGAACCACACTAAGACCACAGCTGCGACCGACAAGGGCCCCCACCGGTGCTCCTGCCAGCGCCCTGTTCTTGGTCGTGCCACTTGTCCAGTGAGAGACCTGCACAGCCGTCCCGTGCGGCCTCTGGGGGGCCGCTCAGAGGTGGAGGTGCTCACGGCTGCGCTTAAGAGGCAGAGCCGGAGAAGGGCTGGAGGCAGGTCGTTGGCGGCCTGCAGCTCCAGTTCCGAGTTGGCCCCGCCACTCACCATGGGCCACACGCTGCGATCGGAGTCAGGACGTGCCACCTGCTCTGCTGTTCCTCCTTCAGGGAAGGCCGGCGGTGGAGGCTGAGTCATCGCGTCTCAGAGGACGGGGCGGGCAAGGGTCTGGAGGCCGGAGCCAGCAGGCGGGTCAGAGCGGGAGCGAGTGTCCAGCGGAGACCGCATATCTGGGAGGGGCGGAGCGGGGTCTGAACCTGGGTCCCAGAGCTTAGCCGGCCCTGAGGAGCAAAGGGGCGGCGCCGGGCAGGGCAGTGGTCAGAGCCTGTGCGGGCGGGCGCAGCGCAGCGCGGGCGCAGGGAGCGGCCCTCGAGGTGGGGCCGGCGCTTCGTGCCAGGCTTGGGCAGCCCCTCGGGGAGTGAGGACGACGACGAGGGGAGGCGGCAGAGTCGCAGCGTTTCCCGGGTCACTGTCCGCTGGGAGAAGCAGGCTCGTTCCTGCACAGGGCCTTCGCCCCGGCGGTCCCCCTGCGCTGCTCTCCCGAATCTCAGACGTGCGTCTGTCCGTCCCCACGACGTCCCAGCTACGTCTGCGCTGGGTCGGGGCTGGGGAGGGTGTGGGGCGGGGCTGGCCAGGCCCCGCGCAGGGGTGAGGGGTGCAAAGCCCTCGTGGAGGAGGGGGGTGCATAGGCGTTCTTGGCGCAGGAGAGGGAGAAGGCAGCGCGCTGACGTCACGACCCCCCCCGTTCAAGGAGGGGGAGGGGCACAATGAGTGGGTGCAGTGTCACACGGCGGTGCCTGTCGCGTGGTCATTAATGTGAAACGGGCCGACGTGAACTGAGCGCTGGCCTAGTTCCGCGGGACCCGAATGGCCACCGCGAGACAGTGGCCAGAGGACACATGGGGTGTCGAGAGACCCCAGGAAGCCTCGGTGAGGGCTAGGGGAGCCCTAGGGAGACCCTGACCCCCTCTGCAGATAGAAAACCAAGTCACCTGCCTGTGCCCAGCAGTCAGGAAAGCAGCGCGGGTGGCGCTGGGGCTAGAAAACGGGTGGAGGACTCCAAATAGCTTCCCGCAAACGGGGGCCTGAGTTCGAATCCCGCCTCTGCCTCTTCGGAGAGCTTGGGCAACTGCCTTCATGGTCTCAGCCTCAGTTTCCCCTCTATTAAGAAGGACTGGCCCGGCGCGGTGGCTCATGCCTGTAATCCCAGCACTCTGGGAGGCCGAGGCGGGTGGATCGTTTGAGGTCAGGAGTTCAAAACCAGCCTGAGCAAGAGCGAGACCCCGTCTCTACTATAAATAGAAAGAAATTAATTGGCCAACTAACATATATAGAAAAAATTAGCTGGGCATGGTGGCGCATGCCTGTAGTCCCAACTACTCAGGAGGCTGAGGCAGGAGGATCGCTTTAGCCCAGGAGTCTGAGGTTGCTGTGAGCGAGGCTGACGCCACGGCACTCACTATAGCCCGGGCAACAGAGTGAGACTCTGTCTCAAAAAAAACAAACAAAAAAAGGACTGAAATCAGTGCCCAGCGTTAGGCTAACCTGGGGAACCCATGAGATGGCGCCTGGGAGGGTATGTCCCGAAGAAGGGTTTGGGAAAGGAGCCCCCCCACCCCTGTGATCCTATTGGGGTCTTGGTGTCCGGGGACGAGGGAAGGTTGGGGACCAACGCTGAGTAGCTCAGGGAAGAAGCGGACGGAGGGCCAGGCTGAGGGGCGAGCTGCCTGGCAGGGCGCCGGGGAGCCACGGCGGGCGTGTGAGCAGCAGAGGGGCCGTGCCGCAGCTGCGCGCCGCGAAGCTCAACCGGGGACGTGCAGAGGGTCGGGCGGGGACCGGAGTGAAGACAGCACTCAGGGCCGGAGGTGAGAGGCCAGCCTCCAGCCCTCGGACACAAAGGCGAGGTGGCAGCCTTTGTTCCCTTTCACGGAGAGGCCCCTTCCCGCCCCCGCGGAATCCCGGGCCCGCGCGTGCGCGCTGGCGGCAGGGAATCCCGGGCTCCGCCGCAGTGCGCGGGAGGGGGCGCGAGAGGGGAGTTCCGAGCACTCCCAGCCCGCCCCGCGCGCGTTGCCAGGACGACCGGGCGGGGCCGCGGGGCCGCCGGGTGCGCACTGCGCCTGCGCAGGGGTGCTCGCTTCACGCGCCAGGGCTTTCCCGTCGCGCGCCAGGCCGGGAGGGGAAGCCGCGCCCGGTGCGCATGCGTCGACCCCTCCCCGGCCCCACCCCCTACTCCCACCCCGAGGGCTGGGGAATCCTCGCCCGCCGCAGTGCGCACTGGGGGCGGGGCGGGGAAACCGGCTCAAACCGGAGCGGGGTTCGCCGAGGAGGTGGCGGAGGAGGGAGCGAGAGCGGGGTCTTCCCGAGGTTCCCACTCCGGCCCCCGCCGTTGCCTTGGAAACCGGGCGCGCGGGCAGCAGTGCGAGGGCGGCGGCGGCCTCGGGGAAGCCGGGTGGCTCTGCGCCTGCGCGCCTGCAGCTGGGGTTCCCTCTCGTGCGCCCCGGGCGCGCAGGGCGCCGGGCGGCGGGGTCTGGGGAGAGCGGGGAGGCGGGCGGCGCGGGGGGAGGCGACGCTGGAAGGACGCGGGAGGAGAGGGTGGTGGGGAGAGGAGCCGGAGGGTGCTGGAGGACGGGGCTGCAGGGAAAACACCAAGGGTAGGGGTGACGGAAGGGTGCCAGGGGAGGGCGACCCTGGGCGTGGGCGCCACGGGAGGGGTGCTGAGGGAGAGCGCGGGGAGGGGGAGGGGACGGGGAACTTGGGGACTGGTGCCAGGGTATGGACTAGGTGCGGGGACCCTGGGGGTGGGGGTGAAGGGAGGGGCACCTGGGGGAGACTTTGGGCACCTTCAGCCTCCTGCCCAGCAGCTTGGCCTGCGGGGGTGGAGGTCGCCGTGCCAGAAAGTTAAGGAGCCTTGGGTCCGCGTTTAAGGTTTCCAAATTTAGAAAAGAAAATTAAAAAGAGAAAAAAGAGAGACCCTGCTTAAACTTGACTTTCAAACAGACGAGTAATCTTTTATTGTAATTATGTCCCACTCCGTGTCCTATACTTTAGCTGGCAGCCCTAATCTCGGCCACTCTCCTTCCCCCCCCCAATTTACACGCCACCTGTGCCTTGGCCCTTTCCAAAAGGCTGTCCCGAAAAGGGAAGTCGTTTTCCTCCCGGCATGTTATTCTGCGGACCCTCGCCGAAGACGCCTTTGTGCGCCGCCTCCCTGCGCCCCCAGCCCTGCGCGCGGCGCGTCCCCTCCCCCGGCCGTCTCCCTTCCTCCCGCCCGAACGCCCGCCGGAGGCCGAGTCCCCGCTGCGCACGGCGCGCACCCAGGACACCCGCTCGCACCCTCGGGGGGTCTGCTGATGTCCCCCGCACCCCCTAAAGCCCCCCAACTCTCCGCTGCGGGCCTGGCCCCGCCGGCGCCAGACCTCCGCGCCGCCGCCTCCCGGCACCTCGGGGCTCCCCGCCCTCGGGCGGCAGCCCTCCCTCTCTGGGCGCGCGGGCGCGTGGTGGGCGCTCGCGGGAAAGGCCGGAGGGCGAGGTCGTGCGGGCGGGTGTGGAGGAAGGGGCCTTTCGTTTCCGACACGGACGGCTGCGTCCTCGGCCCCCGGGAGCCCGTCCCCTCCCTGCGCCCTGGCGCCCTCTAACACACCAATTTTCTTCTTCCCTTCGGCTTCGAAAAGTGTAAGATAATAAAACGTGATGAAAAGCTAATAAAAGGGGAAAGGTCAGTCCCTGAGCTGCCCCAGCGCCTCCCCTCCCCCCACTTCTCCTCTTTCCTCCCCCTACTTGTCGTGGGAACACTAGTGCCTCCGGCCTGGCCCGGGAACTCGGTCCCTGGGCATCGTTTTCCCCGGTGGCGTGTCATTCCGAAAACAGCCTAAGCGGCCCCTGGTGGGAAGGGCGAGGGCGCCCGTGGTTTGCGTTTCGCTGTCCCAGGCGACGCCCTGCGAAGCCAGGCCCGCGCCAGTTCGGTGCCGCGTCTCAGAGGCCCTTTCCAGGGGGCTCGCTGGGCAGGGTGGCGCCGTCCTCCCAACACCCAGGCCCGAGTGGCACCTGGCCCCTTATTCCCTGGGGGAAGCGAAAGGCGGGAAAAGCGACAAGGTCACACCAGGGGCGGAGCGCGGGGAGGACAATGAAGTCAGGCGACCGTGCCCCGAGAAGGGGCGACTCCAGGCATCCAGCTCTGAAAGACGACAGAGCGGAGGGAGAGGGGGTGAGGGGGTGCCAGGGGAGGGCAACGCCGGCCGAAGGAACAGCAGATGCGAGGGCTCAGAGGCGGCTCCGGTTCCTAGAGCCGCTGGGCATGTCCAGAGAGCGGGGATGGGGGGATGGGGGTGGGTGGGGTCGCTGTCCAGAGGGGAAGGGGACTGGGACAAAGGGTGGGGGTTGAGGGGACAGACCTCGAGAACCTGCGCGGAGTCAGGGTCCCCCTCTTGGCTCTAGGAGAGACGGGGGTTAGGGGGCGGTTATGCGGGACGGCTACGTGACCTGGCACACGAGTGAGGACGGAAGTCTGTGGATCCGTCACGGAGAAGGGACTCTGGAGGGACAGCCGGGACAGCGCGACCTGCGGGACTGGGGAGGGCTTGGGGGGCTCCGCAGGGCGATCGTGGGGTCCAAAGGGCGGGGGTCCCCGATGATGGGCGCCCTTGTGACCTTCCGGTCTCTCTCCCTCTCCGTGTCCAAAGCCGGGTCGCGGTCTCCCCGCACAGGGCAGGGAGTCCCCGATGTCCCCGGAGGTGCCGGGTGGCGGCCCCCGCGTCCCCCTGACTCTTTTGGGTCCCCCGTGCGGACGCGGGAGGCTCCCGCCCCTTTGTTCTCCTCGCCTGTGCGCGCGGTCGCGGTCGCGCCGGCGGCTCCCTCTGGGCGGGTCGCGCACACACAGCGGGCGGAGTGCGCCGCCCGCCCGCGTCCCCCGCCGCCCGCGTCCCCGCCCGCGCCGCGGAATCCCGGCCTCGACCCCGCCCGCGAGCTCCGCGTTTCCCTTCCGGAGACGCGCCCGGCCGGGGGGCTGGGGGGGGAGGGCTATTTTTAGAATGAATGGAAGAAAGAGAGAGGAAAAAAAAAAAACAAACATAAAAAGAATGGAGGCTCGTAGAAGCCTCCCGGCTCCCAAGAGGAAGCCCCCTACCCCAGACCCAGGCGGAAGGTGGGTGGGGGATGGGGGTGCGGCGGGGCGGGGGGCTGCGAGGAGGGCCGCGGTGGTCTCCGGGGGAGGGTGCGGAAGCCGGAGCGCCGGCCCCACCGGCCCCAGAGCTGGAGGGACCCGGGAGGTGGGCGCTGTCCATTCGCTGGAGGGAAACTGAGGCTCAGAAAGGGCCTTGCGCAGGACCCGGGTCACAGGAGGGGATCCCCCCCGGGCTTCCCCCATCGGTCTTCTAGTGACCCAGACCCCAGGAGCCGCATTGTTCTAATGTGGCAGCGTGACCTTCACGACTCTGTCGCCCAGGCCTCGGCCGTTCGGGCTCCGTGGGGTCCCTGAGCAGGTGCGGGGCGGGGGGCGATGTCACAGACCCTGCGGAGAGACAGAGAAGTTTCTGTGCTTTGCTTTCTGGCCTTCCAGGCTTCCCCCTTCCCCGCCAGGACCTTCCAGCCGGGTCAACGTCACCAGGAGCCCGAAGCCTCCGGCTCCCCGTCGCCCAGTTCCCAGAGCCGGTGGGGGTGGGGGGCAGGCTTAGCGCCCAGCCTTTGCGCCTCTCCTTGGCTCGCTCCTGCCCCGGGTGCCCGAGAGCAGCTCCCAGCCGTGCCCCGTGCTGCTGGGACGCTGGCCACTGGCCAAGGGCTTCCGCCCTCTGGGCCTCAGTTTCCCTGTCTGCCGAACGAGCGCCTCGGGCCCGCGGCGGCGGAGGGTCCTCCCCTGTCTTCCAGCGTTCCCAGACAGTTGCAGTCACGCCCCTGGCGGGGGGCGGGGCGGCGGGCGCGTGCGGGGACTGGAGGGGGGATTCCCTCCCGGGCCGGGCCGGGGCCGCGCGGCGGGGGAGGGGCCGGCTGGGGCGCGGGGCGGGCGGGGCCCGGCCGGCGGGGGGTGGGCTCTGCGGCGGCGCGCGCACACCCTGGCTCACACGCCCTTGCCCGGCCGTGCTCTCGTCTCCGCGCTCGGCCGGCGCGGGGACTCGGGCCGCTGCGGGCGCGTCTGCCGGTGAGTGGGCGGGGAGCGGCATCGCCGGGACGGGTCCCCCTCTCCTCAGGGGGCGGGTCGGTCTGGGCAGGCCCGACTCCCGGGAGTCGAAGGGGGGCTGCGGGACGGAGGAGGGAGGGAGGGAGCATTGCTTTCCTTCTCCCCAACACCGAGCCCCGAGTCGGCTGCAGACCCCACCCCCAGGCCCTGGGGGTGGCAGGAGGGGCTCCTGATTTCCGGTCTGGGGACCCCCAGACATCGCCCCGTTCCTGTCTGCGGGGTGAAGGTGGGGACCCCCCAGGCCAGCGCCGTCCTCAGTGGCGGCGGCGGCGGTGCAGGGCTAGCCCCATCGCCCCCTCCTCCCGCCGGGTCCCCGTCTCCTCCTCGCTCGCGTGCCGGGGATTCCCTAGCCGGCGCGGCCGCGGTGGGCGGGAGCGAACCCCACCTGCCCGCCCGCCCCGCGCGGGGCTCCGCGCTCCCTCCCGTCCGCTGAGCTGCCCGCCCCCATCCCCTCGCTCTCACGGGAGGAGGGGCCCAGGCCCAGAGAGGGCGCCCACTCGCCCAAGGTCACCCAGCTGGGTCGGGGCAGGGCGGCTTTCTGGCCGCGTCGCCTAACCCCAGAGCCCCGCGGGCCGAGTCGCGTCCTCCGCTGCGCGCGTCTGACCCTGAGGGCGGGGCTGGGCCCCGGAGTCCGCACTTTCTCCAGTCTCTCTGCCCGGCCGGCCCTGGCTGTCCCGCTGCGCTGCCCGGTCCTGGCCCCTCGGCCCTCTGCGCGCAGCTGCCTGCGCAGCCCCAGTCCCCGCGGAGGACACCCCGGCGGCCGGGCTTCCAGACTGGGCAGTTGAAGCTTCCCGCAGCCGCCGCAGGGAGGGAATCTCCTCTCCCTTGTGTGACCCCCACAGGGTGACCTTGGACGAGCCCCCTGCCCTCCCAGCGCGGGGCTCAGCTCCAAGGCCCCCTGGCTGGAGCCCGCAGCCCCTGAGCCACCCAAGTGGCCATGGCCCCGCCCCAGATCTGGGCGAGAAAGGGCACTAGGTGATCCCCTTTCAGCCCAGCACGGTGAGGCACACTGGGGACTCTGGGGACAGCCCTGTGTAGACAGAGTGCGTGCCCTGGGGGTGGGGGCTGGTCGGGGGAGGGACCTTTTGTTCCTCATCCCCCCCAGCCAGCCACGCCCCCCACCCCCCCCAGGTCTCCCACGGTGAAGAGCCTGGGTGCCCGAGGGGGGCGGGCAGGAACAGCGTTGGAAGCGCTCAGTGTCCACTGCCTGGTGCACTGAGGCAGGGACTCCGGGGAGGGGGGCTGGGATGGGGTGGGGACAACGTGTGGACTGGGGCTCACCCAGGGGACCCACCGGACAGACAAAGCCACTGACCTTAAGTTTCCTTAAAACTCACAAGGGGACCCAGCCTGGCAACCGCTGCGTTAGGGGGCAGATCTGCTCTCAAGACATTGTTGTGGTCCTGGAGCTGTCGCGCCCACCCCCGCGCCGCGCCCCCTGGGGCCCTGCCTCCACCCTGCCCCCCTTGTCTGCTCCTCCAGGTCTCAAGGGGGAAATCGAGGCAGCCGCGGGAACCGGCAGGACTGAAGGGGACAGGCCCCTTGTCGCGGCACCCAGAGGAGACCCCTGCACCCCAGGGTGAGTGAGGCCCAGGCCGGGATCACCTTGGGGGGGTGGGAGGTGCATAGACAAATCAGTGACTTCAGGGCAGAGTGCCAGCCTTTGAAATAGTGACAGTAATAGCAAGAGCGGTGACCGCCTTCCCGAGCCCCAGCGGGTCCTGCCCACTTCCATGTTCGCGGGCGGCAGGGGGTCCTGGCTCCCGTAGCCGTGACCTCCCGGGGACTGCCGTGGCCTCCCTCCCCGGAGACGACCCCCAGCCTCAGAGCGGCTCCTTCGCTCCTTCTTCCTCCTGTGGACATCGACTGACCCCCGGGGTCAGCAGGAGGCGGCCCTCGGGCATGTGGAGGGAACAGAGGTGGCGGTCACTGAGTCGATCGACAAACACCCGACGGCTAGCTACTCTGTGCCGGGCCCTGGGGACACGCAGCAAGGACCGAGGCGGGCCCAGGCCGGCCTTCGTGGAATCTCGCGGGGCATCCGTTAAGCAAGTGGTGTGACCTAGGAGGAAAACAGAGGGAGGAGGGTGTCCTCTCGTAGGTGGGCAGAGGGCCCTGTCCGGGGAGGCGGCCATGAGCCACCCGAGGTCTGCGGGAAGAGGAGGCGCCAGCCAGGTGCGAGCTGGGGGAACAGCGCACCCTGCGGAGGGAACGGCATGTGCAAAGGCCCTGAGGTGGAGACGGGCTGGGCCCGCTGGAGGAACAGAGAGAAAGCCTGCGTGGCTGGAACAGGTCGAGCAAGGGGGAGAGAGAGGAGGATGAATGCTGGGAGGCCGGCAGGCAGGGGCCAAGCCACAAGGAACTCGAGAGGCTGAAATGAGAGGCGGGGTGCAGGGCCACGGGGAGCCATGGCGGTTGTGTGAGCAGGGGGAAGGCGTGGTCCGGCATAGGATTCCCAGAAGCCCCTGCAGCTGCCGTGGAGAGCAAGGCAGGGGCGCAAGTGGCAGAAGCCGGGAGCCGAGGCCGGGGAGGCATGGGGTGGAGCCAGCCGGGTGGGGGCCATGCGGGGTCTCGGG
Source organism: Microcebus murinus (assembly GCF_000165445.2). Taxonomy (NCBI): domain Eukaryota; kingdom Metazoa; phylum Chordata; class Mammalia; order Primates; family Cheirogaleidae; genus Microcebus; species Microcebus murinus. Next base: position 770,082 of record NC_033683.1, on the reverse strand, counting down.
GGGTGGAGACAAGCAGGCAGACGGGCAGACGCTGGGACCTGGTCTCCACCTAGTGCCGGGGCAGCCCGGGGAGGGAAGGCGGGGTCGGCTGTGCCTAGGGAAAGCCTGGAGGCCATCCTGGAGGCGGTGCTCTTCCGGCTGAGTCTGGAAGGGCGAGTAGGAGTTTGCCAGCGGTGAGGGCTTGCGTATTCGTGCTGGGGTCTAACTGCTCAGACGCCACCGGAGCCCCAGGCAGTCGGGACACTGAGAATCGGGGACCGCGGGATCCTATTCGACCCTCCCGGGGCGGAGGGGCTTCCGGTGGAGGCTAGACTTTTGAAGGGGCCACGTCCTGCTTAGGCCGGTGGCAGCTGTCAGCATTCATTGGGCACTTGCCGTGTGCTCGGGGCATTTGACGGGGACGGTCGCCGGAGGCTGATGGGAGCGACACTCCCTGGCCTCTTCTAACTCCCGGCGCCGCCGGGCGCAGGAGCCTTGTGGCTGAGCCACTCGCATGTCCCTCCTCGTCTTCACGCCGCCCCTCTCTGCGCCCGTGTCTTCCCGTGACCCCCACGCCAGTCGTTAGATCAGGGCCGCCCTGTTCCGGCGTGGCCTCGTCTTAGCTGCAGCCGCAAGCAAGGCCCTGTCTCCAAATAAGGTCACCTTCCGAGGTCCTGGGGGGACCCACGTTTTGGGGGGATACCGTTCAAGCCAGCACGCCCACGCCCGCCGCAGGATGCCGGGCCGCGGGGTCAGACCTCTGTCCCCCGGGTGCCACCGCCGCCAGGAGGAAGGGGTGGCCGGGAACAAATGGAGGGGAGCGGGGAGACCGGCCCGGGGCCACTGGGTGCGGGGTCGCCGGCCTGAGTCTGGGGAGGGAAGGGACACTGGTGTCTGAGCGGACGGACGGGCGGGCGGGAGGGACAGTCCTCGGGCGGGTGCCAGGGGCGCCCTCCGTGCCCACCATGCACGGGGCTGCGCCCGGCCTGTCACCCCGGCTCCCGCCCCTCCTCCAGGGCAGCAGAGGGCGTGGCGGGCTGTCCCTGAGGGTGACCCGGGGCACCAGACGCAGCCCCTCCCTGGCCTCCATTCCTCCGAGGGCCTCCTGCGCAAGCCTCCTGTGTTTGCCGTTGTTCCCTTCCGTTTTGTGTTGCTTTCTAGCCCAGGCTGGAGGGCGGTGGCGTCACCACAGCTCACTGCGGCCCCGGACTCCTGGGCTCAAGCGATCCTCCTGCCTCAGCCTCCCCCCCAGCTGGGACTACAGGCGTGCGCCACCACGCCCGGCTAATTTTTCTATTTTTATAGAGACCTGGGTCTCGCTCTTGCATAGGCTGGTCTCGAACTCCTGGGCTCAAGCAATCCTCCCGCCTTGGCCTCCCAGAGTGCTGGGATGACAGTCGTGAGCCACCGTACCTGTGCCCTTGTATGTTTATTTGTCAACTGACGGTCAGTCTCACCTGCTGGACTGAAGTCTTTTTTTTTTTTTTTTTTGAGATAGAGTCTCACTTTGTTGCCCGGGCTAGAGTGAGTGCCGTGGCGTCAGCCTCGCTCACAGCAACCTCCAACTCCTGGGCTCAAGCGATCCTCCTGCCTCAGCCTCCCGAGTAGCTGGGACTATAGGCATGTGCCACCATGCCCGGCTCATTTTTTTTTTCTATATCTATTAGTTGGCCAATTAATTTCTTTCTATTTATAGTAGAGACGAGGTCTCCCTCTTGCTCAGGCTGGTCTCGAACTCCTGACCTCGAGCGATCCGCCCGCCTCTGCCTCCCAGAGTGCTGGGATGACAGGCGTGAGCCTCCGCGCCCGGCCAGGGCTGAAGTCTTGAGCTGGGGGCATTTTGTGTGTCTTGGTCACCGCGGCGTCTCCACCTTGGGGCACAAGCTCTACTGCATATGGGAGGTGCTTAATAAATGCTGATAGAATGAACCCCAGGTCCCTGAATCCTGGAGCGCCCAGGCCCCAGCCTCCCCACTCCCCTCCCTGCCCCGGGCAGCCCTTCAGGCCTTCTGCCCTGCGTCAGCCATCCCCTGCCCTGCCCGTGACCCCACCATGGCCTCGGTGACCTGCCCACCCGTGTGCCCCTCGCTGTCCCTTCTCAGAGCCCTCCCTGACCGCTGAGGTTAAAGTCTCCCCCTCCCCCACGCCCCTGTGTCCTGCGTCTCGCCCTGCGGCCCCTCCCGGCCCTGCTGTGCGTCTGCAACTCGTGCTGTCCTGTTTCCTTATTTGGAGAGGGTGGCCCTCTTCCAGAAGGTCAGCTCCAGGGAGGGCAGAGTTTGTATTTGTCCTGAACTCTCTGTCCCCAGTACCCGGCTGAGAAGGGGCTGGGTGGATATGTGAATGGGTGAATGAATGAATGAATGAGTGGGTGAATGAATGAATGAGTGGGTGAATGAATGAATGAGTGGGTGAATGAGTGGGTGAGTGAGTTGACACCTTCCCCGACCTTGTGCTCCTGACACCCACTCAGGTTCCGGTCCGCATGGGTCCAAGAGTTCGGTGGGAAGAGGGCGGTAGAGGTGTGGGGGGACGGTCCAGTGGCCCGGCCACCCCCTGCTCAGGCCGCTGCCCCTGGGTCCCCCGCACCCCGTTAGGAAACGGGCCTCGCTTCACCAGCTGAGCCCAGCACCCCACCACCCACGACACCCCACCCCGCCACCCCTGGCCCGTGGGAAAACTGTTTTCCTTGAGACCGGTCCCTGGTGCCAGAAAGGTTGTGGCCCACTGCTGTGGATGTCCCAGGCCTCCTGCACCCGGACGCCACCCGCTGCCCAGGGGCTGAGGGCCCGGCCCTCAGGCCCCCCCGGGGAGGGGCTTCCTGTCTCGCCAAGGCCACCAGCCCTGCTGGTCTGCAGAGTGTTCCGGCGATTCTCGGGCCGTGAGTGGGGGGCTGCCTGGCCCGGCCAGGGGCGGCTCATTCGCAGAGTCCTGGGGTCCCTTCCAGCCAGCCCTGGCTGGCGAGAGAGGCTCTGCTTGCATGGAGACGCCCCCCCCCGCAGCCCCACCCAGAGCCCACCCCCGTCCGCCCTTGACCCCCACCCGCCACCGAGGGTGGGAGTCTAGCAGGTGGCCGGGCAGTCCTTTCCCCTGCCACCGTCCTAAGTTCTGCCCCTTGACAGGGGCGGCCGTGGGCCCCTGAGCCCTCGGGGCAGGCGGGCGCGAAGGGGGCAACAGGGGGCTTCTCGAGCGGGAGAAGGTGGGTGCAGGGGCACGGGGCCGGGGCAGATGAGGAGGGCAGGGGAGCCCCCGGGGGGCCCAGCAGTGGCGTCTCTGTGAATTTCCGTGGTGCGTCCACATGTGGGACTCTGGCTCAAAGAGCATCCAACGCCGTAGTCGGTGTAGGCAGGCCGGGGTCAGGGACCTGCACGGGGGCTGGCTGGGCCCGCAGGGGGCCGGGGGCCTTGGATGTGTGGCAGCAGCCTGTGCCTGGCCCCTCGGGAGCCGTGGGTGGCTGCGTCCACGCTGTGCGTTAGAAAGGGCACCCAGGCAGGGTTAGGGCGGCAGGTGCAAAGGCCCAGAGGTGGGGACAGCGGCGGCAGGGGGAAACCCGGCTTGCTGGCAGGGTGGTGCCTGTGAGTGACGAGGGAGAGGTGGCTGGTCCCCCCGGGCATGCCTGGGAAGCTGCCCCTTCGGGGTCCCCATGCCCGGAAGCTGCTTGTGTCTGGTCACATCTCTCTGGCAGTCAGTGCCCCTTTGCCGGCCTCGGAGGGACCACCCAGGCCTCCACTTCCCAATCATCGATCATGGCCACCGCCCCAGACATCGGCACCGCAGCGGGGCCGTCCTCGGGGTGGCCCCGGCAGGCTCTGGCGAGGAGGGAACGGGGGTCCTCCTGTCTGCCGACTCTGAGGCGTCACCAGCACAGGGGGACACCCCGCCCCTGGGGCCAGGCCTCATTCACCCCCGTGCCCATCCATCCATCCAT
>NC_033683.1:726178-763678 GCF_000165445.2 Microcebus murinus | reverse complement strand
ACCCTGCCCCACAGAGGACGGGGGTGGAGGTCGCTCTGCCTGGCGGCTGAGGGCCAGGGGACACCTTCTGGTCCGGTTTGGCAGGGCGGAAAGAGGCAGCACCAAGCTCTTAGGGGCTGCAAGGTCGCACCCTGTTCTGGCCACCAAACCTGTTGGTGGCACCAGGAGGACCCTTTACGGGGAGGCAGTGACTTCACTCTCTGCCGGGGCTGCCTGAGGTTCTGGCCTTAGGGGTTCTGGCCGGGTTTCTTTCCCTTCCTGCTTCCTCTCGGGCCGGCCGCCCTCCCCTCTGCCCGTCCTCTCCAGAGAAGCCCTCCCCGGGGGTCCGGGTCCCCAGGTCCCCGCAGACCTGGGTGACCCCTGGGGGCGTGTGGGACAGGGTCTCTGCTCGTCGGCCACCCGGCCTGCAGGGAGCAGAGTCCTGCTTGTGCCCAGACTCAGCCAACACGGCGACTCCAGGGATTCGAGTCCAAACGCAGCCCACAGGGTGTTGTTCCCACGCCCTGGGGGACTCCATGGCAAACCCAGAGCCTTCGCCCTGAAAAACTGCTCCCTTCCATGGACATCCTGGCCCTGGCTAGGGTCCCTGGGAATCGCTGAGGGTCCCGGGGACTCCAAGATGAGGCCGGGGTGCCTCGGGGGAGGGCACAGTGTCCTGGCAGCGCGAGGTGTCAGGCCCTCGCTGTGCTGCGAGCCTGTGGCCGCCCCTGGGGGACATCGCTGATTTACTCCCTGCTCTTCGTGGCTGTGTGACCTTGGGCAAGGCGCTAAACCTCTCTGACCTTTGTCTCCGGCCTGTGAAATGGGAACACTGGCCACAATGATGCTGGCAGCAGGGATGAAATGTGAACGCCCCGGCCGGGGACTCAAAACACAGCGAGAGCCCGGGGCACGCTGGCGCAGATGGGCGGGCAGCGGGGAAAGCCCCCCGCCCCTCCGCCGCCCGGGAGCCACCTGCGGTCTGTCCCCTCCTCCCCACCCCCTCCCTGCCCAGGGCACCTTAGGACGCGGCTGCCAGGCGAGGAGGAACATGGCAGACACACGGCTGAATTTGGCCCGTGCGCTGGGAGGCTGAGTCACATCCCCAAATTGCATCTCCACCGGTGCGTTTCCGAAGGTCATTGGCGAGGCCTCTGCGGCCCCCGCCCCTCCTGCCTGCGCCCCCAGCCCCAGGCGGGGACCTTCTGCGCCCTGGCGGGGAGGGTGGAAGGGGTGCGGAGCTTCCTGGCCGCCCCCAGGCCAGGGCAGAGTCGGGGGGCGGGGGTCCCTGCGGGCATCCTGGCGCCAGCCCCGCCGGGCCCTGCGGGAGGCGGGAGGGGTTCAAGCCTGGGTGGAGACTGCCCACCGAGTGCGCGCGGGGCTGCAGGAACTTCAGCACCAAGGTCAGCGCCAGGCACGCGACCCGCTGGACACGTGGGAGGCCGGGCCTCCGAGACCGTGAAGGGCTGGACACGCGGGAGGCCGGGCCTCCCAGACCGTGAAGGGCTGGACACGCAGGAGGCCGGGCCTCCCAGACCGTGAAGGGCTGGACATGCAGGAGGCCGGGCCTCCGAGACCGTGAAGGGCTGGACACGCGGGAGGCCGGGCCTCCCAGACCGTGAAGGGCTGGACACGCGGGAGGCCGGGCCTCCGAGACCGTGAAGGGCTGGACACGCGGGAGGCCGGGCCTCCGAGACTGTGAAGGGCTGGACACGCGGGAGGCCGGGCCTCCCAGACTGTGAAGGGCTGGGCACGTGGAGGCCGGGCCTCCCAGACTGTGAAGGGCTGGACACGCGGGAGGCCAGGCCTCCCAGACCGTGAAGGGCTGGACACGCGGGAGGCCGGGCCTCCCAGACCGTGAAGGGCTGGACACGCGGGAGGCCGGGCCTCCCAGACTGTGAAGGGCTGGGCACGTGGAGGCCGGGCCTCGTAAACTATGAAGGGCTGGACACGCGGGAGGCCAGGCCTCCCAGACCGTGAAGGGCCGGACACACGGGAGGCCGCAGGCGGATGAGGGGAGCGAGGAGGCAGGGGCAGGGTCCAAGCCTCCTGAGGTCACCCGGCCTTGGCAGGGGCGGTCATTGCCCTGTGGGTGCAGACACCCGGATCCGGGGACTCGTGGAGAGGGGGGACGTGGTGCCGGGGCCAGACTTGGGCACGAGCGGCCCTGCCGTGTGAGCAGCGGCCACGCTCACTCGTGCCGCCCGGCGGTGCAGCCCACCTTGGCGTGGCCTAGCGTGACGGCCTCCGTGTCCGTGCCCCCTGAGTAGGTGGGAAGTGTCCTGCCTGTGCCCGCGGCCACTGCCCACGCCCTCCTCCCAGGCCTGGCACCCGGGACCCCGAATGCAGCCGGTCTGGCCTCCTCCAAGGGGACAGCCCTTGGCCCCCACCTGCCCGCGCCCGGCTTGCTGGGACAGTCTCGGCCCTGTGGGGAGACAGCACGACTTTGGGCGGGCTCTCAACCCCGTGCCTCGGTTTCCCCGTCTATGAGTCTGGCCAAATCCCAGGACTCCCTTCCCAGGGCTGTCGTGAGGGTGAGGGAGGACGGCTGTGCGGGCAGAAGCGGGTGCAGAGCAGATGCTCATCCAACTCGGCTGGGCGGGTGGGGGGAGCCGGGGCTGCCCGGGAGGGCCTGGCCCGGGCGGGGCAGGACCCGGCGAGACTCCAGACGGCCTGTTCGGTGCCCTGGCGAGCCGCTGTGTCACCGTCGGCCGGTCCCTGCTCCCACTCGTGGTGCCATGGGACACTGCCTTGTGATCCGCTAGTTTGTCGGGGAAACTGAGGCTTGCCCGAACTCACAGGGCTGGGCCACACTTGTCATACGAGCACCCGTGCAATCAATTCTGGGCTCCTAGTGTTTTTCTTTTCTTTTCTTTTCTTTTCTTTTCTTTTCTTTTCTTTTCTTTTCTTTTCTTTTCTTTTCTTTTCTTTTCAGACAGAGTCTCACTCTGTCGCCCGGGCTAGAGTGAGTGCCATGGCGTCAGCCTCGCTCACAGCAACCTCAGACTCCTGGGCTCAAGCGATCCTCCTGCCTCAGCCTCCCGAGTAGCTGGGACTACAGGCATGCGCCACCACGCCTGGCTCATTTTATCTATATATATTAGTTGGCCAATTAATTTGTTTTTTTTATTGATGGCAGAGACGGGGTCTCGCTCAGGCTGGTTTCGAACTCCTGACCTTGAGCGATCCTCCCGCCTCGGCCTCCCAGAGTGCTAGGGTTACAGGCGTGAGCCTCCGCGCCCGGCCCTGGGCTCTTAGTGTTAAATCCCAGATGGCCACGTTGGCCCTGGAGTCTGCCTAGGCGGGAGGCAGCCTCCGGTCTCTGTGGCCACCCCCGGCCATGGCCCCCGTGTCCGCTCCCTGCGCCTGCCCAAGTGGGAGGCCCAGTGGGAAGAGGTTAACCCAGCCAAGAGATGGGGAGGCTGGGAGGGGGCGAGGCCAGGTGGGAACGGCCCTAGGGAGCCACAGGAGGTCCTTGAGCAGGGGAGAAACACCTCTGAACCGTGCGCTCAGTCTGCCGTCTACAAGCCAGCCGCCGGCTTCCATCTGGTGGCGTTCGGCAAAAGTTTTGTTTTCGTTTGAGACAGGGTCTCACTCTGCCACCCAGGCCGGAGTGCAGAGGTGTGACCGGGGCTCACTGTAACCTTGAACTCCTGGCTTGCAGCGGTCCTCCCGCCCCAGCCTCCGAGAGTGCTGGGATGGCAGGTGCAAGCCGCCCGACACAGCGCTGGGTGCTTGCAGGCACAGAGCGGCAGGCGAGGGCGGGCGCTCTGGGCGGGCAGAGGGTGCAGCCCCTGCAAAGGCCCCGAGGCAGGGAGCAGCCCGCTGGGCTGGGGGCTCGTGGCGGGCGGGCGGCCCGTGTGGCTGGAGGGAGTGTGCCGGGCGGGAGGGGAGGGGGGAGGATGAGGCCGGTGGGAGCCAGGCCACAGGCGGCAGCGTCTGGCCGCGTCGTGGAGGAGTTTGGTTTGTCAGCGGGACAGGACGGCCCTAGGGAGCCATGGGAGGTCTCTGAGCAGGGCAGGGGTCCCGGCCGGCCTGGGTGTGTCTGGGACGGCAAAGCCACGCGTGGGCGCTGCGGGCTGGTGGCCTCCCAGGGGAGCTCCGAGGCTGAGCGTGCGGCGTGACGGCCCCTGCCCCTCTGGCCGGCCGGCGGGGCTGCCGTGACCCCGCATCCCTCTGTGCCCTGCAGGTCGGCGAGGGAGCCCCGCCGCCGCGCCATGCCGGGCCCCGGCCCCGCGCCCGGGTGGCCATGAACAGCCACAGCCACAACGGCAGCGCGGGGCGGCCGCTGGGCGCCCCGGGCCGCGAACCCCCGGACCCCGAGGCCGGCCGCCCCGCGCAGCCCCCGCACGGGCCCGGCCTGCAGGTGGTGGTGGCCAAGAGCGAGCCGGCCCGGCCCGCGCCCGGCAGCGCCCGGGGGCAGCCCCAGGACCAGGACGAGGAGGACGAGGAGGAGGAGGAGGATGGGCCGGGCGGGCAGGGGCGCTCGGGGAGGCCCCCCAGCGCGGGCCACCGCCTGGGCCACCGGCGGGCACTGTTCGAGAAGCGCAAGCGGCTCAGCGACTACGCGCTCATCTTCGGCATGTTCGGCATCGTCGTCATGGTGACGGAGACGGAGCTGTCCTGGGGGGTGTACACCAAGGTAGGCGCCCCCACCCTGCACCCCCGGGAGGCCCCTGGGCCGGCCCGGCGCCCCTGGGCGTGGGTCGGGCTGCGGCGGCCCCCCAAGACGGGCAAGGGGTGCCTGGGCGTCTCGGGAGGGGGGTCCCGCCCCCCGCATGCCGCCCCGGGCGTGGGGACCTGCACCCCGTGCCACCCCGTGCGCCAGGCCGAGCGGCATCGGCCTGTGAACATGAAGTGCTGTCCCCAGTGAGACGGCCTCAGACACTGCGAGGTTCCGTCCCTGTGACGCCCGGCCCGGCGACAGCTCTGAGAAATGCCGGGCTCGGCTGAGTCCACAGCAACTGTGGGGCGCTGCGCCTGAGTCAGCCCAGGCCTTGTAAACTGTGGAGCGCTGCGCCTGAGTCAGACCAGGCCTTGTAAACTGTGGGGCGCTGCGCCTGAGTCAGCCCAGGCCTTGTAAACTGTGGGGCGCTGCGCCTGAGTCAGCCCAGGCCTTGTAAACTGTGGAGCGCTGTGCCTGAGTCAGCCCAGGCCTTGTAAACTGAGGAGCGCTGTGCCTGACTCAGCCCAGGCCTTGTAAACTGTGGAGCGCTGCGCCTGAGTCAGACCAGGCCTTGTAAACTGTGGAGCGCTGCGCCTGAGTCAGCCCAGGCTTTGTAAACTGTGGAGCGCTGTGCCTCTGTCAGCCCAGGCCTTGTAAACTGTGGAGTGCTGCGCCTCAGTCAGCCCAGCCCTTGTAAACTGTGGAGCGCTGTGCCTGAGTCAGACCAGGCCTTGTAAACTGTGAAGCGCTGTGCCTCTGTCAGCCCAGGCCTTGTAAACTGTGGAGCGCTGTGCCTCAGTCAGCCCAGCCCTTGTAAACTGTGGAGCGCTGTGCCTGAGTCAGACCAGGCCTTGTAAACTGTGGAGCGCTGTGCCTGAGTCAGCCCAGGCCTTGTAAACTGTGGAGCGCTGTGCCTGAGTCAGCCCAGGCCTTGTAAACTGTGGAGCGCTGTGCCTGAGTCAGACCAGGCCTTGTAAACTGTGGAGCGCTGCGCCTGAGTCAGCCCAGGCCTTGTAAACTGTGGAGCGCTGTGCCTGAGTCAGCCCAGGCCTTGTAAACTGTGGGGCGCTGTGCCTGAGTCAGACCAGGCCTTGTAAACTGTGGAGCGCTGTGCCTGTGTCAGCCCAGGCCTAAGCAGTAAGGACGGGAGTGTCACCTCCCGAGTGTGGCCCAGCCGTGAGGAAGCTCTTTCACACGCAGCGGCCCCAGGACCGGGGACCTAGCGGGAAGCCGCAGGGGGGAGCCCGGGGGCCGGGGCGGGGCGGGCACCTTCTCGGGGTCTCCACCCGTCTCCCGTCTCTCCCCGCACAGGAGTCTCTGTACTCGTTTGCACTCAAATGCCTCATCAGCCTCTCCACCGTCATCCTCCTGGGGCTCGTGGTCCTGTACCATGCCCGCGAGATCCAGGTCAGTGCCCAGCGGACGGCGGCGGGCGGGGGCCGCTCCTCTCCCCGCACCCCGAGCCCCCTGGTCCCCAGCTTCCCAGAGAAAGCCATGCCTGTGCTCCCCGTAGGAGAACTCTGGATTCCCTCGGGGGCCCACACTGTAAGCAGGAGGCCGAGCGGGACTCTGGGGCAGGCCAGTTGCTTGCACGCCCTGGGGCTGCTGCGGGTTTGCAGCCCTGGAGACAGGGGTTTGCGGCACGGGGCCCCTTTTGCAATTGGACGGGAACCCGAATTTTTTTTTTTTTTTTTAAGACTTGAAAGGTTGCCCAGGCTGGAGTGCAGTGGCTATTCGTGGGCGCGATCACAGCTCAGCGCAGCCACCAACTCCATGGCTCAAGCGATCGCCCTGCCTCAGCGTCCCCACTGGCTGGGACTACAGGCACCTGCCGCCACCGTGCCCGGCTTTGGAGCCCGATTTTTTAGAGATTCAGTGCGTGCCGGGGAGTTTGTTCTCCTCTTTCAGGGCTTAATCAAAATCAAGTTGGCAGCGGGAGAGCCCAGCTCAGGGCACCTTGGACAGACGTCACCCGGGGCTGGTGCCAGAGTCTGGGGACAGCAGCGGGCGTTGGATCTGGCTCCTGACCTCTGGCCTCTGATCCCTGACCTCGAGGAGCCACGGTCTGGCGGGCAATGGGTGTAGGAAAGTCCCGCCTGCGTTACGCTGCGTGCAGATGTCTTTGGGTGCGACCCACGGGGACAGGAGCCTGACAGCCCCTCAAATAGTTAAAGTTACCCTATGGCCTGGCAGTTCCTCTCCTAGCTACATACCCGAGAGGGATGGGATCCTTCATCTGTGGGAAAACTTGCACACGAGCGTTTAGAACACCATTCACAGTAGCCAGAAAGTAGGAACAATGTCCCAACGTCCAGCAACAGGCAAGCGGCTAGATACAGCGTAGCGCGTGTGTACGATACAGCGTAGCGCGTTCCTACAATACAGTGTAGCGTGTTTGTACGATACAGTGTAGCGTGTTTGTATGATACAGTGTAGCGCGCTCCTACGATACAGTGTAGCACGTTCCTACGGTACAGTGTAGCGTGTTCGTACGATACAGTGTAGCGCGTTTGTACGATACAGTGTAGCGTGTTCGTACGATACAGTGTAGCATGTTCCTACGATACAGTGTAGCGTGTTTGTACGATACAGTGTAGCGTGTTCGTACGATACAGTGTAGCGTGTTTGTACGATACAGTGTAGCGCGCTCCTACGATACAGTGTAGCACGTTCCTACGGTACAGTGTAGCGTGTTCGTACGACAGAGTGTAGCGTGTTTGCACGCTGTAGCGTCAGCCCGCCGGGTTGGCCTGGGCTGTCGTCGCAGGGTGGCAGCTCACAGCTTGGAGACTGGACGCCTGAGGTCCAGGTGAGCCGGCTGACTTCTCCTGAGGGCCGCGGGGGAGAACCTGCCCCAGACTCCGCCCCTGACTCCTGGCCGGGGACGCCAGCAATCTTTGGAGTTCCCTGGCCTGGGAACACATCACTGGCATCTCTGCCCGGAGGTTCACGTGGCTCTTCCCGTGCGGGAGCCTGTGTCCAAATCGGCCCTTTGTAGAGGGACTCCGCTCCTACTGGATCAGTGATGTCACTTCATTTATTTATTTATTTATTTATTTTTAACCTACTGACTTGCGCAGAAGGCAAACATGTGATGTCACTTTATTATTTTTTTTTATTTTTCATTTTATTTTTTGAGACAGAGTCTCACTTTGTTGCCCAGGCTAGAGTGAGTGCCGTGGTGTCAGCCTCGCTCACAGCAACCTCAATCTCCTGGGCTCAAGCGATCCTCCTGCCTCAGCCTCCCGAGTAGCTGGGACTACAGGCGTGCGCCACCATGCCCGGCTGATCAGCCTCGCTCACAGCAACCTCAATCTCCTGGGCTCAAGCGATCCTCCTGCCTCAGCCTCCCGAGTAGCTGGGACTACAGGCATGCGCCACCATGCCCGGCTGATTTTTTGTATATATATATATATTTAGTTGGTCAATTAATTTCTTTCTATTTTTGGTAGAGACGGGGTCTCGCTCAGGCTGGTTTCGAACTCCTGACCTTGAGCAATCCGCCCGCCTCGGCCTCCCAAAGTGCTAGGATTACAGGCGTGAGCCACCTCGCCCGGCCTGATGTCACTTTAAATCGGTGACACTTGTAAGGACCCTGTCTGGCAGCGAGGGCGCGTGCCGAGCTGCAGCCAGGGGGCTAGGCTGCCACCGGGTCTCTCCTGAGGGGAGCACGCTGCAGCCGGTGGCCAGTTCCGACACGCGCTGCAGGGACGGAGGCCAGCAGTACGCCGCCGCCCGGCGAGGGAAGGCAGACGACAGGCCGCGCGGCGTGGCCCCAGGGACGCGGAATGTCCCGAGCGGGCAGGCCCACGGAGCCAGGCGCAGATGGGTGGCTGCCAGGGGCTGGGAAGTGACCGCCGACAGGGACGGGTGTCCCTTTGGGGTGGCGGAAATGTTTAGGGTCGCTGTAGACAGGGGTGGCGTTTGCACAGCGCCATGAGTGTGCTGAACGCCACTGATCTGCACGCCTTGAACGGGAGAATTGTGGGACACGCGACATATATTTCAGGACAAAACAGCCCAGTGGGGCTGCTTCTGAGGGTGCCGGGGAAACGCCCAGGGCGCGGGCGCACAGTGGGACCCCTCCCGCCGGAGCCAGGGGCCTGGGCGGGAGGCGCTAACCTTGGCGCTGAGCAGACGGGAGTGACCAGAAACTCAGCTGTCAGGATAAATATTATTTTAATGTGGCATTTACAAAAAATCTAAATAAATGCCAGAAAATTCCGTGATGAGCCAAGATCAGCATTTACATTAAGAGGGCGGCAGGATGATTCTCAAGGCCACCCTTCGCCTGCGGCTCCACACGGCCGTCCCGGCGCTGTGCACACGCTGAAACCGTGAGGTGTCTCGGGGCTCCTCCCCAGCCCTGAACACGGCCGGGTCCCCTTCAAGGCCCCAGGGGTGCGGCGACGCCAGGCGGCGTGTCCTTGGCGCCCACGCTCCTCGGATGCACTCGCGGAGGCGGCCCTAGAACGAGCGGCCGCCACGACATTTTAGGGAAGTGATTTTTTTTTTTCTGTTTCCTTATTTTAGAATGACTTTATTGCTTCTTGTTTTAAAATGAGACGTGAAAAGGGGAAAAATCGATTCTTGTGAGTCATACACGCGTTCGGAAGGCCGGGCGCGGCGGCGGCTCACGCCTGTATAACGCCCGCACTTTGGGAGGCCCAGGTGGGAGGATCGTGCTTGAGGCCAGCCTGGGCAGCATAGCAAGACCCCATCACTACAGAAAAATTTTTAAAAATTAGCCAGGCATGTAGTTCAGTGGCATTCGTACATTCACAATGTTGTGCAACCGTCAACTCTGTCTAGTTCCAGAACATTCTCACCCCCCTAAGAGGAGACCCTGTCCCCATAGGCAGTCACTCCCCTGTTCCCCCTCCCCCCACACCCCGGCAGCCACCCATCTGCTTCCCGTCTCTGTGGGTTCACCTGACCCCCTCCACTCCCCAAAGCCCCCCAAATCTCAGCCCGTCCCGGCATGGGGCCTCAGCCCACAGCCTCTTCTCGGCCCCACCTCACCCAGCTGGGGGGCCTCGAGGGCTGGTTCGCCCCGGGACAAAATCCTCTGCAGAGGCCAGCCCGTGAGGCCGGCCGGGTGGGCTCCACGCCCCCACCCGCAGTGCCAGGCCAGACACAGGGGCCGCGAGGGGAGGGGACAAGACGCAGGGGACAGGCAGACCCCACGCAAGCTCAAAGCCCAGCAGGCCCCGTGCCGTCGCACCCTCGGGCTCTTGAGTCCTCCTTCCTGGTCCCACGTTCCACCTCCCGCGGGGCCCCTGGGGCCGGGTGACTGTGCTGCCCCCGCCGCCCTGCACGGCCGCCTTTTGTGGCTTCTCTCATTCGGTGTGTGTTGTTTTCTTTTTTTGTTTGTTTTTCTTTTTGACACAGAGTCTCACTCTGTTGCCCGGGCTAGAGTGAGTGCCGTGGCCTCAGCCTCGCTCACAGCAACCTCAGACTCCTGGGCTCAAGCGATCCTCCTGCCTCAGCCTCCCGAGTGGCTGGGACTACAGGCATGCGCCACCATGCCCGGCTACTTTTTTCTATATATTTTTAATTGTCCAATTAATTTCTTTCTATTTTTAGTAGAGACGGGGTCTCGCTCTTGCTCAGGCTGGTTTCGAACTCCTGACCTCCAGCGATCCTCCCGCCTCGGCCTCCCAGAGTGCGGGGATGACAGGCGTGAGCCTCGGCGCCCGGCCTCACTGGGCATGTTTTGGAGGTTCCCCCAAGTCGTAGCGTGCAGGGCCGCGTCTCTGTCCGTCTCTGTGGATGGAAGACACGTGCTGTGTGGCCCCCAGCCGGGCGCCGCCGGTGCAGTGCGCACGCGCGTTCCCCCGCCCGCGCGGGTTTCCCTGCGTAGCCGGCTTCCTCCCGCGCCCGCGGCCCTGTGCTGATGAATCGGCACCTGTGCTCGGGCCGCCTGAGCGAATGTCGGGGTGTGCGTGCGTGTGCGTGCGCCCTGCGACCGGCCAGTGACGTCCAGGGCTGGTGCCCGCGTGGCACCTGGGCAGCCGGGCTAGGCTCCAGCCGCCCGAAACCCTGCACTGCAATTTTTTTTCATGTATTTTTATTTTTATTTTATTTTTTGACTAGCCACTATTATAACGAGGATCCCTCTTAGATGACATTTTGGTTGCATCTGTTTGTCTTACGGAGAAAGTCTCCGATGGATAGGCCGTCTTGAAGGCCTAACAGTTGCCAATGTTTTCCTTCCGACAAAGGAGATCAGGCAGGGCTGTATCCAGCAAAACTTTAATCACCTCGTTCCAGTCTTGCTTGAGCGGCTGAGACTTAGCTGGGCCCCCTAGGACTCTGAATTTCTGGAGCTTCCAAATTTCTGAATTTGGAAGCAGAAGCTGCTTCGGAGCCCAAGTTCCTGACCTGCCCGCGCCCAGCCCCTAGCCCTACCAGCCTGCGCCTGCGCAGTGAAACGCGTTTGCTCCACGGACCCCGCAGCTTCGCCCTGGGCCGCGTGCGCGGCGCCTGCGCCCTGGATCCAATCGTCCCCAAAGTAATCCTCACACTGCGCCTGCGCGTAGGTGCGCTGTTTTTGTTTTTGGTTTTTTTTTTTTTTTTTATGGCTCCCCCACGCATGTACGTACAGCTCCCGTTTATTTCAACACCAAATGTTAAAAAAGTGCGTTGGGTCTTTACTTAGGAGGTTGTGGATGTTTTTGTGACCGTCAGCCTTTGGGAAAGTCGGTTCCCTTCCGTACCGTTTTGCTAAACGTCGCAGTTCCCGAAAACGCGTCGGCGACGTTCAGCGACGTTCAGCGCTTCAGCGTTCAGCGCTTGCTGTGCCGCGCGAGACGCGCCCGCGTCCGTGGGGCGCTCGGGCTGCGCCCGCTCTGACTGCGAAGGTGTCTGCACGCGGCCTTGCCGGGCACCCGTCTTCATCCCCTGCTGGGCTCACCTCTCCTCACCCCGCGGCTAGGAGAGGGGCTGCCAGGCCATCTGTCCAACTTTTGGGGGGACCCCGTGGGATCTTTAGTCTCCATCGTGGCCAATGCCAAGAACTAGGGAGTTTTTTAATTTTTTTGAGACAGAGTCTCATTCTGTCACCCCGGCTAGAGTGCCGTGGTTTCAGCCTCGCTCACAGCAACCTCTAACTCCTGGGCTCAAGCGATCCTCCTGCCTCAGCCTCCCCGAGTAGCTGGGACTACAGGCATGCGCCACCATGCCCGGCTCATTTTTTTCTATATATATCAGTTGGCCAGTTAATTTCTGTTTATAGTAGAGATGGGGTCTCGCTCTTGCTCAGGCTGGTCTCGAACTCCTGACCTCGAGCGATCCTCCCGCCTCGGCCTCCCAGAGTGCCAGTGTTACAGGCGTGCGCCACCGCGCCGGGCCAGAACTAGGGGGCTTTGCCCGCACCGTCCTTCCCTTGGCAGAGTCCGGGCTGGCGGGTCGGGCCGCGGCTGGGAGCGGGGCCTGGCCGCCGCCCGAAACCCAGCGCCGCCCCCGCCGCCCGCAGCTGTTCATGGTGGACAACGGCGCGGACGACTGGCGCATCGCCATGACGCGCGAGCGCGTGCTGCTCATCTCGCTGGAGCTGGCCGTGTGCGCCATCCACCCGGTGCCCGGCCACTACCGCTTCACGTGGACCGCGCGCCTGGCCTTCACGTACGCGCCGTCGGTGGCCGAGGCGGACGTGGACGTGCTGCTGTCCATCCCCATGTTCCTGCGCCTCTACCTGCTGGGCCGCGTCATGCTGCTGCACAGCAGGATCTTCACGGACGCGTCGAGCCGCAGCATCGGCGCGCTCAACAAGATCACCTTCAACACGCGCTTCGTCATGAAGACGCTCATGACCGTCTGCCCCGGCACCGTGCTGCTCGTCTTCAGCATCTCCTCCTGGGTCGTCGCCGCCTGGACCGTGCGCGTGTGCGAGAGGTGCGCCCGCCCCGCCCCGCCCCCTCCTCTCCTCCCAGCCCCCACCCCCACCCTCCACCCCCTACGGACATCCCCCACCTCCCCCATCTCCCACTCCCCCATCCCCCACCTCCCCCATCTCCCACTCCCCCATCCCCCACCTCCCATGGGGACTTCGGGGGGCCCCAGGCCTCCCCGACTCTGAGACACACCCTGTGGTCTCAGTTGGTGGCAGCATCCCTGGGGACTGCAGCCCTGTGTCCTCACCCCCCCACCTGGGGAGGGGGGCCCTGCTCTCTCCCCGGCCCTCCCCAGGGTCTCACACTCCTCCTTCTCCTCCTCCTCCTCTTCCTCCTCCCTTTCCTCTTCCTCCTCCCCTTCCTCCTCTTCCTTCTCCTCCTCCTCCTCCCCTTCCTCCTCCTCCTCCCCTTCCTCCTTCTCCTCCTCATCTTCCTCCCCTTCCTCCTCCTCCCTTTCCTCCTCCTCTTTGCGCGCCTCCTCCCGCCTGTCCCCCTCCTTCGCCTCCCCTTGGGCCGTTGCCTCTCGCTTCCTGCTCCCTTCTGCCCTCCTCCCTCCTCCCTGTTCCGTGCCTCTCTTCCTCCTCCTCCTGCTCTTCGTCCTCCTGCCCTCCTCCTCTCCTCCTCTCCTTCCTCTCCTCTTCCTCCTCCTCTCCCTCTCTCCCTCCCGTCTCCTCTCCTTCGCGCTCCTCCTCTCTTCTCCTCTTCTGCTCCTCCTCCTCTTCCTCCTCCTCCCGTCCTTCCTCCTCCCCTTCCTCGTCCTCCTCTTCCTCCTCCTCCTCCCCCCCTATGCTGACCTCCCATCTCCCGCCCTGGCGTTGGAGGCGGCGGGAACAGGGGCGCCCCCAGGCTCCTCTGCCCCGCCCCACGTTTAACCAGCTTTCCTTCTCCCCTGTGCCCGCCCCACCGGACTGTAGGGAGAACATGTGAGTCCCACTCTCCGCCCAGCTGTGCGCAGAGCTGCCACCGCCTCCTCCCTGCCCGCCAGGAATTTAAGATTAGCTGCCGGAGGGGAGGGCCGCGGGGGTCAGCCCGGCGGGCACCCTGTCCCGGCAAGGGCCGGCTGGGGCCGGGTCAGGCTGAGTCCCTGGGCCGAGGGAGGCAGGCTGCTGTGCGGCCGCGGCCACGGGCATCTCCTCCGAGCTTCGGGGACCCGAAGGCCGGCGTGGGGGGTGGAGGGACGGAGGCCCCGCACTTGGGGCCTGGCTTGTCCTCCGGCCAGCGCGCCGGTCTGCGGGAAGGGAGCTGCTCCCGACTTGAGAACCTCAACCCATCTTTTTTGTTTTTTGAGACAGAGTCTCACTCTGTCGCCCGGGCTAGAGTGAGTGCCGTCGGTTCAGCCTCGCTCACAGCAACCTCCAACTCCTGGGCTCAAGCCATCCTCCTGCCTCAGCCTCCCGAGTAGCTGGGACTACAGGCATGCGCCACCACGCCCGGCTAATTTTTTCTCTATATATTTTTAGTTGGCCAATTAATTTCTTTTTATTTTTAGTAGAGACGGGTCTCGCTCTTGCTCAGGCTGGTCTCGAGCAATCCGCCCGCCTCGGGTCTACCAGAGTGCTGGGATTACAGGTGTGAGCCACCTTGCCCGGCCACCTCAACCCATCTTACAGATGAGGAAACTGAGGCTCTGAGGGGGAAGGGACTTGCCTGGGGACCTGATTTCTGGTCGTTTCCAGAGACCGGAGGGCCTGGCAGGGCGTAGGAGGGGCCTTCTCTGCCTTGTGCCCAACCGGCGGGGTCCCCAGAGGGGCCCTGGGGGATCTGCGGTCGGGCCGCTGCGCCCGGCTCCCTGTCCTCCCCCCTTCGCCGGTCCTCCCCCGCCTAGGCCGGTGTCCGGCTAGCTGGAGGGCCCAGCCCCTGCCGTGTTCGCGGCCTGCCGTCCGGGGCGCCGGGTCTCCTGGAGCCCTGCTGTGACCGGGGCCAGTCCGCAGCCCTCGCCGTCGGGGCGGGGGCAGGAGGGGCGCCGTACGAGGTCCAGGCGGGGTCATGCAGGGCTCCGCCCACCGCTGGGGGTGGGGACGGGGCGGGGCCGGCGGGCAGCCAATCCTAAATCCTGAGCCCCGCGACAGCGCTTGAAGCCCCGCCCCTGCCTCGCTCCGCGCCCCCCCTGCCCGCCCCCCTGCATGCCTCCCCGCGCCTGCTCCCGCGTGGCCCCGCGCCCCCAGTAGCTCCCGCCAGGCCTGGGGCGCACTCGGCCACCTGCTCGGCCCCGCCCCTCCTGCCCCCTGCGGGGCGGGGCCGCGTGGCGCTCGGAGGCCCGGGTGTAAGACGGGTTCGGGGCCTGGAACCCCCCCCCCAGCGAGCGGCCAGGGACGGCCGGGCTGGAGGGGCTGGAATGCGTCCGGCCCTCGCAGGGGCAGGGACCCCAGACAGCCGATTTCAGGGTTGTTCCCCCTCCGCTCCCCTCCATCCCGGGGGCTCCGTCACCCGCTCCCCGAAACTGCCCCTTTGTGCCCGGGCCGGGGCTCCGCCTCCGACCTCGAGCCCCCGGGTGCTTGTGCCCCCCACGGCGGCCTGCGCCCCACGCCCTGCGTGCTGGGAAGGAGACGGCTGTCCCCGGAAAGGGCCTCCCGCGGCGGGACAGGGGGCCAGAGGGGCCAGCCCCGGGGTCTGGGGAGGGGCTGAGCTGAGCAACCCCTGGGCCTCCAGCCCGGCCCAGCCCCGCCCTGTGGCCGAGTCCCAGCCCTGGCTGTGACCGGGACTAAGTCGAGTCATTTCCGAGGCCTGGGGGCCTGTCCCCCCAGATACCAGAGTAGAGCCCCAGGCCCCCCACGGTGCCAAGGCAGCTGCCTGCTGGCGCTAGGGGCTCGTGTTCCCTCCACATCGAGTCCCGGGGTGCTGCCGCCCCCACCCCGTCTCCTAACGGCCCTCAGCACTGGGGGGGGAGTTCCTCCTGGTGTCTGACCTGAGTCCTCGCCTCCACTCCTTGCTGCTTCTGGCGCTGCGGCCGCCTGTCTCCCCGTCTGTCTGTGTGTCTGTCTGGGGGGGGCGTGTGTTCCCTCGAGGTCGGAAGGGGTGCAGGGGGAGAGGGCGTGTGCCCCCCGCCCCCAGGGGCACCAGGCACCCGCAGCAGTCCCCGCCCTGCCCCTGAGGTCGTGGTGGCCGCGGAGGGACCCATGTGGGCTGACCGAGCCCCCCACCCCCCGCCCCGCCCCCCTCAGGTACCACGACAAGCAGGAGGTGACCAGCAACTTCCTGGGGGCCATGTGGCTCATCTCCATCACCTTCCTGTCCATCGGCTATGGCGACATGGTGCCGCACACCTACTGCGGCAAGGGCGTGTGCCTGCTCACCGGCATCATGGTAAGGGCCCGGGCCCCCCAGGGCCCGCCTCCCGCTGCGCCGGTGGCCCTTGCACACCCCCGCCGACGGGGAGCTCACTCCCATCCGTCCTGGCCTCAGCCCCGCCCTCCCCAGCCCTGCTCCTTCCCCCTGGTTCCCAGGGAAGCGGCACCCACGTGTCCCCCGTGGGCCTGTCCCCCAAGGGCCTGCCTGCCCCCATCCGCAGCCCCCACCCGGCCTGGCGGCCAGAGCTGTGGTCCACTCTGAGTGCAGTGTCCTCATCTCTCCTTTACTCTGCGAAGCCCGGTTTCTCTGCAGCCCTGGGATGCCGGGAGGGAGGGGGGGTTAGGGGGGCGGAGGGATGCTTAGACACCCCGCCCACCCCACCCGCACCGGGCCTCGCCCCCCAGCCCACATCTCCATCCTTGGCCGACTTTGGGGGTGCCCCCAAGTCTCCACACGGTAAAGTTTGTCTCGCGTGACTCAGTGGGCCCAGGCAGCACCCCATCTCCCCCCCCAAACCTGTCAAGTCTGCCTTCCCTGGATGTCTGGTGCCTGCCCCTTCCGGAACCTTCTTTCTCTCCAAGGGTCTTTCGTGCCCACACATGCTTGTTCCGTGTTTTGGGTCAGGAGCCCGCGGACGCACAGTCACGAACGCCTCTCCCCTCCTGGCCTGCCTCGGTTTCCACTCTGCCCCCGGCCCGGTCACTGAGGTCATTCTCGGAAAGTCAGCAAAGCCAAACGGGCCAAAAGAAGCCACCCTGGTCCCGTTCCCAGCGGCGGCCCTGCGCCCTGCCCGAGCGTGCCCTTCCTTTTCTCAGCACAGAGAGACTTGTCGTTAGTCCTTGCAGAAACAGGACCAACACTGTCCCTGCCACAGTGTCCTTCCTTTTTCTTTTTTTTTTTTTTTTTTTTTAAGACTATTGTGGTGCTCAATCCTTTCTTTTTCTTTTCAAGACAGGGTCTCACTTTGTCGCCCCAGGGAGAGTGCCGTGGGGTCATCACGGCTCAGTGCAGCCTCAAACTCCTGGGCTCAAGCGATCCTCCTGCCTCAGCCTCCCGAGTAGCTGGGACTACAAGTGTGCTCCATCGTGCCCTGCTAATTTTAACCCCCCGAAATTAATTGGCCAACTAAAAATATATAGAAAAAATTAGCCGGGCATGGTGGCGCATGCCTGTGGTCCCAGCTACTCGGGAGGCTGAGGCAGGAGGATCGCTGAGCCCAGGAGTCTGAGGTTGCTGTGAGCGAGGCTGACACCACGGCACTCTAGTCCAGGCAACAGAGTGAGACTCAGTCTCAAAAAAAAAAAACAACCCAAAAACAAATGAGCGAATGTCACCACCACCCGGATAAGACGACAAACCGAGACCCGGAGAGCCCGGGGCAGAACGGAAAAGCCCCGGGCCCTGCCTAGGACGGGGCTGTCAGGTGGCGGCTCCTCCGGGAGACCAGAGCCTCGGCCCGCGTTCAGCCCGGGTCCCGCGTGCGGCGGCCGCGCTGGGGTCCGCGTGGCTTCGCGCTGCCGCCGGCCGTTTCCCGCGACGCGGCTTCTCCTCGCTGGGTGGCGTCCCTCGCGCGGGTCCCGGCTGGTCGCTTTGTCCCCGCGGACAGGGCTTTTCCTGAGACCGGGCTTCCAGGTCCCCCTGCGCCCCTCGTCGCGGTCTGGAGCGGGATTCCTCGGGGCGCACCTGCTCCCGACCCGCCCGGCTCGCCGCACCTGCCGGTGTCCGGCGCTCACGGCCCCCGTTATCTCTCGCGGCACGGCGAGCCCCCCATTCCCGTCGCGAGACCCCTAAGTCTCCACGGGGAGACTCCCAAACGCGCCCGCCGCCGCGGTCCCCCCGGCCCGGCCCGCGCCTGCGCGTTGCCCGCCGCTCGCTGATCTCCGAGCCTCAGTTTACCCTCTCCCTAGCAGGGGCAGGGGCAGGGGCAGGGGCAGGGTTGGTGGCGCCGAGCTCATCTGCCGGCCCGCGCCCTCCGCAGCCGTGTCCAGGCTCCCGGGGCCCCGGGGCGGGTGAGATCGGGGCGGGCTTCCTGGTGGAGGGGGCAGCGCGCGCAAGACGCTGACGCCCCGCCCCCACGCAGGGAGCCGGCTGCACGGCGCTCGTGGTGGCCGTGGTGGCGCGGAAGCTGGAGCTCACCAAGGCCGAGAAGCACGTGCACAACTTCATGATGGACACGCAGCTCACCAAGCGGGTGAGGACCAGGGCTGCCCCCTGCCTTGCCCGCGCCCGCCGGCCACCGGCCCCCCGCGGCCCCACACCGTCCGGGCTCTGCCACCCGCCGCCCACCTGCAGGCCTTGGGCGCAGGGACCCGGCGATGACCACAGGTGTCCACCCGTGTGCCCGCTCACATCCAGCTGTGGCCAGCTCTCTGACCTCGGCAGGCTGACTGCTCCGTGCCTCGGTTTCCCCAGGTTGAAAGTGAGGGCCAAGTCTGCACCTGGACACTCACTGGGTTATCCGTGGTGCGGGCCGTGAACGTGTCAGGCACACGTGCACACACGCAGACGTGAGGGCATGAACCCCATCCCCCTGCCTTACAGTCTGGGCACCCGTTTCTGGGGGTTTCCAGAGGCTTCCGGAAGCTTCCAGAGGTTTCTAGAGCCTCCTGTGGGTTTGTGCCCAGACTGAGGCGGTGTCCTTTTCCCGGTCCCAGGTGAAAAACGCCGCGGCTAACGTTCTCAGGGAGACGTGGCTCATCCACAAATACACCAGGCTGGTGAGGAAGCCAGACCAAGCCCGGGTTCGGAAACACCAGCGTAAGTTCCTCCAAGCCATCCATCAGTAAGTCCAGCACCTTTGCAGCTCGCGTTTCTGTGTCCGCCCCGTGCGGAGCAGCCCCCGGAGCTCAGCGTGGCCCCGTCACGGCCCACGCCCCGGGCTGGGTGGCCGCCGGCTGGGGCCAGCAGCCTCTGTGCTGAGCGGGAGGGGAGGACCCTCAGCGGGAGGCAGGCCGTGGGCTCTGGTGCCACCCCTCGTAGGTGGCAGGAAGCCCGTTTTATTTTCTGGAATCATCACAATGATTTTTTTTTTGCCCTTTAGACGTTGAAGCAATTTCCCCTCTTTGCTTTGGCTGTCAGGAAGCTCAGAATTAAACCTGTGGCTTGATCTATAGAATCCTGTGGGATAATTAGAGATTACCTTGATTTCCTTCCTTGTTCCTTTTCCCAGAAAATTGCTCAATATGTGTGGGTCTCATCCCTTAGCTACTCATTGGAGTTACCTGGGGGGCTTTTATAAAATCCCAGGGGCCGGCCGGGCGCGGAGGCTCACGCCTATAATCCCAGCACTCT
The DNA here is from genome assembly GCF_000165445.2 of Microcebus murinus. NCBI lineage: Eukaryota > Metazoa > Chordata > Mammalia > Primates > Cheirogaleidae > Microcebus > Microcebus murinus. Next base: position 744,559 of record NC_033683.1, on the reverse strand, counting down.
GGGAGGCCGAGGCGGGTGGATCGCTCAAGGTCAGGAGTTCAAAACCAGCCTGAGCAAGAGCAAGACCCCGTCTCTACTGTAAATAGAAAGAAATTAATTGACCAACTAAAATATACATAGAAAAAATGAGCCGGGCATGGTGGTGCATGCCTGTAGTCCCAGCTACTGGGGAGGCTGAGGCAGGAGGATGGCTTGAGCCCAGGAGTCTGAGGTTGCTGTGAGCGAGGCTGACGCCACGGCACTCACTCTAGCCCGGGCGACAGAGTGAGACTCTGTCTCAAAAATAAATAAATAAATAAAATAAATAAATAATAAATAAAATAAATAAAATATCCCAGGGGCCGCACCCAATACCAGTTACAGCTGAGTCTGAGATGCGCGCTGACCTGAAATTTAAGTTCCTCGGGTGAGCCCGGCGTGTAGCGAGAGTCGGCCGGCTTTTTCTGCAAGGGGCCAGATAGTAAATGTTTCCGGCTTTACGGGCCGGGCAGTCTTTGTCCCAGCCACGCAGCTCTGCGCTGTGGTAGCAGGGAAGCAGCGGGGATGAACGGGCATGTCCGCGCCCCACGAACCCTGAGTTTCCAAGACAGACACTGGGCTGCCTTGGGGCCACAGTCCACAGTGTACCCACCACGACTGCGCTGCCCACCGCAATAGCGTGTGAGCAACGTATGTAGCTTGAAACGTTCTTATATCCACATTTTTGAAAAGTAAAAAAAAAAAAAAAAAAAAAAACAACTCACAAGTGATGTAAATTTTAATGTATTTATTTAATCTAATACAAAGTATTATGTAACATATGAATAATATTTTAAAAATAATTAATGAGATTTTTTTTTTTTTTGAGACAGAGTCTCACTCTGTCGCCCAGGCTAGAGTGAGTGCCGTGGCGTCAGCCTTGCTCACAGCAACCTCCGACTCCTGGGCTCAAGCGATCCTCCTGCCTCAGCCTCCCGCGTAGCTGGGACTACAGGCATGCGCCACCATGCCCGGCTCATTTTTTCTATATATTTTTAGTTGGCCAATTAATTTCTTTCTATTTTTAGTAGAGACGGGGTCTCGCTCTTGCTCAGGCTGGTTTCAAACTCAACCTTGAGCGATTCTCCCTCCTAGGCCTCCCAGAGTGCTAGGATTACCGGTGTGAACCACTGCACCCGGCCATTAATGAGATTTTTTTTAAAAATGTTTGTGCTAGGCCGGGCGCGGCGGCTCACGCCTGTAATCTCAGCACTCTGGGAGGCCGAGGCGGGAGGATCACTTGAGCTCAGGAGTTCCAGACCAGCCTGAGCAAGAGCGAGACCCTGGTTCTAATAAAAATAGAAATCACTTGGCCAACTAAAAACACATAGAAAAAATGAGCCGGGCATGGTGGCGCATGCCTGTAGTCCCAGCTACTCGGGAGGCTGAGGCGGGAGGATCGATTGAGCCCAGGAGTTGGAGGCTGCAGTGAGCTGTGATGACGCCAAGGCACAGCAGCAGAGCAGGATGACGACATGTCTCTAGGGACAGAGTTCTGAAAGGCTTGTCCGGGCTGCTCCACGGCCGCCTCCCCCAGGGCAGCCCAGCCTGCAGCTCCTCCGGGCCCGCCTGTCTGTGGTCCCCTCCTGCTTTCCAGCCGGGGCCTTCCCGGGGGCGGGGCAGAGAGCTGGATCCTCTGGGCACCTGCCACACGGGGCCACATGGGGCTGAGCCTGTGCACAGGCGTGTCACCCGTGGGCAGCTGTCCGGAGACCAAGAGTGCTGAGGCCAAGTGTCGGGTGTGGGTTCGAATCCCGACAGGGTGTTGACGGGCAGTGGCTCTGCCCCTCTGGGCCTCAGTTGTCCCCTTGGGAGAGGGCATGGGCATAGTTTCCCGAACCAAACGCCACCTTGGGGGCCAGGGGCCTGGGGCGGGCTTATCCGGCGCACTGTGGGGCCTGGCCAGGGCCGTGTAGACGCTGCTGGAGTTGGGGCAGAGGACAGCCGCGACCCCGGGCCTGGGCCCCTCCACAGAGCAAGGGCAGCCCCCCCCACCCATGGTGACCCAGGGCGCCCAGCCCGGCCCTGGGGTGTCGCGGTTGGCAGCGGGCTGGGTCGGGCTCGTGCCACCCGGCCGCGCCGAGATTAAAATTGCCTTGTGGTTTCTTTCCTGCTGCGCTGGGCGCCGCCAGGGCTCAGAAGTAAGTCTCTCCGGGCGGGTGGGCGGCGGGCGGGAGCCGGGGCGCGGGGTGGTCACGGGCAGGGCGGCCGCCGTGGGCGGTGGCGGGAGGAATAGCCCCGAGAGCCTCAGCCTCCGTGCACGTCCCAGGAGGCAACCCCCGGCCGGTGCACGAAGCCCTCCCACCCCCGCCCTGCTGTGGCCTCATCTGACCCCCACCCCACCCCACCCGCCCGTCCCCAGGCTCCGGAGCGTGAAGATCGAGCAGGGCAAGCTGAACGACCAGGCCAACACCATCACCGACCTGGCCAAGGTGAGCCGCCCGGGCGGGCAGGGCAGGGGCTGGGGGGTCGGGCAGGGCAGGTGGGCCGGGGGGTCGGGCAGGGCAGGTGGGCCAGGTGGGGCCGGGCGGGGCAGGTGGGGCCGGGCGGGGCAGGTGGGCCAGGTGGGGCTGGGCGGGGCAGGGGGGCCGGGCAGGGGCCGGGGGACTGGGGGGGGGCGGGGACGGCCCAGCTCCCGCTGGGGGAGGGAACAACGGCCCACCACAGCCAGAGCCGCGAGTGTGAGGGCGACACTAGCAATCTACAGCGGCGTGTAGGACCTTGACTTCTTAACATTGGCAGCTGCTTTTTATTTATTTTTTATTTTTCTTTTCCACTGTGCAACCCGATTCAGTGCCGGGAGCCTGCGGGCACAGGCCAGGCAACGGTTCGGGGCCACAGTTTGCCCCGGCATGGGGCACCAGGAGAGGCCCAGGGGGGCAGGCCTGGCATAAATCCAAACCCATGCACGGCAGCCACTTTTTACTTTAAAAACTGGGGGGCCAGGCATGGTCGCTCACACCTGTAACGCCGTGACCCTGTTGCTTCAGGAGGCGGAGGCGGGAGGATCAGTGGAACCTAGGAATTGGAGACCAGCCTGGGCAACATAGCGAGATCCCGGCTCTGCAAAAAAAAAAAAAGAAACATTTAAAAATTAGCGGAGCGTGGTGGTGTGCGCCTGTAGTCCCGCTTGAGCTACCATCACACCACTGCACTCCAGCCTGGGCCACAGAGCAAGACCCCACCTCTACACAAAGATAAATAAATATAAGTTTTCGTCTCTAATAAAATAGTTTTAGGCCGGGCGCGGTGGCTCACGCCTGTCATCCCAGCACTCTGGGAGGCCGAGGCGGGAGGATCGCTCAAGGTCAGGAGTTCAAAACCAGCCTGAGCAAGAGCGAGACCCCGTCTCTACTACAAATAGAAATAAATTAATTGGCCAACTAATATATATAGAAAGAATGAGCCGGGCATGGTGGCGCATGCCTGTAGGCCCAGCTACTCGGGAGGCTGAGGCAGGAGGATCGCTTGAGCCCAGGAGTCTGAGGTTGCTGTGAGCGAGGCTGACGCCACGGCACTCACTCTAGCCTGGGCAACAGAGCGAGACTCTGTCTCAAAAAAAAAAAATCATAAGGAAGAGAAAATACACTGGCTGCTCCTTAAGGGGGAGTGGATCATGGGGAAGGTGTTCGCCCGTCTTCCTTGCCCTGCGTAGGCGGAGGAGGAGGCGGGGGGAGGGGTGGTCCGGGAGTGCCAGAGGCCGCGGAAAATGAGTGGGCCGGGCGGTGCGGACCGGGCGCTGCGGGCCAGCTCCAGCGGAGGGCCCGTGCTCAGGGCGCGCAGGGACCCTTGGCCAAGAATTCCATGTCCTACGAGATAAAAGGTATAACTAGAAAATGCCTTTGAAAACCTCAGTGTGAGCTGCCAGTGGCACGTTATAATTTGGGCCACCGTGGCACGCTTCTGTTAGTTAGACGACTGAAACTCGAAGTTTAAAAAGGTATTTAATAAACCTTTTCATCGTGGGGTATAACTCATCACAAAATACTTTTTTTTTTTTGAGACAGAGTCTTGCTCTGTTGCCCAGGCTAGAGTGAGTGCCGTGGCGTCAGCCTCGCTCACAGCAACCTCAGACTCCTGGGCTCAAGCGATCCTCCTGCCTCAGCCTCCCTAGTAGCTGGGACTACAGGCATGCGCCACCACGCCCGGCTGATTGTTTCTATATATTTTTAGTTGTCCAGCTAATTTCTTTCTATTTTTAGTAGAGACGCAAGGGCATCTCGCTCTTGCTCAGGCTGGTCTCGAACTCCTGAGCTCAAACGATCCTCCCGCCTCGGCCTCCCAGAGTGCTAGGATCACAGGCGTGAGCCACCGCGCCCGGCCCCACAAAATACATTTAACAAAGGCTTCTTTAATTGGATTGGATTATATGGGGCTTCTAATGTTTTTAATTTAACAAGGTTGAAAACTTTTTAATGTTTTTTTTGTTTTTTGTTTTTTTTTTTGAGGCAGAGTCTCGCTCTCTTGCCCAGGATAGAGTGCTGTGGTGTCATCACAGCTCACAGCAGCCTCAAACTCCTGGGCTCCAGCGATCCTCCTGCCTCAGCCTCCCGAGTAGCTGGGACCACAGGCATGCGCCACCTCGCCCGGCTCATTTTTACTATTTTTTTATAGAGACGGGGTCTCGCTCTTGCTCAGGCTGGTCTCAAACTCCTGAGCTCAAGCGATCCTCCTGCCTCGGCCTCCCAGAGTGCCGGGATGACATGCGTGAGCCGCCGCGCCCGGCCTAATATGACAGCAGAATGCTTTCCAAGGTTGCCAATTTAATATTTCTCTGACAAAAATAAGATGTATATATTCTAAGTTTAAAAAAAGAAAGTATCAGCCTGAGCAACATACCAAAAGGCATCTCTACAAAAAAAATAGAAAAAATAGAAAAATTAGCCGGGCATGGTGGCGCATGCCTGTAGTCCCAGCTACTCGGGAGGCCGAGGCAGGAGGCTCGCTTGAGCCCTGGAGTTGGAGGCTGCAGTGAGCTGTGGTCGCACCACTGCCCTGCAGCCTGGGCGACCGAAGGGGGTGGGGGTGCTGGATGTCACCCTCTGTCTGGCCTTAGGAACTGTGGCCACGGAGGCAGGCTGGGGTGAGCTCAGTGGCCCTGAGGGGCCCGGGCCAGCTGTTTGCTCACTGGGCATGGGGCGGGCGCGGCGGCTGGAAGGGAGAGACTGGGATGAGAGAAGCGCGCGGGGCTGCGCGGCTGCACCTCGTGTCGTGCCCGGGCTGGGGGTACCCCTGGACTGGCGCCCCGCGGTCAGCGGTGTTTTAGCGCCACCTTGTGGCCGAGCCGCGTCTGCGCCTGGGGGTGTCCCCGTGCGGGGGCGGGGGCGGGGGCGGGGGCGGGTCGGGGCCCACCTGGCCGGGCTCTGGGGTCCTAGGGAGACGGTGGAGGGCGTGGGGACGCCCCCCTGGCTGCTGTCACACACGGGAACTGTTGTGGCTGTCATGCTCACAGTGTGTGACCCGGTCAGACCCTCGGGGTGCTCACCTGTCCCGCCAGGCTCCCACCCCCCACTAGCCTCATGTGGGGTGGGGGGGTTCACAGCCCAGCCGGGACACCCCCCCCCCCCGCTTGTCCTCCTCCCAGGCCACATCCGGAGCCCCTCCCATCCCCGGCCTGGAGGGGCGTCAGCCTGGAACCTCCCCCAGGTCACCGCTCATACCCCCCCACCCCCCCGCCAGTCCCCCCCAGGCGGGCTCAGGCCACATCCACGCGCCCCCGGACGCCCCTCGGCCCTGAGCCCGGCATGCAAGGCCTATCTCTGCCCGCTCATTCTCCCTGGCTCCAGCAAGAGACCGCGGGGCCGGGGGTGTCGTGCCAGCGCCCCTCGCTCGGGTCCACTGCCGGCCGCCGCCCCCGCCTCGCTCACGGCCCCTCCCGCCTCCGCAGACGCAGAGCGCCATGTACGACGCGGTGTCGGAGCTGCACGCCCAGCACGAGGAGCTCGAGGCCCGCCTGGCCGCCCTGGAGAGCCGGCTGGACGCGCTGGGCGCCTCCCTGCAGGCCCTGCCCGGCCTGGTGGCCCAAGCCATACGCCCGCCCCCGCCGCCCCTGCCGCCCCGGCCCTGCGCCCCGGACCAGGCAGCGCGGAGCCCCCCGAGCCGCTGGGCGCCCGTGGCCCCCTCGGACTGCGGGTGACGGCCCTGCCCGCCACCGGACCTCTCAATCTTGGCCATCGTGTGGCCACCTCCTCCGGGAAGCCCTGTACAGCGGCGCCTCTTGGAGTCCAAGAAGCCGAAGCTGAGTTGGGCTGAGTGGGCCAGGCGCGGGCGGGGAGCCCGGAGCTTCCTCCGGCCACCGCCCCGGCCCTCCCCAGGCCCCCGGCGGGCGCGGGGCAGCGGGGAGGGTCCTTGCTCGTTCCGAATAAAGCGGGACCCACCAAGCGGCTGCCTGTCGTGCGTGGTCAGGGCACACTGGGCGGAGGCGGACGCCCAGCCCGGGCACCAGACGGATGCCTGTGCCCAGCTCTGGCCTGGCCTGGTGGGCTGGAGTTCGGTCTGGGGCAGCTCTCCAGGGACATCCGCCCGCTCCCCCGGGCACCGGCAGACGGGCCCAGCCGGGGCGCGGGTGACAGCGGGCAACGGGCACATCCCTCCCCTCCGACCACCGGCTCCGAGGGCGCCCCCCGTGTGCCAGGCTCCAGCGGGACCCGGTGGGGGAGGCGACCCGGGTGAGGAGGGTCATTCCCTTTTCACTGGATGTGTATTAAGCGCCTGCTGCATACAGGGAAGGTGATGTCAGTTACCACGCCGACTCTCCACAGGAACCTGGCCAGGGCAGGGTGGAGGGAAACTGAGGCTCAGAGAGGTGAAGCTGCCTGCCTGGGGCCACACAGGAAAGAGTGGCAGAGCCGGGGCTTCTGTAGGGGCACCTGGCGCCATCCTGGGCTTAGCGAGACCCCCGCCCCGGGGTGGGCTGGGGACAGGGGCGGGCACAAGTATCACAGAATCGGGCCCTTCCTCTGGGCGTGGGCGCGGGGGCAGCGGGTACCGGCCCCACGCTGAGCCCCGTCGGGGGCGGGGAGGCCCAGCTTCTGGGGAGACTGATCTGGGCTCGGCCTGGGGCGCCGAAGCCTGGCAGCTTCTGATAAGGCCCAGGGTGCCCCGGCTCGGGCGATAGCCGGGCCGCAGGGAGGGTCTGAGGACGCGCCGGCCCTGGTCACACCCACTCACGTTCTGACTCCGCGACCGCCCCGTGCCTCTGGGCAGTGGCTGTCCCCCTGGGGTCCCAGTGGTGGTGTCTCTAGGATGGGGTGACGGGCGAGTCAGCCAGAACCCCCCAGAAAGGGCCAGGCAACTGGTAGGTGCTTAATAAATGCTCTTGCCCTCCCGAGGGCTTACATGGGAGTCAGCCGGGCTCCTCCTAGGCTTTCCACCAGCCCTGCTGTCCGGCTGGGGAAACTGAGGCCTGGCAGGGACGAGGGCTCTCCCGCGGGGCGGAAGCTCCCAGCTCAGTTAAGGGACGTCCCTCGGCGGCCCCCCTGTGCCCGGCGGTAGCTCCTGGGCCTGGAAGGACAGGACACACGAGGTCAAAGCGCCGCCAGCCCAGCCGTAAAGAAACGAGGCCGGCGGGAGCGGGGAGGGGACGGCTCCGAGGAAGCGACCCTGGGGCGCGGCCGGGGCGGCTCTGGCAGTGGAACGGGGCGAGGCTGGAGGTTGGAGTGTCTGGGCCACGGCCGCAGGCGACAGGGAGGCCGGAGGGGAGGCTGGGGCTGGGCCCGGCCAAAGGTCCCCCCGGGTGGCGGCGGGGGACGAGTGAGGCCACAAGGCCGCGCCCGCCACATCCGCCCCGCCTGCCTCTGACTCATCCGCGCCGACCCTACAAAACAGGGCCCGCCCCGCCCCGGGGGACGGCGAAGTCAACAGCGTGGGCGCGCAGGCGACGCGGCCCCGGCGGCCCGGGCGCGTCACGGGGCGGCCGCGGAGGACGAGGAAGTCGGCCGACGGCGCGCCCGCGCGAGTTAGCAGGGGCAGGAGGAGGCGGCCGCGGGGACAGCCGGGCCTGCGAGGAAGGGGCGCCGAGCCCCGCGCGCGCCTCCCGCTGCGTGCCCGGCCCGGCCCCGCCATGCCGGCCGGGGCCGTGCGCGGCTTCGCGCTGGAGCTGGCGCGGGGCCGCGGGCGGCGGCGTTCCGCGGCGGCGAGCGCTGTGCGGCCGGGTGCTGCTGGAGGCGGCGGCGCCGCTGCGCGTGCGGGCGCTCGTGGTGGCGCGCGCGGCGGGGCGGCCACGCGCTGGCTGGAGGGCCGCAGCGTGGGCGCCAACGCCGTGCCCAGCGACCGCGCGGCCGCCGAGACGTACCTGCGGCGGCGGCAGCTACTGCTGGGAGGTGAGGCGCCCGTCCCCCCGCCACCCTCCCCTGCGCCGGGACCCTCCCCCGGGCTGGGCGCCCGCCCGGACGCGGAGCCTCTGAGGTCAGGCGACCCTCCTCAAGGAGCGGGGAGGGGAGGGCGCGCGCCCTAGAGTCTGGCCCCTCCCCTTGGGATGCCCACGCACCCCAGCCGGGACCCCAACTGCCGGGAACCCCTGCCTAGGGCGTCGAGGCCCTCCAGGCTGGGCAGCGGGGAGACCCCTTTCAAAGTCGGGGACCCTCCTATCCAGGCTCCGGGAACCCCTGTGGGGTAGAGTGGGAGGTCCCCCTTACTCTCAGGCCTGCGATCCTCCATTCCCAAAGAAGGCACCCACCCGCCTCACGTGCTACCCAGTGCCGTGCCTCAGTTTACCCAGCTTTGTCGGCAGCTGTGAGTTCTTCCCCGGGGTTAGGAGGAGGGGGTGTCTGGCGGCGTCTGCAGGTGACAGGGTGGAATGCATCCCAGAGCAGGAAGGGACAGGCTGGCCTGCCCGGGCCGCCCTGGAGACCGCTCCCCGCGAAGGCCGACCTCATTATACCCGTCTGCAAAATGGGCGAGGCGGGGCGCAGCTCCGACCGCGGACGGCTGCCTTTCTCCAGCGCTGGGCGCAACAGCCCGCAGCCTCGCAGGCTTGCTCCGACAGAGCAGAGGCGGCGGCGAGGGGCGCCCTCCCTCCCCGGCAGCGGAAACCGGGGAGCGGGGCGCCCGGGCGGGGCAGGAAGGGCCCCCGGAAGCGCTTCCCTCCCTCCGCGACTCAAGAGAAATACTGGGGCCACGCTCGCCCCAGAGTGGCCCGGACACCCACCAGCGGCTTTCTGGAGGGACGGTGCTCGGAGACGCTGTGCGACCACAGGCGGAGCCCCGTCCCTCTCTGGGCCTCTGGAGGTGCATCTCTGAAACGGGTCGAGGGAGGCGCTGGCTCAGTCGTGGCCTCCCTGTCCGGTTCCCTCAGGGCCGCTACACCCCCCCTCCGCCCCCTGCGTCCTCAGGCCTTGCTGCGGCTTGCACTTGGCCCTGGGCGGACGACCCCACATTTCAGCGTGGAAGCCCCTTCTCGCAGGCTGAGCGCTGCTCGTCCAGCCCCTTCGTCCCTGCTCTGGCCCCCGTCACGGGCTGCAGGTGGCTGGGTCTGTTGGTGGCCGCCGCTCACTGAGGGCGCCAAGGCCTTGGGGGTCCCCCGGTGTCGCCTGAGCCGGGCTCCTGAGGGGACGGCCAGGGACGGGGACAGGTTCGAGCGGCTGCTCACCCGGCTGCCACCAGAGAGCGCCGGCGACCCACAGACCGCGCCGAGGCCACTCACTCCCGCAGGAGACATTCTCCGAGTGGCTTTTCTCGAGGGAAACTGAGGCCCAAGGAGAGGGCGCCCTGCGGCCCTGGACCTGGGGGTGCCTGAGCGTCCCCTGCACTCGGCTCCGTCCGTGTGGTGGGGGAGGTGGGTAGGGACAGGGGCCGGGGTGCCCGGAGCGGGCACGAGGGCTGGAGGGCGAAGGCTGGGAAGGAAGGGAGCGGTGGAGGCGACGGCACCGAGGCGCCACCGAGGGACGGCGCGCGCGGGGGACGGGCTGGGGCCCGGGGAGCGCGGCCCTTGCAGGGCTGGAGCAAGGGCGGCCGCGCGGCGACCCGGGCGCGACCCTGACCCTTGTCCGGACTCCACAGACGCGGAAACCGGGGCCCCCAGAGGGCGTCACCCGCCCCGGGTCGCCCGGCCGAGGGGCAGCGGGCGCAGAGTGCAGGGCGGTCGGTCCCACCCGGCCCTTCCCGTCCCTGCTGGCGCAGGGGCTGCCGGCTCCCAGGCGTCACCGGGACCAGGCGGGCAGAGTGCTCTGCTGGGTGACCTCGGGCCTGGGCCCTGCCTCCGGGCCTCAGTTTCCCCTCTTGACTCCCGGGGTCCGCGAGAGACCCGCCCTGGCCGCCCCCGGCTCTGCAGCTTAGCCCCCGGGCCGGGGTGGGGTGGGCTGCGCCGGGCGTTTGTTATTTTCCTCCTCGCCCGGGCAGAGCCACGCCCCCGTGGCGCTATTGGTGAGATCCCTTCCGGGGGCGTGGCTGCCGTCTCGCCCCGCCCCCCCGCCGCCCTGCCGTATAAAAGCGGCGCCGCGCGTGCGGCGCTGGGGAAATCGTCCGGTCCCGTCGGCGAGTGCGCGTGCGCGGGAGCGTGCGGGGCGTCTTCGCGTCCCGAGGCTGCGGGGCCGCGGGTTCGAGGCCAGGGCGGCGCGCGTCGTGCGTTCGCAGCCCCGGCGCGGCGCGATGCTGTTCGACAAGGTGAAGGCGTTCGCGGTGCGGCTGGACGGCGCGAGCGCGGGCGCAGAGCCGGTGTTCAGCGGCGGCCAGGCCGTGGTGGGCCGCGTGCTGCTGGAGCTGGCGGGCCCGGCGCGCGTGGGCGCCCTGAAGCTGCGCGCCCGGGGCCGCGCCCGCGTGCACTGGACCGAGTCGCGCAGCGCGGGCTCGAGCACCGCGTACACGCAGAGCTACAGCGAGCGCGTGGAGGTCGTGAGCCACCGCGCCACGCTGCTCGCGCCAGGTACCGCGGCGGGGACCCCGGCCCCGCGCGCCAGGCGTGCGCCCCCCTCCCCCAGGCCCGGGGCGGGGACCCCCGGGACGCCCCCGCAGCCGCTGAGCCGCCCCTTCTTGCTCCCACCTGCAGACACCGGTGAGGCCACGACGCTGCCGCCCGGGCGCCATGAGTTCCCGTTCAGCTTCCAGCTGCCCCCGTAAGTCCTCCGGGGTAGGGTCTTGGGCGCCCCGGCCCGGCGGCCCCTGACCGGCCCGCGGCTGCAGCGCTGGGGGCCTCTGGGCCCCAGGCGTCCCGAGGAGCGGGCCAGAGTCTCTGCGTGTCTCCTTCCTTCCCCTCGGTCTCGGCTCGCACCTCGCCCCCGCTGAAGCTCCTCCGCTCCGCCCCCCAGGACCCTGGTGACCTCGTTCGAAGGCAAACACGGCAGTGTCCGCTACTGCATCAAGGCCACCCTGCACCGGCCCTGGGTCCCAGCGCGCCGGGCGAAAAAGGTATTCACCGTCATCGAGCCCGTGGACATCAACACGCCTGCCCTGCTGGTGAGCCGCGACTTCGGGGCAGGCAGGGTGGGAGTGTTGGAGGCGGGGGCCTGGCTGCTGGATCGCTGGGGGGCTGACGAAGTTGGGGGTCACGGGTGCACTCTGGTGGGGAGGCAGGCCCGCGTTGGGGATGCCTGTGGAAGCCAGGGGAAACTGGGTCCCGGCTGCGCCAGTTTGCTGTGTGGCTCTGGGAAAGCGTCCTGCCCTCTCTGAACCTCAGCCGCCTTGTCTGTGAGATAGGCCGCAGCTGGGGCATAGTGAGCACTAAATCGCACAGCGACTAGCTAGGCTCGTCGGCTTCGTTTCCAGCTTCATGGGATGGGCGGCATCTCCCCCCCGCTCCGGGTTACAGGCGGTCAGTTCCTGGGCTGTTAGGAAGGAAGCCAGGCCCTGCCCAGCGCCCCCGTCAGCTGGGGTGCGTGGGGAAGGCCACAGGGTCAGCTCAGGGTGACCCACTCGCGACCTCCTCTCCACCCCTGCAGGCTCCCCAAGCCGGCGCTCGGGAGAAGGAGGCGCGGTCGTGGTACTATAACCAGGGCCTCGTCTCGCTCTCGGCCAAGATCGAGCGCAAAGGCTACACGCCAGGTAGCGGCGGGCGGCGGGGGGGCGAGGCGGCCGGCGGGGGACCGGCGCAGGGCCGCAGGTGCGGGGACTGACCCGCCCCCGCGCGCCCCGCAGGCGAGGCGATCCCCATCTTCGCGGAGATCGACAACGGGTCCCGGCGCCCGGTGCTGCCGCGCGCCGCCCTGGTGCAGACGCAGACCTTCCTGGCCCGCGGCGCGCGCAAGCAGAAGCGGGCGGTGGTGGCGAGCCTGGCGGGCGAGCCGGTGGCCCCGGGGCGGCGGGCGCTGTGGCGGGGCCGCGCGCTGCGGATCCCGCCCGTGGGGCCCTCCATCCTGCGCTGCCGCGTGCTGCACGTGGACTACGCGCTCAAGGTAGGGCGCGCGGGGGCGCGGCGGCGGCGCGGGGCGGGGCGGCAGCGGGGTCAGCGCGCGCCCCCTCCGCAGCGGGAGGGCAGGGCGGGCCCGCGGGCACCCTCCATCACGCTCCTTCCTCCAGGTCTGCGTGGACATCCCCGGCGCGTCCAAGCTGCTCCTGGAGCTGCCGCTGGTCATCGGCACGGTGCCCTGCATCCTATCGGACAGCCCGATCGTACCGCGTGGGCAGCCACCCAGCGGCCAACGGCCTCCTACGCAAAAGGGCGCCGCGGAAAGCACGTGGGTGGCCAGGAGCACCCGGGATTCGGGCGAGGGCACCGGCCTGGCCGCTGCAGAGCCCGCCCTTGTCCCCGGCCCCCAAGGCACCCTCTGTGCCCTCACGCCCCGGCTCTCCATTTCAGCCCCCCCTGAGTACTCGGAGGTGGTGGCCGAGGAGGAGATGGTGGCCTCCGGGCAGAGCCCCTCCCTGTCCCTGCAGGACCCGGACGTGAGCCTCGATGGCCCTTTCTTCGCCTTCATCCAAGAGTTCCGCTACCGCCCGCCGCCCCTGTACTCCGAGGTGAGCTCCCGGCTCTGGGGACCCTGCGACAAGTGTGAGACACACACAGGAGGTGGGGTTCGCTTCGGAGATGGGGTCTCGCTCTATTGCCCAGGCTAGAGTGAGTGCATGGCATCAGCCTCGCTCACAGCAACCTCCAACTCCTGGGCTCAAGCGATCCTCCTGCCTCAGCCTCCTGAGTAGCTGGGACTACAGCCGGCGCGCACCATGCCCCGGCTAATGTTTGTATATATATTTAGTTGGCCAATAATTTCTTTCTATTTTTTAGGTAGAGACATGGTGCCTCGCGTCGTTGCTCAGGCTGGTCGTCGAACTCCTGACCATTGAGCGATCCTCCCTGCCTTGGCCTCTGGGATGCTGGGACAAGACAGGCTTGAGCGCCGTGCCCCGGCCCGGGAGGGGTGTTCCGAGGCCTGTCGAGCCCCTCCCCCTCCCCAGGCTTAACGAACTCCCTCCCCAAGGAGGAAAAATCCGAGACCCGCCCTCGGGCGCCGAGCGGCCGCGCTGCATGACCTGAGCGGCAGACCCACCTCGGCCGCCAGGTTGCTCCTGGCCATGGTGATCGTGGGGAGCAGCGGGACTAAGCGCCGCCCGCCCGACCGCGCTGAAGTTGGGGAAACCGAGTCTCCCAGCGGCGGGAGCAAGGCTGCTCCGACATCACCGGACAGAGGCGCGGGGCCGGAATCCGGCTTCCCCGGGCCGGCTGAGAGGCATCGAGACGCAGCCCGGCCTGCAGGCCGTGCCGGGGTCGCCCCGGGAGCCCTCGGTCTGGGAGAAACAGAGCCGGAGATAGACACCTCCGGCCTTGTGGAACCAGAATAAGAGACCCGAGGCTCGGAGGGTCCCGCGGGGAAGCACAGAAGGCTTCCTGGAGGAAGGAGCATTTTAGCTGAGGCTTTGTCGTAGGAGTAGGAGCTCAGCAGGCGGACAAACGAGAAGTTGGAGAAGGTCAGAGCTGAGTGATGATGCCTGGAACCCACCCGGTTCACCTTGGAACCGGGGGCTCAGAGGGCCTCCGTGGAGGCCACACAGTGACGTCCAGCGGGCAAGAGGGTCCCCGGAACGAGGCATTCGGGGAGGCCGGCTGTCGGAGCTGTGTGGGCCGGCCTGGGGGGCAGGGGCAGCGGCCTGTGCAGACTTTGCAAGCCGGGGAGTCCAGGCCCCGGCGGGCGCTGCCCGAGAGCTCCTGCAAGCGCTCGGGGCCAGGCAAGCCGCCCGGGTGTTCTGTGGCCCGGGGCCACCCAGGTCCAGGACAGGCGAGACCAGACGAGTAACTTGCAAAGTGAGGACCTTGGGGCCCCCGTGCAAGGATCGAGGACCACCAGACAGCGACCGTGGAGCATGACGCCCGGGCCTGGGGACAGAGGTCAGCCCGGGTGACACGGGACCAGAGTGCTTCTGGAGGTGCCCTGGGCCCTGGAGAGAAGCACTAAGGGGCCGCCGGACGGGCCCCCAGCGGCAGCGTCCCAGCCGCGGCCGGGGCTGGACCCCTGCCCGGGACTCGGTGGTCTCCCTGCGCCTTAAGGAATCAACCCTCTTTTGTACAATTATTTTTTTAAAAAAATAAATAAATAAAAGTGTGGAGAAAGAGACTGGGCCTTACGGGTTGGTTTATTTCCTTAAGGAACTAGGGTCGCCTGGGCTGCTGGCCGGGGTCACCGGCGCGGGGGCTGGGCAGGGTCACCTCGGTGCGGGAAGACCCCGCCGGAGCCGGCTTTGGCTTTATTCAGGTGACGCTGGCACTCCGTGGAATCCGCCACCTCCCTTGCATTTAGTACGGCCACAGCCTTGTGCCCCCAGCTCCTCCGTGCATCCGGCTCCAGAACATTCCATCCCTGCTAAGTGGGGCCTCCTAGCTCACTAGCAGTCACTCGCCGCCCCCGGGCCCGGCAGTGGACCCGACTCCGCGGCTTTGCCTGCTCCGGGCGTCTCCTATAGAACAAATCCCCTTCGCCGCCTGGTTTCTCTCGCTCCGCGCCGTGTTTTCGAGGTTCGGGCCCGGGGACGCGAGTATTAGACCCTCGCGCCTTTTTTTTTTTTTTTGAGACAGAGTCTCGCTCTGTTGCCCAGGCTAGAGTGAGTGTGGTGGCGTCAGCCTTGCTCACAGCAGCCTCAGAACTCCTGGGCTCAAGCCGATCCTGCTGGGCCTCAGCGCCCCCGACGTAGCCTGGGACTCACAGGCATGCGCGACCACACCCGGCTAATTATCATATATATATTACTTAGTTGGCCAATAAATTTCTTTCTGTTTATAGTAAGAGACGGGGTCCTCCTGCCTAATTGCTCAGGCTGGTTTTGAACTCCTGACCTCGAGCGATCCTCCTGCCTCGGCCTCCCAGAGTGCTGGGACTACAGGCGTGAGCCGCCGCGCCCGGCCCGAGCCTTGCGCCTTTTTATGGCTGGGTGACATTCCACTGTACGCTCACGCCACGCCGTGCCGCCCCGCTCGCCCGCGAACGGGCATTCCGGCTGTTTCCACGCGTTGGCCATTGTGAATCTTCCTGCTGGGGACGTTTGTGTACAAAGATATCTTTGTTTTTGTTTTTCTTTAGACACGGGGTCTCGCTCTGTCGCCCACACTGGAGTGCAGTGGCGCAACCACAGCTCGCTGCAGCCTCCAACTCCTGGGCTTGAGTGATCCTCCTGCCTCAGCCTCCCGAGTAGCTGGGACTACAGGCATGCGCCACCATGCCCGGCTCATTTTTCTTTTCTTTTTTCTTTCTTTTTTTTAATAGAGATGGGGGTCTCGCTATATTTCCCAGGCTGGTCTTGAACTCCTGGCCTCAAGTGAGCCTCCCGCCTCAGCCTCCAAAAGCGCTGGGATGACAGGTGTGAGCTGCCACGCCCGGCCTTTAAGATCTCTTTGGATACTCTCTGAGCTCTGAGGCAGTGGGGGCAGAGCCAGGCACACCCGGGGCCGGAGGC
Organism: Microcebus murinus; assembly: GCF_000165445.2. Lineage (NCBI taxonomy): Eukaryota > Metazoa > Chordata > Mammalia > Primates > Cheirogaleidae > Microcebus > Microcebus murinus. The sequence continues at coordinate 728,728 of NC_033683.1, read as the reverse complement.
TGGGAGGTCCGGCGAGGGCTCTGCTCTCTGTGAGGCCGCGGCAGGCGGGTCACTTGCCTCTGAGCCTCGGTTTCCTCGTCCGAGACTTTGGGACGCACAGGCGCGGGACACTCAATCACCACCCCTCTGTGGCCTGAGGGTGGGTCCTCACTTCCACGCGACCTCCCTGGTCTGGCCTCCAGCCCTGGGGAGCCCGAGGGGCCCAGGCTGAGGGGAGGCCCCCACATGGCCCAGCCAGCCGAGCCCAGACCGGCGGGCTCGGGAGGGGGTGAGCTCCCCGTCACCCGGGGTGTGCGAGACACCGGATCCCCATTTCCACATCCGAGTCCCCACACAGAGATGCTCCCGTGGTGTTTATTCCCACGGCGGGTGTGGGCGCGGTTCTCCAGTCCCCCCACCCCCAGGTGGCGGCGGACTAGGGAGGCCAAGACATTCCGTGTCCTCAGGACTCCGGGCGAGTGTGGGGAACCTGATCCCCAAGGAGACCTTTCTGGGGCAGACAGACGGTGACCCCGGGGAGCCGCCCCGCCGTCCCGGACACAGGGAGGGGCCCAGGGAGCCCAGGGGAGGGCGGCCCATTTACATCAGATACAAAACAAACCCCTCCCTCCCCCTCCCCCGGGGCCCCTTTCCCTAGCCCACTAGGCGCAGTTTCACTCGGCCGCCCCCCGCCCCCGGGCAGTGAAACCGACCCCCGCGGCTTTGCCGCTTTCCCCGGCGTGCTTTCCATAGAAAACAAACCCCTTTCGCCGCTCTGCGTTTCTCTCGCCTTCCGCGCCCGGCGTGTTTTCGAAGGTCGGGGGCCCCGGGGACCTCGAGTATTTAATTAACCATTCGCGCCTTTTTTTTTTTTTTTGAGACCAAAGTGTCGTTTCGCCTTCTGTTGCCCAAGGCTATGAGTGGAGTGTGGGCTCAGGGCTGCTCACAGGCAGCCCTTGTCAGACTGTCCGGCTCCAGGAAGCGAACCTTGGCTGCACCTCAGGGCCTTCCCGATGGTAGGCGGGGGTGACTAACAAGGCATGGCGGCCCCAACCACCAACCCGTAATTATATATAATATATTATTAGGTTGGCCAATTATTTTCTTTTGTTATAGTAGAGAACGTTTTGGTCCTCTCTTTGCTTTTCAGGCTGGTTCGAACTTCCCGAACAACCTCGAGGGGGCCAACCTCCGCCCTCGCCTCCATGGGTGCTGTGATCAAGGCGGTGAGCCGCCGCGGGCTCCCCGGGGCGAAGGCCCTGGCCTTTTTGATGGCTTTGTCATGACATTCAAACCTGTCCGCTACCCGCCACGCCGTGCGCCCCCGCTCGGCTTGCGGAGGGCATTTGGCTGGTCCCAACTGGGGCCATTGGTCTTTCCTTGCTGAGGGACGTTTGTGTACAAAAGATATTTTCTTTGTGTTTCCCTACAAACGTTTGTCCGTTCTGTCGCCTACCACTGGAGGCAGTGCCACAAACCCACAAGCCTCCGTTGCACCTCCCAATCCGGGGCAAGCGTATTTCCCCTTGCCCTCGTCCTCCGAGTAGTGGGACTTTACAGCAGCCGCCCACCCCATGCCCGTTCATTTCTTTCTTTTTCCCTTTTTCTTTTTTTTTTAATAGAGAGGGGGGTTTCTCTGCTATAATTGGCCCAGGCTGGGTCTTGAACAACCTCCTGGCCTCAAGTGAGGAAGCCTTTTTCCCGCCTCGCCTCCCAATAGCGCTGGGATGACAGGTGAGCTGCCTTTCTACCCTCGGCCTTTATAAGACTCTTTGTACCTCGAGCTCTGAGGCACGTGGCAGAGCAGGCGCACCGGGGCCGGAGCTGGAGTGTCCGGCGAGGGCTCTGCCTCTGTGAGGCCGCGGCAGCGGTCACTTTGCCTCTGAGCCTCGATTCCTCGTCTGAGACTGGGACGCACAGTCGCGGGACACTCAATTCTACCACCCCTCTGGTGGCCTGAGGGTGGGTTCCTCACTCCACGCACCTCGCCTGGTCTGGCCTCCAGCCCTGGGGACCCGAGGGCCCAGCTGAGGGAGGCCCCCACGTGGCCAGCACGAGCCCCGACCGTCGGGCCGGGAGGGGGTGAGCTCCCGCACCGGGTGGTTGCGAACACCGGATCCCATTCCACATCCGCGTACCACAGCACTGGGAGGACGCCCCGCAGTGTTTATTCCACGGCGGGGTGGCCGGTTCTCAGTCCTCGTCCACCCCCAGGTTGGCAGCGGAGGACTAGGGAGCAAGACACTTCCAGTACCTCAGGATACCGGTGCGAGTCAGGGGGAAACCGGTTCCGCCAAGAGACCTTTCTGGGGCATGAACAGACGGTGACCCCGGAGCTTGCCCGCCCGGGACACAGGAGGGGCCCAGGGGCCCATGGTTCAGAGGGCGGACCATTTACATCAGATACAAAACTAAACCCTCCCTCGCGCCTCCCCCAGACCCTCCACCCTCCCCTCCCCCCTCGCTGTTGCTGTCCCACCACAAGTGGCCTTTGACGCGCCGGCCCCTGTGGCCGCTTTCTCGGCCTTTTACGCTGTGCAGACAGCCCAGCCTCCACCCTTTCTCCGTTGG
>NC_033683.1:710199-726153 GCF_000165445.2 Microcebus murinus | reverse complement strand
TCCTTTGTCTTCACGGCCTTTGTCACCCGCCGGGGTCCTACTGAGACCGCTCTGGCCTGTCTCAGCCTTCACATCGGGCGGGGCCGGCGGCCGGGCCGTCGCCACCACGGGCGGGATCCTCGGCTGGGACTGGGGAGCCCTGCCCCCCGACCCCGGTGTGAAGGGGGATTCTGATGGGGCAGGGGTCACCCCTGCACTCGTCCATTGACCCTCGATCGGCCTGTCACCCAGTCAGGTCTCCCTCTGTCTCCCATTGTCTCTGTCTCTCATTCTCTCACCATGTCTCTGTCTCTGTCTGTCTCCCTCGCTCTGTTCCTTTCTCTCTTGCCCGTCGTCTGTCTTGGCACTGTGCCCTTGTTTCTGTCTCCCTGTGTCCCACTCTCCCTGTTCTGTTCCTTGTTCTCATGTTCTTGACTGTCTCTGTCTCACTGTCTCTGACTCTGTCTCAGACTCTCTCCCTGTCTCTGTCTCCCTGTCTCTGTCTCACTGTCTCTGACTCTCCTTGTCTCTCTGTCTCATTGTCTCCCTGTCTCTCACTCTCTCCCTGTCTCTCTGTGTCTCACTGTCTCCCTGTCTGTCTCTGACTCTCTCCCTGTCTCTGTCTCACTGTCTCCCTGTCTCTGTCTCTCTGTCTCTCACTCCCTTGGCCACCATTTCTGTCTCTCTCGGTCTCTGCCTCTCTGGCCATCTGCGTCTCCCGCGGGGCCCAGCTGACCCCGGCGCGGGGTGACAGGCGGTGCCGGCCGCCTGTTTGGCTGCTGCGCTGGCGGCGGCGGCTGTTCAGGAATCCTCCCGCCCCTGCCCGCTCCACACAGGCGGCCGCGCCGGTCTCCCCCAGCACATTCTGTCCCGAGCAGGGAGCACCGGGGCGGGCGGGCGGGGACGCGTCCGGCAGGGCTCCAGGTACAGGACAGTCCGTCCCGGGCCCCACGGCACAGCCTCCAGACCCTTCCCCGCCCGCTCTGCTTAGGCCTTCCCCAAGGAGGCCGGAGCGCCTCTGCCCGCGTGCCTCGCCCCAGGGCCTTTGCACGTGCAGCCTCCCTGGGGCGCCCCGTCTCCGTCTCCGACTCCGTGCACCTCGCCGGGACCTTCTCCGCCTGCCGCGTGTGCCAGGCCACCCGCCACCTCCTCCGCACGCTCTCCCTGTCCCTAGCCCGGGCACCCCCAGTCCCCAGCCCTGCGTCTTGCTTCCTGGCCTTCCGCGGCCCTGGGGCTATATATTTACTTGTTTGTCACCGTGGTGTCCGGCTGCGTCCCCAGTATCTTAATAATCTGTTTCCTCCCAACTCAACTCTGTAACCTGCCGCTGCGGCTCCCCGCGCTGCCAGCCCCGCCGCCGCCCGGGGGTCCCCGCCGCCGCCCGGGGGTCCCCGCCGCCACATGCGCCTGTGCGGCGTCGCCAGGGGCGCTCCGCTGCGGGGGCAGCCGTGACCTGCAGGCGCAGGTGCGCACGCGCAGGTGTGCACGCAGGTGCGCGCAGGTGAGCGCGCCGAGAGCACGGTCACCAGCCAGCGAGGTCGGGCGCGAGCCCCTCGGGCAGGGGGCCAGGGGTGCGCGGGCGTGGGGTGTGCACGGGGGCGCGCACGCGGGCCCCAGCCCCCAGGTGGGCCCGCACGCGGGACTTGAACCCGCGCCAGGGGACGCGCAAACCCGCCCACACGCGCGCGTTTCGGTCCTCGCGTCCCCCGCGCGGGAGCCGCCCCCACCCGGCTTGTTCTCCGTGTTCAGGAAAGTCCCCGGCCGGGCAGGGGGCCAGGAGGAAACGGTGACTCAGCCCTCGGGGCCGCCTGCGCCCCGACCGGGCGGAGTCCGGGGACTAAAGTCCGGGTGGGGGCGGGTGGGGGCAGGGAGGGCCCTCTGTGCTCCCACGGCTCCGCTCTACCCAGCCTGACTCATGCGTGGGGAAACTGAGGCACAGAGAACAAGTGACCCGCCCAAGGCCCCCCAGCCCAGGACGGGGACCCCTAAGCCCTCGCGTCTGCGGGGGTGTCTCCCTGCCCCCCCTCTTCTGGCTCAGGAAGAGCCAGGTCTACTTCCCGGTTCCCTATGTGGACATGTGACCAGCACCGGCCAATTAGATGGAGCCTTTTACTGTCACAGCCTCAGGGACGGGGTCGGGGATGGCCACGTGACTCTGGCCGAGGCCAACCGCCCTGTGAGTCTGAGCGTTCACTGGGGGAGGGCCTGGAAATAATAATAAAAACTATTCAGCATCTTTGCTAGGCGATGAATACAGCAGCACACACAGAGTTCCAAGGTCGCCGTGGGCCTCGCCGCCGCTGCTGGTCCCGTGGAGTCAGGGGGGAGCCAGAGGGAAGGATGGGGCTGGAGGCTGCTGGAAGGCCTTGCAGGAAGAGAGGGCATTGGAGTCGGGGCTTTGATGGATGAAGAGGAGCTCACCGGGCAGCTAGGGCAGGGTGTTCCAGGCAGAGGGAACAGCCTGTGCCAACACGGCAGGCAGGAGAGAGGCAGCCAGTCCTCAGCCGCCCAGTGGCTCCGTGGGTCCGGAGCGTAGCTGGGGCAGGCGCAAACAAGTTGTTTATTTGCCCCTGGCCCCAGTTCTCCCACCCGACCAGCACCCAGGGGGCCGGACCCAACCGGCATTCACATTTGTGGTGCAGGTGAGCCAGGCCGGGGAGGCTTTTTTTTTTTGAGACAGAGTCTCGCTCTGTCGCCCAGGCTAGAGTGAGTGCCCTGGCATCAGCCTCACTCACAGCAACCTCCGACTCCTGGGCTCAAGCGATCCTCCTGCCTCAGCCTCCCGAGTAGCTGGGACTACAGGCATGCGCCACCATGCCCGGCTAATTGTTCCTATATATATTAGTTGGCCAATTAATTTCTTTCTATTTATAGTAGAGACGGGGTCTCGCTCTTGCTCAGGCTGGTCTCCAACTCCTGACCTCGCGCAATCCTCCCGCCTCGGCCTCCCCTGAGTGCTGGGATTGCAGGCGTGAGCCACCGCCGCCCGCCCTAATTCCGTGTAATTTTCATGCGCAGTGAAATCGCCTTCCTTTGGTGCCGTTTACCCAATCGTGCAAACGCGCAAACGGGGGAGGGGGCGCCGGATGGGAACAAAGTATCCGTCCGTGTTTACAGAGTATCGGTGGCAGCTTCATTTAAGTTACCGGCTAAGGACACATGGGCGGGGCGGGCGGCGGCTGAGAGGTGGCGGGTGGCGGGACCGGCCGGCCAAGCAGCGGCGCCGGCGGGCGCTGGGGCTCCTCGGGTGTCGGGACCCGGGTCCACGTCCAGCCCCGGCCCCGGCCCCGGCCCCACGCGCTCAGGACGCTGTTTACCGGGTATCGAGTGACGGGACCGATGGCGGCGTATCGGGTCACAAAGAAGTCACACCGCCAGTACTGGGCACTGTGACAAGCCCGCCAGCCTGGGCGCTGGCTGTTGACGGGACATGACACCAGCTGCCTCCAGGGGACCGGTCGGCCCCGCGTCCGGGCGCCCCAGTCCAGCTGGCCGGCCTGGCACACGCTGCCAGCAGGTGTCTGTGCGGCCGGCCGTGGTCCTGGCACACCCGGCGCTGTCCCCCGAGGCCACCTCCAGCCAGGGTGAGGAGTGAGACAAGACCTCCTGCCCCAGGCAGGGGCGCAGTGCCAAGGGCCCCGGGCCCCCCACTCCCGATTACATTCTCCTTCTGCGCGGGCCCGGCTGTGCTGCCTCAGGCTCCTCACTTAACCTCTCTGGGCCCCGTCCGTGAAACAGGCATGGTGGTGATCTCTGTTGCCAGGCAGAATACAGCTGCTCAGTTAGACTGGAATTTCAGATAAACAACCAACGCTTTTTATTATTATTATTATTGCGATAGAGTCTCACTGTGTCGCCTGCACTGGAGTGCCGTGGTGTTATCACTGCTGACTGCAGCCTCCAACTCCTGGGCTCAAGCGATCCTCCTGCCTCAGCCTCCCGAGTAGCTGGGACTACAGGCACGCGCCACCACCCCCGGCTCATTTTTTTTTTCTCTTTTTAGTAGAGACGGGGTCTCGCTCTTGCTCAAGCTGGTCTTGAGCTCCTGGCCTCGAGCGATCCTCCCACCCTGGCCTCCCAGCGTGCTGGGATGACAGCGTGAGCCCACCGCGCCCGGCCGCCTTGTGAGGAAGCAGCAGGAAGGCCCTGGCCGGACGCAGCCCCTCGAGCTTGGACTTCCCAACCTCCAGAACCGCGAGCCAGCCGGGCCGACGGGGCTCGACCACCTGTCATCCCAGCACTCTGGGAGGGCCGAGGCCGGAGGATCACTCGGAGGTCAGGAGTTCAATCCAGCCTGACAAGAGCGAGACCCCGTCTTACTATAAACAGAAAGAAACTAATTGGCCAACTAATATACATATAGAAAAAAATAGCCGGGCATGGTGGCGCATGCCTGTAGTCCCAGCTACCCGGGAGGCTGAGGCAGGAGGATCGCTTGAGCCCAGGAGTTGGAGGTTGCTGTGAGCGAGGCTGACGTCACGGCACTCACTCTAGCCCGGGGCAACAGAGCGAGACTCTGTCTCAAATAAAAAAAAAAAAAGAACAGAACCGTGAGCCAGGTGACCGCGGCGGTCTGCCGCAGCAGCGGGAGACAGACCGAGACCGTCCCGCTCGCCCGAAATTCAGAGCTGCCCGGGCGCCGGGCGCTGTGTGCTGGCTGACCCTTGTGCCCCGCGACCGAGCTTCCCTCGCCGGAGCCTGTCACCGCTGTCACCGCCGGGTGCCCAGAGAAAGCGCCGGCCTGCAGAGGCACTGTGGCCCCTTGTCCTCGGCCTTCCCAGCTGCTCGCACACGGCGACCGGCCCACACGGGGACCGGCTCACCCGGCGACCGGCTCATGGCAAGCGCTGCCTGTGCCTGGGGGCCGGGGACAAGAATGGGGCCGTTATTCCAGGGTTTCACCGGAATGTCGGCAAGACTCTTCAAGCCGCCAGGGGCCCCCGGAGGACGAGGGGACCAGGGCTCTTCCTCTCTGGCCCGTCCCCTGTGTCCAGGGCCACATCCGGCACCCGCGGTCACCCAAAGTCCCACTTTATGGCCAGTACTGCCGAGGCTGGAGGCAAATGGCCCAGTGGACCCAAATCTGGCCCCGCATGCTGGGCCTCCACCCTCTCACCTCAACAGTGAGGGTAAAAGGGAAAAAGTGGTGTGGGAGGTTGAGGCAGGAGGATCGCTCAGTGAAGGAAAGGCACGGTCCAGATATTCATCAAATTGAATTACGCGCGGAGCGAAGGCCCTTCTCGCTGGGGCCCTCGACGAGGGCTCCTGGTGGAGGTGAAGCCGCCGACCCGGACCGGAAAGGAGGAGCGTTGCAGGCACAAGCAGAATGGATCCGCAGGAGCAAGCCTGCGCAAGCCCTGGGCGGACAGATGCTCCCGGGGGCTGCCTTCCCGCCACCCCTGGCTCCCCGGACCCATTGCAGGCTTTTTTTTTTTTTTTTTTTGAGGCAGAGTCTCGCTCTGGTTGCCCGGCTAGAGTTGAGTGCGTGGCGTCAGTGCCTCGCTCATAGCCAACCCAAACTCTGGCCTCAAGCGATCTCCTGCATCAGCCTCCCAAGTAGCTGGACCCACAAGGCCATGCGCCAACCATGGCCCGCCATTTTGTCTATATATATTAGTTGGTCCAATTAATTTCTCTATTTATATTGAACGCGGTCTCGCTCTTGCTCAGCTGGTCTTGACTCCTGACCTCGAGCGATCCTCCCGCCTCGGCCTCCCAGAGTGCTGGATGAAGGGCGTGAGCCACGGCGCCCGGCCCTGATTGCGGCTTGATGAGGCTGAAGCTCGGTTTTGGGGCGGCCAGGTTCGCACATGGCGTTGTCCACTGCCCCCTTGCCCAGGACAGGAATTAAATAGCCGGGCGTGGTGGTGCACGCCTGTAGTTCCCAGTACTGGGAGGGGGCAGGGAGGGATCTCGCTTTGAGCCCAGAGTCTGATGAGGTGCTGTGAGCGAGGCTGACGCCACGGCACTCACTCTAAGCCCGGCGACAGGCCGGATCTTGTCTCAAATTAAGAAACAGGGGAGTCGGTCCTGCCTCTCACTGGCCGTCTGGTGTCTTCCCAGCTGCGCGCGTCTGTTCGTCTGTTCCCCGCGACGGGGGCAGTGGAGGCGGCTGACGTTGGGACCCGAGGTTCCGGGATCCTCAGGCCGGGCGGCGCAGGAGGAAGCAGCCGCAGCCTCGTCCCAGTGTCAGCCGGTTCCCGCCGCCTCTGAGCAAGGTCAGTCCCCGGATGGCAGCTATTCTAGAACCATCCTGGGCCGAGGAGCCCAGGCCGGTGTCCTTGGGGGGCCGGCTTGGTTCCCGACCCTCACAGAGAGGCCAGATCGGGGGTGGACCCTGGTGGGCAGCTGCCTCCTTCCCTGGATCCAAAAAAGAAAAGGCTGGCCGGGCGCGGCGGCTCACGCCTGTTCATCCCAGCACTCTGGGAGCCGAGCGGAGGATCCTCGAGGTCAGGAGGTTAGAATCGCCTGGAGGCAAGAGCGGGACCCCGTCTCTTACTATAAATAGAAGATATGGCCACAATATATTATAGGGAAAAAAATTGAGCGGCGTGGTGGCGCATGCCCGTAGTCCCAGCTATCGGGAGGCTGAGGGCAGGAGGATCGCTTGAGCCAGGATGAGGTGCTGTGAGCGAGGTGGAGCCACGGCACTCCTCTAGCTGGCAACCATGGTGAGGACCTCTGCTCCAAAAAATAAAATAAACAATAAAGTCAGCGCTGATTGAGGAGTGATTGAAGGGGCTCAGTACACCCTGGTTGCGCTGAGCCCGTCCCGACCGCCCTGGTCCGCGGGTCGGACTCTGTTTCCTTGGGGGCCCGACAGCCTCCCAGAGCAGACCGAAACCGCCTGGCCCGGCACCCCACCTGTGAAACCAGCCCTCTGTCTCCGCCCTGCGGAGAAAGTCCCGCCGGGCGGCCCGGGTGGCAGGGCGGCCGGAAGGTGGCGATCGGGCCGAGTCGCGTGCCAGGACCCCGGCAGTGGACAGCACCGCCCCTGCGAGCCTTTCAGCCCTCTGCACTCCGCAGCGTGGGAGGAGGGGATCGCAAGCTGCTGGCTGGAACGTTTGGACTTGGACCCCGGAGGAGGACTTCACCTCTTGAGCTCAGTTTCCCCTCTGTAGCAGTGAAACACGTGGTCCCGAGAGCTGCTGCAGGCGGGAGTGTCCGTGCTGTGGGCGCCAGTGAGCCCGTTTTTTTTTTTTTGAGACAGGATCTCACTGTTTGCCCGGCTAGAGTGAGTGCCGTGGCTCACATGGCCTCGCTTCACAGAACCTCAGACTCCTGGGCTCAAGCAATCCTCCTGCCTCAGCCTCACCCGAGTAGCTGGACTAACCAGGCATGCCGCCCTGGCCGTCTTTGTTATTATATTTTTATTGTCCATAATTTATTTATATTTATACTTAGGGACAGGGTCCGCTCTTGCTTAGGTGGTTTCGAACTCCTGACCTCGGCAATCCTCCCGCCTCGGCCTCCCAGAGTGCTGGATTACATGGCGTGGAGCCACCATGCTGGCCCCCTGTTGTCTTAAGCTGAGACCCCCTTCCCTCCCTCCATCCTCTCCCGCCACGGCTCCTCCCCACGCATACGCACAGGCTCTTTTCCACGCACCTTGCACGCCTCCTTCCCCCCAGCCCCAGCGCCACCTCTCCAGGAAGGCCCTCCGTTTCTGGCCCGATCTGGGGAGCTGCTGAACGCTCCCTCTGCCGCCCCGCCGGCTTACCGCCTCCCTCCCTTGTGCCGGACCACGGACTGGCCGTGTCCCCTGTCCAGCAGGGCTGGCTGAGCCCGGACTTGTCCAGGAGCTGGGGGACCACAGAACAAATACAAAGGCTGGTGGCGGGGCAGGGAGAAGGCCACGGCGGGCGTGTGGCCTTGAACTGACCCCGGGTGCAGGGAGACTCAGGAATGGCACCTCCATGGGCAGAGCTGGCCGTGCAAAGGCCCTGCGCAGGGCCCGTGCCGACTCGTGTGAGGGAGTTCCGTGGCGAGGGGCCGAGTGCATTAAACAGGGAGGCCGGAATGGGCCTTGAGGATTGGGCAGGACTTGGCTTTTGGCTGAGGGAGAGTGGCTGACGCCACGGCACTCACTCTAGCCTGGGCAACAGAGCAAGACTCTGTCTCAAAAAAAAAAAAAAGGCTCATGAGACCAGACCGGGCCAGGACAAAGCTGCCAGGCCCCGCTGAGAGCACCCACACCCAGGTGTCCACCTGGATAAGATCGGGTTTCGGCTCTTGGATTCCACAGATACCTCCAGCCCCTCCTAACGTCCCCAGCTCTTCCCGCCAAAAGCCCCTAGCCAGGCCCAAAGGGTATAAAAGGCCTCGGCCCCTTCAAACAGAGGCGACTTCTGAGGTCCCAGAACCTCCTCGGGGAGTGTATAACAAAGCCACGTGGTTTGGCCCCCACTCTTTCTGTCTTTTCTTTTCCCCGCAGCAGAAAACCCTTCCGGCAGCCACCTTGGGGCCTCCGTGGCCCGGGCGGGGACGGGCAGGGGACGGGCGGGGCCGGGCGGGGGCGGAGAAGGGCCGGGCGGGGGCGGGCGGGTGCGCGGGGCCCGGGTTCTCCGTGGGAGGCGCCTCTGCCGTGTCCCAGGACTCCCGGCGTTTTAGCGTGACCCCCGGCCCTGACGCCCAGCCCGAGGGACCCCCAGCTCCCCTCGGAGAGCGGCCAGAAAACGCCGGAACGCCCCAGGCCGGGCCGGGTTGCGCCCCATCCTGCCTCGGGTACCAAAGTGGCTGCGGAGACTCCCGGCGCAGAGGCCCGACGGCCCCAGCAGAGGCCGCAGGGCAGGGTGGGGGGGACCCTCCACCCACAGAGCGACCCCGCCCTCGGGAAGCCACACAGGGCGGGGTTAGGGGACCCGGCAGTGACCGAGGCCGGGGGACGGGGTGGCCGGGCCTTGGATGTTCCCCGGGGAGACGGACCGGGACCCAAACGCCCGTTTCTGGAAAATTCCGTGATTTCGCCGGGAAATACCCCGGTACCCTGAACCACGGCTTCCGCAGGTGCGCGGACAGGACAACGTGCCGGGGGTGGATGCTTGTCCCCGATACCGCCGCGGGCAGGGGGGGACGCCAGGCGCGGAAGGGCGCGGCCCTGGGAAAGCAAAAGGCAAACACAAGGAAACAGCGACAGGGACAGCTGAGCCCGGCCAGAACCAGGCAGGGACAGCAGGTGTGGGGCAGCGTCCCAGTGGGCGGGATTGTTACCGTGGAGATGTGGGGGCCAGGGGAGGGACCTCAGCCTCAGTGAGGAACAAAAGAAGCGCGCTGGCTCCCGCCTGTCATCCCTGCACTCTGGGAGGCCGAGGCGGGAGGATCATTTGAGCTCAGGAGTTTGAGACCACGGCAAGACGCACCCCCCCCCCGTCTCTACTAAAATAGAAAGAATTAATCGGCCAACTAAAAATACAAAGAAAAATGAGCCGGGCGTGGTGGCGCATGCCTGTAGTCCGACGCTACTCAGGAGGCTCAGGCAGGAGGGATCGCCTGAGCCCAGGAGTCTGAGGGTTGCTGTGAGCGAGGCTGACACCACGGCACTCGCTCTAGCCTGGGCAACAAACGAGATCTGTCTCAAAAAATAATAAACAAAATAAAGTCAGCGCTGATTGAAGGAGTGATTGAGGCTCAGTACACCCTGGTGCTCTGAGCCCGGATCCCCGACCGCCCTGGGGTCCGGGCGGGTCGGACTCCTGTTTCCTTGGAGGCCTGGACAGCCTCCCCAGGCCGGCCTCGCAGGCGGTTGCAGCCCCACGCCAGGAGCAGGACCGAAACCCGCTGGGGCCGGGGCCACCCACCTGTGAACCGCCCCCGTCTCCCGCCCTGCGAGAAAGTCCCCGCCGGGCGGCCGGGCGGGGCAGGGCGGGCCGGGATGGGAGCCGAGTCGGGCGAGTCCAATGCCAGGGGACCCCGGGCAGTGACAGCACCGCCCTGCGCCTCTGTTCAGCCCTCTGCAACGCGGCAGCGTGGGAGGAGGGATCGCAAGCTGCTGGCTGGATCGTTTGGACTTGGGGACCCCGGAGGAGGACTTCACCTCTTTGAGCCTCCAGTTTCCCCTCTGTGAGCCAGTGAGGAAACACGTGGTCCCGAGAGCTGCTGCAGGCGGGGAGGGGCCTGTCCGTGCTGTGAGAGGGGAGAACGAGCCCGTTTTTTTTTTTTTTTTCTGAGACAGAGTCTCACTTTGTTGCCCGGGCCTAGAGTGAGTGCCGTGGCGTCAGCCTCGCTCACGGCAACCTCAAGACTCTGGCTCAAGCGATCCTCCGCTGCCCTCAGCCTCCGATAAGCTGGGACACAGGCATGTGCACCGTGCCGGCTTATTTTTTACAGTATATTTTCCTTAGTTTCCAATTTCAGAATTAAATTATATTTATACTTAGGGACAGGGGTCTCGCTCTTGCTCGGGCTGGTTTCGAACTCCTGACCTCGAGCAATCCTCCCGCCTCGGCCTCCCAGAGTGCTGGGATGACAGTCGTGAGCCACCATGCCTGGCCCCCTGTTGCTCTTAAGCTGAGACCCACCCTGTCCCCTCCCTCCATCCTCTCCCGCCACGGCCTCCTCCCCCACGCATACGCACAGGCTCTTTCCCGCACCTTGCACGCCCTCCTTCCCCCCAGCCCCAGCGCCACCTCTTCCAGGAAGCCCTCGGTGGCTGCCCGATCTGGGAGCTGCGGAAACACTCCCTCTGCCACCCCGGGCCAGCTTCACGCCTCCCTCCTTGTGCCCCGACCACGACTGGGCCGTGTCCCCCGTCCCCAGCAGGCTGGCTGAGCCCGGACTCTGTCCAGGAGCTGGGGACCCCACCATGAACAAAATACAGACTGCTGGTGGCGGGGGAGGGAGAAAGGCCACGCGGGGCGAGTGTGGCCTTTGAACTGGGCCCCCGGGTGGCAGGGAGACTCAGGAGATGCACCTCCAGGCAGAGGCTGGGCCGTGCAAAGGCCCTGCGGCAGGCCCGTGCCGGACTCGTGGGAGGAGCTTCCGTGGGGCCGAGGGGGCCGGAGTGCATTAACAGGGAGGCTGGAATGGGCCTCGAGGATTGGGCAGGACTTTGGCTTTTGGCCTGAGGGAGGTGGGAGCCACAGAGGGTTCTAGGCAGAAGAGGGACGTGTCTGACTCAGGCCCCCAGGGAGGCGAGCCTGTGGGGAGTGAGAGCAAAAGTGAGGAGCCCGAGGGCCATGGCCGGGCTGTGCCGGGTGGCAGAAGGGATCAGCTCTGGGAGCGGGTGTCCTGGCGGAGGAGTGGAGGGAGAAAAAGAGGGTGAGGGGTGCCCCGTTTGAGCCCGTCTCACGGGGGCGGTGGGGGGGAAACTGAGGCTCTGTGGGCGGAGGGATCTGGGTAAGGGAGAGGCTGGAAGGAGCAGGTGGGAAGCTCAGAGGTGGCCGGGGCCCGGGAGGGAGCCCTGGGGTCCCCCGAGTCTCCAGGACCTCCCCTGCCTCCTGACTCAGCCTCCACCCTTCCCTGGCCCTCGGTGAGTTTATCTCTGCGAGTCTGTGCCCGTCAGGGGGAGGAGGCCCGGCCTCCTACAGACGCCTCGGGCCTGACTCCAGATTCATTCACCCCCCACACACACACAACCCCAGGACGCTGGGACCGGCCCTGTTTCACAGCTGGGGAAACTGAGGCTCAGAGAGGCGGATCAGTGGCAGAGGCCTGGTCTCAAGACCCGCGGCCTTTGGCTCTGGCCTCATGGTTGGGGCGCCAGTTGTGCCCGACGTCAGGGTCACTTTTGACGCCTGCACAGATAGCTACATACCGGTCTCAAACAGCTGGGGTGGAGGGGAGCCGCAACGTCCTGCGCAGAGTAGGGTTGATTTTCTTGGATCAAGACTCGGGCAGGAGGCTCAAGCCTGTTAACAAACCCCCACACACTGGGAGCCGAGGCGGCGTTGCTCGAGGTGGAGAGTTCGAGCCAGCCTGCCATAGAGCAGCCCGTCTCTACATTAAATAACGAACAGAAATTATTGCCAATAATATGATTTATAGAAAAAATGAGCCGGGCCTTGGGGAAAGCATGCCTGTAGTTTCCCTAGTATTCGTGTTATTTTTGAGGTTCTGGGCATGGAGTCTTGCATGTGTATTATCCCAGGAGTTTGAGGTTGCTGTTGAGTGGTAGGCTTATGCCCACGGCACTCTTATCTCTATTTCTCTCTCTTTGTGGCCATCAGATGAGATGGACTTCTTGTGTTGAATGTAAGAAAGTAGAATTGAGAGAGGGATTCTCTGGGGCCGAGGAGCCCGGTGCCGCCCCGTTCCTGCCCCGGACTCCGTGACAGGAGAGGGTGAGGGTGGCCGGGGACTTCCTGACCCCGAAGCCAAGCCCGGTGCCTAGTGCGGAAGCTGGGAGTTTCCCTGGCCCTGCAGCCCCACCCTGGACGCCCCCTCGGGTCCCCATTCCCAGCTGGCACCAGGCAGCCACCAACGCCCCCAGGATGGGGCCGGGCCTCGCGCCAGACCTGCTGCCGGGAAACCGGCTGGGGAGGTGCGTGTCGCCAGCCTGCCGGGCGGGGCCGAGATGGCCCTGCTGGCCGAGCCCGGCAAGGCCCCCAGGGTGGCGGGCTGGAGGGCGGCCGGACTGGGGTGACCAGCAGAGCCCCTGGGGCTGGATGATACTCTTCATGATAGATACCAGCTCAAAATGAATGAAAGACCGTTGGGTCTTGACGATGCTGGATTTTAATATAATGTCTCAGCACTCGACGTAATGCAACAGCCAGTTTAATGCGCGAGTTGCCCGCCCTTCCCGTGCATGTTTTGGCGACCTTGCACGTGAGGCGAGGGGGAGGGGGGATGGCCCAGGCTTGAGGACATGCTCACTGTCCTTGGAGAAAAGACCCCTGCGAAGCCCAAAGGTAGAGCGCACGCAGAGTGCCGAGACACGTTTCACCCGTATGTCCGGCGAGTGACCACCTCCCGTCCGCTCACCCCATGCCCCCAACCCCTGGACGCCCGCCATCACACGTACCACCCGAGAAATGCGCACCATTGCCTCTCCTTAGTCACTGAAGAGAGCAGAATCCATTCCATCCCCGACCAACATATAAAGCGCCTCATTCTCCAGAGCGATGCCGAGCCGTGCGCGCCTCCGCGCACAGTATTCACACGCTGCCCCAAGGGATAAGGCCTCTCTCAAAAAATAAGGCTATGATCCAGACACCCTTCTAGGTATAGACCCAAAAGGGGTCCGAAGAGGTATTTGTACACCACGTTCATATCAGGGAAAACACGGATAACCATGGCAGCGAGAGATGAGACAAGTAAAGATGTGAGGAGACCCCCCAGGTTCCTGCGCGGCTGCGTTAGAGCGACATGATAACTCAAATGTAAGGATGTGTGCACAAGGGGGATGATTACTCATCCCCCCTAAAACTCTATGCTGGCCGAGCCGGCAAGCCCAGGTGGCGGCTGACTGTGAGGGCGGCCGGACCTGGGTGACCAGCCAGAATGCCCCTGGGCTGGATGATACCTCCTTCATGATACATGGAACGCCTCAGTTTCCCCATTTTATTTTATTTTATTTACATTTTAATTGTATTTTTTTGGATGACAAGAGACTTTACTCTGTCGCCCGGCTAGAGTGACGTGCCGTGGCGTCAGACTCCGCATCAACAGAAACCTCACACCTCCCTGGGTTCACAGCCGATCCTCCTGCCTCAGACTCCTGAAGTAGCTGGACTACAGCCACGCACCCACCACCCACGGCCATTTTTTCTAGATAATTATTTACTATGGCATAATTTCTGTTCTAATTTATAGTAGCAGACGGTCTCGTCTTGCTCAGGCATGAGTATTATGGAACTCCCTGACCTTGAAGCGATTCCTCCAACTCGGCTCGACAGATGCTGGGATTACAGGCGTGAGCCACCAAAAAGGAAGGGCTTAAAACGTATTAACGATGGTATCGGACTTTGGAGGTAATACCCCTCCACCCACACTGGGAAATTTCTTTGTTCGTTTTTCCTGGCGGCTTCCTCACTTGTTAGAGAACAACACAACAAACCCCCCTCCCGCCCCCGCCCAGGACTAGCTACCCCATTTCGCTGCACGGGGAAACCGAGGCTCGCAGCAGCCCAGGCTGCACAGCTCGTCTGGAGAGGTCACAGCTCTGGTGGCCCGACCTGCTACTGGCGACGTTTGTCTGACTGACTGTGTGACCTCCCCCTCCCCCTCCAGCTCCCAGCCAGAAAGGAGAAACTGCCCCTCCTCCCGCCCCGGGCCCCTGGCGGGTGTTTTGCTTCCCTCCTCCTGGGTGTTTCCTTTCGGGCTGAACCGGCCAGCAGGGCGGGAGCCAGGAGGACGCCGGGCGCCCCGACCACAGGGACCAGGCAGGTTCCCTCCACACCCAGCCCCCCCCGTGCCTCAGTTTCCCCATCTGGAAATCAGGGCCCAGCGTGGTCGCAACCTCCGTGCATGGCCCCGGGTTGGGGGGCCGGCCGGGCCGTTCCCGCGTCCCCCTGCCAAGGCTGTGCATGCTCCGTCATTAAACATGGCATGTAAAGGGCTGCTCCGCCTGTCCCCGTGGGGAGGCCAGCCCACGGCCCTCCACGGCGCAAAAGCAGACCACAGAACACCGGCTCCGTGTGGGGGTTCGGGGTGCAGGGAGGGCTCTGGGGGAGGGGACGGATGGGTGAGCCGCGAAAAGGGTGGGCATCGAAGACCAGGAGAGTCCACTGTGACAGCCCCAGCGCCAGGCCCCGACGGAAAACAGACAGAATTGGCTCGTGAAACTTAAGACTTTTCTTCCACAAACGACACCACTCTTCTTTTCTTTCTTCTCTTTGTTTTTTTTTTTTTTAGCATTGAGCAGACACTTCTTTTCTCTTTCTTTGTTGACACACAGCCTCACTGTATTGCCCAGGCCAGAGTGCCGTGGTGTCAGCCTCGCTCACAGCAACCTCAGACTCCTGGGCTCAAGCAATCCTCCTGCCTCAGCCTCCCGAGTAGCTGGGACTACAGGTGTGTACCACCACGCCCGGCTAATTTTTTCTGTATATTTTTAGTTGGCCGATTAATTTCTTTCTATTTATAGTAGAGACGGGGTCTCGCTCTGGCTCAGGCTGGTTTAGAACTCCTGACCTCCAGCGATCCTCCTGCTTCGGACTCCCAGAGTGCTACAGGACACTATTTTTAAGAGAGTGAAAACACAACACACAGAATGAGAGAAAAATATCAGCAAATCATGTGTCTGATGAGTCTAGTAGCCACAATATATAAAGAATTTTCACAATTCATGGCCGGGCGCGGTGGCTCAGGCCTGTCATCCTGGCACTCTGGGAGGCCGAGGCGGGGCAGGAGTGGCTCCGACTTCTCGGGCGGGAGGGATTGGTCCCGGCCCAGCCTCAGTCTGCCCTCCACGCCCTGCAAAATGGGGTGAGGAAACCGGCCTCCAGGACTGTTCAAAGTCGTAATAAACGAGCCGCCTCTCGGGTGTGCCTTTGCTCTGATTGAAGTTGGAACGTTCTGCTCAAAATCCACAATGAGGCCGCGGGTGGCTCACACCCCGTAAATCCCAGCACGTCTGGAGGCCGAGGCGAGGATCGTCTTCGAGGTCAGAGTTCCGAAGACCAGCCTCAGCAAGGCAGCCGAGACCCACATCCTAGCTATAAAAAAAGAAATTACTGGCCAATACTAAAAATATATATAGAAAAATTAGCCGGCAGGTGGCGCCCTGTAGTCCCGCTATACCGGAGGCTGAGGCAGGAGGATCGCTTGAGCCAGCGGTCTGAGGTTTGCTGCCCCTTGCTGTGAAGCGAGGTCTGACACCACGGCACTCTAGCCCGGCACAGAGCGGAGATCCTGTCCTTCAAAACAAAAATAAATTCCCCAAATGGGAGCGTGAAGACGCGTTCATGCAGTCACCCATTCATTCCCGCATTGCGCACACCTCGCATGGTCGTCCTCTGTGGCGCCCCTTCCCTCGCGGGATGGCGCGAGCCACGCGAGCGCCCAGCGAACTGCTGCGGACACAGGCCCGGCAGG
>NC_033683.1:636241-655718 GCF_000165445.2 Microcebus murinus | reverse complement strand
AGCGCTGAGACGGGGAGAGGAGCCGGCCATGCAGAAAGTGTCCGGGCAGGCGGGAGCGGTGGCTACGTCTCCAATCCTAGCACTCTGGGGGGCCAAGGCGGAGGGATCGCTCGAGGTCAGGAGTTCAAAACCAGCCTGAGCAAGAGCGAGACCCGTCTCTACTAGAAATAGAAGAAATTAATTGTGCTAACTAAAAATATATAGAAAAAATTAGCCGGGCATGGTGGCGCATGCCTGTAGTCCCAGCTACTCGGGAGGCTGAGGCAGGAGGATCGCTTGAGGGCTGGCCGCGGCCACCCTTTGCCCTGCTACCTCCTTTGTTTCCCTTTCCCAACGTTGGTGTTTGAAGTTATCTTGTTCACTTAATTGTGTCCTGTTTACTCTCTGCCTCCTCCACCAGACCAGAGGCCCCTGAGGGCAGGGATTTTGTGTGGCCTGGTCCCCACTGTGTCCCCAGGGTTCAGCACAGGGGCAGGCACACAGTAGGTGCTCAAGAAATGTTTGTTGAGTGAATGAACGGCCAGATACGGGTGTTTGAGCCCGGGGTCTGGGGACTCCGGGGGGCCTTCGAAGGGAGGCCTCCCAGCAGGGTGGCACTGGGCATGGGGAGAAGTCTATAAGGGACTTGCGAAGAGGGCTGGGCAGGGTTAGGGCCACACACCAGCTGGCAGCAACTTCTTGGTGCCTCAGTTTCCTAGACTGTCTCCTGTTCTCAGATATGGGATGTGGGCTGCAGCGTCAGACCTGGGCGGGGTCCCAGAGTGTCCTGTGGCTGTCGGTGTGATGCTGCTTCTGACTTCCCTGGGCTGTCATGAGAAGAGGAAGCATTAATTCAGCACCTACTGTATGAGACTTGTCCTTCCATCGTGGCTTCCATAGTGAACACGTACTGTCCCCTTTCTGTGTCTTCCATTCTATTATGTTTTCTTTCTTTCTTTTTTTTTTTTTCTAAAGGCAATTAAGCAGCATCTATTATGTTTTCAAACAGAGGCCTGGAAGCCAGCCTGATACTCCGGCTGCCCTTTGTAGGCGCCTCGTTTGCATAATCCTCGCATTTCCTCCCGTGTTACAGTTGAGGAGCCTGAGGCTGGGGGCCGTTCAGTCAGGTGTCCGATCCCTGAGTGTAACCCAGGGCTGGTGGCTTTTCCCATCAGCCCTGGGCAGAGCATGTCACATGGCCCTGGCGCCATCTGCCAGACACAGCTGTGCGGGTCCGGGCTGGGAGGTGTTGGGACCCCAAGGAGCCCCAGGCCGGGGGAAGGCAGAGCCCGACACCCGCGAGAGAGGGTGCTGGGGATGGGGGGCGGTGACCAATCCTGGGAGGCTGGTTGCAAGTCGCGGGGCCGGGGAGGGCGTGGTGGCACGAGCCGGGGGGCCGCTGGGCGGGTCCCGAGTGCGGTGCGGCACTCGCTAGTGCTTAGCGCCCGGGGAGACGAAAAGGCGGGAGGGATCCGATTTAGGTTTGGACCAAAGAGAGCCAAGATCCCCGGCTCCAGGTTAAGTCGCGGCCAAACGCCGCCGCGCCCGTGGGACGCCGCGGCCTGGCCAACGCCCGGCCATCTGGTCCGGCCCGGAACGCCCGCCTTCCCGCGGCCCTGGCAACGCCCCGCCCCTCTTCCCGTGGCCCTGGCAGCACCTGCCCCCCCCTCTCCTCAGCGTCCCTGGGTAACGCCCCGCTTCTCTCTTCCTCTCCGCAAGCCATGGTTTATATATATAATTATCTCTCTCTTCTCGCCCCGTCTCCCCGCTTTGTGCATTCTGGGCAAGGCCCCCGCCCTCTTTCTTGGTCGTGTGTTCACGGCTGTCGTCCTCTCTCTCTCTTCTCTCTCCCCGCGGCCGTACGCCAAGCTGCTCTCTCGTCTCTCTTCTTCTGTTTCTCTGTTCTGCAGCCTATATTTGGCAACGGCCGCGCCCTTTCTCTCTCTCTCTCCTTTCTTCCATCCTCTTTGTGCACGGCCAACGCCCCGCCCCTCTCTCCTGCTCGCTCTGTTGGTCTTTCTCTGTTTTTGGTTGTCTCATTTTTTATTTCGGTGTTGGCTCTCCTCTGTTTTGCCCTCCGCACGGGCCACTTGTCAACGTGTGTCTCTCGTTTTTGCCTCTTCCAGCGCCCGTTTGTGTTTATGATCGTTCCTGTCTGCCCTTTCCTCAGGCATCGGCGCGTGGTAACGCCCCCTGCGCCCTGCTTTCCCCGGCTGCCATGTGTCAACGTCCCGCCCTCTCCCCGGCGGCGCACGCCAACGTCCCCGCCCCCTCTCTTCCTTTTTTGCTCGCTCGCAACGCCCGCCCCTCTCCCCGCGGCCACGCCAACGCCCCGCCCCGCTCCCCGCGGCCATGGCAACGCCCCGCCTACTCGCCCGCGCGCGGGCCCAACGGCCTGGCTTCCGCGCCGCTCGCCCCGCCCCCGGCAGGCCCCGCCCCCGCGCTCGCCTGCGCGGCGTTGGCGGCCGCGCTCGGGGCGCGCGCTCCGTGCTCGCGTCCCGCGCGGCGCCCCGCGCGCCGCCCGCCCCCCGCCCGGCTCGCGGGGCTCCGGGCCGAGCCGGCCGGGGGTTCGCGCCCCCGCGCCGCCGCCTGCGCCCCCGCTCCCGGGCCGCGCATGTCCGACCCGAGCTGCTGGGCGGCGGCGCCCGCGCGCCGGAGCCGCCTGGCCAAGGGCGCGCTGCTGCAGCGCTCCAAGAGGTAGGCCGGGCGCGCCGCAGCCGCGCGGGGTCGGAGCCGGGATTCGAACCCGCGGCCCCAGGGCTGCGCCCAGCCAGGCGAGCGCCGCTGGGAAACCGGAGGCTGCTGGGCTCCCGGCCGCGGCGTGGGAATGCCGGCGCGGAGAGCAAATATTTACCGCAGCAGGCTGGCGCGGGTGGAGTGTCGGGGTCCCCACAGCTGGGGTGAACCCGGGGCAAAGCCTGGCCTCCCCTGGGAGTCTCAGTTTCCCCTCCCGACCAGCGGAGGAGAGGCTGAGCCAGGAGGGCTGTGGATGGGACAGGGCCTGGGTTCGGATTTCAGCTCAGCCACGGCCGGCCAGGCTGTGTGACCTGAGGCAGTTCCCCAACCTCTCTGTGCTTGCTGGGTCTGCCATGGGCGCCGGGCTGGGGCATTCCGGAAGGGTCTGGGCGGTGGGGTCCGCTGCTGAAGGGCCTCGAATGCCGAGCGCAGGGCTTAGACACCCCCCCTCCAAGAATCTGGGGTGCCACAGCGTGCTCACGGGGACGGGGGGCAGGGAGCCGGCCCGGGGTCCCCGCTTTCTGCCGTGCTGTCCCCCTCTGCTGTGTCCCGGGCACCTTCTCCGGGTCCCCAGCCTCCCCAGGGAGGCCGAAGCTCGCAGCCGGGCCTGCAGAGCCCCTCAGGAAGTCAGCAGATGGCCCCAGTCCTCTGTGGGGTCCTCGCAGCTGGCTGTTCTCGCGGCCTCGCCCGGGAGGAGGGAGGCCCGGCAGGCCCAAATGCCGCTGGAGGAGGCGGCCGGTCCGCAGGTGGTCGCAGGGTGGTGGGGTGTTGGGGAGGTGGGGTGGGGTGCACGGGGCCAGGAGCCAGGTGAGGCCGGGAGGAAGTGGGGCCTGGCGGGGTGCGTGTGCCGGGGAGGCAGGAAGCCTCGCAGGAACCTGCGGGTTTCGCTTTTGCTTCTGCACCTCGGGGGCTGGGGCCCCGGCCCTGAGGCCGTGGGTGTCTGTGGCCTCAGTCTCCCCTCCTGGGGAGTGGATGCGGCCGGTCCCTTCCCCGCCTCGGAGGCTGCCGGGGATCGGTGGGCACGTGTCCGGGGACCGGCTCGCCGGGCGGCCCGGAGCTGGGCGCCCCGTGTGGGTTTCCTCCTTCCAGCTACACAGATGGGGAAACCGAGGCTGGAGGGCGGCCGCAGGTGGAGCCGTGGACAGGCTGGGACCCTCTTCCCTGCCCGCCTTGTCCCCAGAGCCACTTTGAGGATCACGCTCTCCCACGCCTTGGCCCGCACTGAACCCCGTTCTGCCTGGGGGACCCCACTGCCGTCTCTCGGGCGGGCCTGCCTCGCTGCCTGCCAGGCTGCGTTGGTGGCTGGCGTGTGGGCGCGACTGGGACAGCTGCTGCTGTTGCCGAGCAACTGCGCTGGGGGGGGGCGGCTCTGCTTCCCGGGCCCAGACGGGGGCTGGGCTGGCGGGTGGAAGAGGGGGTCCCGGTGGAAGAGGGGGGCCCCGCTTGGGAGAGAGGGGGTCCCGGGTGGAAGAGGGGGTCCCAGGTGGAAGAGGGGGTCCCAGGTGGAAGAGGGGGGCCCGGGTGGAAGAGGGGGTCCCAGGTGGAAGAGGGGGGCCCGGGTGGAGAAAGGGGTCTCTGGGGGAAAGAGGGGGGCCGGGAAGGGTTGGGAGAGGGGATCCCAGGTGGAGAGGGGGGTCGCCAGGTGAAGAGGGGTCCCCCAGGTGGAAGAGGGGTCCCGGGTGGAAGAAGGGGGTGCCGGGTGAAGAGGGGGGTGAAGACTGGGTGGGAGAGGGATCCCGGGTGGAGAGGGGAGTCCCAGGTGGAGAGGGGTCCCCAGGTGGAGAGGGGGTCCAGGTGAAAGAGGGGGTCGGGTGGAAGAGAGGGGCCCGGTGGAAGAGGGGGTCCCGGTGGAAGGGGGTCTCGGGTGGGAGAGGGGATCCCAGGTGGAGAGGGGGAGGTCCAGTGAAGAGGGGTCCCGGGGTGGAGAAAGGGTCCCCGGGTGGAAGAGGGGGTCTGGGTAGAGAGTGAGGAGTCCTGGGTGAGGGGTGCCGGTAAGAGGGGCCCGGTGGAAGGGGTCCCGGGGAAAGGGGGCCTGGGTAGGAGGGGGAGAGTCCTGTGGAAAGGGTCCGGGTGGAAGGGGGTCTGGGTAGGAGGGAGGAGTCCTGGGTGGAAGGGGGTCCGGGTGGAAAGAGGGGGTCCCGGGTGGAGGGGGTCCCGGTGGGAGATGGGGCGCCGGGTGGAAAGGGGTCCCGGGTGGGAGAGGGGGCCTCCGGGTGGAAGAGGGGTCCGGGGTGAGAGAGGGGTCCCGGGTGGGAGAGGTGGGTCCCGGGGTGGGAGGGGGCGTCCCGGGTGGAAGAGGGGTCCCGGTGGAAGAGGGGGTCCCCGGTAGGATGGGGGTCCTGGGTGAAGGGGGTCCCGGTTGGGAGAGGGGGTCCGGGTGGAAGAGGGGTCCCGGGTGGAGAGGGGGCGTCCCGGAGAAGAGGGTCCCGGTGGAAAGAGGGGGTCGGGGTAGATGGGGGGAGTCCTGGGTGAAGGGGGTCCGGGGAGAGGGGGCAACCGGGGGAGAGTGGGGGTCCAGGTGGAAGCGGGGGGCCTGCATGGAGAGGGGTCCGGGTGGAAGCGGGGGCCTGGGCGGGCGGGCGCGGGAGGAACGTGCGGCAGCGAGGGTGGGACACGGGCTGTGAAGCCCGCTTGCTTCGGTTGCGCGTGGGGACTGGCACTTTAGGTGGATTGGGGGACAGGAGGTGCTGAGATGTGGGCGGTGGCCTGCGGAAGGCCGTGTGGGACCCACGCGGTGGGAGTCTGGCTCGGCCCTCCGTGGGCTCCGGGGCGGCCATCTGCCCTCCACCTGGCCTGGGGGGGTCGGCCGCGGCCGGGCAGGCGAGGGCCGGGCTGTGGACAGACACCCCTGAGAAACAGCCGCCCAGTGTCCACATGAGGCCGGCAGCGTGTCCTGCCACCACGGTGACAACACTGGCAGTAGTTTGTTTTGTTTTTTTTTTTGAGACAGTCTCGCTCTGTTGCCCAGGCTAGAGTGAGTGCCGTGGCATCAGCCTCGCTCACAGCAACCTCCAACTCCTGGGCTCAAGCAATCCTCCTGCCTCAGCCTCCGAGTAGCTGGGATGACAGGCATGCGCCACCATGCCCGCTCATTTTTTCTTTTCTATATATTTTTTAGTTGGGCAATTAATTTCTTTGTATTTCTAGTAGAGACGGGGCCTCGCTCTTGCTCAGGCTGGTCTCAAACTCCTGAGCTCAGACGATCCTCCCGCCTCGGCCTCCCAGAGTGCCGGGATGACAGGCGTGAGCCACCACTCCCGGCGGCCGGTAGTTTTAATCATAAGCAACGAGCTTCAGGTGGTGGCTCTGCCCGGGGACCGAAGGCTGGGCTAGGCGGGGCTCTGGGGCACGGCGTGAGGCTGGTCACGGCCACGCTCCCCACCCTGTCCCCCCGCCCGGAGGGGGCCGCCCCAGCGCCCCGGGCCCCAGGCGCGCACAGGGTCCCCCCCTTCCACCCGTCTGATCTCGTCCCCTCCCGCTTGCTCGCAGCTGCCGCAGCGGGAACCGCAAGAGCTTGGTGGTAGGAACGCCCTCACCAACTCTCTCCCGGCCCCTGTCGCCGCTGTCTGTCCCCACGGGTGAGTGTGGGGGGAGCAGGTGGGCGCCGCGCCCCGTTTCTGCCCCTGCTGACTCAGTTTCCCCCCACCGCCTCTCCCTCAGCAGGCAGCAGCCCGTTGGACAGCCCCCGGAACTTCTCGGCAGCATGTGCCATCAACTTCCCCTTCGCCCGGAGGTGAGCAGGTGGTGGCCGCGGCTTTGGGGCGGGCGGGGGCATGCGCTTGGTGGCCGGCCATGGCTAATCACTGCCTCCCCTCCCCCCTGTCCCCTGCATGGCGGCGGCCTCTACCCCTGGCCTCCTCCCCCCCTCGCAAATGCATGGCCTCCTGCAGCCACGTGGCACGAGTGGACAGGTAATTTCCTCCCCCATCCCGGAGGGGGCGGGGGAGGACGGGGACGCCGCCCGTGTCCAAGCGTCACCAAAAACGTGGCTCACTCGCTTAGCAAGAAACTCACCGAGCACCTGTTGTGGGCCGGGCCGGGCGCTCCCATTGCCCTCACTCAGCGGACAGCATTTATTGAGCGCCTCTTGCATGCCGAGCCCTGTGCTGGGGGCGCGGCCGCCGGGGAGTCCTCAGCTTGGCGGGGGCAGCCCAGCGTGTCCCCCCAGCACCTGCCACTCAGAGCTTGGGGCGCTGACGGGAGGGCGGGGGACGCACTGGCGGCTGGGGCGAGGGGAGGCTTCCCGGAGGCTTCCCGGAGGAGGCGTCCGAGGAGGGCGGATGGAGAGAAAACAGGGGCGGAAGCCCCAGCGGTCAGGCTGCGCCCCCCGGGGTCATCTTATCGCAAGGTCCTTGCTCCGACGGGGCCTGGGGACCCCACAGACACAGGGCCGGGGCCTTCCTCCCACCTGCCCCCCTTCCCCTCCAGGGCGGACGGCAGAAGATGGTCCCTGGCGTCTCTCCCGTCTTCCGGCTACGGGACCAACACACCCAGCTCCACCCTCTCGGTACCTGCGGCCCTGCCCGGCGGGCGGACCAGACGGGCGGGCGGGCGCCGGTTGGGGCCGGGGCGCTCCTTTCCGTTTCTTTCGAGGTGCCGGGGAGTGGTGCAGCCGGCAAACATCCTGGCTGTCCCCTCCAGGCCCCCTTCTGGGAAGTGTAAAGGGCCCCAGAGAAGACCCAGCCCTGGCCCCAAAGAGCCCCCAGCCTGGAGGCCACAGACAGCCCTAGCCTGTGGGGTCAGGGCCTGGCCAGAGGGGGGCACTCAGGGCTGCCAAAGGGAGCGGTCAAGGAGGGCTTCCTGGAGGAGGGGGCATCAGAGGTGGGGTTTTGAGGGATGCCTAGGAGCCAGGCGGGAGGAAAGAATGTCACCATCTGATGGCCAGCAGGCAGCCTGGGGGCTGGGGGTGGCGTTGGCCGTGAGCTCATGGCTCTGGTCCTCCCCTCCCCCTCCCCCCCCTGTCAGTCAAGCTCATCCTCCCGGGAGCACCTCCACCAGCTTCCCTTCCAGCCCACGCCGGACGAGCTGCACTTCCTGTCCAAGCACTTCCGCAGCTCGGAGAGCGTGGCCGATGAGGACGGGGGCCGCTCCCCCCGCCTGCGGCCCCGGTCCCGCAGCCTCAGGTGGGCCTCGACCTCGGGCTGCCCTGGAGACCCAAACCGCCCCCACACCCTGCCTGTGACCCGGGCCTCTGACCTGGTGCCTCAGAGTCCCCTCCCCCGTCCCCCCTTCCCCCCTCACCAGGCTCAGTCTCAGGTCTCACCTGAAAACCAACCAACCCAGCCGGGCACGGTGGCTCACGCCTGTCATCCCAGCACTCTGGGAGGCCGAGGCGGGAGGATCGCTCGAGGTCAGGAGTTCGAGACCAGCCTGAGCAAGGGCGAAACTCCCATCTCTACTATAAATAGAAAGAAATTAATTGGCCGGCTAAAAACATATAGAAAAAATGAGCCGGGCATCGTGGTGCGTGCCTGTAGTCCCAGCTACCTGGGAGGCTGAGGCGGGAGGATCGCTCCAGGTCAGGAGTTCAAGACCAGCCTGAGCAAGAGCAAGACCCCCCCCCATCTCCACTAAAAATAGAAAGAAATTAATTGGCCAACTAAATATATATAGAAAAAATGAGCCGGGCATGGTGGCGCATGCCTGTAGTCCCAGCTGCTCGGGAGGCTGAGGCAGGAGGATCGCTTAGGCCCAGGAGTCGGAGGTTGCTGTGAGCGAGGCTAACACCACGGCACTCACTCTAGCCTGGGTGACAGAGCAAGACTCTGTCTCAAAAAATAAATAAATAAATAAGAAAATATTGTCAGTTATCGGTCGCCAGGAAGGAAGTAAAGTTAGAAAAAGATAAAAGTGTAAAATATAAATTAAAAATATAAAAAACAAGAAAATAAGAAAAGAAAACCAGCCAACCAGCCGTCCCCTTGCAGCCCGGGCCGCACGTCGGGGACCTTCGACAACGAGGTGGTCATGATGAATCACGTGTACCGCGAGCGGTTCCCCAAGGTGCGCGCCCGGCCCGGCCCCACCTCGCGCCGTCGGTCCGTCCGTCCGTGTCTGTCTTTCCCCGCCCGAGACCCGTCGGTCCACGGACGCCGTGCCCGCGCCCCCTCCCGCGCCACCCCCGCGTGCGCGTGCCGCCGCCCGCCGCCCTGACCCGGTCCCCGCCCGCAGGCCACGGCGCAGATGGAGGGCCGGCTGCGGGAGTTCCTGGCGGCCTACGCGCCCGGGGCGCGGCTGGCGCTGGCCGACGGCGTCCTGGGCTTCATCCACCACCAGATCGCCGAGCTGGCGCGCGACTGCCTGGCCAAGTCGGGCGAGGCCCTGGTCACCTCGCGCTACTTCCTGGAGATGCAGGAGAAGCTGGAGCGGCTGCTGCAGGACGTGCGTGGGGCGCGCGGGGCGCGGGGCGCGGGCGGGCCGAGCCGGGCCGTGGGTGACGCGGCCGTCTGCCTCCCCCAGGCGCGCGAGCGCTCGGACAGCGCCGAGGTCGGCTTCATCGTGCAGCTGGTGCGCAAGCTGCTCATCGTCATCGCGCGGACCGCGCGGCTGCTCGAGTGCCTGGTGGGTCCCTCTCGGCGGCGGGGCGGCGACAGCGCCCGCGCGGGTGCCCCCAACCCCGCCAGGGACAGCGCGCACGCGGGTGCCCCCACCCCCGCCGGGGACAGCGCGCACGCGGGTGCCCCCACCCCCGCCGGGGACAGCGCGCACGCGGGTGCCCCCGCCCCCCGCCCCCCACCCCCACCGGGGACAGTGCGCACGCGGGTCCCCCGTCTCCCAGCCCGCCCCGCGGCGACAGCGCACACGCGGGTGCCCCCAACCCCGCCGGCGACAACGTACATGCGGGTGACCCCGGGCTGGCGACAGCGCCCACGTGGGTTCCCACGCCGGCGACAGAGTGCACGCGGGTGTCCCCCTGGGCCTGCGACAGTGCCCGCGCGGGTGCCCCCACCCCCTCCAGGGACAGTGCCCACGCGGGTACCCCCACCCCCTCCGGTGACAGCGCGCACGCAGGTGTCCCCCCTGGGCTGGCGACGGTGCCCACGCAGGTGACCCCGGGCCGGATGGGCGTCCCCCGGGAAGGCACGGTAGCTGCAGCCGGTGGCAAGGACGGGGCAGGGCGGGGGTGGTGGGCGCAGAGGCGGGACCGGCCCGCGGGCTGACCAGAGCCCCTCGGCCCCCAGGAGTTCGACCCCGAGGAGTTCTACCACCTGCTGGAGGCGGCCGAGGGCCAGGCCCGCGAGGGCCACGGCATCAAGACGGACCTGCCCCGCTACATCATCGGGCAGCTGGGCCTGGCCAAGGACCCGCTCGAGGGTGAGCCGGTGGCGGCCGGGTTCCAGGCTGAGCCGGGCGACTCCAGGGCCCTGCCCTTGGCCGCCTGCCGGAAACGCCCAAGATTCCCGGGGTCGGGAGGTGGCTGCCAGCATCCCCAAATGCCGCCCCTAGATGGCCAGGGTGCCTGGGAGACCCATGGCCTTTCGAGAAGGTTCCTCGGGGGCTGCTTAGTCCAGCCTCCCGGGCTTGGCTGGGGAGACCCTGCATTTCCCGGCCCAGGACGAGCCCTTGCAGGATGACGGAGGGGAGGCCGGGAGGCCCCTTGCGAGGCTCTGCGCTTGTCTTGCAGAGATGGTACCACTGAGTCACCTTGACGAAGGACAGCCCCCAGACCCCGAGTCCCCAGAGGTACGTGGCAGGGCCCTGGGGCCCCACCTGTCTTGTTCTTTCTAGGCCCGACCAGGTGGCCACGGGGAGGGCTGGGCTTGCCAAGGTGTTGCATGCAGTAGGCACTTAATAAACACCTGTGGCTTTGGGGGCACCCTGGCAATGCCAGGCAGGACAGCCTCACGTTGGAGGTCGGGCGGGGCAGTGCCGGAGGGGGCACTGGCAAGGTGGGTTTTGAAGGACGTGTAGGAGTTTGCCGGGAGGAGGGCACAGCTTGAGCCAACAGCCTCAGGAACTCGGAAGCCGGGCTGGAGAAGTCCGCACAGGGGAAGCCGGGGCCGGCTCTGCCGTGGGCGGGACCCTGAGCCCTTCCTGTCCCCACCCCCACCCAGAGCCGTGCCCTGGTCGGCCAGTCGAGGAGGAAGCCATGTGAGAGCGACTTCGAAACCATCAAACTCATCAGCAACGGGGCCTACGGGTGAGTCTACCGTGGTCCGTGGGCCCATTTCTCAGAGGGGATGGCCGAGGCCCGGGCAGCCCTTTGGCCAACTCCGCCCCGGCACGGTTCACACGTTCTCAGCTGAACGTGCAGCCAGGGAGACTGATGAGTTTGGTGGCCGAACGCTTTATTTTTTTTTTGAGACAGAGTCTCGCTTTCTTGCCCGGGCTAGAGTGAGTGCCGTGGCGTCAGCCTCGCTCACAGCAACCTCAGATTCCTGGACTCAAACAATCCTCCTGCCTCGGCCTCCGAAGTAGCTGGGACTACAGGCATGCGCCACCACGCCCGGCTAATTTTTACATATATATATATATTTTTAGTTGGCCAATTAATTTATTTCTGTTTATAGTAGAGACGGGGTCTCGCTCTTGCTCAGGCTGGTCTCGAACTCCTGACCTCGAGCAGCGATCCTCCCGCCTCGGCCTCCCTGAGTGCTGGGATGACAGGCGTGAGCCACCGCGCTCCGCCGCCGGCCGCCGGCTTTTGAGCTGAGGGTCTCAGCCTGCGGTGGTGCAATGCACAACCCAGGCACATACCTGGGGCCGTTTGGGGCTCGTTTCTGTGGCACCAGGGGCCGCTGGGGCTGCTTTGGGGGAGCGCCGGGGAGGACACGTCAGGTCCCAGCAAGCGCCGCCCCCCCGCAGGGCCGTCTACCTGGTGCGGCACCAGGACACCCGGCAGCGCTTCGCCATGAAGAAGATCAACAAGCAGAACCTGATCTTGCGCAACCAGATCCAGCAGGTGTTCGTGGAGCGCGACATCCTCACCTTCGCGGAGAACCCCTTCGTGGTCGGCATGTTCTGCTCCTTCGAGACGCGCCGCCACCTGTGCATGGTCATGGAGTACGTGGAAGGTGCGGCGCCGGGGCCCGCGCCCCGTGGCTGGCGGGGAGCTCACGCCTCCGCGCCTGGGGGAAAGTCTCCCGGGACGGAGCCGAGGTCTGCGGGGTCCTCCGGGGAGAGCCCCCGAGCTGGTCGGGGAAGCCCGGGGGACCCCAGAGGGGGGCAGGGGGCCCTGCGGGGGGGGGGGCGATGGGGGGTCGTCTAGATGTGACTGCAGTTGGGAGCCTTGGGGGTAAGGGAGGGAGGGACGGCCCGGGCTCGGGGCTGAGGGGGGCCCAGGGCTGGGGGAGGGTCTAGACGGGACTGCAGATGGGAGCCTGAGGGGTAAGGGACAGAGGGACGGCACAGGCAGGGGGCCCAGCCACGGGGTGGCTCCGGGCAGAGGGTCAGGGAGCTGGGGGGGCTCGGGGCTGGGGCGTTCAGGGCTGAGGGTGCTGGGGCTGGGGGTGCTCGGGGCTGGGGGCACTCAGGGCTGGGGGTGCTCGGGGCTGGGGGCACTCAGGGCTGGGGGTGCTCGGCGCTGGGGGGTGCTCGGCGCTGGGCGGTGCTCGGCGCTGGGGGGTGCGGGGCTGGGGGGCTCGGCGCTGGGAGGGGGCTCGGGTCTGGGGGGGCCGGGGCTGGGGGGTGCTCAGCGCTGGGGGTGCTCGGCGCTGGGAGGGGGGCCCGGGGCTGGGGGTCCCGGGCTGGGGGGGTCTAGACGGAACTGCAGATGGGAGCCTGGGGGCACGGGAGGGAGGGTCCACCGAGGCAGGGGGCCGGCGGGCAGAGGCCTCTGCTGGCTGTGACTCGCCGCCCCGTCCCAGGCGGGGACTGCGCCACGCTCCTGAAGAACATGGGCCCGCTGCCGGTGGACATGGCCCGCATGTACTTCGCCGAGACGGTGCTGGCGCTCGAGTACCTGCACAACTACGGCATCGTGCACCGCGACCTCAAGCCCGACAAGTGAGCGGGGCGCGGGGGGGCGGGGCCACGGGGAGGGCGGGGCCGTGGGGAGGGCGGGGCTGCGGGGAGGGCGGGGCGCAGGGAGGGCGGGGCTGGGGGAGGGCGGGGCGCGGGGAGGGCGGGGCCGCGGGGAGGGCGGGGTGCAGCGGGTGGGGCGGGGCGCAGGGAGGCGGGCTGTGGGGAGGCGAGCCGTGGGGAGGGCGGCGGATGTGGGGAGGCGGGGCGCGGGGAGGGCGGGGCCGCGGGGAGGGCGGGGTGCAGCGGGTGGGGCGGGGCCCAGACAGGCTCGGGGGCGGGGCCTCCCGGCGGGCCAATCACCGCTCAGGAGCCCCTCCCGGCGGGAAGGCAGGGGGTGTGCGCGTGCGCAACACCTCGTGCGTGCAGAGAGGCGAGGACAGCGGGCACTTGCTAGGCCTCTCCCCCACGCAGGAGGAGGCCATGCTGCCCGTCAAGGGGGAGGGATGTGCACTTAAGGTGCGCCGACTGTCTGCAGGGGGCGGCTGTGCACTCAGCTGCTCCTGCACGAGGGGAGAGAACGTGCACTTAGGAGGCGCCGGCTGTGTGCAGGGAGTAGCGTCACACACTCTGCGAGACCTTGCATGTGAAGGAAGTGACTGTGCACGTCTTGAGCACCTGCTGTGTGCCAGGGCAGGGAAGAAAAGGAAGAGAACATGTTGGCTGGGAGCCTTAGGGTGGATTGAGTAAGCACCTACTGCATGCCAGACCCTCCATGGGTGACAGGGGAGACACAGGGCTGTCTGCTTTGTTAACCCCTCTGTGATTTTCAAAGCACTCACCCCTGCATTTGACGAGCACCTGCTGTGTACAGAAGAGGGGGTTGCCCATTGATTGAGCGCCCCCTGGATACACGGCAGGGACCGCACGCTTCTCAGACGCCTGCCGTGTGCAGACGTGAGCCCGAGCGTTAGGAGCCGTGCGTTGTGGTCGGGGCGTTTTGCAGTTTGCAAGTGGCTTAGAAAACGGACATGTATTTGGCCCCTGCTGCATACCTTGGCCTGTGCTGGGTCCTCCAAGGAACCCAGAGACAAGCATGAACAACTCCCCCCACATCGATGTTGGGTTTCTATGTCCCGGTCTTTCGGTCGGTGTGCATCTATCGGGCACCAGCTGTGTGCAAGGTGTGCAGACAGCTACTGCGCAGTGGCTGTGTGCCAGGCCCAGAGCGCTGGAGCCGGTTTATTCTGTGGTTAGCATGCATTGAGCACTTACGGCATGCCAGGCACCGGGGCACTTTTCACCGAGGGAGGTGCAGAGACCTGTGACCCTCTGGCCTTTGGGGGGTCGTCTTGGGGTGGGGGGGGCCCGGGAGCAAGGACGGGGCCTTCTGAGTGTCCTGGGTCAGACCCCGAGGCCACTCCTGCCTGTGCGGAGCGCAGGACGCGGTGGTCTGCGCCCGGCCCCGGCCATTCGGCGAGGAACAGACGACCCTGGTGGGGGCTCGGAAAAAAATATCTTTTTCCTTTTCACTTTGGGAAGTTTCAGATGCGCCCGAAAGTCAGGGGACAGGTGTGTGCGCTTGCTAGAGCCGCCCGTGAGAAGGGCCACTCGCCGGGTGGCCCGAACAGCAGAAAGGCATTTTTTCACGGTTCTAGAAGTCCGGGCACAAGACCCAGTCTGCAGGCCCACGGGAGGGGTGTGTGCCCATCCCTCTCCTGGCTCCTGGTGGCTTGGCTGGCCGTGTCCCCCGCACCCCTGGCCGCCCGCTCCCCGCCCCCCCCCATGTGCAGCAAATCCCAGGCATCGTGTCATTTTGTCTGCAAAAAAGGAAAAAAAAATTTTTTTCAATAGATTTAGTCAGCATTCAAGAAATAAATACCTTTTATTATTTATTTATTTATTTATTTGAGACAGAGTCTCGCTCTGTCGCCCAGGCTAGAGTGAGTGCCGTGGCGTCAGCCTCGCTCACGGCAACCTCAGACTCCTGGGCTCAAGCGATCCTCCTGCCTCAGCCTCCCGAGTAGCTGGGACTACAGGCATGCGCCTCCATGCCTGGCTAATTTTTTCTATATGCTTTTAGTTGGCCAATTGATTTCTTTGTATGTTTAGTAGAGACGGGGTCTCGCTCTTGCTCAGGCTGGTCTTGAACTCCTGAGCTCAAACAATCCTCCCGCCTCGGCCTCCCAGAGTGCCAGGATCACAGGCGTGAGCCGCCGCGCCCGGCCCCTATTTTATTATTATTATTATTTGTAGAGATAAGGTCCTGCTCTGTCGCCCAGGCTGCAGTGCAGTGGTGTGGTCATAGCTCCCTGCAGCCTGGGCTTGAGCAGTCCTTCTGCCTCAGCCCCCCAAGTCGCCGGGACCAGCAGCTGAATGTTTTGTTTTGTTTTGTTTTTTGAGACAGAGTCTCACTCTGTCACCCAGGCTAGAGTGAGTGCCGTGGTCAGCCACGCTCACAGCAACCTCAATCTCCGGGGCTCAGCGATCCTCCTGCCTCAGCCTCCCGAGTAGCTGGGACTACAGGCATGCGCCACCATGCCCTGCTAATTTTTTCTATATGCTTTTAGTTGGCCAATTGATTTCTTTGTATGTTTAGTAGAGACGGGGTCTCGCTCTTGCTCAGGCTGGTCTTGAACTCCTGAGCTCAAACAATCCGCCCGCCTCGGCCTCCCAGAGTGCCAGGATCACAGGCGTGAGCCACCACGCCCGGCCCGGCTGAATGTTTTTTAGACAGTGGAAGCCCCGTAGAAGCCCAAGAAATATTGGTGGTGGTAGCAGTGGAAGGCCCCAGGCCTGCTACGGCGAAGGCCTGCGTTTGGAAGTTGCTGGCAGCTACACAAGCCTGTGCACACAGCCGTTGCTCAAGATGCATTGCTTTAAAAAAAAAAAAAATGGTGGCTATGCATTTAGTTAAGTGCACAGAACTCTTTCTGTACACAGCTGAGGTAAGCAGCAGGTGCTAAATAAATGCTTCTTTAAACAATGGCTGTGCGTGACGGATGCTCCAGGAATTCGTGTTTGTGCAGCAGGTGAACTCAGGAGGTGCACGGAAATGCGGCTTCAGAAAGCTGGCCGTGTGATTCTGTCGCACAGCCGGACACCTAGGGCAGGGGTCCTCAAACTTCTCAAACGGGGGGCCGGTTCTCAGAGCGCGGGGCAGTGCGGCGCACACTCCACCCGAGCCCACGGCGGGCCTGGGTCTCGCTCTGTCACCCCAGGCTGGAGCGCAGAGGCCTCATCAGGGCTCGCTGCAGGCCTCCAACTCCTGGGCCCAAGCGATCCTCCTGCCTCGGCCTCCCGGGGTGCTCGGGTTACAGGCGTGAGCCGCCGCGCCTGTGCTTTCCGATCCCCTCCTGGGGTGGGGTCAGGCTGCCCTGGCCGGACCCCGGCCTGGCTCAGGGGGGGGAGTCAAGGTCAGGGCTGCAGGAGCGGCCAGGTGCCCCCGCCACACACACCTGGGCCCCCCGGCCCTGAGCGCGCCCCCCCTCCCTTCCCCCGCCTGCCCACAGCCTGCTCATCACCTCGCTCGGCCACATCAAGCTGACCGACTTCGGCCTGTCCAAGATCGGGCTCATGAGCATGGCCACCAACCTGTACGAGGGCCACATCGAGAAGGACGCCCGGGAGTTTGTGGACAAGCAGGTGGGCGGCCCCGGGCGTGCAGAGGCCTGCACCCCCCGCGTGTGCGTGTGCGTGTGTGTGGGGTCTTTATAATCCCACCCAGCCCTTCCTCCCAGGCTGGCCCCAGCCTCCCCATCCCTCCCGGGGGTCTCTCCCCCCGGGCGGGGCGTTGGGGGGAGGGGCCGGCCTCAGTTTCCCCATGCCACCCGGTGCAGGTGTGTGGGACCCCGGAGTACATCGCCCCCGAGGTCATCTTCCGCCAGGGCTACGGCAAGCCGGTGGACTGGTGGGCCATGGGCGTCATCCTGTACGAGTTCCTGGTGGGCTGCGTGCCCTTCTTCGGGGACACGCCCGAGGAGCTGTTCGGGCAGGTGGTCAGCGGTGAGTCGCCGCCCGGCCCTCGGGGCTCCCCCTGGCCCCCTGCTTTGCTCTCCGGGCGGGGAGAGACGCGGCAGGAAGAGGGAGGCGGTCGGGTGCTGGGGGGAGAGCAGCGAGGGCGGCCGTGTTAACGGGGGCGTGGAGACCCCACTGAGGGCACAGGTGGGGTCCGGTACGTAGGCGCAGGTGGGGCCCAGGTGGGGGGCTCCCTCAGGACCCTGGGGCCCAGGGAACGGAGGGAGGGGATAGGCCCTGACGTGGACGAGAGTTCTACTTGGGGAGCTACATGGGAGGAGGGGGCTTGGAGCTGGGGTTTTGAAGGGTGCATAGGAGTTCACAAGGAATAGCACAAGACCTTGAGGGCACGGCAGATAGCTCGGTCCGGTGCTCACAGGGGTCACTGAGGCCGGGTAAGTCTCAGACCTGCAGGGACGGGGGGAGCCGCAGAGAGGGAGGCGGGAAGGTGCCCCGGGCAGAGGGCACAGCCGGGGTGGAGGCTGGGAGGTGGGAGCCTGGGCTGTCGGGGGAGTGGACGAGGCCGACGGGAGTGAGCGAGCGGAGGTGACGGAAGGTGCTGGAAAGGGCTTCCCCTGCCTCCTCACTCCCTCCCCTCGCTTTAGATGAGATCATGTGGCCAGAGGGAGACGAGGCCCTTCCAGCTGACGCCCAAGACCTCATCACCAGGCTGCTCCGGCAGAGCCCGATGGACCGACTGGGGACCGGTACGTAGGCATAGGTGGGGCCCAGCGGGGGGGACCCCCGGGGCCCAGGGAAGAGAGGGCGGGATAGGCCCTGCCGCAGACAAGAGTTCTACCTGGGAAGCTACGTGGAGGAGGGGGCCTTGGAGCTGGGGTTCTGACGGATGCATAGGAGTTCACCAGGGATAGCACAAGACCTTGCTTGAGGGCACGGCCGATGGCTCCGTCCGGCGCTCACAGGGGCCACCGAGGCCGAGTAAGTCTGAGTAGTGACGGGGGAGCCCGCGGGAAGTCATCAAGGGCTGTGTCCAGAGGTCCTCCAAGGCCGGCCCTCCAGGTTTCTGGCCTCCTGGCAGATAGCTGAGGGACTGTTTGAGACGCACGCGGCCACGCGCTAGGCAGCCACCGGGGGTCACGTTGGTGTCTGAGGCAAGAGTAGGTGGGGGGCCGGGGTTGGGGACCAGCCACCTGCCGCCCGGTGGGGTGGAAGCGCCGGAGAAGGGCCCGGGAGGGAAGCGGCCGCCGGTGCCCCTGGGGCTCTTCCCCCCCGTGGGGGGCGCTGGGGGGGCAGGGCGGCCGGGGCTCAGCCGGGCGTGTCCGCAGGCGGCACCCACGAGGTGAAGCAGCACCCCTTCTTCCTGGCCCTGGACTGGGCGGGGCTCCTGCGGCACAAGGCGGAGTTCGTGCCCCAGCTGGAGGCCGAGGACGACACCAGCTACTTCGACAGTAAGCGGCCGCGGGCGGGAGACAGACACGGGCAGCGCGCGTGGGGCCCCGGCCCCGGGGCGGAGGCACCGTCTGGGAGCGTCCCGAGTCCCCAGCGCTTCCGGGGATCGCGGGCAGGTCTGGCCGCTGTGGGTCCCAGAAGGGGAAACCGAGGCAGCGGATGTGGCAGACCCTCCCCTGATGCTGCAGGTGGCCCAGCCCTGACCAGGCACGAGCCCGGTCACCCGGGAGAGTCTGGGCCGCCCCCGAGATCAGCTTTCGGGGCAGGGTCCTGGCAGGGCTGGGGTCACCGGGCTCCCGTGACCCCTGGTCCCCCCGGGGGTGAGGCCCGAGCGTTCTGGTGCCTCCTGCAGAGCTTGCCGCTCGCTGGAGGCCTTCCGTTTTGTTGTGTTTTTTTTTTTTTTTTGGAGACAGAGTCTGACTCTCTGTCGTCCGGGCTAGAGTGAGTGCCGTGGCGTCAGCCTCGCTCACAGCAACCTCAAACTCCTGGGCTCAAACAATCCTCCTGCCTCAGCCTCCACCAGAGTAGCTGGGACTACAGGCATGCACCACCGTGCCTGGCTCATTTTTTCTATATATATTAGTTGGCCAATTAATTTCTTTCTATTTTGAGTAGAGACGGGGTCTCGCTCTTGCTCTGGTCTCAAACTCCTGACCTTGAGCAATCCTCCCGCCTCGGCCTCCCAGAGTGCCAGGATCCCAGGCGTGAGCCACCGCGCAGGGCCTGGAGGTCCTCTCTGAGCTTCTGTGTCCTTCCCCGTAAGAGGGGACATCCCTCACGATTGGGGTGCAGTCGCGCCTCACTCTGCGGCACCGGTTCAGGCATTCGCGGAGGCGCAGAGACCAGAACCGCCCGCGCCCGCGGTCCCCCGCGCTTGGGGACGGACGACACCGGCTGGCATTTATTCCCAGACACCTGCTCCGCCTGCCCCGTCCCTGCACACAGCAGGCCCCGCCCCGCCCTTGGGCACTGCGGCGCCGCCACCCCGGGGCCACTCGGGCGTCGTGGGGGACCCCGGCACACACCTGTCCCGCTTCCGTCCCGCAGCGCGCTCGGAACGCTACCGCCACCTGGGCTCCGAGGAGGACGAGACCAACGACGAGGAGTCGTCCACGGAGATCCCGCAGTTCTCGTCCTGCTCGCACCGCTTCAGCAAGGTGAGCCGCCGGCCCGCCACCTGCGCGCCCGGGACGGGACTTGCGCCCGCCGAGCCAACGGTTGCTCGGTTTCGCGCGCGCGGATGCTCCGGTTCGGGGCGGCGCGGTTTGCTCGGATTTTTTTCCCGGACGCGAGTTGGCTTTCGGTTTCCCGGCTCCGGCGGTTGCTGCGGTTTTCCGGCGGCGCGGTCATGGCTCGGTCCGGCGGCGCGTGCTCCGGTTCGCCGGCGCGAGGTGCCTCGGTTTTTTCCCGGCGCGCGGCGGCCAGCGCGTTCCTT
>NC_033683.1:583169-635007 GCF_000165445.2 Microcebus murinus | reverse complement strand
TGGGTTTGGAGCCTGGGTTTGGGGTCTGGGTTTGGGGTCTGGGTTGGGGTCTGGGTTTGGAGCCTGGGTTTGGGGTCTGGGTTTGGGGCCTGGGTTTGGGGTCTGGATTTGAGGTCTGGGTTTGGGATCTGGGTTTGGGATCTGGGTTGGGGTCTGGGTTTGGGGTCTGGGTTTGGGGCCAGCGTGGCCACCCCGGTGGGGGGGACGGCCCCCCGGGGGCAGGGGGCGCCCTGCGAGGGAGTACTCCAGCCCCTCCCTGCTCCTTGCAGACGACGGCAGCGGCGGCCCCCTCATGAGCCCCCTGTCCCCGCGCTCGCTCTCCTCGAACCCGTCGTCGCGCGACTCCTCGCCCAGCCGCGACCCGTCCCCCGTGTGCGGCAGCCTGCGGCCCCCCATCGTCATCCACAGCTCGGGCAAGAAGTACGGCTTCAGCCTGCGCGCCATCCGCGTCTACATGGGCGACAGCGACGTCTACACGGTGCACCACGTCGTCTGGGTGAGCGGGGCGCAGCGGGCGCAGCAGGGACCTGGGTTCGAGTGCGGCTCTGCCCAGGCCCAAGTCCCTTCCTTCTCAGAGCCGCGTTTCGGCCCGGCTGGGGCCACGTGGTCCTGCTCGTGGTCGGGGAGGTCGGGTGAGAGACAGCGGCCGACAGACAGACAGACAGACAGAGACCCTGAGTGCACACTAAGCTCCCAGCTCCGTTCAGGGCACGATGGGCACCTGACCCCTAGCGCCAGGGTGCCAGTGCCCCCGCCAGGCCCGGCCCCTGCCCACTGCGCTCCCTAAACAGCCCCCAAGGTCAGGGAAACTGAGGCAGCAGTTTGCTGGGGGGCCCCCCCGCAGCCCAGCCGGCCGGGCAGGGGTCCCGGATGCGGGCGGGCCTGGGACTCAGCGCGCCCCCGCCCGCAGAGCGTGGAGGAGGGAAGCCCCGCGCAGGAGGCGGGCCTGCGCGCCGGCGACCTCATCACGCACATCAACGGCGAGTCGGTGCTGGGGCTGGTGCACATGGACGTGGTCGAGCTGCTGCTGAAGGTGGGCCCCGCGCCCGTCCCGCGGCCGGGGGAGGGGCGCGTCCCCGGGGGTGGGGGGGTGGGTCCCCGCCGGCCCGCGGAGAGGGCGCACGGCGACCCGCGCTCCCTCCCGCCCGCCCGCAGAGCGGCAGCAAGATCTCGCTGCGGACCACGGCCCTGGAGAACACGTCCATCAAGGTGGGCCCCGCGCGCAAGAGCGTGGCCAAGGGCCGCATGGCGCGCAGGAGCAAGCGCAGCCGCCGGCGCGAGACCCAGGACCGGTGAGCGGCGGGGGCGCGGGGGTGGGGCGGGGCTTGGCGAGATGGGGCGGAGCTTGGTAGGGGGCGGGGCTTGGCGGGCCGCAGGGGGCGGGGTTTAGCGGGACAAGGGGGAGAGGCTTGGCAGGACCCGAGCTGGGCTTTGGTAGGATGGGAGGGGTAGGGCGGGGCTTGGCAGGACAGGGATGGGGCGGGGCTTTACGCGGTGGGGCGGGGCTTGGTAGGGGCGGGGCTTAGCGAGATGCGGGGAGGGGCGGGGCTTGGTCGGGGCAGGGCTTGGTGGGAGGAGGGCGGGCCTTGGCAGGACGTGTGAGGGGGGGGGGCGGGGCTTAGCGCAGACACCAGGGAGGGGTGGGGCAGGGCTTGACAGGACAGGCCGAGAGCTTGGCAGGGGCGGGGCTTAGCGAGACGTTGTGGGGCAGGGCTCGACAGGACGGCGGCACCTTGGCGGATGGGCGGTGGCTTAGCGAGATGTGGGGCAGGCTTGACAGGACGGGGGTGTTGGTTAGTGTGGGAGGGCGGCTTTGGTAGGGGCGGCAGGGCTTGGTGGGAGGAGGGGCGGGCCTTGGTCAGGACGGCGCGGGGGGGGCGGGGCTTACGAGATCACCCCAGGGGAGGGTGGGGCAGGGCTTGACAGGACGGGGCGGAGCTTGGCAGAGGCTCGGGTGTTCTTAGCGAAGACATGGGGAGGGCCTTTGATCCAGGACGGGCTTTGGATTAAGCTGTGGGGAGGGGTGGGGCTTTTGGTAGGGCGCAGGCTTGGTGGAGAGGGCGGGGCTCGCGGGACGCTGCCGGGAGGGGGCGGGCGGAGGATTGGACGCGCGGGGCTGCGGGGCGGGCTTGGCGGGAGGGGCGGGCCCGGGGCTTGGCGGGAGGGGCGGGGCGGGGCGGGGGCTGGGATCCGAATCCCCGCGGTTTTCTCCCCAGGCGGAAGTCGCTCTTCAAAAAGATCTCCAAGCAGTCGTCCGTGCTGCACACCAGCCGCAGCTTCTCTTCGGGGCTGCACCACTCGCTGTCGTCCAGCGAGAGCCTGCCCGGCTCGCCCACGCACAGCCTGTCCCCCAGCCCCACCACGCCCTGCCGCAGCCCAGCCCCCGACGCCCCCGCAGGTGGGTGCGCGCCGTGCGGGCGCCCCGGGAGCCAGGGCTGGGGACAGGGAGGTGACCGCGAGGGCCTTCTCGGCCTCCTGGAGTCCGAAAGGCAACCGGGGCTGGTCAGAGGGAGGCGCAGGGGCAGGAAGGGCGGGCCCAGCCGTGGGAACGTTGTGAGCAGCCGCCCCCCTCCCCCGAGAGGCAGGAGGGGCCTGGAGGCTCAGAAGGGTCTGGTGGGCTTTGAGGAATGAATCGGGCCAGAGCTTGGGCTTAAATTAGGGGGCTTTAGGGAGCCATGGAGGGTGCGTGAGGGAGGACATGGTTTGAACCTCGGAAAGATCATTCCGGGACGGGAAAGGATGGTGATTTGGCCTGACCTCAAGGGTCCCCAGCCTGCAAGAGACAGCCAGCCACAGGGTTAGGCTCAGGCTGCAGAGAGGGACAGGCTAGGGCAATTCAGAGGGAAGGCTTCCTGGAGGATGGGGCATAGGAGCTGGGGCTTTGATGGATGAGTAGGAGTTCACCAGATCTACGCCAAGGCAACGGCCCTGGGCAGGAGGCAGAAAAGCCAAGCACTGACCCCTGCCTGTCGCCCGCAGACACCGCATCGCCACCCAGCGCATCCCCAAGCTCCAGCAGCCCCGCCTCTCCGGCCGCCGCCGGCCACACCCGCCCCAGCTCCCTGCACGGCCTCGCCGCCAAGCTCGGGCCACCCCGCCCCAAAACCGGCCGTCGCAAGTCCACCAGCAGCATCCCGCCGTCCCCGTTGGCCTGCCCGCCCGTGTCCGCGCCCCCTCCGCGCTCGCCCTCGCCCCTGCCCGGGCACCCGCCCGCACCCGCGCGCTCCCCGCGGCTGCGCCGGGGCCAGTCGGCCGACAAGCTGGGCACGGGCGAGCGGCCGGACGCCGAGCTGGTGGTCATGCGGCGGCTGCACCTGTCCGAGCGCCGGGACTCCTTCAAGAAGCAGGAGGCCGTGCAAGAGGTGAGCTTCGACGAGCCGCTCGAGGAGGCCGCCGGGCCTCCCGCCTCGGTGCCGCAGATCGCCGTGCAGGGCGCCGAAGCCGCGCCGGGACCCGCCGGGAGAGACTGACCCCTCCCTCCGCACCCGGCCTCTTCCCGGCCTCCGCGTGCTTCCCGTGCCACGTCCGCTCCCCTGAGTCGCGCCTGGGTGGAGGCCGAGCCTCGGGCACGGCACGCCTGGAAGGTCACCGAGAAGCCACGTCCGTCCTGGCTGGGAAGCGGGGGGACAGCACCTCGCTCGCGTTCCGATGTAGGTCTGGGGCGTCCCAGGGGACAGGCGTGCGGGGCGAGGGGCCGCTGTAAATAGCAGCAAATCCCTGCAACTAATTTATTCCTTTTTGTAAGCGACAGGGGACCGAGCCGCCCCTGGGGACGCGCCCGCCCCGGGCACCGGGACCCCGTGCGCAGCCGCGGCCTCCCCGGGCCGTAAAGGGAGCGCTTTGGACGGGTCCTGCGCGTGTGTTTTCTAGTTTTTCTGTACCTTTTACGTTTTTCGTGTTACCTGAGCCCTTCCCCGACGCCCCGCCCTCGCCGCCAATGTGAGGGCATGAAGCCGAGCTTACCCGTGCGGGCCCCGCATGGCTGTGACTTGGACAGTCCCTAAGCGACCCGCCTCCCCCAAGGCCACTACCCACAGTCACACCTGCCGTCCCCCAGGCCGGCCTTGCTCCCTGGAGTCTGCCTCCGACCCTGCAGGCCTCGGCCTGGAGGCCTGGGTGTGGGGGCTGGGGCTTTGACGGATGAATAGGTGTTCGCCAGACCTAAGCAGAGGTGTCGCGCACTCCACGAGTGGGTGCTGGGACGCCCCAGGAGGCCCGGGCCTCACAGGGCGCTGCCGAGGCAGGAGAGGAGGGTCCCCCCCCCAATGAGGTTCCGCGTGTTCGAGGCCCGCCAGGCGAGCCCTCGACCGGGCAGTGTCCGAAACGCCCCCTCTCCGTGCGTCAGGAGCCCCTCTGGGGCAGAGGGAGGAAACCCAGTCGCACCCCGAGTTTGAATCTCAGCTTCACTGTGTGGCTCTGGGAAAACGGCTTTCCCACTCTGTGCCTCAGTTTCCTTGTGTTTACAAGACTAATCCCAACGACTGTGTATTAAGCGCCTACTGTGTGCCGAGCGCTTTTACTCGTGGCTTCTCCCTCAGCCAGCCGTGGGAAGGCGGGAGGCCGGGCGGCGAGGGCGAGGCCGGCCCCGCGATGGCCCGCGGAGAGCCGGGGCGGAATGGTGGCGCTGCCACCGAGGGGGCCTGAGCGCAGGGGCCGGCGTCGGGCGCAGCAGGCTCCAGCCCCAGCTCTGCCCACGGGCATGCTATGCTGGTGGCGGCCGGTGCGATCGCTTCGCCCCGCGGTGAGGGAGCTCTGCACGCCCACAGCCCGCTCTGCACCCTTTCCCGCGCCCCCTGCCCAGCGCCGCCTGCTGTTGCAGGGTAGACCGTGGCTGTGCATGACCTGCCCTGTCCTTCCATCCCGGAGCTGGCAGTGAATAAAAGCTCGTATTTACAAAGATGAAGTCCGATGTCTGGATTTGCGAGGGCTTGAGAAAGGGGTAAGGGGGGGGAGTGGGTTTTGAGGGCTGCGTAGGAGTTCGCCACCGAGGTTCTCCCTGATGCCCTTCTCCGGTTCTGGTGTCCCGCTAGCGCCGCCCTCCAAAGCTTCCTCCGGACACCCGTCTGGGGCCCAGAGCTACGTTAGTAACAAATTAAGTTGTGTCCACGCTGTGTCCATGCCACCCTGCCGTAAAACTTCGGCCCCGACCCGGCCCAGCTCAGGCCAAGCGCGACCCGTTACTTCCGGGGCTGCGCGCAGGCTCAGAAACGTCCCCGGCCGCGTCCCCGTCTCCGAGCGCCTTCGGCTGTTTCCGGAAACAATCTCCGGCATCCGGGCTCCCGCGGGCCCAGCCGCTCCCGGAGGCCACGCCCTGCTTCCGGACGCTGCGGGTTGCCACGGAGACGCCTTCACCCCTGGCTTTTCCCGGACCCCGGCTCGCCCGGCCGTCTCCCAAGAGGCTCAGCCTTCTGTGGCGAGCGCCCTCCTGTCCGCCGAGCGTCGGGTCGCGTCCGGTGCCCTCCGGAGCCGTCCGTGCCTCGGCGGCGTCCCGAAGCCGGCGGCCGCCTCCCGGTCGGAGCCCCCAAGGCTTCCATTTGCGACTGCGCACGCTCGGGTCTTTCCAGAAACGCTCCGCGCCCCCGGGGCTCCGCCGCTGTTCCCCAGCCCGGCGGTTGCCCGTTCGGCCATTTCCGGAGTCGCCGCGCGTCCCTACGCCCCGCCGAGCCGACGGCGCTCGGCCGTTCCCGGAAACGCTCGGCCGTCGCAGGGCGCGCTCGGGCGCTAGTCCCGCGGGATCACGTTCGGCTGTTTCCGGAGCCGCTCGGGCCCTCCCGCAGCTCTAGGCGCCGCCTCGGCCGCGGCGGCCCGGCCCGGCCCGAATGCGTTCGGGCGTTTCCGCCGGGGCCGGGCCGGGCCGCTCGGAACCGTGGCGGCGGCGGAGCCGGGGATCCCGCGGCTGCGGCGACGGCTGCCGCTGTGGGGCACTGGGCCGGGCTTCGGTCGGCGTGACCCGGCGGCCGCGGCGG
Organism: Microcebus murinus; assembly: GCF_000165445.2. Taxonomy (NCBI): domain Eukaryota; kingdom Metazoa; phylum Chordata; class Mammalia; order Primates; family Cheirogaleidae; genus Microcebus; species Microcebus murinus. The sequence goes on along the minus strand of NC_033683.1, from coordinate 629,041 downwards.
CGGCGCCGGACTAGTGAGTGCGGGACTGGCTCGGCGGGAGGGGCCGCGGTGCCCGGGTTGCGCCTGCGGCGGGGGCGGGCGGCGGCGGGCCGGGGCGCGGTCGGGGGCGGCGAAGGCGCGGGCGTCGCTGGACACGGCGCGCCGCCCGGACGCGCGGGGCCGAGCGGGCCGCGGTCGGTGGGCGGCGGGCGGCCGCGGCGCCTGCAGGCGGGGGGCTGCGGGGGGGCGGGGCGGGGCGGCGAGGCGCTGCGAGGGCATCATGGGTGGGACAGGTGGCGACCGCTTCGTTTTGGGACTGGGCCACAGTCTGCGGTGAGCGCGCGTCTGCGTGAGCGCGCAGGCCGGCGCCCCACCCCGGAGCCCGCGCCCGGCCTGCCCCGCCCCCCGCCGGCCGTCCGCGGGGCGCGATGCCCGGGCGCGCTCACCGGCGCGCGCGCGCGCGCGCGGACGAGTGCGCACGGGGGCGGGCAGATCCCGGCCGCCGGTTTCCCGGGCAGCCCCTCTCCGGGCCTCAGTTTCCCCACCTGTAGAATGGAGGCGACAGGGGCCGGGGAGTGGGTCAGTCGGGGCGCCCGGGAATGTGGAGCCCCTGCTCGCTGCCCGGACACCGACTGGGGCCCGAATGAGGTCCAGGCGCTCCCCTGGCCCTCGAGGGCCTTCGGAGGTGGCGTCTGTCTTACAGCCACCGAGCTCCCGGCAAGCGACTTCCCGCTGCCCAGCGCGCCCGCCTGCCCTCCGTGATGACCCCTCTCTGGGAAAGCGCACCCCGCCCCAGCCCGCCCTCGCGGGAGGCCTGAGCCCGCAGGGCTGGGCTGGGCAGGCGCTGTGCCGGCTCTGCCTCCCCAGGCTGGGGCTCCTGCCCCCGCCCTCCCCTCCGCCTTCTCTGGGCTCCTTGTCCTGCCCCGGGCTAAGGTCCCCGGTGGCTCTGCCCAGCCCCTCCTCCCTCCACGTTTTGCACCTACCGTGGGTCCCAGACTGAGCCAGGCTGGGGACACGAACACCTACCCCAGCCAACCCCCGGGTCCCCCACCACCACCTGCCTGCAGAGCTAGAGGGCCATTTGCTTGTGCCGGGCCCCTGCCTGGACGTCCTTCCCTACCCTTGCTCAGGGGGCCCGACCCCTCCACGGGGCTCCCAAGGTACGACGTGAAAGTGTCCCTCATTGCACCCTCCCCACTCTGGGTATAACCATCTGGCCGTGTGGCTGCTGCCCTGGAGTTGGGCGGATCTGGGTTTCATTCCTGGCTTCTTCCTGGCCCCCTGAGCGGCCCTACAGTTTCCCTGTAGGGCCTCAGTTTCCCCATCTCTCTAACAGGGGCGTTGAAGAGCTTGCTTACTCATCATGCTCAAGAGCAGGTTCTTGGGAACTCTGCTCCCAACAGCCCTAAGGGAGGGCTGTTAGTGCGCCCATTCTACAGATGGGGAAGCTGAGGCCCGGGAGGGCAGGGACTGGCCCAAAGGTCACCCAGCCATTCAGGGAATCCCACACCTGGATTTGGGCCCCTCTCTGTGCGAGGATTGGGGGGGGGCGGGCCCGCCTAACGCTGCGCTCCCCGCCTCTCTCGTCCCTAGGTCAGCGTCCTCGGCCAGTGGGCATGGTGGCGGCCTGCGCCCTCGCCTGGCGCAGCCAGAAGAGCCGCCGGCCGGGGGTGCCAATGGCTCCCCGCGTGAGGGAGTGAGCGGCGGCCCCCCCCCGCCCCCCGCCGATGGGGGTCGTAGCGGCCCAGGACTGAGGCCGCGCCGCCGACCGCCAGGTGACGCATGGTGCACGGAGTGACCAGCGGCCCTGCCAGGGTGATGGCAAGAGGGGCGTGAGCGGCCCTCGAGGTCACCTGTGACTGCTGCAGACACAGGTCCCAGCGCCCCCGGCCAGCCACCCGACCTTCCCGGCCACGCCCCCGGCGGCGGATGGGGCCGGTGGGGCCCCAAGGCGCCGCGTGACCCACCGTCCGGCCCGCGCCCCACCCCACCCAACCCGGCCATGGCGGGCGCCGAGGGCTTCCAGTACCGGGCGCTGTACCCGTTCCGCCGGGAGCGGCCCGAGGACCTGGAGCTGCTGCCGGGCGACGTGCTGGTGGTGAGCCGCGCGGCGCTGCAGGCGCTGGGCGTGGCCGAGGGCGGCGAGCGCTGCCCGCAGACCGTGGGCTGGATGCCCGGCCTCAACGAGCGCACGCGGCAGCGGGGCGACTTCCCCGGCACCTACGTGGAGTTCCTGGGGCCCGTGGCCCTGGCCCGGCCCGGCCCGCGCCCACGGGGCCCGCGCCCACTGCCCGCCAGGCCGCGCGACGGGCCCCTGAGCCAGGTGAGCAGCAGGCGGGAGCTCTGGAAACGGGGGTGGGCGGTCCCCTCAGACCCTCGGTCTCTTCTTCTTTACGGGGAGGCACTGGGACCCGTCCCAGGGGAGGGGGGATAGGCACCTCTGGTCGTTTGACAAGTGTTGAGGCTCGCTGTTGTCCAGGGCTGGGCTCAGCAGCACCTGCGCGTTGGGTGACTAGGCGGTGGCACACGCAGTGGGCACAGGGCAAAGGCTGTGCGGCGGGAACGCGGGAAGGAAACAAGGGCTGGGCCTCGGGGACTAGGAGGGCTGAATGTTGAAGACAACGGAGAGTGTTCAGTAGGATTCAGAGGCTCGACCTAGCTTCAGCCTGCATTTTGCAGGCTGGGTCCCTCAAAGAACGCCCTCTGAGGCCGGGCGCGGTGGCTCACGCCTGTGATCCCAGCTCTCTGGGAGGCTGAGGCGGGAGGATCGTTTGAGCTCAGGAGTTCACGACCAGCCTGAGCAAGAGCGAGACCCCGTCTCTACTATAAATAGAAAGAAATTAATTGGCCAACTAATATGTATATAGAAAACATTAGCCGGGCATGGTGGCGCGTGCCTGTGGTCCCAGCTACTTGGGAGGCTGAGGCAGGAGGATCGCTTGAGCCCAGGAGTTGGAGGTTGCTGTGAGCGAGGCTGATGCCACGGCACTCATTCTAGCCTGGGCAACAAAGCGAGACTCTGTCTCAAAAAAAAAAAAGAACGCCCTCTGTTACCCGGATTTCACCTGGCTTCCAAAGTGAGGGAGCCATAAAGAGGCAGGATGCTCAGTGGAGGCCGGGTGGCGCTGTGGGGCGTGAGGACCCCGAGTCCCTCCCCACAGACCCCCGGCCACCCCCACTGCCCAGGGCATGCTGGCAGTGGAGAATGGGGTCACCGCGTATGTGCAAGAATTGCTGAATGCTAGGCAGGGCGTGGGGGGTGCGGGTTCCAGCTGGGGAAACTGAGGCTCGGGTTGGGAGGAGGAGGCCGAGGGGGGCTGAGGTCCCTGCACGGCCTGGTCCGACAGTCTTGAGAGCAGACCGGGCGACTCTGCACTCGGGCAGCCACCCAGTGAGGCCAGGGCCCTGGGGGGTGCCAGGCCTGCCGTGTGCCAGGAGGCTGCCCAGAGCGGCCCCGGCGGGAGCCCGCAGCGTGGGGCAGGACACGGGCGGCCGGCGGCGGCGTCTGGCGTCTCCGCGCCTGTCCGGGCTCCCGGCCAGAGTCTGCCTCTGCCCCTGGTAACAGCCACCTGCCTGCCTGGCCTTTGTCCAGCCTCCACACACGTGGCCCAGCCCCACCCTCCAGACCTTCCAGGGCTCCGTGACCTCGCCCAGGGCCCGCCCTCGCCGGGCCTCGGTTTCCTCATCTGCACGCGGCAGCCATGGTCCCTTGGCACCTTAGTCCCTGGGCCACCCAGCAGGCCGAGCGGGGACCCCACGCCGCCGGGCCTCGGTTTCCTCATCTGCGCACGGCAGCCGTGTTCCCTTGGCACCTTAGTTCCTGGGCCACCCAGCAGGCCGAGCAGGGACCCCACGCCTCCGGGCCTCGGTTTCCTCATCTGCACACGGCAGCCGTGGTCCCTTGGCACCTTAGCCCTGCGACAGCCCCTGGGCTGCCCAGCGCGCCGAGCGGGGACCCCAAGCCGCAGGGCCTGCCCCGGCTGTGCACCCACAGGGAGGCGGGCTGTGCACCCACAGGGAGGCGGCTGCCTCTCGGAGCCCCGTCCCCCATCTGCGAAATGGGGGTGGCGCCTGTCCCCACGGGCCCTGCCTCCCCGCCCCGCGAACCAATCACAGGCACCTTTCAGGGCCGACTCTCCAGCTCGCAGGCCGGAGCCCTGCCCGCGTCCTGTCCCCTGCTGCCTTTCCTCCACCTGGCGCGGCACTCGGGGCGGCCCGCAGGCCCCGGCTTGCCCCCGCCGCGCGCCAGCGCGTCCTCGCCCAGGGCCAGAGTCGCCTCAGATGGTGGCTGTGCAGGCAGAGCGCGGCGGCACACGATGGGCCCTGTTGGGTGGGGAAGGAAGGGCCGGGAGGGCGCTGCGCCCCGAGCTTCTGGCGCCCGCTGCGGGGGGCTCAGGGTTTGCAAAAGAGGGGGCGCGGTTTTTCAGAAGCAAAAGGACTCAGGCAACGGGGAAAGGTCCTTGGAATGGGCCGTTCAGGTCCGCACAGGCGTGTTTTCCTTGTAGCCCTTTTCAACCGCTGTTGTGTTTGCCTCGAGAAGGGAGTGGGGATGCCCTCAGCCCGTTTTTCAGTTGAAGAAACCGAGGCCCAGAGAGGGCGGGTCCTGTGCCCGAGGTAGCACAGCAGGCCGTACGGTGCAGCCCAAAACCTGCTGCGTGAGTTTCAGCGGCTGCTGCAAGGAATCGCCACGAACCGGGTGGTTTCGAACAAGAGAAATGTGTCCCGTCCTGTTTCTGGAGGCCGGAGGGCCCCGACTTGGGGACCTTGCTCCCTCTGGTGGCGCCAGGGGAGGGACCTTCCTCGCTCTGTCCGGTTTTTTTTTTTTTTGAGACAGAGTCTCGCTCTGTTGCCCAGGCTAGAGTGAGTGCCGTGGCGTCAGCCTCGCTCACAGCAGCCTCAGACTCCTGGGCTCAAGCGATCCTCCTGCCTCAGCCTCCCGAGTAGCTGGGACTACAGGCGTGCGCCACCGCGCCCGGCTCATTTTTTCTATATATATTAGTTGGCCAATTAATTTCTTTCTATTTCTAGTAGAGACGGGGTCTCGCTCTTGCTCAGGCTGGTTTCGAACTCCTGACCTCGAGCGATCCACCCGCCTCGGCCTCCCAGAGAGCTACTGGCTGTCTCCTTAACGAGACACCCGCCGCAGGGTGTGCGGCCCACCCCCGACCCGGCCTCTCCTAGAGACCCTCACCTGCAGAGGCCCTCTTGCCAAACAAGGCCGCGGCCAGGGGCCCCGGGGTGGGGGCCTGCGCGGATCATTCGGAGGTGCGCCCTCCAGCCCTCGACACCGGGTCTCTAGTTTTGCGGACTCCGGGCACTTCAACCCAGAAAACCGTCTCCGGTCACTGCGGCCCAGGCCCTCTGGCCGCCTGGGCTGGGCCCTGCCTCCCGCCGCCCAGGCCGAGGCGCAGCCGGCAGCGAGAGGGGCTGGGGTCCTTCCAGAGACCCCACCAGTGCGCTGTGCCCCCCTGCCAGGCCTTGCCCTCCCCGACCTGCCGGAGCAGTTCTCCCCTCCCGATGCGGCCCCTCCTGTCCTGGTGAAGCTGGTGGAGGCCATTGAGCGGGCAGGTGAGCCCCTGCGTCCCCCTTGCTTGCCTCTAGGCACGGGCGGGTCACCCCCTCACCGGGCTGCATGGGAGGGGCCGCGCCTGGACGCGCTGGGCCTCCAGGTTGCGCGGGGAGGGCGAGGAGGGACCAGGCCACTGCACGCGCTGCTCCCCTGTCCCTTCCGAAGCGACACCGCGGGGCGCGCGCGTGGCCAGCCCAGGCCCCGCGGGGTCGGGGCAGCACTCGAGAGCCCGCTCACCTGTCCCCACTTGTCCCCCAGGGCTGGACGGCGAGCCCTACCACAGGCCGGAGCTGCCCGCCCCGCGCACAGGTTAGGGGCGGCATCCGGGGAAGGGGCGGGGAGGGCGGGCGGGCCCAGTGCGAGCCCGCGGGACGTGTCCCCTCGCCCGCAGACTGGTCCCTGAGCGACGTGGACCAGTGGGACGCGACGGCCCTGGCAGACGGCATCAAGGGCTTCCTGCTGGCTCTGCCCGCACCCCTCGTGACGCCCGAGGCCTCGGCCGAGGCGCGCCGGGCCCTGCGGGGTGAGCCTGGTGGGCAGCCCGGGTTGGGGGGCGGGCGGGCGGGCGGGCGGGCGCCCGGCTCACTGCCCGCCGTCTGTCCGCAGAGGCCGGGGGGCCCCTGGGGCCGCTGCTGGAGCCCCCGACGCTGCCGCTGCACCGCGCGCTCACGCTGCGCTTCCTGCTGCAGCACCTGGGCCGCGTGGCCCGCCGCGCCCCCGCCCTGGGCCCCGCGGTGCGGGGCGGCGCCACCTCGCGCCCGCTGCTGCTGCGCGCGCCGCCGCGCGCGCGATCGTCGCCCCGCCCGGGGCGGCGCGGACGGGGAGGGCGGGCCTGCCCCGGCGCGGAGGCGGGTTTCGGTGGATGTGCTTGTCGAGTGGCGGGCACTGGGCCATAAGAAAGGCTGTGGTGTGGCTGAGGCGGGCTGCTTGGAGTGGGGTGGGCCTGGCCATAACTGTTTGTCGGGGCGGGGCTTGCTCGTTGTTTTTTAGTGGGGGCCTGGGCCATAAGAAGGCTGTGTGTGTCTGGCTGGGGCGGGCTGCTTGAGGGGCGGGCCTGGCCATAAGAAGGCTGTGTGTGTCTGGCTGGGCGGGGCTTGCTCGGAGTGGGTGGGGCCTGGGCCATAAGAAGGCTGTGTGTGTCTGGCTGGGGCGGGGCTTGCTTGGAGTGGGCGGGGCCTGGGCCATAAGAAGGCTGTGTATGTCTGGCTGGGGCGGGGCTGTTCGGATGTCGGGGGCCTGGCCATAAGAAGGCTGTGTGTGTCTGGCTGGGGCGGGGCTTGTTCGGAGTGGGTGGGGCCGGCTATTAAGGAAGGGCTGGTGTCGTCTGTGCTGGGGCGGGGCTTGCTCGGAGTGGGCCGGCCTGGGCCATAAGAAGGGTGTGGACGTGGCCGAGGGCGGGACAGAACGGCCGGGCTGTGATGGAGAGGAAGCGAGAAGGGGAGGGGATATAGGGTAGGCACCTGGGTGCGGCCTGCACCTTCACTTCTGCTTACCCCCCCTCAGGTGCACTGCGTAAGTGTACGAGCATTTGCGGAGCGCTTACTGTATGTCCCTACACGGGAGTTGGCCTCTCACACCTGCCTGCGTCCCCTTCCCCTCCTCCCTGCGCATCCCTGCACGCAGACGCGCCCCTAGGTGCGCGGGCGCGTGCGGAATAGTGCGCATCGCGTGGGCGGGCAGGCCCTACCCGCTCGTCACCAAGCGCCCTTGCCCCCAGGAGCGAGCCCAACGCGGACTTTCCCGCGCTGCTGGTGGAGAAGCTGCTTCAGGAGCATTTGGAAGAGCAGGAGGTGGCGCCCCCAGGTGACCCCCCTTTGTAGTGTCGGCATTTCTTACCGCTCGGGGTCCGTGAATGCGGATTCCAGGGCCCTGCTGGTGTCGGTAGGCCTGGCTGCAGTGGGGGCGGCCACGGCTCACAGTCGGTGGTCAAGACGCATTTATTTTCCCGTCCCCCAGCGCTGCCGCCTAAGCCCTCCAAGGCGAAGCCGGCCCCCGCGGGCCTAGCCAATGGCGGGAGCCCGCCCTCCCTGCAAGACGCCGAGTGGTACTGGGGGGACATCTCCAGGTAGGGCTGCTGGCCTGGGGCCAGGGACCGAGGAGGCGCCACGGGTGGGCAGGGTCCCCAGGTGGCAGCCGCAGCCCCGCGTGTCCCCGCAGGGAGGAGGTGAACGAGAAGCTCCGGGACACGCCCGACGGCACCTTTCTGGTCCGGGACGCGTCCAGCAAGATCCAGGGGGAGTACACGCTGACCCTCAGGTGGGGGCCTGGCCCCGCGGGGAGGGGGGGGCAGGGCCAGAGGTCACAGAGACCAGGCGCTCAGAGGGCGTGGGAGGCGTGACTGGGGCCAGGTGTGGGCGCCCTGTGGGTGCCAACGCCCCCTGTCCCCGCTCCCTCCCCAGGAAAGGCGGGAACAACAAGCTGATCAAGGTCTTCCACCGCGACGGGCACTACGGCTTCTCGGAGCCGCTCACCTTCTGCTCCGTGGTGGACCTCATCAGCCACTACCGCCACGAGTCGCTGGCGCAGTACAACGCCAAGCTGGACACGCGGCTCCTCTACCCAGTGTCCAAGTACCAGCAGGTCCGTGCCGGGGTGGGCGCCGGGGAGGCCAGCGCGGGGGAGGCCGGCGCGGGGGAGGCCGGCGCCCGGGCCTCAGTGTCCCCCAGGAGGCCGCACGGCTCCCTGACGCCGCCGGGTGTCCCCAGGACCAGCTGGTCAAGGAGGACAGCGTGGAGGCGGTGGGCGCCCAGCTCAAGGTCTACCACCAGCAGTACCAGGACAAGAGCCCGAGTCGCCGCTCGTACGCGGAAGTCCACGCGCGCTCCCAGGTACCCGGGCCCGCAGGGGAACTGAGGCGGGGGTGCGCAGTCTCCGGGCGGCGCGCCGCCGCCCACCGGGGGCGCGCGATGGCACCGTTCCGGTGCGAGCCGGCCTGGGCCGGGGCTGCCCTCTGTGTGGGTTTTACATGCCGGGGAACGGCCGGGCGCGGTGGGCTCACGTCTGTACATCCTGGCTCGTGGGCTGCTGAGGCGGGAGGCTTGCCTCCGGTCAGGAGGTTCGACCCGCCTGAGCCCACAGAGCGAGACCACCGGCTCTACTCAAATGAAAGAAACATACTTGGCCAACTAATATATATAGAAAAAACTGAGCTGCGGCCCTGGTGGGCGCATGCCTGTCAAGTCCCGGCTACTCGGGCAGGCTGGGCACGGAGGAATCCGCTTGCAGGCCAGGGCAGTCCCTGAGGTTGCTGGTGAGCCGGGCCCTTGACGCCACGGCACTCCCTCTAGCCCGGAAACAGAGGCGAGACCTGTCTCAAAAAAAGAAAAAAAGGAAAAGAAAATAAAACGACATGGGAAGCCAGACCCCGGGGGGCCGTCTCAGGGGAGCCTCTGTCTCAGTCTGAGCCTCGGTTTCCCCTTCTGCAAAGCGGAGCCACGGACCTCGACTCCTCTGGTCAGAACGTCACTCGAATCATGTGACGTAGGCCTGGGGAGGTGGTCACGGGAAACGGGCATCTTCTACAACAGGGAGCCTTGTCACGCGGGGGCCGCGTTAATGAGCTGCTTTTGCAAGTGGGGAGGGCGCAGATTGGGACTGAACTTCCCGTCTCCGGCCCGGAGCCGCCCAGTCCCTCCACAGCGCCCAGGGGCGGGCTCCCCGTCCCCTTTCTCCTGGTGGGCTAGCCGAGGCTCTCGGTGGCCCAGACACCCGTTCAGGATCCGTTAGGAACACGGTGACCTCAGAAGTGGCTCAGGCCACCTCAGCCTCAGTTTCCGATAATAGTTCTTTGTGGGAGAGGGGGGTGCTTCTGGGAGGTCCTGCGGCGTGCGCTAATACATGGGAAGTACCTAGTGAACGTGGCGGCCGGGTTTATCGTCAGTCCTCGGCAGCGTCAACAGGGCCCGGTGGTTGGAGGTTCCCATGGCAAGATGTAAAAGGGGGAGGAGGTTTGGGTAGGGGTTTTTTTTTTTTTTTTTTTTGACAGAGTCTCCACTCTGTCGCCAGGCCTAGAGTGAGTGCCGTGGCGTCAAGCCCTCGCCACAAGCAACCTCAATCTCCCGGGGTTCAGCATCCTCCTGCCTCAGCCTCCCGAGTAGCTGGGACTACAGGCATGCGCCACCATGCCCGGCTCATTTTTTGTATATATATTTTTTTTTAGTTGGTCAATTAATTTCTTTCTATTTTTGGTAGAGACGGGGTCTCGCTCAGGCTGGTTTCGAACTCCTGACCTTGAGCAATCCTCCCGCCCCGGCCTCCCAGAGTGCTAGGATGACAGGCGTGAGCCACCACGCCGGCCGGGTAGTGGGGTTTTGAAGGCTGAATAGGAGTTCGTTTGGTGCAGCAGGAGTGAGAAGAATGACACTCTCAGTAGAAGGAACAGCTTGAACAGAGTCTCAACGTCAGAGTTGGGGTCTGCCTTCACCCCTCAGGAGGGACTTTTGGGGAGCGCCAGGAGGTGCTAAGATGCAGCCCCTCCCCCAGGAGCTACAGATGAAGCGCACAGCGATTGAGGCTTTCAACGAGACCATCAAGATCTTCGAAGAGCAGGGCCAGACGCAGGAGAAGTGCAGCAAGGAGTATCTAGAGCGCTTCCGGCGTGAGGGCAACGAGAAGGAGATGCAGAGGTGAGTCCGACCTGGCACAGTGCAGGCAGGGAAAGGGAGGAAACGGAGAGGGACAGCCGGCGTTCCTTCCCGGGGGGAAAAGGGTGGTCAGTTGTAGTGGGCTTTGCAGGATGAATAGGAGTTCGCCGGAAAGAGAGATCAGAGGAAACAGCACGTGTACAGGCTTAGAGACTGGAAGTGCACACAGGCTGGCACCAAGTAGGTCCCCAGGAAAACCCCCGGGGGCCACGCGAGGCCTCTGAGCTGCCCTCCCTCCCTCCCCGCAGGATCCTGCTGAACTCGGAGCGGCTCAAGTCCCGCATCGCGGAGATCCACGAGAGCCGCACGAAGCTGGAGCAGCAGCTGCGGGCTCAGGCCTCGGACAACCGGGAGATCGACAAGCGCATGAACAGCCTCAAGCCGGACCTCATGCAGCTGCGCAAGATCCGCGACCAGTACCTCGTGTGAGTGGCCACGCGGCCCCCGGCCCCTCCGCCGCCAGCCGGGCCGGGTCAGCCTCAGCTGACCGGTGTGGACGCCTGCTGAGCCGGCCGCAGCCTGGGCGCCAATCCCGCAGCGAGCCTCCTGGGACGCGCGCCGGGCTGCGCTGAGCAGCGCATCTGCGTTGGCTGCTCCAGCGCCTTCTGAGTCTTTCGAAGTTTGTCCTTTACAGCTCGGGAAACTGAGGCATGGAGCAGACAGCTGCCCTGTGCAGAGGCCAGCAGGGCCGTGCAGCCCGCAGGACTGGGCCCCCGGGGAAAGCAAGGCCTTGGCCCGGCTGGCGCACTCGGGGGCGGGGTCGTTAAGCGTTAGCAGAGGCAGAGAACCGGGGCGCAGGGCGGGGTCCCTGGCACAGGGTGGGAAGCCAGCCCTGGTCCCTAGGCCGGCCAGGTCACGATTGCCCCCTTGTGGCCACCAGGGGTATGGCGCCCAGAGCGCGCTCCTGGGGCAGCCCCCGCGTCCCCGTGGGCTGGGCGGCGCGAGCCCACCTTCCCTCTCCCGCCCAGGTGGCTCACCCAGAAAGGCGCCCGGCAGAAGAAAATCAACGAGTGGCTGGGGATCAAAAACGAGACTGAGGAGTGAGTGACCGCCTTGAGGGAGGCAGGGAGGGCTTCTCCGAGGAGGGGGCCATTTGGGGCGGGTTTTGAAGAACGCGTAGGAGTTTGCCACAGAGGGAGAGTTGTCCAGGCAGTTGGGGGGGGTGTGGGGGACCCTCAGATGCTGGCAGTGAGTGACCAGGCGTCCCCCCACGCGCCCCGCAGCCAGTACTCGCTCATGGAGGACGAGGACGACCTCCCGCACCACGAGGAGCGCACGTGGTACGTGGGCAAGATCAACCGCACGCAGGCGGAGGAGATGCTGAGCGGCAAGCGGGACGGCACCTTCCTCATCCGCGAGAGCAGCCAGCGCGGCTGCTACGCCTGCTCCGTGGTGTGAGTGCCGGCGGCTGGGGGCGGGCCCGCGTCCCTTCCGGAGCTCTCCGTGAGCGCATGCGCCAGGCCTGGGGAGGCGGCGGCGGCGAGGAGGGACCGTCGGGGCAGGCGAGGGGGCGGCCGCCTGACCTGCCCTCTCGCCGGCCCCCAGGGTGGACGGCGACACCAAGCACTGCGTCATCTACCGCACGGCCACCGGCTTCGGCTTCGCGGAGCCCTACAACCTGTACGGGTCGCTCAAGGAGCTGGTGCTGCACTACCAGCACGCGTCGCTCGTGCAGCACAACGACGCGCTCACCGTCACCCTCGCGCACCCCGTGCGCGCCCCGGGCCCCGGCCCGCCGCCCGCCGCCCGCTGAGCGCGGGGCAACCCGCGGACGCCCGGGCCAGGACAGACCGGCGGGTGGCGCGCCCGCCCGGCCCTCTTCCCGGTTCCCAGCGCGCCCCTCCCCGCCTCTCCGCCCTCGCTCTGTCCCCGCCTGTCCCTGTCCCGCGTCCCCGCGTCGGGGGTCCTGCCTGCCCCTCGCCCTGGGCGCTGCCCTCCGCGCGCCCCAGCCACGCGCCCCTCTGCCCTGCGCGCGACAGGCCCGGGCCGGGAAGCCCCTCCGGCCGCGCGGCCGTGTTTACACAGCGCCCCGGGCTGCGCCCCGCCTGCGCCGCCCGATTTTTAAGCCATAGACCCGGGGCCGGGGCAGGAAGGGGCTTCCCCCGCCGCTTCCAAGAACCCTGGCCGTGACGTTCGGGGCTGGGCGGGACCTGCCCCCACGGACCCCAACTTCCCCTGCAAACCCAGAAGTGAAACCTGCTGCCGACCGGTCCCCGCGACGACGGGGCCGCCGCGAGACGCCCCCGCGCCACGGAAAGGCCACCGCGAAAAACGGCCGGCGCCGCCCGCGCTCCCGGCGGGCGCGGACTCGGGGCTCCGCCGCGATCATGTTGGGTTTTGATTTTCCTTTCCCTTGACTGCGAAACCCTCCCTCCTCTCCCCTCTTTTGGGACAAGAGCCCTGGTTTTCTACGCCGCCCTCGGGCCACCACGCCGCCTGCCCGGCCCGGCCGGGGGGCGGCTTTTGTACGGTACGTTGTTACGGATATAAAACCTCCAACACGGTGGCTGGCTCTGTCGTGGGTGGCGGGGCCTCGCGGGGCGGGGGCCCTGGCGGCTGCCGGGTCACAGCGGGCCAGGCTGGGCCTTGACCCCAGGGCGCCCGCCGGGCCCAAGGACTCCACCCGCCCCGCCCGCTCCGCTTGCCCTAGAAGTGGAAGGGGCCCGCCCCAGGTCGCCCAGCAGGGAGATTTGAGCTCTGACCTCCGGCCCTGCACCCTAGCCTGCTCCGGGGACCCCCGGACCCCGACCTGACTCCCTTGAGGGCTTCCGGGCCTCCACCCTGGGCCTCCCCTGCCCCGCCAGGTTTCAATCCTGTTGCAGCCACCAGCAGTGATCTCTGTGATCCGTGGCTTCCCCCATGCCACCCAGAGGGGTCCCCAGAGAGCCAGCATCGCCTCTGGGGTTTGAGGCCCTTCCGGACCCCTCCCTGCACACGGCCCCAGCGCTGGCCTGCCAGGTCCCTGGGGGCTGCTGGGGCGCCGCCAGGCTGCTACCGGTGGGGGGAGGGGACGGCAGCCCGTGTGGCATCTAGCCACGCTCAGCCAGCCAGCCGCTGTGTGTCCTTGGCAAATTAGCCTCCCCTCTCTGATCAGCCACTTCCTCATTAGCAAGAGGGCTCAGTCGTCCCTGCCCCCACTGGACGCTTCTGAGAATCGAGTGACAAAACGGGTCTGGGGCCCAACCTGCGCCTGGCACAAAGGCGGGACAGCCATCAGTTGTGAGGTCACGTTTCCGATTCCTTCCCACAGGGCTGGTGCTTAGTGACCGCTGGAAAAATTGTGGCATTTATATTTATTGTGATGTCCCCACTGGGCCCAGCAAGCAAGGACCGGGAGACTTGGGGGGAGGAAAAGGGCTTTGCTGTGAAGGGCTTGGCCCGCTGAGGGACGGGGTGGGGGTTCAGCCGGCCGCTGGCTCCCAGCCCTGCTGCTGTGCGTGTGGACACGTCCTAGCTGGCCCCCCCAGAACTGGAGGGCGACTCAGGCTGCAGGGCTGGGGGCTCAGCTCTGCCTCCCAGCCAGGTTCGGGGCGTTTCCTCCTGCGGGATCCGGTCCCGGGTCCCCCGCCCTGCCTCTGAGACCGGCCAAGTCTGGGCGTCTCGTGGGCCCCCCGGCACCTGCAGCCTCACCCAGCCCTTTCGGGAGCCGCCCTCCCTGCAGGGCTGCTGCCTGCGTGGGCACCCCCAGGTGCCCCCCAACACCCAGCTGGGGGACCGTCCCCCTGCCTCTGAGCCCTCCGTGGCGGCTGTGCCTCCCAGCCTCACTGTTCTGCCCATTATTCAGAAGGGGAGACTGAGGCTCCACCTCTTGACCCCAGCAGAGTCCAGAGTCAAACTGGGGGGCCCAGCTGGCTCCAGCCGGACTGTTCCCCCTTGTGGCTGGCACAGGCTCCCTTCTCTCCCCGAATGGGACTCCTCCGGTTGTCAGGATGGCCGAGACCCCCCACCACCACCAGCCTCGGACCTTGGAGAGAAGGAACCGGCTGGCCTCGCCCCGCCCGGGTGGGGCCCCCAGAGCAGCGAGGCCCCCCCACCCCTGCCGGCTTCTGCTTTCCGGCCCAGCTGCGCCCCGCCTGAGTCAGCCCGGGGGACAGGACGGTGGGGCGGGGAGCCTGAGGGGGAGGGGCAAGGGCGCGTCCCGTGCCTGCCGCGTGACGGTGGCCCCCAGGCCAGCCGGACGCAGGGACCCCTGCCCACCTGCAGGCAGGGCATCGCCCCGCCGAGCGCCGGCCCCAGCCCAGAGAGCGTCCCCAAGGCTGGGGACCAGGGCCAGCAGCACCCTAGGCGCCCCGAGAGTGTCGCGGGCGCTCGGAGGTGCCCGTTCCTCCTGGCCTCCCCGCGGCTCTGGCCCCCGGGCCCCGCTGCCCGGAGCCGCGCGTGACCGGCGGGGCTGCCTGCGGGAAGGCGGAGGGGCGTCGAGGGTGCGGGGCGGCGTCGGCGCCTGGCGGGCTCGGCTTGGAGAGGGAGACGTGGAGAGGAAGGCCGAGGTCCCCCGAGGGGCGGACAGGGACGCGGGGGCGTGGGCACAGGGGGGCGGGCCCAGCGCGGGGCCGGGCCACCGCGCGGTTAAAGGCGGCTCGATCTCCCGCAGCGGCTCCCCCTGCCACACGCGTCCGTCCCGCCGCCGGGATGGCCCTGTCGCCGCTCCTGCCGCCCCTGCTGCTGCTGCTGCTGCTGCTGGCGGAGCCCGCGGCCGCGCGGGCGTCCCCCGTGGAGCGCAGGCCGGGCGCCTGCAAGGTAGGGCGGCACCGCGACCCCTCCGCGCCCCGCAGGCTCCACGGGGGACAGTCGGGGCCCCAGGGGCGGGACGCTGTCCGGGCTGGTGCGGAAACCCCCTCCCGCGGCCCGCGGCCGGGCTGTCCTTTCGCTTTCTCGCCCCGCGTCGGGCACGCAGC
This sequence comes from Microcebus murinus, assembly GCF_000165445.2. Lineage (NCBI taxonomy): Eukaryota > Metazoa > Chordata > Mammalia > Primates > Cheirogaleidae > Microcebus > Microcebus murinus. The sequence goes on along the minus strand of NC_033683.1, from coordinate 613,955 downwards.
GGCCCCCGCGCGCCGCCAGGGCTCAGTGAGCGCCGGCTGTGTACCGCCCGGCCAGAGCTGCGGCCCTCAGGGACGCGGCCAACGACGCGCCCGGGACCCGGGACGCTGGCGCCTGGCTCCGGAGACACCGCTGGCCGCCTGCCCCGCGCGGCTGAAGCCGGAAGTCAGCACGTATTAGGCGCCACCTCTGTTCATTCGGAGAGGGTCACATGGGTCCCAGGAGATGGTAAAGAATAAAGGAGTCTGCCAGGCGCGGCGGCTCACGCCTGTCATCCCAGCACTCTGGGAGGCCGAGGCGGGAGGTCGCCCTCGAGGCTCGCCGCCCAGGAGTTCGAGACCAGCCCTGAGCAAGAGCGAGACCCCGTCTCTACTATAAATAGAAAAGAAATTAATTGGCCAACTGATATATATATAAAAATTAGCCGCGGCATGCGTGGCGCGTGCCTGTAGTCCCAGCTACTCGGGAGGCTGAGGCAGGAGGATCGCTTGAGCCCAGGAGTCTGAGGTTGCTGTGAGCCGAGGGCTGACGCCACGGCACTCACTCTAGCCTGGGCGACAGAGCGAGACTGTCCAAAAAAAAAAAAAAAAGAACAAAGGAGCCCACAGGGGCATAGGGCCTTGCTCACCTGGGGGCCAAGGTTCTGGGCGGGTGAGGTGGCAAGAAGTGCGCGTGCTCATATGAGGCTCCTGTGGTATGTGCCTCCCCGAGAAGGCAACGACCAGGAATGCGCATTCCTTGGGCCCTTACTGTATGCAGTCCTTCTGGGAGAGGAATTTCACCTGACCTGGAGGAAAGGAAAGACTGTGCATACATTAAACGCCTGCTGTTTGCGAGAGTGTGTGCCGGGGCCCTTTTGCTGCCACGCTGGGGTTTAGGAAGGTTTAGGGACGCAGAAAGGCCTCGGGGCGAGGAGTCCGCTGGTACAGTCTGGAAGGAGTGCAAGGTGAAGCGCCCTACTGTTTGCGGCTCCCTTTCTGGAAGAATTCTGAGTGGGGCCCAGAGAGAGGAGGGCGCTGGGCCTGGGGGGTACTGGGGGCCGCCTGCCTCACGCCCCCGCCCGCCCCGCCCTGCAGACGGGCGAGCTGTGCCTGCAGTCCCCCGCCAGGACGGCCCTCGCGGCGCCTCGTCGAGCCGTGACCCTCTAGCTACGGAGGCCGCTCAATGCCAACGGCTGCCGGTACTTCCTGGTGCGAGAGCTCTTCCCAACGTGGCACCCAGTCGTCCCCGGAGGAGACTCCTCACAACGTCTCCCTGGTGATGCCCTAACGAGAAACGCTCAGGTGCGCGGGCGGGGGGGGAAACTGAGGCACGAGGGCGGGGGGGGAACTGAGCACGCGGGTGGGGGGCGAAATGAGCACGCGGGCGGGGGGAAATGAGGCACGCGGGCGGGGGGAAACTGAGGCACGCGGGCGGGGGGAGGGGAAACTGAGGCACGCGGCGGCGGCCGGCCCTCACAGCGCCCACTTTGCAGGAGAGGAACGTCAGCGGCCGGTGGGAGTTCCAGTGTCAGCACGGGGAGCAGGAGTGCCGGCTCAACAAGGTGGAGGTGAGACTCCCCAGGGCCGGGTTTGGGGACACCGCCCGCCTCGGTCCCCACCTCCCGTCCCGCCACTTAACCCGCCCGTCCCCCTCGGCGCCCAGGCCTGCCTGCTGGACAAGCTGGACGCGGAGGCGGCCTTCCTGACCATCGTCTGCGTGGAGCAGCTGGATGACATGGAAAAAAATCTCAAACCCGTAAGCGGCGCCCCCCTTCTGGACTGAGAGGGGGACAGGGGCCTTCCCCAGCCCTGGCCCTGCCCGCCCCTGTCTGCACAGCCTCGGGGAGACAGCCTCCCACCCCCCCAAGCCTCCCCTCTGAATCGGGGGGACGCAGGCCTCCAGGGGGGAAGGGGCGGGCAGGAGTGGATCTGGGAGGACTTCTCGGAAGAGGCATCTGTGAGCTGGGTGTGGAAGGATGACCAGGAATGCACAGGGACACGGATGAAGGGCTGTGGGCAGGATAGCACGGGCCCCCACCTACTTCCCTGGGGGGGGGATTGTGAAAATTAACTCCTTAAGGACTGAGTCACCTGCCGCGATCGTTTATTCATTCATCAAACATGTGGGCCGCCTAAGAGGAGTCACTCACGGACACCCCGAGCCCTGCAGGGCCGGGCGGGGGCAGGTCAGGGAGGGCGCTGAGCAGACACTGGGTGTGGGGGTTGGAAGGGTGTTCCTGGCCGAAGGAAGGGCAGGTGTGCAGGCTCTGAGGACCGCGTGGAGCTGGGAGGCCGCAGGTCTGGCCCTGAAGGGCAGGGCGCGGGGCTGGGGGGCCGCGGCAGCCGAGCCCCCACCGCGGGGCTGTGCCCAGTGAGGAAACGGGCTGGGCTCCGGGCTGCGGGGGGGACCGTTAGGTGATAACAGGGAGGAAGCTGAGGCAACAGCCCGGCCTCCCCCACCCCACCCAGTGCCTCGAGCTCTACGCCCCAGCCGTGTCGCCCGCCGCCATCCTGGAGTGCGCCACCGGGGACCGCGGCACGGAGCTGATGCACGCCAACGCCCAGCGCACGGACGCCCTGCAGCCGCCGCACACCTACGTGCCCTGGGTCGTCGTCAACGGGGTAGGAGCCCGCAGCCCGCAGCTGTCAGCGCGCCGGGCCGGGGCGGGGCTGGGAGGTGGAGGGGGCCGCGCGCGGGGCCCTTTCCGGGCGGGGACGGGATCGGTGCGCGGTCGGGAGGGGCGGTGTGACCTCCCGCCTTGCTCGCGCAGGCAGTCTTGGAAGACCCCAGCCAGCTGCTGGCCGCCGTCTGCCGGCTGTACGAGGTGAGCCGGGCGGCGGGCGGGCGCAGAGGGGGCGTCGGGCGGGCGCAGAGGGGGCGGCGGGCGGGCGCAGAGGGGGCGTCGGGCGGGCGCAGAGGGGGCGGCGGGCGGGCGCAGAGGGGCCGTCGGGCGGGCGCAGAGGGGGCATCGGGCGGGCGCAGAGGGGGCGGCGGGCGGGCGCAGAGGGGCAGTCGGGCGGGCGCAGAGGGGGCGTCGGGAGGGCGCAGAGGGGCCGTCGGGTGGGCGCAGAGGGGGCGTCGGGAAGGCGCAGAGGGGCCGGCGGGCGTGCTTCCAGGACTGACAGCGACGCCCTGCTGTGCTCGTCCCCTGCAGGGCGAGAAGCCGGATATCTGCAGGCCCCTGTCGAGGTCGCGAAGGCAGGTCTGCTTCAAGTGAGGCCGCCGCCCGGAGGAGGCGGCGGCTGCTGCAGGGAGACGGACAGCCCGGCCGCCGCCCGTCTGTGGCGCCCGCCCTCAGCTGCCACCGCGCCACCCCGTGACCTCGTGCGCCCTCGGACGCCCCGCTGGAAAGCAGCGCTGCCCCAGGCAGCATCTGGCCTCACCGGGAAAGGCATTAAAAGGAAGCATCTGCTAAACCCGCGTGTGTGGCTCCTTCCCGCGCCGGCTCACACAGCCCCTCGCCAGAGGGGCAGCCTGGTGCCGCAAGGGCCCGGGTCTCCTCCTTGCCCCGTTTGGGACTTCCCTGGAAGGCTCATATAAAGAAACCTGAACCAGGCCAGGCGCGGCGGCTCACGCCTGTCATCCCGGCACTCTGGGAGGCTGAGGCGGGAGGGTCGGTCAAGGTCGGGAGTTCGAGACCAGCGAGACCCCCGTCTCTACTAAAAATAGAAAGGAATTAATTGGCCAACTAAAAATATATAGAAAAAATTAGCCAGGCATGGTGGCGCATGCCTGTCGTCCCAGCTACTCGGGAGGCTGAGGCAGGAGGATCGCTTGAGCCCAGGAGTCTGAGGTTGCTGTGAGCGAGGCTGACGCCACGGCACTCACTCTAGCCTGGGCAACAGAGTGAGACTCTGTCTCAAAAAAATAAAAAAAAAATTAAAAGAAACTTGAATTAGGCCGGGCATGGTGCCTCTCATCTGTCATCCTGATACTCTGGGAGGCCGAGGCAGGAGGATGGCAAAAGGTCAGGAGTTCAAGATCAGCCTGAGCAAGATCAAGTCCCCGTCTCTATTAAAAAAAAAAAAAAACAGAAAGAAATTAGCTGGCCAAGTATAAATATATAGAAAAAATCAGCCAGGCATGTCGGCGGGTGCCTGTAGTCCCAGCTACTCGGGAGGCTGAGGCAGGAGGATCGCTTGAGCCCAGGAGTCTGAGGTTGCTGTGAGCGAGGCTGACGCCACGGCACTCGCTCTAGCCTGGGCGACAAAGCGAGACTCTGTCTCAAAAAAAAAAAAAAAAGCCAATGAAGCAGAGTTCCTTTACAAATTAACTTCAGCAGTGCCATCGGGAAGCAGAAAATGTTACATGCATATTTTTCACTTGCCTTCAGTTCCCACCAGGGCTCCGAGAACACGGTTTCATGTTAGCTTGGGAGAGACAGCCTTGAAATCGTTCCTATCAGACCCGGGACAGCAGCCACCATCTAGGCCGACTTCGGACCATAGTAGAGCTCCTTAAAAAAAAAAAAGAAAAAAAAATCCTTACCAATATTTCATTATCAGTTTTCAGCCAGCCAGGATAAACAGTACATTTTCCTTTTCTTTTTCCTGTTTTTCTTTTTTTTTAGAATCAAAAATACACCTATTCCAGGTGACTCAGAGCCAAAAGCAATAATCCTTTCGATATACCTAAGCACAGGCCCCAGCGGTGCCCCCGAACACAAACGGTGCAGCCCTCCCAAGCTTCAGAGCCACTTCCAAAGATAGGCGATGGAAATACAGAAATGAAAACTCTAACCGGAGGCCGGGCGCGGAGGCTCACGCCTGTCATCCCAGCACTCTGGGAGGCCGAGGCGGGCGGATTGCTGGAGGTCAGGAGTTCGAGACCAGCCTGAGCAAGAGCGAGACCCCGTCTCTACTAAAAATAGAAAGAAGTTAACTAGCAAACTAAAAATATACAGAAAAAATAAGCCGGGCATGGTGGCGCGTGCCTGTAGTCCCAGCTACTCGGGAGGCTGAGGCAGGAGGATCGCTTGAGCCCAGGAGTCGGAGGTTGCTGTGAGCGAGGCTGACGCCACGGCACTCACTCTAGCCTGGGCAACAAAGCGAGACTCTTTCTCAAAAAAAAAACAACAAAAAACCCAAAGTGGCATGTATGGGGGGTGACACGTCCTGAACTTCTTCAACAGAGAGGTAGGAAATCACGGGTCCAGAGGTCAACAGCTGTTCTTCCTGACGGGCGGTAAACTCCTAATGGATCCTGCAGTGTCCCTCAGCCAGCACCCAGTAATCCACCTAATCCGGTGCAGGTTACGGGAGGGTCAGATTAATGTTCACCGGAGTTGCGGAGGCGGCTGTGTTCAGCCGAGCTCCCGCTGGGCGCACGAGCCAGCGGAACGCTCCCTTAGGGTCAGCAGAAAGCCCTAAAGGGCGTCCTCGAACAGGGCAGCGTTTGTTCGTGCAGGGCCGTACATAGTGAATAGCGCAGTTCTTGCAGGCCACTGCCTGGGCACGACTGCGTGCCAGTAAAACCTTACATATATATACACGAACATTTGAATTCCATACCATTTTCACATGTCACAGAATGTTATTTCAATCTCTTTTTTTGAGACAGAGTCTCGCTCTGTTGCCCAGGCTAGAGTGAGTGCCGTGGCGTCAGCCTCGCTCACAGCACCGCAACTCCGGGTCAAGCGATCCTCCTGCCTCAGCCTCCCGAGTAGCTGGGACTACAGGCATGCGCCACCGTGCCCGGCTCATGTATATATATTAGTTGGCCAATTAATTTCTTCCTATTTATAGTAGAGACGGGGTCTCGCCCTTGCTCTGGCTGGTCTGGAACTCCTGAGGTCAAATGATCCTCCCGCCTCGGCCTCCCAGAGAGCTAGGATCACAGGCGTGAGCCACCGAGCCCCGGCCTTTTTTTTTTTTTTTTGAGATAGAGTCTCGCTCTGTCACCCAGGCTAGAGTGCCGTGGTGTCAACCTAGCTCACGGCAAACTCCAACTCCTGGGTGTCAGGTCCAGAACAGAGAGAGGCCTCAAGTGTAGCAAAATGCTGTTTTATTTTGAGCATCTGAGCTCAGAGGGGTGGAGGCCAAAGAGTTCACCGCGAGGGAGGGGACAGCCTTGAGTTTTACAGAGGGTTTTTCTGGGGCAAGTGAGCACCACAGGCAGAGATAGCGGTGCTAGGTAGTAGCTTCACCCTTATGGGGGGGGATACGGATGCAAGCCGCAGCTGTGTGATCTGTGAGATTTACAACTTGGGGGCTCTCCAGACTCCTGAGGCTGTTGTTTTACAAGCCTAAGTTTTCCATTAACCGCATTCCATCCTGTACAGACTTTTCAAGTCCCCACCAGGAGCAAACCTAACACTGGCCTCAAGAGATCCTCCAGCCTCAGCCTCCCAAGTAGCCGGAATTACAGGCATGCGCCAGCCACCATGCCCGGACGATTTTTTTCTATTTTTAGTTGCCCAGCTTAATTTTTTCTATCGTTATTAGAGACAGGGCCTTGATCTTGCTCAGGCTGGTCTCAAACTCCTGAGCTCAAGCAATCCTTCCTCCTACATCGGTCTCCCAGAGTGCTAGGATGACAGGTGTGAGCCACCGCGCCCAGTCCTGGCTAGTTTTTGGGTACTGTTTTCTGAGCCCAAACAATTACATTGTTTTATTTTCAGTCAGAGCCTCACTTTGTTACCGGGACTCCTAGAGTGGCATGGCGTCAGCAACCTCCAACTCCTGGGCTCAAGCGATCCTCCTGCCTCAGCCTCCCAAGTAGCTGAAACTACCGGCGTGGGCCACCATGCCAGGCTCATTTTTTCTATATATTTTTTTAATTGTCCAGGTAATTTCTATTTTTAGTAGAGACGTGGTCTCGCTCTTGCTCAGGATGGTCTTGAACTCCTGAACCCCTGACCTTGATAGATCCTCCCACCTGGGCCTCCCAGAGGGCTAGGATTACATGCGTGAGCCACCACACCCTCCTAACAATTACATTTTAAATGAGGATATAATTGTTGTTGCAACAGCAGGAAGTTGCTGGGGAATTAGTTGATGCTCAGAATGGGCCCAGAAGGGTGCCTGATGTTTGGATTGTTATTCATCGGGAACCGAGGTCAGAGGACCAGCTATGGGCAGGACCCAGACCAAGGTCAGGGCCAAGGTCAAGTGAGGTCAGAGGACCAGCTAAGAGCAGGACCCAGTCCAAGGTGAGGGTCAAGGTCAAGTGAGGTCAGAGGACCAGCTAAAGGCAGGACCCAGACCAAGGTGAGGGTCAAGGTCAAGTGAGGTCAGAGGACCAGCTAAAGGCAGGACCCAGACCAAGGTCAGGGCGAAGGTCAAGTGAGGTCAGAGGACCAGCTGAAGGCAGGACCAAGGCCAAGGTCAGGGCCAAGGTCTACGTCTGGACCACGCGGAACCGTGGCCGCCCCCGCATCCCGATTTCCTTGAGTCTCTGCAGAATTGGGCCCCGCCTCAGCAGCCGTCAAGGCCACAGGTCCGAGCCCTTCTCGTCCATTCCAGCAGCACCTGGGAATCTGGAGGGCAACCAGACCAGAATGCGCGACAAGCGTCCCTCCCCACGCGGGAGGCGGGACGCAGGTCAGTGATTGGCCAGCCTGACGGCGGCCTGGGAGTGGCCAATACAGTGCCGGGCTTGCAAGCAGAAGGATGTTGCCACGGTTTCCCATAGGCCAGCACAGAAAGGGGCGGGGAAACAAGCCTGCAACGGAACCAATTGGCATCGTGACGTCATGCAGCTCTTATTTGCCATTGGTCGGTGAGAGGCGGGTGTGGCTGACAGAGACATGTCTGATTGGCAGACGCAGGAGAGGGGGAAGGCATTGTGGGCTCGGCACTGACTCGCGATTGGTCGGTGTGCCGAGGGCGGGCATTGTGGGCTCGGCGCTGACTCGCGATTGGTCCGCGTGGCGGGGGCGGGCATTGTGGGCTCGGCGCTGACTCGCGATTGGTCCGCGCGGCGGGGGCGGGCATTGTGGGCTCGGCGCTGACTCGCGATTGGCCCGCGAGGCGGGGGCGGGCATTGTGGGCTCGGCGCTGACTCGCTATTGGTCGGCGCGGCGGGGGCGGAGCGGCGCGCGGGCTCCTGGGTTCCGGGTCTCCCGCTGGCGATGGCGCCCGGCGGCCTGCGCTGGCTGCGCGGCCTGTGGATGACGGGGCAGCCTCTGTTCCAGGGCCGTGCGCTGCTCGTCACCAACACGCTGGGCTGCGGCGCGCTCATGGCGGCCGGGGACGGCGCGCGCCAGTCCTGGGAGATCCGCGCCCGGCCTGGCCAGAAGTTCGACCCGCGGCGCTCCGGTGAGGCTGCCGCGCGGCCGGCCCTTGACCCCGGCGACCTTTGACCCTGACCCCCAGTGGGGCGCTCCCCAGAGCAGACCCCGCGGGCCGCGACCCCGTCCCGGGGCCCCGACGGCCCTCCCCGGCTCCCGGTGCCCCCACGCCCCTGGGGGCGGCTTGGGACGGGGGTGGCCGGGCCCTGACTCTCCCTCCGCCCGCAGCGAGCATGTTCGCGGTGGGCTGCAGCATGGGCCCCTTCCTGCACTACTGGTACCTGTGGCTGGACCGCCTGCTGCCCGCGTCTGGCCTCCAGGGCCTCCCCAGCATCCTCAAGAAGGTCCTGGTGGACCAGCTCGTAGCCTCTCCCATGCTGGGCGTCTGGTACTTCTTGGGTAAGGAGCCCCGTCACCCGAGCTTCGCCCCTCCTGGGCGGGCGGGCGGGGCCGGCTTTGTGTTCCAAAGGATGCACAGATACATTTTTTCTCTTTCTTTCTTCCTTCCTTTCTTTCTTCCTTCCTTCCTTCCTTTTCTCTTTCTTCCTTCCTTCCTTTTCTCTTTCTTTCTTCCTTCCTTTCTTCCTTTCTTCCTTCCTTCCTTCCTTTTCTCTTTCTTTCTTCCTTCCTTTCTTCCTTTCTTCCTTCCTTCCTTCCTTTTCTTTCTTCCTTCCTTTCTTCCTTTCTTTCTTCCTTTCTTCCTTCCTTTCTTCCTTCCTTTCTTCCTTTCTTTCTTCCTTTCTTTCTTCCTTTCTTTCTTCCTTTCTTTTCTTTCTTTCTTTCTTTCTTTCTTTCTTTCTTTCTTTCTTTCTTTCTTTCTTTCTTTTATTCCTTTTCTTTCTTTTTTTTCTTTCTTTTCTTTTCTTTTCTTTCTGAGACAAAGTCTCACTCTGTTGCCCGGCCTAGAATGCCTTGGCATCAGCCGAGCTCACAGCAACCTCCACCTCCCGGGCTCAGGCGATCCTCCTGCCTCAGCCTCCCCAGTAGCTGGGACTACAGGCATGCGCCACCATGCCCGGCTAGTTTTTTGTATATATTTTTATTTTTATTTATTTATTTTTGAGACAGAGTCTCGCTTTGTTGCCCAGGCTAGAGTGAGTGCCCTGGCATCAGCCTCGCTCATAACAACCTCCAACTCCTGGGCTCAAGCCATCCTCCTGCCTCAGCCTCCCGAGTAGCTGGGACTACAGGCATGCGCCACCAGGCCCAGCTCTTTTTTTCTATATATATTAGTTGGCCAATTAATTTCTTCCTATTTATAGTAGAGACGGGGTCTCACTCTTGCTCAGGGTGGTCTTGAACTCCTGACCTTGAGCGATCTGCCTGCCTTGGTCTCCTAGAGTGCTGGGATTACGGGCGGGCGTGAGCCACCGCGCCCGGCAAGAAATACATTTCTCATGTGCCTCTTGTGTGGGTGGCCCTGGACTGGGGGCTCGGTTACCGCGGTGACAGGACAGATGCACCCTGACCTCAGGGAGCGATGGGGGCTGGTGTGAATGGTGTGGAGTGGAGGAAGTATGAGAACAGTGTGATGGGGCTGCCCTGGGTGGGAGGTTAGGAGAGCTCCCCAAAGGAGGGGACGTTCGGCTGAGAGGTAAAGAAGGAGCAGGCAGGCGGGGGAATGGCCTGTGCAAAGGCCCTGAGGCCTGGTGGAGGAGGGGCTGGGGTTGAGGCACCTGCCAGCCTTTGGGGACTCTCAGCTCCGTTCCCACCCCGGGGCCCAGCTTCCTAGTCTGTAATGGAGAAGTAGTAAAACAGCCTCCACTTAAGGGTGTGTCTCCTTGCTTCAGGGCAGGTGTTTATATGTTAATATTTATAACCTCTCTCCCTCAAAGGGCCTGGCTTGTTCTGTGCTTTTCCCTCCATCCAGCAGCTGCCCATTTGAACTTCCTGGTCCCTCTGCCCAGGATGCTCTGTCCTTTGGTCCTGTCGCTGCCCTCCACCGTCGGGCCATCTTGCCATCTCCGCAGTACTTCCTGGCCCTGACTCTCACCCTCTCCTTTCCTTCCCAGGCCTCGGCTGCCTGGAAGGCCAGACGCTGGGTGTCTGCTGCCAGGAGCTGCAGGACAAATTCTGGGAATTCTACAAGGTGGGAGCCCCGCCCCATCCGCCCGCCCTGGCCCCTCCCCCGCAGGCCCGGCCCCGCCCCTCACCCCTCTCTGGCCCCGCCCCCGCAGGCCGACTGGTGCGTGTGGCCCGCTGCGCAGCTGGTGAACTTCCTCTTCGTGCCCCCCCAGTTCCGAGTCACGTACATCAATGGCATGACGCTGGGCTGGGACACATACCTGTCCTACCTGAAGTACCGGGTGAGCGCAGTGGGTGGACCAGGCACCCAGGGGGTTCCTAGGGGGGCCCACGAGGGAGCTCCAGAGGGCGGTAGTGCCCACCTGGAGCACGAGGGTCTCACGTGCCCCTGGCGACCCAGGACGGGCGGTGGGGAGCCCATCTCTAAGCGGTCGAAACCCGGCCCATCTCCGCCGCCCAAGGCGCCCTCAGCCAGGGCCCTGGGGTTCCTGCCACATGGGGCCAGCCCGTCCGAGCGCGGGCAGAGGAGGGTTTGGCTAGGTAGGAGGAACGCGGAAGGATGAACCGGGATCTCTCGTGTGGACAGAACCCCGGCCTGTGACAGCCCCCGCCTGCGTGGCCCTGGACACGCGAGAGGACTGGGCTGCCGTTCCCGCGACCCGATGCCAGAGCGAAGCTGAGCCCCGGCTGGCTAACGCCCCGCCCCGCCCACTGGGGTCGGGCTCCTGCGGCGGCAAGACCCTGGGCCGAGTCCCGGCCCCACCGACTCCTGAGCATCTGGCCGAGTAGTCCCTTCCAGGCTGGGGCTCAGTTTCCCCATCGGGAACACCACCGCAAAGACAGGCCACCATCCGCAGCCCTTCTCAGCCGGAGCCTCGAGCGACCTGTGACCGAGATGTCCTGTCTGCAGCACGGAGCCCACCCAGCCCGCCAGCCCGCCCCAAGCACCGAGCCCTCAACCCCCGGCCAGCCGGCGCCAGCTTCCTCGGGCCCTGGGACCCAGGCAGGGACGGGCCTGGAGTCAGCCCCCAAAGCGTCAGGCAGCACCCAGCCGCCTCTAGGCCTCCTCCTGTGGCCGAGGACCGCGCAAACGCCATTAAATTCCGTGTAAGCGACTAGGCCGGCGTGGGCGGGGCTGGCGCTCACGGGACGCGGCTCGGTCCATTCGCTTTATTGGGTGTGTGCGGTGTTGTCACGACATCTCCTAGGGGGCTGGAGGGCACGCTAGACACGCGTGAGGTCGGAGCGGGGCGGGTGTGGGGGTGTAGGGTGGCGAGCGCCCGCGGCACCCCGCCACCAAGAGAAAACGTGGGGGGAGGGGAGCCGGCGGCCGGACTCTGACCCCTGCGGTCCACACGGAGACCCCGGCCCGCCCGGCACCCTGTGGGCCGCCCTGGGTGTCACGTGGCCCCTCTTCACAACCAACTGTGGATAGGGGTGAATTAAAAAAAAAAGAAAGTGGGGTGTCGGGAGGGTGGGCAGTGAGTTCGGGGGGGCCACGCCACGGCATAGTGGGGACAGGGGCGTATGTACAGGGTGGGCAGGGGGCCCGGGCCCCGGGGGACGTCTTCAATAAATAAATAAATAGCTACGATAATAAATTAGGGTGACGGGCTAAGTCGGGGGCGGGGGCTCGTGCCCGTGGCTGGTGGTGGGGGGGGCTCAGCACGCGCAGTCCTGGTGCGGGGGCGCCTGCTGGTCGCTGAGCTGCGGGCCCTGCTTGGCGCCCGTGACGGCGGGGTCCGCGGTGTCCAGAGACTCGGACATCTTCTCGCAGATCACGTCCACCAGGCGCTCGAAGGTCTGTTTGACGTTGATGTTGTCCTTGGCACTCGCCTCGAAGAACTCGAACCCTGCCGCGGGGAGGGGGGTGTGAGGACCCCGGCTGCCCTGCCCCAGAGGCTTTCCCGAGGAAAGGGGAGCACCCCATGCCACCGGCAGGCCCACTGGAGGCACTGACAAGTCCCGCTTTGAACTGGGTCAGCCCTACATTTCCGGCCCTTGTCTTTCCCTTAAAGCTGTCTGCTTCTCACTGCCCCGCCAAGACCCCCCGCCCGGTCCAGCCCCAGACACTGGCCCCGGGGGCCTCCGACACTCAGACCCATCTGTGCCTGCCCTCCCTCCCTCCTCACACACCCTCCATGGCTCCCTATTGCCCTGGGAAGAGTTCCGGCTTCTAAGCACGTGGCCGAGGGCCTGCATGTGGGCCACAGGTTCTCCCAGGTGGCGCGCATGTTCCAGCCATGTAAATAGGACTATTGCCAAAACACACAGCAGCTTTCTTACCTCTGGTCTTCGCCCAGGCTGTTTCTTCTGCCTGGACGAGCCTTCAAGCACCACATCCATCGGCCCTGCCCTCCCGGAAGCCTGCCTTGCCCCATGGACTTCCCCAGCCCAGGTCCCTCCCTTCACAAGGCTAACTGCTCTCAGGGGCCAGCGACACCCAGTGCAGGACGGCGAGGGTATCAGATTGAATCGTTAACCTTCCTCACAGTGAACTCCTACACATCCCTCAAGACCCACCTCAAATGGCCCCTGGATCAACACCAGTTTGCAAAAAGTGCAGACTGCCCACATTTGAATCCGGGCCCTGTCGTGGTTTTGCTTTGAGACCCTGGCTGTGTCCCCTACCCTTTGAGCATCTCCGCATCCTTCTTCTTCTAGCCTTGCGGGTCTGCAGTCCCGCTGGGCACTCACCAAGGTGGTCAGCCAGCTGCCGGCCACGTTCCGACGACACCACCCTCTCGTCTTCCATGTCACACTTGTTCCCCACTAGCAGCACCTGGGCGTTGTCCCACGAGTAGGTCTTGATCTGGGTGGACCTGCGGGAGGCGGCAACAGGGCAGGGTAGGGCTTGGGGAGTCCGAGCTCCGTGTCCCCAGGCTGGTCCAGGGCCTGTCCCCTAGGGATAAGGGACAGGGAAGACCCTGGCCCACCACCCTCCCGTCCCCCTCGCTGGGCCCACTGCAGCCCTCCTCTCCTCCTCATTCTCTCTCTCTTTTTTTTTTTTTTTTATTTTCTTTTTTGCAACCTAACCAGTTGTATGGGGACGTAACCTCCTCATTCTCTAAACATGGCAGGCTCATCTTTCCTCATGGGCTGTGACCTGCCAGGGTCAGGCTTTCCTCACCCCAAGCAATCCTCCCCGGAAGCCACAGCCTCCTGCGTTTCCCAGGAATTCCATATATATATATATATATATATTTTTTTTTTTTTTTTTTTTTTTTTTTTTTAAGAGAGAGCCTTGCTCTGGACTGCAGTGGCACGATCACAGCTCACTACAACCTTGAACTCCTGGGCTCGGGCGACCTCCCCTCTTCAGCCTCTGGAGTAGCTGGGACTACAGGCGTGCACCACTGCACCCAGCTATTTTTTTTTTTTTTCAGTAGAGACAAGGTCTCGCTGTGTTGCCCAGGCTGGTCTCGCACTCCTGACCTCAGCCTCCCAACACGGTAGCATTAGAGGCATGAGCCATCGTGCCCGGCCTCTCAAATACTCTTTCCTCCTTCTGGGTGTTTGCTCCAGAAGTTTCCTGCTCTCGAAAGCCCCTCTTTTCAAGCAGCCTCTCCCACCCTTCCCAGATGCCCCTCCCAGAAAGAATAATTGTTCCCTCTTTAGCAAACACAAAAGTTTTCTTAAAATCTACCGTTACTTCCGGGCAGGACATTGAAATCTTTTTTTTTTTTTTTGAGACAGAGTCTCGCTTTGTTGCCCAGGCTAGAGTGAGTGCCGTGGCGTCAGCCTCGCTCACAGCAACCTCACACTCCTGGGCTCAAGCGATCCTCCTGCCTCAGCCTCCCGAGTAACTGGGACTACTGGCATGCGCCACCATGCCTGGCTGATATTTTTAAATATATATTAGTTGGCCAATTAATTTCTTTCTATTTATAGTAGAGACGGGGTCTCGCTCTTGCTCAGGCTGGTCTCAAACTCCTGACCTCCAGCGATCCGCCCGCCTCGGCCTCCCAGAGTGCTGGGAGGACATTGAAATCTTTCTAACCTCCAACCTGTGCAATCTGTCCTCATCGGTTTTGTCCCCGACTGCCCCCACGAGAAGCCACCGAACGGTGTCTCCCTATATGCGAACAGTTTCATTTTTGCATCTGAACTCATGTTTTCCCATCTTCCTCTTCTGCACGAGCCCGGCCGGGGTGGTGGGAGGGCGGGGGCTCACCAGTCCTGCACGGCGTTGAAGGACTCCTCGTTGGTGATGTCGTACATGAGGATGAAGCCCATGGCGCCCCGGTAGTAGGCCGTGGTGATGGTGCGGTAACGCTCCTGCCCCGCCGTGTCCTAGGGCAGGAGAGACGGCCGTCAGGGAGGACCGCGTGAGCTGCTCAGAGCGGAACGAGCTCGGAGACGGTCCTGCGCAGCCACAGCGAGACCCGGAGAGGGGCGGGAGCCTGCCCAGGGCCACAAAGGGTCGGGAGGAGCAGGCGGGGCCGCCTGCGTGCAGACCCCATCGGCGCTCCCCGTTACCTGCAGAATCCTTCTCTCATTCATTCCACACACAGGTACGTTCGGGGCACCGACCGGCGCCACGCCCCGCGCTGGGGACACGGCTGTGAACCGAACAGCCAGAAATCCCCACCCTCGTGGAAGTCACAGCCCCGAACAGGAAACAGGCAACAGCCACGCAAATGTGCCGTGTTGCATGGAGGGTGACAAGCCCTCGGGAGGACAATCAAGCCGGGCGAGGATGCAGAGTATCAGAGTCGCTGGAGCACCTGAAGGCGGCCCGTGTGAGGGCCGGCGGGCAGGGCACAGCCGGCGCAAAGGCCCTGGGGCAGGGCTGTGCACGGTGTGCCCGAGGGACAGTGAGTGAGCTGAGCAGGAGTCGGAGGAAGACCGATGACTGGGGTGAAGGTGCCAGCGGGGCACTGACCAGGCGGGTTTCCCCGGCTGGGAGAGGGGCGTGGGTTTTACCCCGAGAGTGAGGTGGGAGCCACAGGAGGGCAGCGGGCAGAGAAGGGACAGTTCTAATCTGGGAATAACAGGCTCGGGCAGGCCTCTGCCGGGTTGGGGAGGAGGCAGGGAGACCCTGGGGGGGGGTGTGGCCAGGGGGGGCACCTGCATTTGTCCCAAGCAGTAAGATCCCAGCTGGAACCTCACACACAGAGCCTCGAATGGAAGAACTTGAAGATGGAGGAAACTGAGGCACTGAGCTTAGGTGCTGATGGGGGGCAGGGGTGCTCTCCATACTTCTCCTCCCTGGCACACAGCAGGCGCCTAATAAATGCCCGGCGTGTAAATGGGTGGCTCTGGCCAGGAAAGAGGCAGAAACAGTTGGGGCAGCTTCTCCAAGGAGGGGAGGCGGACCCACCCAGATCTGCAGCTTGATCCTCTTGTCGTTGCGGTAGATGGTCTTGACCTTGAAGTCGATGCCCACGGTGCTGACGAAGGCGGGCGTGAAGGAGTCGTCTGCGTAGCGGAAGAGGAAGGACGTCTTGCCCACGCTGCTGTTGCCGATGATGAGGATCTTGAACATGTAGTCGAAGTTCTGGTCCGAGGACTCCTTCTGCCCGTAGCGAGAGTCTGTGGCAGACGCCATCTGGGGGTGCGGGGACAGGAGAGCGTGAGGGGCCCCCGTTCGTCCGTGAAGGCGCAGGCCCAGGCGCAGGGTGCAGAGCGTGCCAGAAGGGAGCCCGTGCCTGGAGACCCCCCTGTCCCGCCAGCCCCAGGATTAAGGGCGGGCCGTGACCTTGAGAGGCGGGAGACTTCAGGGGACGGAGACGCCCCTCCAGCAGGCCTGCACCCCAGCTCTGGCTGTAACCCTAAACGTACGGCTGCGCCCGCCGGAGGAGGGGACTGTGGCGGGCCCCGCCCCCCATCAATCTTTCATGGTCCTCGGCCGGCTCCGAGCACACGCGAGTCCCGTCCCGTCCCGTCCCGCGGGGATGCGCGCCTGCAGCCTCCCGTTCCCCGGAACCCCAGGGCCGGGACCACGCGGCCGCGTCACGAGACAGGGCTGCGGGGCGCACACGCTCGCGTGCACCGGCCTCGCACACTCCTCTCCACGCGCGTGCGCGCGCGCACACCCTCCGGGGGGGCACAGGCGCGGACACCTGTCTGCACGCCGGCCCTCCTTTAGAAACGTGCAAGCCCACCTGTGAATGGCCCGTGGGCACGGCTCCCTCCGCCCTCGCGTGTGCACGTCACGGACACGGACCCCCGTGCACGCGTGCACAGCGCTGTGCGCGCACCCACGCAGCCCAGGCGCCGCCCTCCGCAAGCGTGGAGCACGCACACACTCAGGCCCCGGCGGGGGGGGGGTTTGTGGGGGGTCACACGAGTGTACCCAGGCACGCGAGCAAGGGCACACACAGACCTGCTGACACAGGCGGGCGCGCACACGCGTGTGCACTTCACGCGCGCGCGCACGCAGAGGCCTCCCGCAAGGCACCCGCCTCCCCTCCCCCTCCGCCGCAGAGCCCGGGGGTTGGAGGGGTAGCAGGGGGGAGGACAGGGCAGGCGGGGGGCGCCCGGGCCCGACCCCTCCCCGGGCCGGCCGCGGCCGCGTCCTCCCCCGCGTGCGTCCCCTGCCAGCCGGGTCCCCGCCGCCGCCGGCCCCTCGGCAGTCGGATGAAGGTTATGCAGGCGCTCGCAGCGCGGGCTCGCCGGCCGCCCGGGAGCTCACCTTGCCCTGCGCCAATGCAACGGCGACCCTGGCGGCGGCTGTTCCGGCGGCGGCGGCGGCGGCGACACGGGTCCCGGTGCGCCGGTGTGGGCTGCACGGCAGCGGCGGCGGCGGCGGCGGCGGATCAGGCCCCTGCAGTCCTCGGTGACGTCCTGCAAAGGGCGGGGCGGGGCCTCGCATGCAGATAGGGCCGTGACGCCACGCGGAGGCGGGGCCGCGCGCAGGGCCGCGGCCAGTGGCGCACGCGGAGCCGGGAGGGGCGGGGCCCCCGCGGAGATTGACGCGCCGACGGGGCGTGGCCTGGCGTGCGCATCCAATAGGGACGCGAGCGGCTCTGGCGCTGGCTCCGCCTCCCGCCTGCCTCGGGGAGGCGGGGCTGCCCGGCGTCCTCTCACTGGCTCCGGCGTTTGAGCGACGGTCCCACTCACCAATGAGCGGCCGTCTGCTCCTTCCTCCCGTCCAATGGCGGCTCCCGGGCGGTGGAAGGGCCGAGAGGCCGAGGCCTTGGCCGAGCCCGGGTCTTGGAGGGGCGGTTCCCTTCCGCGCCCACCCGGGACTGCTGCGGCCACCGCGGTCCGCTGCGAGGTGCTGTGACCTCTCGCTTAATGCCCCGGGAAAGAGGCACTGGAGCCCGAGCCGTTCCGCTGCCCCGCATTGATGGCGTGCAAAATAAGCACAAAGGAAGAAAAAGGCCGTGCGGGCTTAGATGCCCCCGTGCATCGCCCGGGGCGTGAGACCCCAGCCAGGGGGTGGCGGGGACGCACCCCTCCCCTGCTCCTGAGGGCCGCCCGCCCGACCAGGTCCCCCAAAAGAAGGAAGGGGCTGTTTGCTCCCGGCGCCTGCAGAGGAAGACGGGAAGGGATGGCGAAGCTGGGGCAGAGGAACCTGTCCCCTACGTCTGCAAATGACCTGGGAACCCGGGGTGCGTGGGGAGGGGGCGTCCGAGCGAGGCAGCCATCCTCGTGGTGCTCAGGGTCAAAGTCCCCGGAGGGAGGGGGAGGGGGCCTGGGAGACCCCCCCACATCCTGCGGAAGCGAGACCTGGAGAACGGGGACTTTAGGGGCTAAGATGCTCCGTGGTTTATTTCCCCAAATCTTAAGGGGAAGGAAAAGTCAAAAACGGGGCGGGGGTGAGGAGCCCCAAGACACCGCGGCCCCCCACTCGGGGTCTTCAAACCCCGCAGGGGGTGTAGGGCCCCCCCCTCCCAGGAGAGTCCCGAGCCCCTTGAGGCCCCGCCCGGAGCCAGGGTTACGGATGTGGGGGGACCCAGCCCCACCCTGCGCCGCGCCGCGAGGCCGGGCTGCGGAAGTGGGGGGGCTCGTCCTGTTTATAAAAAGCTCGCCAGCTGCGGAGGCGCCGGGAGACCAGAATAACTTCGCGCCTCGCCGCCCGGCCCCCGCCGCCCCCGCCCGCAGCCGCCTCCGGAGCCCGCGCGGACCGACGGCCCCCCCCCCGCCCGCCGCGTGCACTGGGGACATTAATTTCTTTCTACGGGTCACGTCTTTGCCCTCCTCCCCGACTGGGACTGTTAAAGTATCACGGCTCCACTGCGGAGAATTGGGAACAACATTCAGAAAAACGAAAAATAAATAAAAATAAATCCACATCCCATTCTTCCCCCTGCCCGCCCTGCCCTCCGCGCCCAGGCTCGGCCAGCAGGCAAATCCTGGTGCAGACCCGGCCCCTGGTGCAGACCCGGCCTCTGGTGCAGACCCCGGCCCCTGGTGCAGACCCCGGCCCCTGGTGCAGGCCCGGCCCCTGGTGCAGACCCGGCCCCTGGTGCAGGCCCGGCCCCTGGTGCAGACCCGGCCCCTGGTGCAGGCCCGGCCCCTGGTGCAGACCCCGGCCCCTGGTGCAGACCCCGGCCCCTGGTGCAGGCCCGGCCTCTGGTGCAGACCCGGCCCCTGGTGCAGACCCCGGCCCCTGGTGCAGACCCCGGCCCCTGGTGCAGGCCCGGCCTCTGGTGCAGACCCGGCCTCTGGTGCAGGCCCGGCCCCAGGGCCGCGGAGGCGGGGACGTGAGAGGACTCGCTCCCTGAGCTCCCAAACGCGGGCTTCATACGTGGGTGGCTGTGATCACAGACGTGAGCCACCGCACCAGCTGACTTTGAATTTTAAAATCAAAATAATGCAAGGCCTTTATGGTTAAGAACAGGAGCTGGGGCAGTGGCTCACGCCTGCAGTCTCAGCATTTTGAGAGGCCCAGGCAGGAGGATCACTAGAGCCCAGGAGTTTGAGACTAGCCTGGGCGACACAGCAAGACCCGATCTCTACAAAAAAAAGTTTTTTAATTAGCCGGGCGCAGTGGCGCATGCCTGTAGTCCCATCGACTCGGAGGCTGAGGTAGGAGGATCGTTCCAGCCCAGGAGTTGGAGGTTGCTGTGAGCGAGGCTGACGCCACAGCACTCTAGCCAGGGCAACAGAGTGAGACTGTGTCTCAAAAACCCAAATAAATACATATAAAATTAAAAATAAATAAATAAAACCAAGAATCAGTGGCCGGGCGAGGTGGCTCACGCTTGTCATCCCAGCACTCTGGGAGGCCGAGACGAGAGGATCGCTCGAGGTCAAGAGTTTGAGACCACCCTGAGCAAGAACGAGACCCCGTCTCTACTACTAAAAATAGAAAGAAATTAATTAGCCAACTAAAAATATATAGAAAAAATGAGCCGGGCATGGTGGCGCATGCCTGTGGTCCCAGCTACTCCGGAGGCTGAGGCAGGAGGATCGCTTGAGCCCAGGAGTGTGAGGTTGCTGTGAGCGAGGCTGATGCCACGGCATCTCACTCTAGCTGGCAAAAAGCGAGACCTGTCTCAAAAAAAAAAAAAAGACAGCCAGCGCTGGGCTCTGGAATTGGGGGCAGTTGAGTCAGGGGAGGGAAACAGAGGCCGTGGCAGAAGGGGCTGGGCTCTCAGGCCCCCAACCCCCCCAGGTCCGGCCCCACTTGAAGGAAAGCCTGACCCAGATTCGCCTTGCTGGCTTCCTTTTCTCCTTGCTGTTCCAGGTGCCACCATTGTCCCCAAGGCCTTAACCTGCGGTGCCCGCTGCCCTGAGCACCGTTTCCGGCTCTCCCTGAACCGGCTGTCTCATCCCCTTCGGTCTTTAACCACCGCTCAGCTCCTTCGGAGATCGGAGATCGCAAGTTAGGCCTGGCACCTTCATCGCCCTGTTTCTCCCTCCGGACACCCCATCAGAATCCACGGTGTTGGCTTTTTTTTTTTTTTCTTGAGACAGAGTCTCACTCTGCTGCCCAGGCTAGAGTGAGTGCCGTGGCGTCAGCCTCGCTCACAGCAACCTCAGACTCCTGGGCTCAAGCGATCCTCCTGCCTCAGCCTCCCCAGTAGCTGGGACTTACAGGCATGCGCCACCATGCCCGGCTCATTTTTTCTATGTATTTTTAGTTGTTCAGCTAATTTCTTTCTATTTTTAGTAGAGACGGGGTCTCGCTCTTGCTCAGGCTGGTTTTGAACTCCCGACCTCCAGTGATCCTCCTGCCTCGGCCTCCCAGAGAGCTGGGATGACAGGCGTGAGCCACCGCGCCCGGCCGGGACTTGTTGAACTTGGCAAAGGCCGTCTCTGGGGGCCACTCGGGACAGGTAGGTGGGCCATGCAAGTCTGGCCTGGCCTCTGGGGCACAGGCTCTGGAGAAGGTGGTGACACGGCTCAAAGCATCCCACCCAGCCCCAAGAGCTTCCCCTGGGGCCGGCCTCTGGCGGAGCCTCAGGGACGATTTCTTGGGGGAGAAGACGCCAAAGGGAAACCCAAAGGGTGCGGATGGGGGTGGGAGCCGAGCATTCCAGCTGGCTGGGCAGAGCCTGTGCAAAGGCCCTGGGGTGGGCCTGGCTCGCAGTGCGGCGGCCAGAGCAGGCAGGCTGCGGCCAGCTACTGGGCAGAGAGGAACGTCTGTGGCCACCACCTCAGGGGAACGTAACTAGTGTTCTTATAAACCCGTGCAGAGGCCGGGCGCGGGGGCTCACGCCTGTCATCCCAGCACTCTGGGATGCCGAGGCGGGAGGATCGCTCGAGGTCAGGAGTTCGAGACCAGCCTGAGCAAGAGCCAGACCCCAGTCTCTACTAAAAATAGAAACAAATTGATTGGCCAACTAAAAACACATATAAAAAAATGAGCCGGGCGTGGTGGCGCATGCCTGTAGTCCCAGCTACTCGGGAGGCTGAGGCAGGAGGATCGCTTGAGCCCAGGAGTCTGAGGTTGCTGTGAGCGAGGCTGACCCCGCGGCACTCTAGTAGTCCCGGCAACAGAGTGAGACTCTGTCTCTAAATAAATAAACCCGTGGAGAGAAAAACCGGAGAGAAATGAGTGGAGACACGGGAGGCAGAGCCCTGAGGGTGGGGTTCCAACAGGATTTTATTTCCTTCTCTGCGCGTTTCCGTTTCCGCTATTCCCAGATTCTCTACCGCAACGGGGCATTACTTTGTTAAGTAAGGAGACTGGGGCAAAAAAAAAAATCCAAGTAAACATTTCCTAAAGCTCTACCTTTTAAAAGTCTGCAGGGAAATGCTCGGAGCTCATGGCGCCCGGTGGCTTTTGGGTGTGGGTCACCGCGGACTGTCGCCGCGGACGGTGATGAGGTGACCGGGCGGCGGGTGAAGCGCGCGGACCGCACCGGGGTCTTCAGGCGCGAGCAGAAGGCGAGGGGAGGCGGGGGTCGAACTCGAGGCTTGAGCCTGGCGCTGCACCTGACCCCGCTCCCGCCGCCTTCGCCGCCGGGGGAGGGGTTGCGGGCGCTGCTAGCTAATATTCTGCCTTGAGCTGGCAAGAGGACCCCTCTGCGCCTCAGTTTCCCCCTCCGCGACATGGGCGGGATGCTAATCCGGGGTAACCGGGCGTCTTAAGACCGGAAGGGTTGACGTAACCCCCAGAGAAATGCCCAACGCCCCCGAAGTTCTGAGCTGCTCCACTCCCCAGCCAGAGTCTATCCAGGTAGGAGGATCAAAGAGGGGAAACTGAGGCCCGGAAGGGATTAGGATGCTTGCAAAGATTAAAAAAAGCGTCAGGGGGCTCCCTCCCTCCCTGTAGGGGGAGACCGAGGCAGCTTCGGGAAGGAGGAGACCTGGAGGGGGGGGGATTTTGTGCTTTTGTGGGGCGGGTGCAGGGGCTGAACCAGTCTGTCCCTGCCCTCCCCACTGAGCTCCAGGTCCTGCATGATCGGCGCGGAGCTCTGGTGCTGAAACGCCCCCATCTGCGCCCCGCTTTCTTGCCGGCGTCTGCTAGCGGGGGCCGGGGGGCCCCTGCACCAGGCAGCCGGGGGGCGCGGAGCAGGCAGGGCCTGGCGCGCGGCAGACGCCCAGCAAATACCTGATACAGAGTGAAGGGATCGAGAGGTGCATGTGACCTAAGAGTGACCACCAGAGAAGGTGGGGGGGACACCTTGAAGGCAGAGACCTCTCCCCTCCGTGGCAGGGACAGAAGCGGGGGTGGGGGGATCCCAAGGGGGCTGCAAGAGGCTGCCCCCAGCCCAGCCCCTTAGAGAGCTCTGTCCGCCAAGCCTGGGGTCAGAGTGGACCCCGTCCAGGTGCGTCCAATTCGACCCTGAGACCTGTCTATGACTAAAAGCTTAGTGGGGCCGGGCGCGGTGGCTCACGCCTGTCATCCCAGCACTCTGGGAGGCCGAAGCGGGAGGATCGCTTGAGCCCAGGAGTTTGAGGTTGCTGTGAGCGAGGCTGACGTCAGGGCACTCACTCTAGCCTGGGCAACAGAGTGAGACTCTGTCTCTAAAAAGATAAAAAATACTAATTAAAAAAAAGGCTTAGTGGGTCCCTCAATGGGCGGGAAAGCAAAGCAGGGGTCGCCCGGGACCTCTTCCTCAAAGTCCACGCCCTGGGGACCATCTGGCCCTAAGTCCTGTGGCCGTCCGCGGGTAGGTCACTGGGCTTTTGGCTGGCTCCGGGGGACAGGAGCTTAGTGTCGCGTGACTCTGAGGCCTTGCTGTCTAACGCTGCCTCCTCCTCTTCCTCCGCCTCTTCCTCCGCCTCTTCCTCCGCCTCCTCCAGAGTCAGCTCAAACTGGAACCTGTCGGGGCCACCCCGCTCGGGGCTGCTGAGGTCCGGGGGGCTCCGCGGGATCTTGCTCAGGTACCACTCGCGGTTGTCTTCCAGCGTGTCCAGCAGGCCCTGGGCGTCCGGGTGCACCAGGTCAGCCCAGGTCTCCCACAGCGGGTGGGCGATGTAGTCGATGAATCCCACCTGCGGGGCGGGCGCGCGCCATGAGTGGGGGCGGAGCAGCGCCAACCCCGCCTCCGCCTCTCTGGCCCAGTCGCTCCCTCTGCCTGGAACGCCGTTTCCCAACTCCTACTCGTGCTTCAAAGCCCTCTTCAAATAACCCTTCCTCTAGGGGGCCTCCCTTCCCCCTTCTTGGCTCCCCGAACCCCAGCCCGGACACCACAGGGCTGAATGTGTGAGTCCCCTAGACGGGGCGGGGGGGTCCTCCGGCGTCTCACATCACTCTGAACCACACGTTCGAACCTGCCGGGGACGCAAAGTCCCTCTCCCCTACGGCCTGAGAGAGGGGGACCCGGCGCCAGCCACGAGGCGCACCGCCTTGCTAGCTAAGCCCAGGTCCTGACGGTGGTGGTTCGCCCGCGACAGTGCCACGAGGGCGCACCCTTGCTGGCCAGCCCAGGCCCTGAGAGAGAGGGGGCCCGCGCAGCCACGAGGGCGCACCCCCTTGCTAGCCAGCCCAGGTCTCTGGGGACTTTGGGGCGGGGCTCCGTCCCCCTCCCCCTGCCCCCTCCGCCTCCCGGTGCCTGGCCCCTGTGCACCTGGGATTCTCCACTCAGAGGCTGTGGAGTCTGTGTCGCACATGGGGCTGACGTCCAGGCCGGATGCGCGCTCCCGGTCGCCCTGCTGGAAGAGCTCGGCCATGATGCGCTCGGTCCAGCGGCGGTACAGGGGCAGCGGCTTGGCGGGGTTGCTCAGGTCCGCGCAGTGCACCAGGTTCTGCAGGACCTGAGGGAGGACAGGGCTCGCGAGGCGCCGGCCGCGCCCGGAACCCGTCCTCCCCCAATCTCATGGCGGGGAGGGGAAACTGAGGCAGGGGAGAAGCAGCAGCTATGGCACGGGCATGCGCCTCTCGCCGTCTCTTCAAGCTCGGTATACAGCCGGCACTTCATACGTGCAGCTGAGCGGGGGCCGCGCACCTGGATGCGGTCGGAGTAGTTGTCCAGGAGAAGCACCCCGAGGCTGGTCACCCTCTTGGTCTCCACCATGGTCTTCAGGTCAGCCAGGAGGTTCATGTGTTTGGACATGTCTGTGGCCAGCACCTGGGGACCGGCGGCAGGAGGGGACAGGCTCACGGGCACGGGGACTCTGTCCACACTGCACCCAGACCCCCGGCCCTCTGAGCCTCAGCGTCCCCATCCGTGCGGTGTGACGGGGACTTGGGCCTTCACGTGGAGGCCATGGGAGCCACAGCAGAGTTCGCAGCTGCGGAGGGACCTGACTTCCGCCGGGCCGTCGCGGCCCCGGGCTGGGGCTGCCATCAATACTTCCAGCCATTTGGAGGGAGGTTCAGCTCCAAACGCTGATGTTTAAAAACCCATGTGGGGGCCGGGGGCGGAGGGTCACGCCTGTCATCCCGGCAACTGGGGAGGCCGGGGCGGGAGGAATCACTCGTGGTTCAGGAGTTCAAAACCAGCCTGAGCATGAGTGAGACCCCGTCTCTACTAAAAATAGAAAGAAATTAGCTGAACAACTAAAAATACATAGAGAAAATTAGCCAGGCATGGTGGCACATGCCTGTAGTCCCAGCTACTCGGGAGGCTGAGGCAGGAGGATCGCTTGAGCCCAGGAGTCTGAGGTTGCTGTGAGCGAGGCTGACGCCACGGCACTCACTCTAGCCTGGCAACAGAGCAGACTCTTGTCTCAAAAAAAAAAGGCTTAGAAAAAGTTGCACCTGGACCTGGACACCGGGGGCCTCCCTGCCAACTGTGGCCGGGACCGCCCCATTTCACAGAAGGGGAGACTGAGGCTCCGAGTGGGGGCGCCGCCAGCCGCCCTGCCCGGGCCCCGCCGCGGGCCTCACCATGTCGATGACCATCTTGCGCAGGCTGAGCCGCTGGCGCGGGCTGAGGTTCTGGAAGATGTCGCAGTTCTCCGCCTGCAGCAGCTTGAAGCCCACGGCCAGGTGGTGGTTCTCCAGCACGGACGCGTCGTTGTACATCAGCGCCAGCTCCGAGTCTGCGGGCAGGCCGGGGCCTCGAGTCCCGCCCGCCGCCGGCCCGTGCTTTGGGGCGCCTTGGCGAACTCCTACCCGGACGTCGAAGGCCCCTCGGTAATGCCCGCTCCCCCCGAGGAGCCAGCCGTGTCCCCGGGGCCATGTCCAGGTACTCAGTGGGGGGAGGCGGCCGCGCCACATGCGGCTGAGCGGGTAGCGGGCGCTTCCTCTCCCCGCACTCTGGATTGGGCGAGGGGCTTCACTCCCACCCCCAGCGCCCCCGTGCTTGTACACAAAAGGCGCCCAATGATTGCTTCTCAGCTGAGTTTTTCGCACTCCTTAAAGGGTCCTTTTTTATTTTTTGAGACAGAGTCTCGCTCTGTTGTCCGGGCTAGAGTGAGTGCCGTGGCGTCAGCCTCGCTCACAGCAACCTCCGACTCCTGGGCTCAAGCGATCCTCCTGCCTCAGCCCTCCGAGTAGCTGGGACTACAGGCATGCGCCCACATGCCCGGCTAATTTTTCTCTACATAACATTAGTTGGCCAATCAATTTCTTTTATTTTTTTTGTAGGAGACGGGGTCTCGTCTTTGCTCAGGCTGGTCTCGAACTCCTGACCACGAGGGATCCTCCCGCCCCGGCCTCCCCGGGTGCCGGGATGACAGGCGTGAGCCGCCGCAGTGCCCGGCCCCGTAAAGGGTTCTAAACTTTGAGATCTTGGTGGACCCAGCTCAGTTCTGGCACGGCTTGCTATCCTCTCCCTTACTGAGCGCCGACTGTGTACGGGGCTCCCTGTGCACCCGAGGGGAGGGAGTCAGTCATGTCGCAGGTGGGAGTCGAGGCTGCGGCAGGGCGGGCGGGGACGGGGCCGCTCCCCACCCCACTGGGACTCACGGGTGTTGATGAGAAACTGGTTGGAGACGCCGGGGTGGTCCACGTCGTGGATGGCGCTGGCAAAGATGGTGGCCAGGACCTCCAGGTCTGTGAACACGGCCTAGCGGCGGGGGACAGTGGGGCGGGGGGGTACAGTGAGGCTGGGGGGGACAGTGAGGGCTGGGGGGGGAGGGACAGGTGAGGGCGGGACAGGGAGACGGGGACATGAGGCCGGGGGGTGGAAACAGTGGAGGCGGGGGGACAGTGGAGGTCGGAGGGGGGACAGTGAGGTGGGGGGGGAAGGGGCTGGGGGAGGACAGTGAGGCGAAGGGGACAGGGAGGACGGGACAGTTGAGGCCGGGGGGTGGAACAGTGGACGGCGGGGGGAGCAGTGAGGTCGGAGGGGGGGCAGTGAGGCCTGGGGGGGACGGAAACCGGGGGAAGTGAGGTTGGAGGGACAGTGAGGCCGGGAGGGAAGTGAGTCGGAGGGAAGGACAGTGGAGGCCGGGGACAGTGAGGTCGGGGAGGTGCGGGACAGTGAGGCCGGGGGCGGAAGTGAGCGGGGAGGCAGTGAGGCAGGGGAGACAGTGAGGCTGGGGGAAATGTTAGTGAGGTCAGGGGGGGCAGTGAGTCCCGAGGGGACAGTGGCCGGAGGGGGGGGACAGTGAGTCCGAGGAGGGGACAGTGAGGCCGGGGGGCGTGAGATCGGGGGGGACAGTGAGGCTGGTGGGGGGGGACAGTGAGCCCGGGGGGACAGTGAGGCCGGGGGAGGACAGGTCGGGGCCGGAGGGACAGTGGGCAGGGAACAGTTGGGCTTGAGGGGTGGGACAGGTGGGCCGGGAGGGGACAGTGAGGCCCATCGGGGGGGACGTGAGGCTTGTGGGGGGGGAACGTGGAGCCCAGGGGGAGAAGTGAGGTAGGGTGTGGGGGACAGTGGAGGCGGGACAGTGGGACCGGGGGAACGTTGGGGGGCGGGGGTGGACAGTGGGGCACGGAGGGGACAGTGATTGGCTCCTAAATATGGGGTGGACCATGTGATGCCCTGGGGTAGGACAGGTGTTGGCCAGGGGACAGTGGGCGGGACAGTGGAGGGCCGGGGGGACAGTAGGGGCCCGGGGGGGGACAGTGAGGCTAGGGAGGGACAGTGGGGCTGGGGGGACGTGGGCCAGGAGGGGACAGTGGGGCCGGGGAACAGGTTGGGCGGGTGACAGTGGGGGCGGGCGGGGGCGGTGAGGCCGGGGCGTGGACAGGTGGGCCGGGTGGGACAGTGAGGCGGGGGGTGGCACAGTTGAGGCTGGGTGGGACAGTGAGGGCCGGGGGGACAGTGGGCGGGGTGCGACAAGTGGGCGGAGGGGGACAGTGGGCCATTGGGGGGGACATTGGACTGTGGGGGGCAGTGAGCCCGGGGGGCGACAGTGGGCCGGGGTGGCAGTGGGGCCGAGGGGGACAGTAGAGGCATGGGGGGGACAGTGAGGCTGTTGGGACGTGAGCAGGGGGGAGACAGGTGAGGTAGGTGTGGGGACAGTGAGGTGGACAGTGGGGGCCAGGACAGGTGGCCAGACAGTGGGGCGGGGGGACAGTTGGGCCGGGGTGGACAGTGGGCCGGAGGACAGGTGAGCCATGGGGGGGACAGTGAGCCGGAGGGACAGTGGGGCAGGGGCAGGTTGGGGCGGGGCGTGGAGGCCGGGGGCGGACGTGGCCGGACAGTGAGGCTTAGGGGGGACTTGAGCTGGGGGGCTGTGGGGCCAGGGGGACAGTGGGGCGGACAGTTGAGGCTAGGGGACAGTGGGGCAGGGGACAGTGGGGCGGGGGACAGTGAGGCCAGGGAGACAGTGGGGCGGTGGTACCATGGGCCCGGGGGGACAGTGAGGGGCGAGTGGGGGGAAATTTAGGCCGGGCTCCCGCGCTCCGCCGCCCCACCACGTGGCACCTCGAGGGCGGGTGTGGCGAGCAGGACGTGGGCGGACTGGGCCACGTCGGCGGCGTGCAGGCTGTTGTGGTAGGCCACGTCCGCGTGGTAGTGACCCTCCAGCGTGAGCAGGTAGGTGGCCAGCGTGTCTGCTGGGATCTGGAATGTCTTGAGCAGGTCCCGCTCCTGGCCCCCCACGGGCCCCTGGTCAGGGCCTCGGCCTTGGGGCTGCAGCGCACGCCGCTGCCCCTGCCTCTCTCTCCTGAACCCCCATCCACCTCTCAAACGCCCCCTCCTCCGGGATGACCTCCCTGCTCTCGCGATTTTCCCTCAGTCCTGACCCCACGGGACTCGGGGGTGTCTTTGCCCAGCTCTTCCCTCCAGACTGGGTCTCTTCAGGGCCAGGCCCAGGGCTGAGGCTTGTTGACGACGAGCTGGTCAACCTAGCGAACTCCTATTCATCCTTCAACACCCTGCTCAAATTACCCCGTTCGGGGGTGTTGGACAGAATTTGAAAAATGAGCTTCCCTGGGGTCTTGAGGTAGGAAGGGGTAAAGGAAAGCCCAGGTGGACTGGAAGCCAAGGGCGGGGGCGGGTACCTGAAAGATGCTGAATATGATGGCTGTGAGTGGCCGGTTCCCGCTGAGCTCCGCCACCTTGAACACATCGAGCCCCCACTTGTTGGTGTCTTCCAGCTCCTGGAGGGGGAAGGGCTGGGGCTCACCTGCACCTGCCGCGCCGAGCCCCAGCGCCCAGCCCGGCAAACTGAGGCCCCGGGACAGGACGACAGGACAGCCACCCAGAGCCCGGGGCTCGGCCTTGCGGCTGGGGACCCACCTTGGCCAGCTGCCCCTCCTGGTCCGTCTGGACCCCGAAACGGGGGACGGTGGCTGGGGAGAGGCTGGCGCCGCGGCGGGGCCCACGCAAGCCGCTGATCCGGGACATGGGCCCCGCGGGCTCCTCCGAGGTCGCCCTGGGCAACTCCACCTCGGCCGGCTGGTCTGCGGGGCAGGGTGAGGCTCGGAGCTCAGAGGAGCCAGCTTGCTCTCGGGGTCGTCCCGCCTGGCCCCCCAGGACCGACCTATCTTCCTCTTCTGCTCGGCCTGGCCCTCGGGCACCGGGGACCCAAGAGCATTTGCCCCCCAGACAGCCTGGCGTCCTTTCCACCTCCCGCACTGGCGTCTGGTTCCATCTCCTCCTTGGCAAACTTCTACTCGTGCTTCAAAACCTTAGCTTTAATGTCCCCTCCTCCTGGAAGTTTCCCTTGTTCCTGCCTCCAATCCACCCTTCATGCATGGGGCTAGGGGTGTCCATGTCCGGCCCTGTCTCCCCCAAGACTCATTGCCCCCTCCTGGAGATGGGGGGCGAGGCGAGGCATGGGGGCTCTTGGGGGGCGGGGCCGAGTGGGCGAGGCCTGAGGGGCTTTGGGATGGGGCCAGGGGCGGGGCTGCCGGGTGGCCAGCCGCGGGGCAGGTGAAGGGGGGGGGGGAGCTTGCCGGGTGGGGCTGAGGGGTTTTAGGGGTGGCCAGTGGGCGGTGCTGGTGGTCAAGGGCTGAAGGCTTGGGGGCAGGGCTGGGGTGAGGCCTGGGGGAGCTTGGGAGGGGCCTGGTGGGCGGGGCGAGGCCGGGTGGCGAGGCGCTGAGGGGCTTGGGCAGGGCAGGTGGTAGGGCCAGGTGCGTGGGGGTGGGTTGGGTGGGCAGGGGGGCGGGGCGGGGCAGGTGAAGGGGGCGCTTGGGGGCGAGGCCAGGTGGGCCGGCCAGGTGGGGGTGGTGCCATGTGGGCGGTGCTGGGTGCGGCGGGCAGGGCGGGCCGGGTGGGCGAGGCCTGAGGGCTTGGGGGCGGGGCCGGGTGGGCGGGGTGAGGCTGGTAGGCGGGGTGAGGCTGGGTGGGCAGGCCTGAGGGGCTTGGGGGCGGGCCGGGTGGCGGGTGAGGCCTGGTAGGCGGGGTGAGGCTGGGTGGGCGAGGCTGAGGGCTTGGGGCCGGGGCGGCCGCCTGAGCCTCAGGTACCCCAGGCAGGCGCCGGCTGCGGACCCTGCGCACGCTGCACCACAAGTACGGCACCCCCCCCTCCCCCCCCCTCCAGGGACGCGGCCACCTCCCCCTATAGCGGCCTCGCCCCACCCTCGAGTCCCCAAAGCTGCGGCTGACTGGGCCTGCCCGCCGGCCCCGGAAGGGCCCCAGGGGCTGAGGCTCACCGCTACCCGGGCGGAAGGCTCCGGCGGCGCAGGGACAGACAGAGACCCGCCCACGGCCACGAGCAGCCGCGCCCGGGGACAGGTCCGGAACTGGGGGTCCTGGGGTCCAGCGGGAAGCTCAGGGTCCGGGCGCAGAGACGGAGGCGCGAAGGCACAGGCGCCCCCAGCGGGGCCGGGCCGGCCCTGACCAGCTCGCCTCCCAGAGGGGCGCGGGCCCGCGCGGCGCTGGAGACGCTGGCCGAGCTGGACTGGTGCCTGGACCAGCTGGAGACGCTGCAAGCGCGGCACTCGGTGGGCGCGATGGCTCCAGCAAGGTGAGGGCCGCGCGGCCCGCCGCCCCGCCGTCGCCGTGGCCCGGCCTCACCCCCGCGCCTCCCGCCTCCCCCAGTTCAAGAGATGCTCAGCCGGGAGTGACCCACCCTCTGAAACCAGCCGCTCCGGAACCAGGTCGTCGAGTACATCTCCCGCACCTCCTGGGTGAGCCGTGTGTGTCGCGTTGCCTGGGCAACGTCACAGAGGTAGCGGGACGGGGAGAGAGAGAAAGACTTCTGTTTCAGAGGCTGATAATGGGGTAATTTGATCAGGGTATTGAAGGATGAATAGGAGTCCACCGGCTTAAACAGTTCGCTGGTCAAGCAAGCC
Source organism: Microcebus murinus (assembly GCF_000165445.2). Lineage (NCBI taxonomy): Eukaryota > Metazoa > Chordata > Mammalia > Primates > Cheirogaleidae > Microcebus > Microcebus murinus. Next base: position 583,295 of record NC_033683.1, on the reverse strand, counting down.
TCAGGGCCCTGGGCCTGGCCCTGAAAGACCCAGTCTGGAGAGAAACAGCTGGACAAAGACAGCCCCAGTCCCGTGGGGGTCAGGACTGAGGGAGTCAGAAAGAGAGCAGGGAGGTGTCCCAGACAG
>NC_033683.1:567947-583144 GCF_000165445.2 Microcebus murinus | reverse complement strand
AAGTGCGGTCGACCGCGGAGGAGCCGGCCGGGGCCCAGTCCGCCGATCAGCGTTGCGTGGCGCGCCGCGCGCCAGCCTCTCCCCAGCCACGCCGCTCCCCCGGTTCGGGGCTCCAGACGACCAGGAGCAGCTGCAAGGTGGGTCCCCAGCCCACAAGCGCCGAGCCCGGCTCTGGGTGGGGCCCGGCCTGGCCTGGGCCGCAGTTTGCCGGGCGGGCGCGGGCGCGCGCAGGCAGGGCAGGCGTGGAGCCCAAGCCGCCGCCGGCCCGCCGCCCCCGAAGAGCCGGAAACAGCACCCGAAAGAAAGGGCGCGAGTCGAAAACGGAGCGCAGCGGGGAACCGCAGCACCGCCAGGCATAGCAGCAGCTGCAGGACCCGGCCCCTGCCCTGAGCGTCCAGGCCACCGGCCTGCCGGACCCCCGCCTACCCCAAGACCCCAGGGAAGGCTGCAGTTCAGAAGGCGTGCCAACACGCCCCCGAACGCCGACAGGGCAACTCCACCTCGGCCGGCTGGTCTGCGGGGCAGGGTGAGGCTCGGAGCTCAGAGGAGCCAGCTTGCTCTCGGGGTCGTCCCGCCTGGCCCCCCAGGACCGACCTATCTTCCTCTTCTGCTCGGCCTGGCTCTCGGGCACCGGGGACCCAAGAGCATTTGTCCCCCAGACAGCCTGGCGTCCTTTCCACCTCCCACACTGGCGTCTGGTTCCATCTCCTCCTTGGCAAACTTCTACTCGTGCTTCAAAACCTTAGCTTTAATGTCCCCTCCTCCTGGAAGTTTCCCTTGTTCCTGCCTCCAATCCACCCTTCATGCATGGGGCTAGGGGTGTCCATGTCCGGCCCTGTCTCCCCCAAGACTCATTGCCCCCTCCTGTGTCTGGGACCACCTCCCTGCTCTCTTTCTGACTCCCTCAGTCCTGACCCCACGGGACTGGGGCTGTCTTTGTCCAGCTGTTCTCTCCAGACTGGGTCTTTTCAGGGCCAGGCCCAGGGCTGAGGCTTGTTGACAGCGAATTGTTTAAGCCGGTGGACTCCTATTCATCCTTCAATACCCTGATCAAATTACCCCATTATCAGCTCTGAAATAGAAGTCTTTCCTCTCTCTCCCGTCTCGCTACCTCTGTGACGTTGCCCAGGCAACGCGACACACACGGCTCACCCAGGAAGGTGCGGGAGATGTACTCGGACACCTGGTTCCCGGAGCGGCTGGTTTCAGAGAGGTGGGTCAACTCCCGGCTCAGCATCCGCTTGAACTGGGGGAGGCGGGAGGCGCGGGGGTGAGGCCGGGGCCACCGCGAGCGGCGGGGGCGGCGGGCCGCGCGGCCCTCACCTTGCTGGAGGCCATCGCGCCCACCGAGTGCCGCGCCTGCAGCGTCTCCAGCTGGTCCAGGCACCAGTCCAGCTCGCCCAGCGTCTCCAGCGCCAGCGCGGGCCCGCGCCCCTCTGGGAGGCGAGCTGGTCAGGGCCGGGCCCGGCCCCGCTGGGGGCCCCTGTGCCCTTCGCGCCTCCGTCTCTGCGCCCGGACCCTGAGCCTCTCCCGCTGGGACCCCAGGACCCCCAGTTCCGGACCTGTCCCCGGGCGGCCGCTGCGTGGCCGTGGGCGGGTCTCTGTCTGTCCCTGGGCCTTCCCGCCCCGGGTAGTGGTGGACTCAGCCCCTGGGGCCCTTTCGGGGCCGGCGGGCCAGGCCACAGTCAGCCGCAGCTTGGGGACTCGAGGGTGGGCGCCGCCGCTATAGGAGGGGAGGTGGCCGCTGTCCCTGGGGGGGAGGGGGGAGGGGGGGGGGGGTGCCGTACCTGTGGGTGCAGCGTGTGCAGGGTCCACGGCCGGCGCCTGCCTGGGGTACCGAGGCTCAGGGGCGGCCCGCCCCGCCCCAAGCCCCTCAGGCCTCGCCCACCCAGCTCACCCGCCTACCAGGCCTCACCCGCCCACCCGGCCCGCCCCAGCCCCTCAGGCCTCGCCCACCCAGCCTCACCCCGCCTACCAGGCCTCACCCCGCCCACCCGGCCACGCCCCCAAGCCCTCAGGCTCGCCACCGGGCCCCGCCCTGCCCCCCACCCAGCACCGCCCACATGGACCCACCGCCCACCTGGCCGCCCACCTGCGCTCGCGCCCCAGCGCCCCCCTTCACCTGCCCCCCCCGCCCCCGCGCCCACCCAAACCCACCCCCCACGACCTGGCCTACCACCTGGCTGCCCCAAGCCCCTCAGGCCTCGCCACCGGCCTCGCCCCGCCCACCAGGCCTGCCCAAGCTCCCCCAGGCCTCACCCCAGCCCTGCCCCAAGCCCTTCAGCGCTTGCCCCACCCAGCACGCCCCAACCTGGCACCACCTAACCCTCCAGGCCCCACCCGGCCAGCCTCGCCCCCTTCACCTGCCCGCCCACCCGGTTGCCCCGCCTGGCCCATCCCCAAGCCCCTCAGGCCTCGCCCACTCGGCCCCGCCCCCAAGCCCCCATGCCTCGCCCCCCGCTGCCGCCACCTGGCCCCGCCCCCAAGCCCCCAGGCCTCGCCCCGCACCCCAACCTCAAGGCGCCAGAGCCCCAGCCCAGCTTGCCGCCCCCTTTTCGGCCAGGCCCTGCCTCCGCCCCGCCCACTCTGGCCCCGCCCCGCCCTCCGCCTACCTGGCTGTCCCGCGGCCTTGCAGGTGGGCCAGGGCCGCCACGTTGCTCCGGACCGTCCGCAGACTGGCCAGCACCTGTCGGGAGCCGGGCGGCGGGGCTGGGACGGACATGCCGGTCCCGCCCGCTCGGCTCCAGGGGGCTGGCAAGGGCGGGCACCCACCTGGGCAAACGGCGTGACAATCATGTCTTCTCCGTGTCTGCAGGGAGGTGGCCTGTGAGGGAGGGTGGCCGGGAGGGCGCCTGCGCCTTCGCGTCTTCCAGGTTTTGCCCACGCCGTGCCCTCAGCCGCGGGCGTGCCCTCCCGGTACCCTCCTGGTCCTTGGCCTCCCCCCCACCCCCGCCAACTCTCCCCGGGAGCTACCACGGCCCCTCGGACCGGCCACTCACTTTATCTGCCTCCCATACACGGGAGAACCATCCTCGGGGTAGCAGGGGTCTCAGTAGAGTCAGGACAGAAACTATTGTATTTCCCTTTTCATCATGGCCACCAGGAAGCTCAAATCAATGTGTTTGCTCAGTCGCTGCTAATTGACCTTAATGTTTCTGGATTACTACCCCGACCTCACCCCAGCATTGGACCAAGCACAGAAGATCACCTGATACCCTTTTCGCAGCACACTCACTGAGTAAATGAGCTGCGCCCTGTGGCAAACTCCTACTTAAACCTCAAAACCCAGCTCGCATGGCCACTCGAGGGGGTTTGCTGAATAGAAAAAGAAACGAAGGACAGAGGGTCAAGGCGTCGCCCCGCGGGCCCCAAACTCACAGGTCGCTGGCCGCGGAGGAGTTCCGGGACACGGCCTTGGGCGAGAGTTCATAGTCGCTGTCCGAGCGGTACAGGAAGGACTCGCGCCGCTGGCTGTGCGGGGCGGGGGCCTGCGGGGCCCGGCCCAGGCCCGGCCCGGCCGGAGGGTCCAGGGTGCTTCTCCCGCCCGGGAGCCCATTTTCCAGGTCAAAGCTGAAGGCAGAGGGGGCCTGGTCAGGGACGAGCGTGCTGGCAGTCGCCCCCGGCTTGCCCATCTGGCCCCCGCGGCCGTGCCCTCCCGGGGACGCTGCACCTGTCACGCGCTGGCCCCGCACCTGTACCCGCGAGTCCCTCCCCACTTGGGGCGACTCTGGACTCTAGGGCCTGAGGTCCCGATCGGCCCCACGGTGGGCGCTTGGCCACACACAGGTAGCCCCTGGCGCCGGACCTCAGGCATCCCGTCTCTAGCTAAGATGGGCGGGGCGGGGCCCATCGCGGGACTGTCTCAGGGGGTCACAGGGCAACGTCCGAGGACCGCCACTGGGCGCCCATATTACAAAGGGGTAAACTGAGACCTCGCTCGCATGGCGGACACGGGGGCTGGAAGCAGCTTCTCGGGCTCTTCCACCTGGACGGAGGCGAGGGCCTGCCCCGCGCTCTCCGGCTCCTTAGTACCCAGACAGGTGCCACCGCACCTGGCGTGGCCACGCCTCCAGGGACACCTGGCCCCGCCCCCGGTGGTCCAGGCCCCGCCTCCTGGGACACGTGGCCACGCCCCTGGGCGTCCAGGCCCCGCCCTGCGCCAGGGCCGTGGGCCACACCCCCAGATTGCCTGCACCCCGCCACCGCCCCGGCCTCGCCACTCTCCCCTCCTGCCCGCCCACGTCCACCTCCGGCAGAGAGGTGCCACCGCACCGGCGTGGCCACGCCTCCAGGGACACCTGGCCCGCCCCGCCATCCAGGCCCCTCCGGTCGTCAGACCCCGCCGGGCTCCAGGCCCCGCCTCCAGGGACACCTGGCCCCGCCCCAGGCCCGGCCCTGACTGTCCAGGTCCCGCCTTCAGGGACACCTGGCCCCGCCCCGGCTGTCCAGGCCCCGCCCGTCCAGGGCCTCTTCGGAGTTGGACGTGGTCCTGGCGCTCGGCCGGGAGAGTTCGGCTGGCTCGGCCCGCGCCGCTGCGCTCGGACGGTTCGGAGCAGCCGAGCCTGCGCGCTCGCCCCGTCGGCCGCGCTCGGCCTCCTTCGGGCACGTCCGGGGCGCGCTCGGGCCGGGATCGGGCCTCCTCGGCTGAGTCCGGCTACACTCGGGGGTGTTCGTGCGTCTTTCGGCTCCCGGGGGTTCCGAGGCTCCCAGCCGGGAGCGCCAGGGGCGGGGCGTCCCGGACCTGCCCTGCCGCGGCCCCGGGGGACTGCAGCGGCCTTGCGGACCGACGGACCCCCCAAACCACCCTGCCGGAGGGGGAGGGTCGGGGGGAGGGCTGCGGGCGCGCCCCCGCCCTCTCTCGCCTCTCCCCAAAGGCTCAAGGCAAGCGCGCCTGTGGACAATAGGGAAACGGAGCCAGGCGCGGCGGCGCGGTGTTCGAATCCCATCCCGGGCGCGGAGCGGTTTTTGTCCCAGGTGGGGACCGGAAAATACGTGTAGGACAGGATGAGGTTAATGCAAAAACGTAGGCTTGCGGCAGGGCGGGGCGGCACGCCTGTCATCCTGGCACTCTGGGGAGGCCGAGGGGAGGATTGCTCAAGGTCAGGAGTTCGAGACCAGCCTGAGAAGAGTGAGACCCCGTCTCCTACTATAAATAGAAGAAATTAATTGGCCAACTATACATATAGGAAAAAAAAATGAGCCGGGGGGTGGGCATGCCTTAGTCGCAGCTACTCGGGAGGCGAGGCAGGAGGATCGCTTGAGGCAGGGATTCTGGAGTTGCTGTGAGCGAGGCGAGCACGGGCACTCATCTAGCCGCGGCAAACGAGTGAGACTCTGTCTCACAAAAAAAAAAAAAGAAGTAATTACAGGCGGCCGTTCTGGCCAACTTACTGGCCCCAGAAAAACCCTCCATGAAACCCACTGTTCTCCCCCGGACGGTCTTCGGCCTCCGCCCGTCTGCGCCCAGGTGCTCAGAATGGTCACTCGCGCTGCCGCGTCTCTCGCTCTGGACCCAACAGCGGGTTAAGGGGCGAGCCTGCATTTTCTCGGCGGGGCGGGGCGGGGGTTGGGGGAGGCTGTTTGTCCTCCTGCTCTAAACTTAGCCCGGAGCCGCGGCCAGGTCAGGCCTCCGTTCCATGACGTGAGCTGCGCCGGGGCCGCGGCTGCCCGTCAGCCGGAGGGGTAAACTGAGGCACAGAGACTCGAAGTCTCCGTGCCTCGGATCTGGGTTCCGGTCCCTCGAGCGTGGGACCCCTTCCCCTCTTGAGCGTCCCTTTCTGGCACCCCGTGCGCGGGCCCGACAACCCTGCGCTCCCTACGGGGTCCGCAGAAGAGGCTGCTCATGGCCGGCCTCCGGTGAACTAAGGTCACTCCCCGGGACCGCCCTCCCGGGCTAAAATGGTGCGGTCGGGGTGCACGGCCACGCCTCCCTTCCCTTCTGCTGTCGGCCGCCCGCGCGACCTTGCAGAAGGGACCTCCCTTCTCTCTGAGCCCCTGGGCGCCAATCTGCCAGGTGTGCGCGCCCACCTGGCGCGACCCACGTGCCAGGTGCCGGCCACACGCAGCCGGCACCCTCAAGCGGCACACCCGCGACCCCAGACTCATGCTCCCCTGCCCCGCGAGGTCGTGGCCGGGGTCTCAAAGGGTGGGGGATTCGAACCCAGAGCCGCGGACAGAGTCCCGGGAAGGGAGCAGCGGGAAGTGGGCGCTCGGGGCGCGCGGGTCCGCTCTCGGCCCTGCTGAACTCTGAGGCACTGTCCCCAAAGCCCGCATCGAAAGAGGTCTTCTTCCGTGGGCACCCAGGACTCGCTGCGAAGCCCGCAGGTCGCCTGGGCGCTGGGGCGGGGTGGCGGCGGCGGCGGAGGAACGCCCCCTTCCCCTCTTCCCACCGCAGGGACGCGCGGCCGCCTGCCCCCGAGGCCGGGCCAGGAGGAGACGTGAGCCTCAGCCCGTCCTGCCCTGGGCCGCGCAGCTGGGAAGGGACAGAGGGCCGGTCCCCTGGGCGTGTGTCCGGACGGCGGGACGACGGGACCGAGTTAGAAACAGAGCCACCCAGCGCAAGGGACAGAGACAGGGTAGCGGAGACAGACCCCGAGAGACGGAAGGAGGGGCACAGCGTCCGTGCCCCGACCCGGGCCAGGCGCCAGCTGTCCCCACTGTGTCCTTCCTGCCTCCCCCACCCCCCACCGCCGCCCGGGGCGGGACGCAAGCCCGGCCAGCCTCACCACAGCGGATGGGCCAGGGTGAAGCGCCGCTGCAGGCGGATGCTCTGGTTCACCTGGAGCTTCCTGAAGAGCCCGGAGGAGCCGCGCGGGGAGCCCCGGGGGGAGCCGGGCGCAGGGCCGGGGGCGCCGCGGGGCCCTGCATGGCCAGGACGGGGATGCTGGACCGGCGCGCGCGGGCGGCGCGGGGCCTTTTCTGGACAGCCGCGGGGCGGCCGCGGAGGGGCAGAGCGCGCACGCCCGCTCCGCCCTGCACCGGTCCCTAATGACGACCACCGGGACAAACGGGGAAACTGAGGCAGGCAGTCAGATGCAACTCTCTACACCCCGTCTTTCCCCACTGGGGCCCAGAACCTGGGTCCTACGCCCCGTTCCTCTGCATGTCTCCTGTTAGTGCAGCTTGCTGGGCTACCATGGCCGAAAACTCTTAAGATGAGCGGGGGCCGGCGCTGGCTCACGCTGGTAATCCTAGCACTCTGGGAGGCCGAGGCAGGAGGATCACTCAAGGTCAGTAGTTGGAAACCAGCCTGAGCAAGAGCGAGACCGTCTCTACTAAAATAGAAAGAATTAGCTGGACACTAAAAATATAAAAAAATGAGCCGGGCATGGTGCGCGTGCCTGTAGTCCCAGCTACTCGGGAGGCTGAGGCAGGAGGATCGCTTGAGCCCAGGAGTTGGAGGTTGCTGTGACCGAGGCTGAGCACGGCACCATAGCCGGGCAACAGAGTGAGACTCTGTCTCAAAAAAAGAAAGAAAAGAAAGAAGAAAGAGAAGAAAGAAAGAAAGAAGAAAGAAGGAAAGAAGAAGAAAGAAAGAAAGGGTTAAGATGAGACAGTTGGAAGGGGAGGTGCCCCGGGGAACTCAGCCTCCCTGCCCCCACTGTCAGGGGCTCACCGAGGCATGGAGTTTGCCAGGGGGCTGCCCAGAGCCCACCCAGAGTTCCCGACCTTCCTCTGCCCGTTTTCCAGATGGGCAAACTGAGGCCCAGAGACACCCAAGGGCTGCTCAGAAACCACAAACTCTTAATCCTTTGCCAGGTGGGGAAACTGAGGCCTAGACAGATAGATGCGGTGACAGGCACAAGTCTCCCGGGCAGGGCGGCAGAGCTCCAACCCGGCCTCGTCCCCGCGCGATCCCGCCTGCTCTGACATTCCCCAGACCCCGTCTCTATGGACAAACATCCGCGCTCCGCCCGCGCCAGGCCTTCCGCCCTGGGAAGCCTCAGCTGCCTCCCCGGCCTGGCCAGGCCCCACGGGGCTGGGGAGGGGCCGCAGGTGCGGGGCAGCCGCAGCCTGTGCGGTGAGCTGGCCCCGCCCACTCCGCAGAAGAGGAAGCTGAGCCCCTCGGGTGTCACCTGGAGGAAGGATCCGGAACATTCCTGTGGCAGGCCCCGGCTCAGCTCACCTGACCACGCCCCTTGCCGTGGGATGAGCCCCAGCCCCGCCCCCACCCACCCTGGGCCTGGGGGGTGGAGGGGAGCCTGGTCAGCCCTGGTGCCCCCAGGGAAAAGTCGCCCAGGTTTGTTCCAGTCCTGGGCACCCAAGACACAAGCCTTGACGCTGCTGCACCACTGTGGGAGGGGCTTACGGTGGGCCCATGTCCCCAAGGAGAAACTGAGGCACAGAGAGGTTCAGGCCCTCCCCTGAAGTCACAGGCATAAAATGGAAGGCAAGGCCAGGTGCAGGGGCTCACACCTGTGATCCCAGCACTTTGGGAGCCCGAGCCAGCCCCACGGAGGCCGGAAACACCACCCTCCCATCTTGCAGGTGAGAAAACAGAGGCCGGGAGCTGGGTCTCAGGGGTCCAGCCAGGGACCCCCCCCCTCAAGCCCCCACACCCCTGCAACCAGACCCCTGGTGGGAACTGGACCTCGCAGGCTCCAAGACGAAAATACCATCTGTAGCTGCTGGGGCCAGTCCTAATTATAGACGTCCCCAGGGGGCAGAGGCTGCTGGGACAGGCCTGGTGCAGACACTGGAGCACGGTAACTGAGCTGTCATCTCTGCCTGGGAGGCTTACGGTGGCCACTGTCAGAGCAAACCGAGGCACACAGAGTTCAGGCCTCCTTCGCAAGCTCACCAGGCATCAACACCGCGCAAGACACGGCGTCTGCTCTCCGTGTGGCTTCTACAACTGCTGATACACTGCTGTCCACTCTCGCACCGTAGCTGTGGCTGGGAGGACAGCCATCGCGCGCAGCATCACTTGAGGCCAGGATTGGACACGCAGCTGGGCAACGGCTAGCAAGAACCATCTTAAAATCCTGGCTCATTTTTTCTATAATAATAGCAAAATATTTATTATGTCTAGCGAAGCTGTGTGTGTCCGGTTTCATTGCTGTATTGTCAGCGTATCAGGAAAGTCAGAGGCAGGTCAGTCACCTCTTGACTGCACGTAGACGTTGGTAGTTGATGTCTGGCAGTAGACTGCCATTGACCTTTATGTCACTGGACCCTGGCCCAGCGCCGTGGGCAAATAAAGATAAGCCAGCCTGGAAATCACCTGACACATAGGGCCTCGGCCTGCGTCCAGAGTGCTTGGGAATTACAGAGCGTGAGCCAACCGCACGACCAACGTAAAAGGCTCCGGGCCCGGTGGGTGTCCCAGACTTGGGAGGGGCGGGTCCCAGGGCTGACTCGAGGCTCCTTTTTCCAGCCCCAGGTGACCACGCTGGGGCCCCTGAGTCCCGCAGGAACCCGGGCGTGGTGGTGACCGTGTGTTTGCTGGTGTCTGTTCTGGCTTCATCGGCTTGTGGTCAGTGGCCGTCGAGTTCTCCCCAGCCAGCGAGAACTCCAGTTCCAGAAGTGGAGGAGGTGTCATCGGTGAACAGGTGCGAGAGAGGCATTGGGAGAGAAGAACGACGTCACCAATAGGAAAGGACGAACTAGAGCGAATGCTCATATAGCGTTATAATATTAATACTCCGAGGAGTCTGTGAGATAGGTCATCTCCCGCCAGCGCGGAGTCGAACGGCAGCGGGGGCAGCTGTCGGTGGCGCTGGGGCCCTGGGGAGGGCAGTGCCGGAGCGAATAAAGCGCCCACTGTTCACCTGAGGCCTTCGTGAGTCATAGATTCGTGCCACAAACATTTCTGTTCTTTTTTTTTTTCTTTTTGAGACAGAGCCATGGCTTCAGCCTCACCAAATCCTGGGCTCAAGCGATCCTCCTGCCTCAGCTCCCGAGTAGCTGGGACTACAGGCATGCGCCACCTGCGCCGCACGCCCGGCTCATTTTACCTGTTGTAATATATTTTTAAGTTGTCCAGCTATTTCTTGTCTTTTGTTTTCTTTAGAGACAAGTCTCAGCGTTGTTGCTTGGGCTAATGTGTGAGTGCCATGGCGCTCAGCTCGCTCACAGCAACCTCAACTCCTGGCTCAAGCGATCCTCCTGCCTAGCCTCCCGAGTAGACTGGGATCAGGCATGTTGCGCGCCACGGGCAGGACGCCGGCCTAAGTTTTTCGTATATATTTTTAGTTGGTCATTTAATTTCTTTCTATTTTTTAGTAGAGACGGTGTCTCGTCAGACGCTTCTTGTTTCGAACTCCTGACCTTGAGTGATCCCATGCTTCGGCCTCGTCAGAGACTAGGAATCTACAGGGGTGAGCATGCACCCGGCCAGCTAATTTCTTTGTATCTTTTTAGTAGGAGATGAAAGTCTCGCTCTTCGCTCAGGCCTGTTTCGAACTCGTGACCTTGAGCAATCCTCCAGCCTCGGCTCCCAGAAGTGCCTGGGATTACTGTTCTGCAGCTCTCCCCTGGTCGTGGCTCCTTCTCCTCTTTGAGCGCGTCGGCGCAAAAGATTACCTCCTCGGGAATGGTCCGGTTGCTCCCTGTCAGCCAACGTTTATGGCAACCCCACCACCCGGCACTCTACTGGCTTTATTCGAGTTTGATGTTCTTTCTAACACTCGTAAAAATCCTCTTCCAGCGGTTTGTTGAATGAATAAATGACAGCGCTGAATGTAGGGCACGGGTCTGCACTCTGTGAGGGCCGATGGGCGGATTGCTCAAGTTCAGGCAGGAGTTCAAAACCAGCTAGGCAAGAGTGAGACCCGTCTTCCTACTATAACTAGAAAAGGAAATTAATTGGCCACTAAAATACACATAGAAAAGATTATAGCCGGGCAATCGTGCGCATGCCTGGTAATCCCAGCTATCAGGAGGTAGGCAGGAGGATCGCTTGAGCCCAGGGCGTCTGAGGTTGCTCGTGAGTGGAGAGGCTGACATGCCACAGCACCACTCCAGGCCAGGCAAACAGTGAGCAAGACTCCTGTCAAGAAAAGAAAGAAAGAAGACGAGAGAGAGAAGAAGAAAGAAAGCAAGACAGAAAAAGAGAGAGAGAAGAGAGAGAAAGAGAGAGAGAGAAAGAGAGAGAGAGAGAGAGAACGAGAGAGGGGAGGGAGGGAGGAGAAGAAGGAAGAGAAAGGAAGGGAACACCAGCAAGGCAGAGCGCACAGCAGCAGAGGAAGATACAGGATGAAAGCAATGAACAAACGGCAATGTGTCCAACAGCACAGGCGCTGAAGCAAGGCTGTGAATGGAAAAGTCATTTGATTCTCAGAGGATGTCTATAAAGTGGGGACTGCTATTCCCAGTTGGAGGATGGGTAAACTGAGGCACAGAGTGGCGTGGCAGTTCGCCCAAGGACACACAGCGGTAAGTTGCAAGGCCAGCCCCCCCTCCGCGCTTGTGCCTGCTCCCGCTGAGCGTGCCAATTCACTACGCCCCCCCTGCCCCCCCCAGCCCAGGCGCAGGGCTGCCCCACAGTGACATCTCACCAATAGTTTTCCCGCCCATGTTTAATTGATGGATTTCGATGTTTCGCTGGCAGTTCTAACAGGAACGTGCCAACTAGCAGCGTTTCCCGTGGAGAAACAGCCACAGAGCCGGGACTCAGAACCCAAGGCTGGCGCCACCCGACCCTGGGAGGCCCCGGCCCTGCAGGTGAGGGACCTAAGCGGAAGGACAGCGGCGGAGGACCCGCTCTGGCTCTGGCCCTGTCCCTGCGGCGCCACATGGGCGGAGGAGGGGCCCAGCACTCTCCGGCCCGCCTGGGACACCACTGCCTCGGTTTCCCCGTTAGAGTTGAGTGTCCCTTCCCTGGGCAGGCGCGTTCCTCCTCTGCTGCCTGGTGACTCCAGAGAGATAAAAAAAAAAAAGGGCGCTTTAATGCCCATTCTAGGCCAGGTGTGCTGGCCCGCACCTGACATCCTAGCCTTTTGGGAGGCAGAGGCAGAAGGCTCTCTTGAGCCAGGAGTTCGAGAACAGCCTGGGCAACACTGAGACCCCATCTCTATAAAATACACAAAAAGTAGCCGGGCACGGGGGCGCCTGCCTACGGTCTCAGCTACTGGGGAGGCCGGGGCAGGAGGATCGCTGGAGCCCAGGAGTTCAAGGTTGCTACCATGGCACCACTGCACGCCAGCCCAGGGAAAACACGGCGAGACTCTGTCTTAAAAAAGAAAATGCCCATTTTACAGATGATTAAACTGATACTGGGAGAGGAAAGAGACTTGCCCTAGTCCCCAGGGAGGGTTCCAGCAGGGCCAGGAGGGTGGGGGCTGAGCCGCCTTTGAGGGTGTTCACATGAGTCAAATCATACCCTGCCGCACTCTAGACCCTCCCATGGCTCCCCATTGCCCTCAGATTTGAATTCATACCTCCCGGAGTCCCCATGTGGCCGGTCTTGGCTCGCTTCTCTCAGCCCACTCTTCCCTGTTCCTTGGGTCAGCCGGGCTCATTCCCACCCACGTCCCGGCCTGTGCCCGATTGCTCCCCCCCATGAATGCTTTATCTTTTAGGGACAGTTGGACAGTCATCCCCTATGGGAGGCCTTCCCTGACTCGCTAGAGAAACGCTCTCAGAGCACCATCCAGTCACGGGTTCAATGTCACTCTTATTGTCATGATTATTTGCCCGCGAGTCCCTCCAGCACAGGGTCAGGTCTGCCTGGCTCCCAGCTGTGCCCTCGGCACTCAGTAGGTGCTCTGTAAATGCTTGTGACATAAACAGAGAGCCTCGGCCCAGCGCGGTGGCTCACGCCTGTGATCCCAGCACTCTGGGAGGCCGAGGCGGGCAGATCGCTCGAGGTCAGGAGTTCCAGACCAGCCTGAGCAAGAGCGAGACCCCATCTCTACTATAAATAGGAAGAAATTAATCGGCCAGCTAAACATATATATAGAAAAAATTAGCCGGGCGTGGAGACGCATGCCTGTAATCCCAGCTACTCGGGAGGCTGAGGCAGGAGGATCGCTCGAGCCCAGGCGTTGGAGGTTGCTGTGAACGAGGCTGACGCCACAGCACTCATTCTAGCCTGGGCAACACAGTGAGACTCTGTCTCAAAAAAAAAAAAGAAAGAAAATGGAAAACCGTGAGTCACCACCAGCAGGGGTGGGGCAGGAGGGATGGGGGGTGGGGGAGGGGGCAAGTGGCCTGCAGGGTCACCTGGGCTGTGGGGCCCACCTGCCCCCGGCGCCCCCCGCCTGGCTGCTGAAGCAGCAGGCTGGTCCCTGAGCTAAGAAGCCAGTGGCCCTGGAGGTCCACGCACCGAGATGGGACAGAGTTAGGCTGCTGGGGGAGGGAGCCATTACCTGAGGCCACCTGGCCAGCCTGGACTCCAACCTGGCCTTGCTTCCTCTCCAACCGCAGGAGGACCTGGGGTCTCTGGACCCTCCTTGTCCGCCCTCGAGCCTCCACCCAGCAGCTGGAGACCCTGCATCTGGCCCCTTAGCAATCCCATGTCACCTCTCTGTCTTATCCACCCCCATCCCCCCATCCCGGTCCCCGCCCCCTGAACCCTGAACCCTGCCCCCTAGTTCATGGGAGCAGGAGCTGCGGCCCCTCTTTCTTTCTTTTCTTTTTTTTTTGAGACAGAGTCTTGCTTTGTTGCCCAGGCTAGAGTGAGTGCCGTGGCATCAGCCTCGCCCACAGCAACCTCAGACTCCTGGGCTCAAGCGATCCTCCTGCCTCAACCTCCCGAGTAGCTGGGACTACAGGCATGCGCCACCATGCCCGGCTAATTTTTTCTATATATATTTTTAGTTGGTCAATTAATTTCTTTGTATTTTGAGTAGAGACGGGGTCTCGCTCTTGCTCAGGCTGGTTTCGAACTCCTGACCTCGAGAAATCCGCCCACCTCGGCCTCCCAGAGAGCTAGGATCACAGGCGTGAGCCGCAGCGCCCGGCCTGGCCCCTCCTTTCCCACGTGGAGGAAACATCCTGTTCTCAGCCTCCCAAGGGGCCTCCCCTCCTCTCGCCTCCCGCAGGCTGACAGGCCCGGGAGAGGGCGCGGGTGGGGGGGGGCAGGGCAGGCCATAGAGGCGGCTCCTCCTCCCAGCACTCGCAGCAAGCAGCCTGCAACGGCCGCCTTAACCTACTCCAGATTTCTGTGTGTCTAAACTGTAAACGCAGGTAAACGCGTATCACGACACGTTAAGTGTGTCTGTGCACGTCGGAGCAGCCGGGCGCCTGCACGCGGGAGGTGGGTACAGACTCCCCACACACACGCACGCACAGGGGCACCAGAGGACATTCCAGGGTCTGGAGAGCCCTCGGACAGCTGGGTCCACAGGAGGACAGTCACACTCAGCCACGCGTCGCCGGGCACCACGAGGGGGAACACGCACGCTGGCGCGCGTGCGCTCAGGGACAGCGCAACACAGCTGCTCACCCGCAGAGACAGCTGGCTGTGGACGCTCACGCGACAGGTCCCAGTGCACGCGGGCGGCAGCTGCTCGCTCTCACGCGCGGCAGAATGTCTGAAGGTCAGGAAGGTCGAAACCAGCCTGGCAAGCAGCGAGACTCCGTCATCTCTACTATAAAATAGAAAAATTAATTGGGCCACACTAACAGTACTATAGAAAAATCTATTCGTGTGGCTATGGTGGCACATGCCTGTGTCCCAGCTCTTGGGAGCTGAGGCAGGAGGATTCGGCTTAGAGCCAGGAGTAGGCGAGTTGCTGTGAGGAGGCTGACTCATGGCACTCACTGTAGCCTGGGCAACAAGTTGAACTCTGTCTCAAAAAAAAAAAATGCAGAAAAAAATTGGCCAGGCTGGTGAACCATGCTGTAGTCCTAGCTACTCGCGAGGAGCTGGAGGCAGGAGGACTTGCGTTGGGCCGGAGGTTTGAGGTTTGCTGTGAGCGAGGCTGGCGCCCAGCACTGCTGAGTCTAGCGACAGAGCTGACTCTGCCTCAAACAAGAACAAACAAAGAGAAAACACAACTCTGAGCTCCAAAATATCAGGATTTGTTCCAGAATCCTACAATCCGCTGCACCCCGTGGCACAGCAGGTTGCAGGTGCCCCCTGCCCCAGACCAGCACCCACAGGGCCTCCACAGTCGTTTAACCCTGAGAAGCACAAAGCGCCCCACCCGGTCCCGTGCGGCCTACCCGCCCAGCCCTGCTCGCTGCTCTCTGTTTCTGTAAGCCCACAGTGGAAAATGTTCTCACCCCTCCTTGCCACTTCCAAGAAATTA
>NC_033683.1:544148-558001 GCF_000165445.2 Microcebus murinus | reverse complement strand
GGCCCGGTGGTCCCGCTCCGTCCTCCCTCAGGCGGCGGCTGGGCCTGGAGAACTCGATGGCTGAAACCAGCCCAGCAAGCCCCGAGTGCTCGGGCAGGTGGGGGGTCGCGGCCTTCTCACGTCCCATACTTCTCCCCACTTGGTTCTTGGGGTGGGGTGGGGACAGCCTTGCCCGGCGGGCGTGGCAGGCCCGCGAGGCCCCCCGAGGGAGGGGTCCAGGAGCCAGGTGTGCGGGTGCCCCCACCCGCGCCCCACGGCTTTCTGGGAACCGGGCCTCCCTCCTACCTGCTCTCACCTGTTCCCGGCGCCTACGGTGAAGGAGAGCGCTCGTGCCCGCCGTCAGTGCGGCACCAGCGCCATGGAGCAAGCATGCGGCGGCAGCAGGCGGCCCGCCAATTCCTGCCGGGAGGCCCGCCCGCTGGCGCAGTGTGCGCAGGTGCCGCCGGCGCCTGACACCTGCGCCGCGCGCGCCCCCTGTCCGGCAGAGCGCGCGGCTGCGCTGCGGCGAGGCGGAGCAGGGGCCCGTTCCCCAGGGGTGCGGCTCCTGCCCCTCCTCTTCCCCTGGACCCCACCCCTTCTGACGCCCCGCCTGGACCTCGACCCCGAAGCCCGCAGAGCCCGCCGTCCGCCAAGGGCTTCCCGCCCCTCCCTGTCCCTTCCCCGGCTCAGGACCGGCCCCAGCCCCTCCGCCTCATCCCACCCTGTCCTGACCAACGCAGGCTGGGGATATCCTCTGCCTGCTCTGCCTACCCAGACTGGGCCTTTCTGGGCGTGGCCCGGTGACCCCCAACTGTGAGCACACGGCTGAAAACCCCCAGCATTCCTACCTGTCGTGCACCTGTAGGACGTTTTTTCTTTTTCTTTTTGAGACAGAGTATCACTCTGTTGCCCAGGCTAGAGTGAGTGCCGTGGCAGCAGCCTCAACTCCTGGGCTCAGCGATCCTCGCTGCCTCAGCCCTCCCCGAGTAGCTGGGTACTACAGGCATGCCCACATTGCCCGGCTCATTTTTTCATATATTCTGCAGTTTGGCCAATTATTTCTTTTTTCCTTCTTTCTTTTTCTTTTTTTTTTAGTGGAAGAGCGGGGATTCTCACTCTTGCTCAGCTGGCCTCCGAACTCCTGAACTTACTTGCGATCCTCCCGCCTCGGCCTCCAGGGTGCTAGGATGACCAGTCAGCCGTGGAGCAGCCGTCGCCTGGCCCACCTGTTAGGGCGCCTTTTAAGGGTTGGGGACTCCGCAGAGGGAGGGCCTCTGGTCCGGCCCAGACACTGGTTTCTGGAATGCGCTGGGGAGAGCCTTCACTGGGAACGCGACTGGACCAGCGACCCCGCCACCGCGGACGACATTGGTGGCACAGGTGAGACCTCACTTGCGGCCCCCTCGACCTCCAGGAAAGACTTGGGGTCCCCGCCTGGCCGCCATCCCGGGGCCCAGTGTATGGGTTGCAAGCTTGGGGCCTCCCCCGCCATGTCCCAGACCCCCGCCCTCCCCCACGGTGCCTGAGTCCGCTCCCATACAACTCAGATCGCTCCCATCGAGGTCCAGGCTCGTGGGGATCCTTTATATAAATGAGACCCAGAGAGCCACGCGGCCCTCCCAGGAGCCCCTGTGGCAGCTCAGGTTTCTAGACGCCAGGCCAAAAGGTCTGCCAGTGGCTGCGAAGCTGGCCCACGGGCTGAGTCCGGCCCAAGAGCGCGTCGGTGGTGAGGCAGTTCCGCGTGTAAGTGGCCTCTCCAGTTGGCCTGGACCATCTTGGCCGCCTCTGCTGCTCGAGGAGAATTCGGCTGGACACCAAGAAGACCTTGTTCATGGGAGCCACGGGTGCCTCCTAAGCAGGAAATGAGCCCTTGTTCCCTAGCCCCCCCTGGGGCCCGCGGTCCGCTCCGGCGGCTGGGCTTGGAGAACTGAGGCTTGAAACCCAGCCAGCAGCCCCAGGGCTCGGGCAGGTGGGGGGTGCGCCTTCTCACGTCCCAACTTCTCCACTAGGTTCTGGGGGTGGGGTGGGGACAGCCTTCCCGGGGGCTGGCAGGCCCGCGAGGCCCCCCGAGGGAGGGGTCCAGGAGCCAGGTGTGCGGGTGCCCCCACCCGCGCCCCACGGCTTTCTGGGAGCCGGGCCTCCCTCCTACCTGCTCTCACCTGTCCCGGCGCTACGGGTGAGGGGAGAGGCGCTCGTGCCCGCCGTCAGTGGCGGCACCAGCGCCAGGAGCAGCAGCGGCGGCAGCAGGCGGCCCGCCATTCCTGCGCGGGGAGGGCCCGCCGCTGGCGCAGGTGTGCCGCCAGGTGCCCGCCGGCGCCTGACACCTGCGCCCGCGCGCGCCCCCTGCCGGCAGAGCGCGCGGCTGCGCTGCGGCGAGGCGGAGGCGGGGCCCGTTCCCCAGGGGTGCGGCTCCTGCCCTCACTCTTCCCTGGACCCACACCCTTCTGCGCCCCCGCCTGGACCTCGACCCCGAAGCCCGCAGAGCCCGCCGTCCGCCAAGGGCTTCCCGCCCCTCCCTGTCCCTTCCCCGGCTCAGGACCGGCCCCCAGCCCCCTCCCCTCCTCCCACCCTGTCCCTGACCCCGCAGGGCTGGGGATATCTCTGTCCTGCTCTGCCTCACCCAGACTGGGCCTTTCTGGGCGTGGCCCGGTGACCCCCAACTGTGAGCACACGGCTGAAAACCCCCAGCATTCCTACCTGTCGTGCACCTGTAGGACGTTTTTTCTTTTTCTTTTTGAGACAGAGTATCACTCTGTTGCCCGGCCTAGAGTGAGTGCCGTGGCAGCAGCCTCAGACTCCTGGGCTCAGCGATCCTCGCTGCCTCAGCCCTCCCGAGTAGCTGGGACTACAGGCATGCGCCACATGCCCGGCTCATTTTTTCTATATATTTGCAGTTGGCCAATTAATTTCTTTTTTCTTTCTTTTTTTTTTTTTTTTTTTTAGTAGAGACGGGGATCTCACTCTTGCTCAGGCTGGCCTCGAACTCCTGAGCTATTGCGATCCTCCCGCCTCGGCCTCCCAGGGTGCTAGGATGACAGTCAGCCGTGAGCAGCCGTGCCTGGCCCACCTGTAGGGCCTTTTAGGGCTGGGGGACTCGCAGAGGGAGGGGTCTCTGGGTCGGGCCCAGACACTGGTTTCTGGAATGCGCTGGGGAGGGCTTCACTGGGAACCGACTGGACCGCACCCCGCCAGCCGCGGACGGACTTGGTGGCACAGGTGAGACCTCACTTGCGGCCCCTGACCTCCAGGAAAGACTTGGGGTCCCCGCCCTGGCCGCCATCCCCGGGGGCCCAGTGTATGGTTGCAAGCTTTGGGGCCCCTCCCCCGCCATGTCCCAGACCCCGCCCCTCCCCCCCACGGTGCCTGAGTCGCTCCCATCAACTCAGGTCGCTCCATCGAGGTCCAGGCTGTGGAGGATTTTATTAATGAGACCCAGAGAGCCACGCGGCCCCTCCCAGGAGCCCCTGCTGGCAGCCAGGTTTCTAGACGCCAGGCCAAAAGGTCTGCCAGTGCTGCGAGCTGGCCCACGGGCTGGTCCGGCCCAAGAGCGCGTCGGTGGTGAGGCAGTTCCGCGTGTAGTGGCCTCTCCAGTTGGCCTGGACCATCTTGGCCGCCTTCTGCTGCTCCGACACTTGCCGGCGGATCCGGAAGCCCCTCCACGCGGACTGGATGGAGGTGGCCGCCTGGTTCTGGCGGCGCAGCTGCCTGGGGCTCGGGGACGCCAGGCGGGGGACCGGGGACCACGGCGGCGTGCCCCCCTGGCCCGCGGCGCCCCGGCCCACGCCCTGCACCACGCGCGTGGGCTGGGTGTGGCCGCACGTGTGGCAGGTGCGGGGGCTGGAGCCCACGAGCATGACCACGCTGGGCGGGCCCCCCACGCCGGAGCCCAGCGACTGGCAGAGGCTGCAGGCGCGCGGCTGGCAGGACTGGAAGCAGCGGTGCTCGGAGCCGGCCCTGGCGCCGCGCTCCTGGAAGCCCGGCCGGTCGGAGGCGGCCGCCGAGCGGCGGCGCAGCTCGGCCCACACGACGGGGAGGAGCATCCGCTGGCGCCGCGCGCTGTCCCTGCGCGTGCAGTAGCCCCGCCACGCGGCCTGGATGAGCGTGGTGGCCCGGTACAGCCGCGCCAGGTTCCGCCGCACGCGGTAGCCGCGCCAGTGGGCCTGGATGACCGTCGCCATCACGTGCCACACGCGGACGGCGCGGCGCACCAGGTATCCGCGCGCGCCCGCCTGGATGGTGGTCACGGCGCGGATGAGGATCGCCTCCACCGTCTGCATGGACACCATCAGCTCCGGCGACAGCCTGGGGTCCACCGCCGACGGGCGGCGCGCCGGCTCCCATGGCGCGCGGTCCCGGGCCGGCTCCCACGCGGCGCGGGGGGCGACGGCGAAGCCCGTGGGCTTGACCGCCACACGGGGCACAGCGGAGCTCCACCGTCGGCCACCAGCCACGCCAGCATCCACGGGGCCCTGGAGTACAGCGGGGTTTAGGGGCGCCTTGTGACTCGCTGCGGGACTCATGAAAGCCTGGGGCCCCAGCGGCATGTCCTGGCTAAAGAGGGGCTTCAGGGAGCCGCTGGGCGAAGACTCGTAACCGAGAGACACCCTCCGAACGCCCGTCCCCAGCCTGGGGACGGTGGCGCTGGGCACCCCACCACTGCAGTGGATGATGGGGGCCGGGCTGGCCAGGGGCACCCCCTCGGCGTGCCCGGGGCCGCACGACCAGGCCTGGGGCGCCTGCTTTTGCAGCTCGTGGGAGGGCACAGTCCTGGCCAGGGACCCTTCTAGAATCTCGGGGATGATGCTGCCGTACATGGATCTGAAGGGTTTTTTGTGGCCCACAGACGCCCGGCAGCTGCTCTGGGCCGGGTGGTCCCCAGGGGCTGGTTTTTGGACGGCACTGGGGACAGCGTTCGTCTGGAGGTGGCCGCACGCTTCCTTTCTAGCCGTGGCCAGATAGGGCACCACAAGCGAGTTCACCCGGGGAGGCTGTGGGCTCTGGGGTTCCCACGGAGGGCTCCCCATCCTGGACGCAGACCCCGGCTGCAAGCCGAGTGCCGTGGGGCTGCCACGGGCCAGCTGGGGCGACCTGGGGGCTACCGCAGAAGCCACTGTCCCTTGGTAATGGCCTTGGGGTCCGACGTGAGCCACCGACTGCTGGTGAACTGAGGGGGGCTCGGTGGCCCTGCCACCCAGAGACCTCCTCTGCACATTAGGGGTCCCGCCGGCAGCCACGAGGGGGGTGCTGGGGAACCCGCCGCCGGGCGCCGGGGCTGGCTGCAGGGTCAGGGTGCTGCTGCTGACCATGGAGTGTTTGAGCTGGAAAAGGACCGGGGCCGAGCCCTTGGCGTGGCCGGGAGCCTCCCCGCCAAACAGCGGGCCCGGGCCTTGGGGAAACGTCTCCTGCTCAAACGAGGACCTACGGTGGTGGCCAACGCTGTCTCCCAAGAGACCGTGGTCCATCCACGGGGTGGCCTTAAGGA
Organism: Microcebus murinus; assembly: GCF_000165445.2. Lineage (NCBI taxonomy): Eukaryota > Metazoa > Chordata > Mammalia > Primates > Cheirogaleidae > Microcebus > Microcebus murinus. Next base: position 552,540 of record NC_033683.1, on the reverse strand, counting down.
CAGCGGCTTTGCTGGCTAGGTCATCGGACTCCGCGCTGGATGCCGACTCGAGGGACAGCACCTCCTCAAACTCCCCCGGCCTCGCCGGGGCCCAGTCCTCTGCGGCCCCCGGTGACGGCCACCCATAATCTCGGCTCAGCTGTAAGGGCCCGGACAGCAGCGGGGGCTCCCGGTGGAGACTCCTGGCTCTCAAGGGCTGAGGGTGAACCTGAGCCAGGTTAGTGGCATGCGCCACATGCACGGGGGCTATGCACCTCTCCACGGCCACCCCGTGGTACGGACGGGGCGAGGCCGGAGTGAACACAGCCGGAGTTAAGCAGCCCTGGGGCGAGCCCGGGGTGGCCGGGGTGGCCACGGGGCTTGCCGACCGCCCGCGCTTCTTCCTGTCGGTGCCGCAGGGAGGGCTCTGGCCCACGCCCCACATCACAGCCCCCGGGGGGAGACTGGCAGCTACGACACCAGGCACAGCGCCCGGGGCCACGCACGGGATCACACCTGGGGCCATGCCCGGGGTCACACCTGGGACCATGCCCGGGGTCACACCTGGGGCCATGCACGGGGTCACACCTGGGGCCATGCCCGGGGTCACACCTGGGGCCATGCCCGGGGTCACACCTGGGGCCATGCCCGGGGTCACACCTGGGGCCATGCACGGGGTCACACCTGGGGCCATGCCCGGGGTCACACGTGGGGCCATGCCCGGGGTCACACCTGGGGCCATGCCCGGGGTCACACCTGGAGCCATGCACGGGGCCATGCATGGGGTCATCCTGCGTGCCGGGGAGCCTGGGACAAGACCACCCCCCGCTCTGCCCGTCTCTGCCTGCTGGCAAGCGGAGGGGCCAAAGAGCCCCACAGAAGGGCGGCCGTAGTCCAGAGGCTCTGGGAGAGCGGCCTCCATCTGAGACACGCTGGGGTCCACATTCCCCAGGTAGAATCTGGACAGGTCCCTCCCCGGCCTGTGGGGCGTGGAAGCCCGAGAGAGGCTGGGGCTCCCCCCGGGGGACGTGGAGGCTCGCCGGTGCATGAGAGGCCCGCCCGCGTCCCAGACTTGGGACGCAGTGGGAGCCGGGCCGCCGGCTGCCTGGTGCAGACTTGGGCCGGTGATGGTGGCTGCGTTCCGCCGGGAGGGGCACCCCCGCGGGCCGGCGGGGCCCTGAGACATGCTAAAGAGCGTGGGCGTCGGCCCCGGGGGCGAGCCGGCGGCCAAGCCCCTGAACGGCGTCCGCTTGGACGGGCTGTGCCCCCGGCCCAGGCCGCAGGCCTCCTTGTCAGCCGCAGGGACCTGGCAGAGATTCGGTGTCGAGATGGTGACCACGGTAGACGGGCACACGCCCAGACGCCTCCCGCCGCCCCTGGGTGGCCGGCGGAACCCAGTGGGTGCGGGGTCGAAGTCGGAGTCCTGGAAGCTGGAGACCACCCGGCCCACCCTTAGGGGCTCCTCGCAAGGGTCCACCCCGGCGCCCGGCGGTGGCTGGTTGAAACCGTGGTCCATGCCCCCAGCCACACACGGGTAGGGCCTACCTGGGCTGACCGAAATGACAATGGAAGGATGGTACAGACTGGGGGCTACCGCGTCCAGCCTTGGGCACGGCACCTGGGACCCCGGCCTGGGACCCCAGCCTGGCTCGCTGAGGCTCATCACAGACGGCTGGGGCAGGCTAGAGGTCAACATGGTGGCCGTAGGTGGCTGCACCAGGCTTAGGGCCTCCCTGCAGGCCATGGGTGTCTGGAATAGGCTGGCCATAGATGACTCAGCTAGGCTTGGGGACACCCCACAGGCCATATATGGGTAGCCTAGGGTTGGGGACACCCCACTGGGTCCTAACTGGTGGGGTAGGCATGGGGGCAACCCAGTGGTTTGGGATGCCCGAGCTAGGACTGGAGACATCCCGGGGGTCTGAGTTGGTTGAGCTATACTGGGGGCCACCTCATTGGCCGTAGATACGTGGGCTAGGCTTGGGGACGCCCCATTGGCCGAAGGTGGCGGGACTATGCCTGGGGTCACCCAAAGAACTTGAGATGGCTGGGCTAGCTCTGGGGCCGCCCCACTGGCTGGTGATGGCTGGGCTGGCGCTGGGGCCGCCCCATTGGCTGGTGTTGGCTGACCTAGGCCTGAGGACCTCTTAATGGTCATGGATGTCTGGGCTAGGTTGGCGGACAGCGCCTTGGCCAAATATGGTTGGGCTGGCCCCGGGGCCGCCCCATTGGCTGGTGATGGCTGGGCTGGCCCTGGGGCCGCCCCATTGTGTGTTGATGGCTGGGCTGGCCCCGGGGCCGCCCCATTGGCTGTTGATGGCCGGGCTGGCCCCGGGGCCGCCCCATTGGCTGTTGCTGGTTGGGCTGGCCCTGGGGCCGCCCCATTGGCTGTTGCTGGTTGGGCTGGCCCTGAGGCCGCCCCATTGGCTGTTGATGGTTGGGCTGGCCCTGGGCCCTCCTCATTGGCTGGTGATGGCTGGGCTGGCTCTGGGGCCGCCCCATTGGCTGTTGCTGGTTGGGCTGGCCCTGAGGCTGCCCCATTGGCTGTTGATGGCTGGGCTGGCCCTGGGCCCTCCTCATTGGCTGGTGATGGCTGGGCTGGCTCTGGGGCCGCCTCTTTGGCGGTAGAAGGCTTGGCTAGCTCTGGGGCCTCCCCACTGGCTGCTGATGGCTGGGCTGGCCCTAGAGCCGCCCCTTTGGCCTTAGAAGACTGGGATAAGTTTGGGGATGTCCCACCTGCCTTTGAGAGGCGGCGTGGACGTGGGGACTTCTTATGGGTCATAGATGACCGGGCTGGCCCTGGGGCCACTCCATTGGCCGTAGATGGCTGGCCTGGCCCTGGGGCCGCCCCAGTCACTGCTGATGGACGGCCTGGCCCTGGGGCCGCCCCATTGGCTGTTGATGGCCTGCCTGGCCCTGGGGGCGCCCCATTGGCTGATGATGGCTGGGCTGGCCCTGGGGGCGCCCCATTGGCTGGTGATGGCTGGGCTGGCCCTGGGGGCGCCCCACTGGCTGCCCGGTTGGTGGCAGATGGCCGGCCTAGGCTGAGCACCACCCCACTGGGCATAGTTGGGTGGGCTGGCTCTGGGGACACCTTACTGGCCCCGGGAAAGTGACCTAGGTTTGGGTCCACCCTAGCAGCCAGTGTGGGCTGGGACAGGCTCGGGGCCAAGCGCTTGGCCCGGTGTGGCTGCCGACACACAGGCGGGGCCACCGTCCCTAAAGACAGAGTCCTCCTGGGCTTGGGCCTGAAGGTTTCCCGATGCATTTCCTTCAGCAGGTCTACGGAGCTTCCCCCCAAGGAGAACGTGGCCACCTTCCTGTCTGAGACCCAGTGCATACTCAGCAGCGTGAGGTGGCCGGACGCGGGCCTGTGGGGGCCAGGTGGCACTTTCTCCAAGGCCACCGCAGGCTGGCAGGGAAGGTCTGGGGTCCAGAGTCTGTGTTCAACTAGCTCAGTCTCTGCTATGTCCCCAGACCTCTGGAGCTGCACCCTGGTCTCCTGAGGAAGGAGGGGCAGCAGGAGGTCCCCTTCTAAGCCGCCCTCCCAGGGGCCCCCCTCCGTGGAGGGGCCGAGGAGGGAGGGTTGTCTCTCCAGGGGGCTCTGGGCCTTGCTATCATCCAGGCTGCAGATCACGGTGCCCCGGGAGAGGCTTCTGTCCAGGCTGCTGTCCGGCCCCGGCGGCAGGCTGACCGCAAACTCAGTGACAGCGGATGGGGGGTGGCAGGTGGCTGGCTCCTGGGGGCGGGGCGGGGCCGAAACACAACGCTCGGCCGCCTTCCCCAGCTGCCCGGGGACAAACCTCTGGGCGTGGACTTTCGCCAGCCCGCTGCCCGGGGCGGCGTAGAACGGGCCGTGGTACCCCTGGGTCCTGGACGCCTGGCCCCCCGCGGTGGCCGCCTGCAGAGCACTTGGAGTCACCTCCCTGCTCTCTGGGCGCGCCTGTTTGTGGAGGCGGTGCTGAGTCCTGCTCTGCAGGGTCTTCTGGGAGTCCCGGGCTGGCCGAACCCCAGCCCCCGGGGAGGGTGCGTCCAGGCTGGGGAACCCCTTGTGGACCCTCGGGGACTGACACCAACAGGCAGCACCCCCACAGGCGGGGTATGGCTGCAGGACGCGTGCGGCCCGCCCCCTGCTCACGCCGCCCGCCGGCCGGCCCCTGGCCACCCCGCCTGCCCCCGTCGACGCGGCCCAGGGCCTGGGGGCCACCCTGCCGACCATGTGGGGCCTGTGGGAGCTCGGGGCCGTGCTGTAGGGCACCGAGGGCCGGTTGGTGCTGGGGCCCACCCCGTTGGCAATGAGCGGCTGCCACAGACCGAGGGGCGGCTGCAGGGGGCGTCGCCCATGCACCTCGGGGCCCTCCCCGCCCCCCGGGGGGCCGAGGTCTGACGCCAGCCCGCCCGCCCCCAGCGCCAGGCACAGGCTCTGCTTTCTGAACCTGAGGGTCAGGTACAGGCTGGAGGCGTCGCTGCCAGGCCCCACCTCCCAGGACAGCATGGGGTCCAGGCCGGCGCTCAGGGCGCACCGGTGGACACTGGTGACCCCGACGCCCGGCACGGAGGCTCCCACGGGGACCCCCGGTAAGCAGGGCGCCCCCCAGGCCACGGGCCCGTCCCCCATCTCCTGCGCGGCCCCAGCAAAGCCCCCCCAGGCCCCGACCCGGGAGCCCCTGACCTTGCTGCACCGGGATCTCGGGAGGCCCAGGGCGGGCCCCCAGGGCGCCGACAGGGTCCCCCTGCAGTCCACCGCCGCCACCGGGGTCACGCCGCTGCCCGCCACCTTCGAGGCGGCCTTGGGGAGGATGGCCCCGGTCCTCAGGGCCGCCTGCGACAGAGACTGGCTCAGGACGGCGCCCAGCTCGCCCTGGCACAGGGCCTGGCTCAGGGCCGCGCGCTCCTCCTCCGTCAGGGCCTTGCTGAGCACCTCGGCCAGCCGGCCCTGCATGGCCTTGGTGAGCTCCGCCCGCAGCTCGCCGCGGGACAGGGCGCGGGTCAGCGTGACGCCCAGCTCGCTCCAAGACAGCGCCTTCACCAGCACCATGCCCAGCAGGCCCTGCGGCAGGGCCTTGGCCACGGTGGCGCCCAGGACCTCGCGGGACAGGGCCTGGTTCAGGGCCGCCCGGACCTCCCCCTGGGAGAGGGCCTTGGCCAGGAGGGCGCGGAGGTCCTCCTGGGAGCCCAGCACGGCGGCCAGCTCGGCGCACAGCGAGGCCAGCTGGGAGGCCGCCATGTCCTCTTGGCAGGGCGCCGCGTGGCCGGCCAGCGGCGGCGGGGCCATGCGGGGCCCGCCGTCCCCCCAGGACTCCACGTTGCAGGCAGGCTGCCCGGCGGCCGCCAGCACCGGCACCAGCATGCCCTGGCTCTCGGGGGACACCGGCCGGGGCCCCTGGGGGGTCTTGCTGGCCGGCGGCGGCGGCTGCTGCAGCAGGGTCAGTCTGTCCTCCAGCTTGGCCCGGGCGCCCGGGTGCAGGCAGGGCTGGGCGGCCGCCTTGGGCCCGGCCAACAGCGGCTGGGACTGGGCCTTGCAGGTGAGGTCGGCGGCCGGGTGCGCCGTGAAGAGACACTTGGCTGCCTCGGTGACCAGCTGGGCCTGGGACTGCGCCTTCGTCAGCCCGGAGGGCAGGTGTCCCTGGGACTGGAACTTGGCGGCTCCCATGGCCAGGTGGGACTGGGAGTGCACCCTGCTCAGGCACGTGACCAGATGAGCCAGCGAGGGGGCCTTGGTCACCTTGGTGGGCAGGTGCAGCTGGGACGAGGCCTTGGCCGAACACGTGCCCAGCTGTGCCAGGGTCAGCTCGGCGGGTGGATGCTCGTGGCACAAGGTCTTGGTCAGCGAGGGGACCGGCGGTCCCTGGGGCATTGAGGGTGGACGCTCGTGACACAAGGTCTTGGTCATCGAGGGGACCGGCGGTCCCTGGGGCATGGAGGGTGGATGCTCGTGACACAAGGTCTTGGTCATCGAGGGGACCAGCGGTCCCTGGGGCATTGAGGGTGGACGCTCGTGACACAAGGTCTTGGTCATCGAGGTTACCAGAGGTCCCTGGGGCATGGAGGGTGGACGTTCCTGGCAGAAGGCCTTGGTCAGCGAGGTGGCCGGCAGTCCTTGGGGAATAGAGGGTGGACGCTCGTGGCACAAGGTCTTGGTCAGCGAGGGGACCGGCGGTCCCTGGGGCATAGAGGGTGGACGTTCCTGACACAAGGCCTTGGTCAGCGAGGGGACCGGTGGTCCCTGGGGCAGGGTCCCTGCCATTTCTACAGGCACGTACACCTGGGACTGGACCTCGATGACTTCTGTCCTCAGGTGAGTCTGCAGTGAGTCCTTGTGTCCTTCCTCGACCACTTTGGTCCAGGACATCATCCTGGTCATTCCTACGGGCACGCCGGTCTTGGGGGCCACCTCTGCGTCCCTCTGTCTCTGGGGGCCGGCCCTGACTCTCTCAGCCTCTGGCGGAGGCCTGTCCCCAGCCTTGGGAGCCGTGGCCGCCGCCCCCGCCGGGGCGCCCGGGTGGGGCTGCGGGAAGCATCTGACCTTCCCGCCCGCCAGGTAGGGGTGGGGCTGGGCTCTGGCGGCCCCCGGGGCCTGCCTGGCATTCGCCACTGGGGCCTTGGCCTTGGGCGTGTTCGGGTGAACAGGGGCCACCCCGGCTGCCATTCCGGCTTGGGGTGGCGCCTTCAGAGTCCCCGCGGCCGGAGAGGACAGGCACAGCGTCCTCAGGACTGTGGCCACCTGGGCTGGGGTCTTGGACAGCATGGCCGCCAGGCGCATCTGGGCCGGGGGCTTGGTCGCCGAGGCGACCGGGCACGCCTGGGATGAGGTCTTGGAGGAGCTGGCCGCCGGGCTGGTCTGCGAGGAGCTTTTGGGCGCCGGGCGTGCCTGGGCGGGCGGGATCCTGGCCACCGGGGACGCCGGCGGGGGCGGGGTCTTGCCCATCAAGGCCATGTGCCGGGCCTGGGGCAGAGGCTTGAACATGGAGGCCAGCAGGCACACCTGGGGCGGGATCCTGGCCACCGCGGCCACGGGGCGTGGCTGTGGCCGCACGCTGCCCACCGAGGCCGCGGGGCGCGCCGGGATTGGGGTCTTGGTCGCCGCCCCGGGCGCCGGGCACATGTGGGCAGGGGCCTTGGTCACCGGGGCCTGGGGCGGGGCCTTGGCGGTTGTCACGGTGGGCGCTGGCGGCACGGGGCTCGCCTTGGGCGGGGTCTTGGTGGCCGCGGGCTCCGGGCACATCTGGAGGGGGGACTTGAAGGTCTCTGTCTCCACCTGGACCTGCGTCTGGATCTTGAGCGGTCTGGCCACCGCCTGGCCGTACCTCCCCGGCAGCGGCGGCTGGGGCGGCGGCTCCGGGCTGCCCACTCTGCTGGCCCCGGCGGCCCCAGGCTTGGCCTTCACCACGTTGCTCTCAACGTGGACCAGGCAGGTGCTCCTGACCGTCTCGGTCAGCAGGCAGGGCTGGCCCGGCTGGCACGGCGGGTCTAGGCCCACCGGGCAGGGAAACCCGATGGCGGCCGTGGGGGGCGGCAGGAAGGTGTGGGGAGCGGCCGGGCACACGGGCTCCGCGGGGGGCGGCGGCAGCGGGCACGGGGCCAGCCAGGGGCTGCTGGGGGCCAGGCTGTCGCAGGACGGGAACTGGGTCTCCTTGCTCAGCATTCTGCGCCGGGGGCTGGGGGGCGGCTGGCTCTCGCCCTGGGGCTGGAAGCGCACCTGCTGCGGGGCGTGGTAGGGGATGTCCCCCTCCTCGGCCGCCACCCTCTTCACGGTGGAGCGGCTAGACCGCAGCAGGCGCCGCATGCTGAAGCGCCGCCAGGCCTCCTGGATGGCCCTGGCCGCCGTCACCTGCGAGATGAGCTTCTGCCGCAGCCGGTAGCGCCTCCAGTTGGCCTGGATGAGGGTGGCCGCCCGGGCCAGCATCATGTCCATCTCGTCCACCAGGATGTTCTTGAAGGCCTGGCTCTCCACCACCACCCGCAGGCGCGGGACCGGCCGCGGCCCCGTCTTGGCCTCGGCCAGCTGCTGCGCCAGGCGGTCCCTGGCCAGCTGGGCCCCCCGCGGGGGCTGCGGGGAGCCGCCCACCCCATGGCTGCGGGGGCCGGGCGCCGGCTGCGGGAAGCACTGCCCGCCGGGCGGCAGCTGGTGCGGGGGCGGCGGCGGCCGCGCTGCTCGCTGCATCCTCCCGGGTCCGGAGCGGGGCAGCTCTGCCTGCGGGGGGGGGGGGGGACACGCGTGGGGCCCCTGCGGGCCGGCGCTGCCCCGTCATCCACCTGCCCTCTCCCGGCCACCCGGGTGGCCATCTCCCCGCAAACCGCGGCCACGCTCCCGCCTGCGCCCTGACCGCCCACCAGCTTTGCGGTCTCTGCCCGGGAACTCCCTCCGAGCAGAGCGCGGACCGCGCTGTTTCAGAGATTTCCTGTTTGCCTC
>NC_033683.1:536648-541648 GCF_000165445.2 Microcebus murinus | reverse complement strand
GGATAGATGCACAGATGGATGGATGGATGGACGGATTGATAAATGGATAGAGGGAGGAAGGATGGATAGATACATGGATCAATGGATGGATGGATGAAAGGATAGATGATACATAGATGGATAGATGCACAGATGGATGGATGGATAGACAGATTGATAAATGGATAGAGGGAGGAAGGAGCAGGTGGATGGATGAATAGATAGATGGGGGAATGAATGGGTGGATGGATGGATGGATGGATGGAAGGATAGATGGATACATAGATGGATAGATGCACAGATGGATGGATGGATGGATGGGCGGATTGATAAATGGATAGAGGGAGGAAGGATGGATAGATACATGGATCGATGGATGGATGGATGAAAGAATGGATGGATACATAGATGGATAGATGCACAGATGGATGGATGGATGGATGGGTGGATTGATAAATGGATAGAGGGAGGAAGGAGCAGGTGGATGGATGAATAGATAGATGGGGATGGATGGATAGATGAAAGTTGAACAGATAAATGGATGTGTAAATGAAGTGAGCTGAAGGGATGGGTGAAGAGGTGAGCACAGGTGAGCTGATGGACGGGTGGTGGCTGGATGGGGAAGTGGGTCAGGGAATGGGCGTGCATGGCCGGCCATGGTGCATAGATCACTGGCGGATGGAAGGGTGGAGGCAAGGAAGAAAGAGGGAATGACCGTGGCTTTCAGAAGTAACTCGGGTGCATGGAGAGTTGGGGTCCTGTCGAGGTGGGAGGACAGCACACCGGTGTGGCAATGCCCCCTCTGCAGGCTAGGCCAGCCAGGACCCTTGCCCCGCCATCTTCTTACCTTGGAGGGTCATAGAGTTGGAGGAGGAGCAGGAGAAGAAGGTGCAATCTCGGAAGCCAGCCTGCAAGAGGAGGAGGCAGCCTTCAACATTTCATCCCATGCAACATGCAATGCACTGCCCTGGGCCAGCTCTGTGCTCGAGACCAACACGAGAAGAAATGTTAGAAGCAAAAAAAAGCTAAATTCTGAAAAAAAAAAAAATTCAAGGCCACAAAGACTGAACCAGTACAAGGAAGTTCAGCCTGGTGTTATTTTATAGTCAGAAACCAAAACAAAACAACTGTAAATACCCAAATCTGGCGGGCGCGGTGGCTCACGCCTGTAATCCCAGCACTCGGGGGGCCGAGGTGGGAGGATTGCTCGAGGCGGGAGTTCGAAAGCAGTCTGAGCAAGAGCGAGACCTGTCTCTACTATAAAAAGAAAGAAATTAATTGGCCATATATATAGAGAAAAAAATTAGCCGGGCATGGTGGGCGCATGCCTGTCCCAGCTACTCGGGAGGCTGAGGCCGGAGGATCGCTTGACCCAGGAGTCTGAGGTTGCTGTGAGCGAGGCTGACGCCACGGCACTCTAGCCCGGGCAACAGAGTGAGAGACCGTCTTATAATAATAAAATAAAAAATGTAAATAACCAAATCGGTGATGAGTAGGGGTTCAGCTACAGATGCACCAAGAAGTGAGTTCGAGGGTCTCTGTCACTGTAGGTTCTTTTTTCTTTTTTTTTCCTCCCCTGCCCCCACCACTATACTGTTTGGAAGAGTAAAAGCTGAAAGAGACCCAGATGTTTTATGTTTTTTTTTTTTTTTTTGAGACAGAGTCTCACTCTGCTGCCCAGGCTAGAGTGAGTGCCGTGCCGTCAGCCTCGCTCACACAACCTCTGACTCCTGGGCTGAAGCAATCCTCCCGCCTCAGCCTCCCAGGTAGCTGGGACTACAAGGCATGTGCCACCGTGCCCGCCTGATTTTTCTATTTTTAGTTGTTTGGCTAATTTCTTTCTATTTATAGTAGAGACGGGGTCTCACTCTTGCTCAGGCTGGTCTCGAACTCCTGAGCTCAAGCCATGCTTCTGCCTGCTGCCCAGCTACTCGGGAGGCTGAGGCAGGAGGATCGCTTGAGCCCAGGAGTCTGAGGTTGCTGTGAGCGAGGCTGACGCCACAGCACTTGAGCCCAGGCAACAGAGTAAGACTCTGTCTCAAAAAAAAAAAAAAAAAGGAAAAGACTGTGTGCCCCTCAACAGACAGTTGCAGTTTGAGTCCAATTGAGTTAACTGTCTGCAAAGGCAAAAATAGGCATACTATTTGGAAGAATATAACAGAATCCAGTACCTCCGGAGCGTAACACTCACAACGTGAACAATACGATCCCAAATTACCCAACATGTGGATAGACAGGAACCTGCAGCTCACGCTAGTGAGAAAAAGTGATTAGCAGAGTATGACCCCAAGGTGCCCCAAATGTTGGAATTAGCTCCCAAGGCTTTAGAGCAGCAATCACAACTATGCTAACTAGGACAATATGCCCATAACGAATGAAGAGAGAGAGCACCTCAGCCAAGAAGCTTTATTTTTTTTTTGAGACAGGGTCTCACTCTGTTGCCCAGGCTAGAGTGAGTGCCGTGGCGTCAGCCTCGCTCACAGCAACCTCCATCTCCGGGGCTCAAGCGATCCTCCTGCCTCAAGCCTCCCAGTAGCTGGGACTGCAGGCATGTGCCACCATGCCCGCTAACTTTACTATATATAATATATAATATATATATATTATTGGGCAATTAATTTCTTTCTATTTATAGTAGAGACGGGTCTCGCTCTTGCTCAGGCTGGTTTTGAACTCCTGAGCTCGAGCAATCCGCCCGCCTTGGCCTCCCAGAGTGCTCGGATTATAGGCGTGAGCTCAGCAGAGAAGTTTTTTTTTTTTTTTTTTTTTGAGACAAGAGTCTCACTTGTTGCACAGGCGAGAGTGAGTGCCGTGGCGTCAGCCTAGCTCACAGCAACCATAACTCCTGGCTCAAGCAATCTTTCTGCTCAGCCTCCCGAGTAGCTGGGACTACAGCATGCGCCACCGATGCCCGGCTAATTATATATATATTATATTGTTGGCCAATTAATTTTTTCTATTATAGTAGAAGACCGGGGTCTTGCTCTTGCTCAGGCTGGTTTTCGAACTCCTGACTCGAGCAATCCGCCGCCTCGGCCTCCAAGAGCTAGGATTACAGCTTGAGCCACCGCGCCCCGGCCAGCAGAGAAGTTTTTTTAAAAAAGAGATATATTAGAAGAGAATTGGGTGGAAATTCTGAAATTGAAAACAATCTGAAATTTAAAAATGTGCCCGATGGGCTAAACAATGGAAGTGCAGATGACAGAGAGTCAGAACGCTTGAACAGAGGTAAGAATGATCTAATCTGAAGAACACAACAACAGAAATTGGGCCATAAAGCAAGACTTAGGGACCCGTGGGACAATATCGAAAGGCCTAACATAGGTACATGTCACTACAGTCCTCCCCAAAAAAGGGAAGGGCCTAAAAAATATTTGAAGAAATCACGGCCAACATTTTTCCAAAGAAAAATTTTACAGATTGAAAAAGTTCCACTCTGGGAGGCCGAGGCGGTGGATTGCTCAAGGTCAGCAGTTCGAACCAGCCCTGAGCGAGACCCGTCTCTACCCAAAAAAGAAATAAATAATTGACCAACTAAAAATATATAATATACAAAATTAGCCGGGCGTGGTGCGCATGCCTGTAGTCCCAGCTACTCGGAGGCTGAGGCAGGAGGATGGCTTGAGCCCAGGAGTCTGAGGTTGCTGTGAGCGAGGCTGACGCAGGGCACTCACTCTAGCCTGGGCAACAGAGTGAGACTCGTCTCAGAAAAAAAAAGAGAAAAAAAAAGGCAAAATAAAGACATTTTCAGATAAAACAAAACTAAGAGAGTTTGTTGTTCTAAAACAAACTAGGGCCGGCGCGCGTGGCTCACGCCTGTAATCCTAGCTCTTGGGAGGCCGAGGCGGGCGGGATTGCTCAAGGTCAGGAGTTCGAAAACCAGCCTGAGCAAGAGCGAGACCCCGTCTCTACTACAAATAGAAAGAAATAAATTGGCCAACTGATTATATATATAAAAAAATTAGCCGGGCATGGTGCGCATGCCTGTAGTCCCAGCTACTCGGGAGGCTGAGGCAGAAGGATCGCTCGAGCCCAGGAGTTTGAGGTTGCTGTGAGCCCAGGCTGACGCCACGGCACTCACTCTAGCCTGGTAGCCTGGGCAACAAAAGCGAGACTCTGTCTCAAAATAATAAATAAATAAATAAAACAAAACTAGGATTTGTCACCCATAGAGCTGCACCTGTCTTGCCGCATCTGTAATCTGTAGGTGTGATTAACATGACAACTGTGGCATAAAGAACTCAAATGGGGGTAAGAGACCCGCAGCGCTGACAGGGTGACACTGTAGGGGAAGTAGAATAATACAAGCTGCGGCCGGCGGGAGGGGGCGTGTTATCCATTCCCAGAGCAACTGCCGGGAAGGAACACAGACAGATACAGTTTAAAAGGTGACAGTTAACTTAAAACAGAATTCTACAAAAAATTCATATAGCCCAAGAGGGAAAAACAAAAAGGCAGGAGGAGAGAAAACTAAAAGTCACAGACAACAGAAAGAAATCAAACAGTAAACTTAAATTCAACCATATCAATAATGACATAAAATGATAATGGACCTCAAACTCCAGGCCTCAAGCGATCCTCCCACCTGGGCCTCCCGAGTAGCTGGGACTGCAGGCATGAGCCACCTCGCCCGGCTAATTGTTTTAATATTTTGCGGAGACGGGGTCCCTCGCTTTGTTGCTCAGGCCGGCCTTGAACTCCTGGCCTCAAGCGATCCTCCCCCCTCAGCCTCCCAAGTAGCTGGGATGACAGGCGTGCGCCACTGCGCCCGGCCTGCTGTCACTTATCCATCCAAGATGGCTGGGATGACAGGCGTGAGCCGCCTCGGCCCCTCGGCCTTCACCTTGCTTTTATGGGCCTCCCCTGTTAGAGTGTCAGCTACCCAAAGGTAGGGACACCAGTCCCTCAGTTGTCACTGAGTCCCCAGGGCTGAGTAGAGTGCACATAGCAGGTGCTCGATAGATGTTTACAGATGAACAAATGGAGGGTCGATAACAGGGACCATCGGGGGAATTTTTGGG
>NC_033683.1:525395-536623 GCF_000165445.2 Microcebus murinus | reverse complement strand
CTTGTCACCTAGTCCTGCTCACAGCTGTGACCCACGATACCATGCTCAGAAAAGGGAACCACCCTCCCTGCCTCATGAGATCACAATCACATGTTGCCTTCTTCCATTTTTCCACATGCGGAAACTGAGGCTCAGAGAGCAGGGTCACCTGCCAGGGCACACGGCGCAGAGCCATACCCGGCTCACCGGGAGATCAGCAGCGGTTGGCCAAGGGAGACTGGACCCCACTCCAGGACCGCCCAAGAGCTGCCCTGTCCTGTACTGGCCCACGTGACAACCCCTTCCGTCAACATCAGACCAGCCAGGGGTCCAAAGACCAAGGGCTGGGGCGGGCGGGCGGCTCACGCCTGTCCATCCCAGCACCTCTGGGAGGCTGATGGCAGGAGGGTCGCTCGATGGTCAGAGAGTTGCGAGCCCAGCCTGAAGCAAGAGCGAGACCCCGTCTCTACTAAAAATAGGAAAGAAACTAATTGGCCAACTAATATACATAGAAAAACATTAGCCCGGTGGCGTTGGTGGCACTGCTGTGGTCCAGCTACTCGGGAAGGCTGAGGCAGGAGGAATCCGCTGAGCCCAGGAGGTCTGAGGTTGCTGTGAGCGACAGGCTGACGGCACGGCCCTCACTCATAAGCCCGGTCGGAAACAGAGGGAGCTCAGTCTCAAAAACATAACAAAGAATAATAATCGCTGCCGTTGACATGGTAGGTATGTCGAGCAGCTCACCTCAGAGGGAAACTGAGGCCAAGTTCACACCCTTCTGGGACTCAGTTTCCTCCACCTGGAACATGAAGCTGGCCTGCCAGGAGCGGGCTCACCCAGGAGGCAGCACCCCGAGGGGGTGGGTGTGTCTGCGCGGCTCGGCGGCCCCCAGGTCCCGGGAGGCCCCAGCCCGGCAGAGGCAACACCACGTCCTCATCTTTTATTAGTTTGCCAATTCAATTTCTTTCTATTTATAGTAGAGACGCGGTCTTGCTCTTGGCCAGCGCTCGTTTCTGAACTCCTGCACCTCGAGCCCATGCAGCAAGCCTTCCTGCCCCGACGCGAACCGGTTCTGAGTAGAGCTACCGCGATTCTGCCGGCGTGCCCACGGCTCTTGTCGCCACAGACACAGGCACGTGTCCATCAAGAGCACCCGTACTAGCTGATGCGAGCGAAGTGTTTTCCCATACAGAGGGCCGGAGGAAACAGCAGTGTGAGGGATACACAGCGGAAGTGAGGTCCGCGAAAGAGATACGGGAGAATTGAAATTACTATTATCCTTTGTATTATTTTTATAGAATTTGCCCCGAGATGGACGGCTGAGTATACTCCAGATTGGAAGTGCATTGACAGACTGAGCTATGACGACACTAGTTTGATTAGGAAGTGCCAGTAGGCGGTCAGCCTCATGCACTAAATCATGCAAAGCCATCAACTACACCAGAACTGTGGCGTGCCATAACAAATCTCCAAACGTTCTCTTACAGCGCGACTCCACAATATGTCGATAAGAGGCCTGACATACTCTAGCATGCATACAGCGTACAACCCATGTCACTGACAGTCCTCCCAAAAAAGGGAAGGGGCTAAAAACATAATTTGAAGAAACCAGGGCCAAACATTTTTCCAAAAGAAAAATTTTAACAGATTGAAAAAGTTCCACTCTGGAGCCGAGGCGGTGATTGCTCAAGGTCAGCAGTTCGAAACCAGCAACCTGAGCGCAAGACCTAACCTCTCTGACCCAAAAATAGAAATAGAATAATGACCAACTAAAAAATATATATAACAAAAAATTAGCCGGGTGGTGCGCATTGCCTGTAGTCCCAGCTATCGGAGGCTGAGGCAGAGGATGGCTTGAGCCCCCAGGAGTCTGAGGTGCTGTGAGCGACGCGCTGACGCCCATCGGCTTAATTTTTCTAATATATGTTGAGTTGGCCAAAAGTTAATTCATCCACTTTCCATTATGCTACTTGAGAGAACAACACGAAGTGAGAGCCTCTGTTGCCTCATAATATATATACAATACAGACATGAGACAATCACACAAGGACAACTACTATAACCGATCACCGAGCGTTATTCCAGATAAAACAAAACTAAGAGGCAGTTTTCTCCTGTTCTCTATCAGAACTTAAAACTAGGGGCCGGGCGCGGCCTGCAAGTCACAGCCTGAGGATGCCTGGGACCTTAGACACATTGGGGACGGCCGAGCAGGAGGCGCGCCGGATTTGCCAGACGGCCCATGGAGTTCGAAACCAGCCTGAGCAACCGCACGCTGAACCTCACCCCGTCTGCCTTATCTACTAAATAGGGCCTATCCCCCGTATGAGAATAAAATTAAATAGTCAGCTGGTACCCAACAATGATGAGTATAGTGGAGACACCCAGTACCTCAGATTGTCCACTTAGAGTCCCCAAGGGAGACAAATGAAGTAAGGCACACAGCAGGTGCTCCGATAGATGTTTACGGATGAACCAAATTGAGCAGGGGATTTGGATAAAGGGGACGCATTGGGGTGACTGCGGGCGCGAGGATTGGCAGCGGCCCCCAGAGGCTACTCGGGGACGCGTGGCGCGTGAGCATGGTATAGGGAGCCGGCCGCTTCCGAGGGTCTGAGCCGTTCCGTCCCCACGCGGATCGCGAGGTTGCGCATCCACATGGGGTGAGCCGAGCGCATGTTGCCGGACGGGCACCTCATTCGGAGCCTGGGTAGCCCCTACAAAAGCGTGAGGACAAACTTCCGACCTATCCTCAAAAATAGAAATAAATAAAGCCAGAAGCGGAATAAAACCAAAACTATAGAGGCGGCAGAGAAGAAAGAGGGAACACACCATGAAGACGCGTGACCACGTTCTTGCCGACAGGACTAGTGAAGACTACTGTAGGTGTGGATTAAAGGCACCAACCCACGACAACGGACAATAACTGATGGGCCCATAAGACACATCTCAAATGGGGGGGTAAGAACCCGCAGGCGCTGACAGGGTGACACTGTAGGGGCTCGAAGAGGTCAATGTAATTTGGAGATAATAACAAAATCGAGCGGGCGCGTAGCGGGAACACGCCTGGAGGCGCGCGAGTCTTTCCAGTCCATGTCACGCCATAGAGCATACCCCACAGGTAGCAACCCCCCAGGGGAAGCGCGAACAACGAGAGACACTGACACAGGTCTCAAAGGTCCCAAGGGTGTATATTGGAGAAGCAGAACACAAACCAAAACCCATGCATACCGACTGCCCAAAGGGAGACAAAAACCCACACTAGTCAGGCAGGAGAGGCAAATACTAGAGAAACCCCGAAGCTGCACACCCAGCCACGATTCATAGAGAGTCAGAGGACTATGAGGAGAGCTAGCATTAACTTCAACCGCCCCGGAATGACGGTCGAGAGTGGTCCGATGAAACATAAGACTTGTGAGAAATGGGAGGACTCAAGACGCCAGGCCCAAAGCGCAAGAGCGACGCGCGTCTCCCCGCCATGCTCCCGCCCGGCGCCCGAGTAGACGGACGCAGGCATGAGCCACCTCGCCCGCTAATTGTTTAATATTTTGCGGAGACGGGGTCCCTCGCTTTGTTGCTCAGGCGCCTTGAACTCCTGGCCTCAAGCGATCCTCCCCCCTCAGCCTCCCAAGTAGCTGGGATGACAGGCGTGCGCCACTGCGCCCGGCCTGCTGTCACTTATCCACTTGTCACCTGTCCTGCTCACAGCTGTGACCCCACGTACATGCTCAGAAAAGGGAACCCACCCTCCCTGCCTCATCGAGACCCATCATGTTGCCTTTCCATTTTCCACATGCGGAAACTGAGGCTCAGAGAGGCAGGGTCACCTGCCCAGGGCACATGGAGCAGAGCCATACCGGCTCACCGGGAGACAGCAGGGTTGGCCAGGGAGACTGTGACCCCCCACTCCAGGGGCCCCAAGAGTGCCCCTGTCCTGGAACTAGGCCCACGTGACAACCCCCTTCGTCAACACCAGACCAGCCCAGGGTCAAAGACCAAGGCTGGGCGGGGCGCGGTGGCTCACGCCTGTCATCCAGCGACTCTGGGAGGCTGAGGCAGGAGGATCGCTCGAGGTCAGGAGTTGGAGCCAGCCTGAGCAGAAGCGAGACCACTCTCTACTAAAAATAGAAAGAAACTAATTGGCCAACTAATATACATAGAAAACATTAGCCGGGCGTGGTGCACATGCCTGTGGTCCAGCTACTCGAGGCCTGAGGCAGGAGGATCGCTGGAGCCCAGGAGTCTGAGGTTCTGTGAGCGAGGCTGACGGCACGCCCTCCACTCCCTAGCCGGGGAACAGAGCGAGACTCTGTCTCAAAAATAACAAAGAGATAATATCGCCGCCGTTGCTGGTGGTATTCGAGCGCCACCTCAGAGGGAAACTGAGGCCAAGTTCACACCCTTCTGGGACTCAGTTTCCTCCACCTGGAACATGAAGCTGGCCTGCCAGGAGCGGGCTCACCCAGGAGGCAGCACCCCGAGGGGGTGGGTGTGTCTGCGCGGCTCGGCGGCCCCCAGGTCCCGGGAGGCCCCAGCCCGGCAGAGGCAACCCACGTCCTCTGCCCACCTCGCCCTGCGGCAGCTTTGCAGGACGACTTTGTGTAGCCCTCGCCGGCGTGCCCACGTGTCCGCTCCCCCAGCAGACGTTTATAGAGCACCTACTGTCTGCGCCAGGCCCTCGGGGCCGGGAACACCGTGTGGGTCCGCAGGTGACCCGTGAGAAAGGGGTTGAGTTTCTTTCTTTTTTTTGTTTTTCCTTGAGACACAGTCTCGCTCTGCTGCCCGGGCTAGAGTGAGTGCCGTGGCGTCATGCCTCGCTCCACAACGCAACCTCCAATCCCCCGACTCTCACTGCGCCCCGAAAGCGATACCATCCACAACCCCACACTCCGGCTCTCATGCCTTGAAGGCCCCAAGGGACACACACTAGCCTTTGCTAACGTCCAGTCCGGGTTCACCCCAGGCCAATCCCTGCGCCGGCCCTGGGGGGGGTTCTGGAGCCGGGGCGGGATGTGGGTCAGGGCCGAAGTCACGGTGCTGCTGTCTGCCTGCGCAGGAAGGCTGCGCGGCGCCCTCCGCAGCAGCTCCCTACTAACGTTTTTTTCTATACTTGAGGGGTGCCTGCGGTCCCGACTAATGCACCCTTGGGGCAACCAGATATTTCCGAGAGGTTCTTCTGCTTGGTCTATTGGCCCTGCTTCTCTCATGTAGGAGCGCACGGCGCGCCGCGCGCTCTCGCTATCTCTACCAGACTCGAGCTAGGGACGCTCGAAGCGGGAGCGCGTGTAACATCTGCTTCCACACGATCTGGGAAGGGACCCATCAGGGGGTGGGACGGGTCACCAGGGAGCTGAGCCCGCATAAACCCGGGCCGTGCAGGCGGATCGAGCTGTCGCCAGTGGAGGGGCTGTGATGAGCAGGCGAGCAGCCGGTCACAGCACCGCAAGCAGCGCCCTGTGCCTGGCCAGGTTGCACGCTGCTGGCAGGATGTATGGGAGCGCGCGCCCTGTGCTTGCGGAGATGAGTGCCAAGGGCTACGCGCAGAGAGCACCCAGGGGAGCGACCATGCCACGAGTCCCCGCAGTGTCACCGTGGCGCAGTCCCAGGTGCGAAAGGGTAGAACTGAGCCAAACAACCGAAGTGTCTTCCGAGTGTAGATTGTTTTTATTTCTGAGAGACAGAATGGAGAGGTTGCGTATATGCACCCTGGATCGCACTATGGTGAAGAGGGAGCCGAGATGCGCGAGCCGATGCATCCCAGCGGCCGAGCCGGGAGGCCACCGCCCTCTCAAGCTCCCTGGCGTCTGGAACACGATTCGCCCATGCTCCAAAGCCCGGCGTCATCTGCAGCACCGCATGGTCGGCTGGGACTCACACGTGCCTAGTGATGACACCCATCCGACCGCAGGGCGTAGAGGCCAGCCTAATTTCTTTTTGTATTTTTGGTAAAGATTGCGGTCTACTTTGTTCAGTGCTGGTCTCCAACTCCTTGCCTCCAGACGGCAGAGACAACAGATAATACACCGTGGCCCATGGCCCTCGGCACAGGTACGGAACTACGCAAGGCACACGCACCCGGACCTATGGTGGATTGCATCATGTCTCTTTAGAGAGCAGCGAAGCTCTTGGGCGCTTCTATGTCTGAACTTATGGGAGAGTTGAAGGAAGTCGCCGTAGAGAGCCGTCCTGAGCTCAAGCAAGCCTTCCCAGCTCTGCTACCACCTAAGAGCCACACCGAGGAATCCCTGAGGCGGCCAAGCGCGCCACACGACGTCACATCAAGCTCAGCTCCCCGACAGGGCTCGTAGTCCACTGGGACCCCTACACAGCCTGCAGGCGGGCGCGCAACCACCCACTATCGAATGCCGCTAAGGGCATTTTGGTGTCCTAGACACCTACACTTTGCCTATCGTTGCCGAAGTGTAAGAGTTTCCTACACACAGCCCCCGGAAGACCCCGGTGGCCCGGGAAGGCTGTGAAGGCGCTGGGCGCCAAGCAGAGCGACGGGTCCCCGACTGCCCGCACAGGCCCGCCCAGCCCACTCACCTGCCCCTGAAGCTGACCCACCAGCCCACCGGCCCAGCCTGAGGCCCAGGTGCCCGGCAGCTTTGTGACTCACAGCCGGGTTCCGGCCAATCCCCGCGGCCCTGGGGGGTTCCTGGAGCGGGGCGGGATGTGGGTCAGGGCGAAGGTCACGGTGGCTGCTGTCTGCTGCGCAGGAAGTCCGGCTCGGCACAGCTCCCTACCGTCTGGGGGTGGCTGCGTCCCACAGCCCTGGGCAGTTTTCCGAGAGGCTGCTGGTAGGGCCGCCCGGCCTCCCTGCCCCGGCCTCCACCGACACAACAACTCAGATGATGTGGGGTGGTAACATCTGATTCCTCTGGGAAGGGACCCATCAGGGGGTGACGGGGTCAACCAGGAGCTGAGCCCGAAATGGGGAGAAGGAGCTGTCGGTGGGGGTGGGGGGGACAGAGGAAGCAGCCGCCTGTGATTAGGAAGAGCGAGGAGGCTGGTGAGCCAGGTGGGCAACCAGGGGCCTGACAGGTGGGGCCTCTGAGGGGAGTACAGGAGTTTGGTTTATCTTTTTTGAATAGAATCTTGCTCTGTTGTCCCAGGTAGAGGCAGTGACGTGATCCCAGCCCACGGCACCCTCCAACCTCCTGGCTCAAGCGATCCTCCTGCCTCAGCCTCCTGAGCAGCTGGGACTACAGGCATGCGCCACCGTGCCACCCTAATTTTTTTGTATTTTTGGTAAAGATGCGGTCTCACTCTTGTCAGGCTGGTCTCCAACTCTTGGCCCTAAGCAATCTCCCATCTCGGCTCCCAAGAGTAATTTGGGTTTTTTTTTTTGAGACAGAGTCTGGCTGTTGCCCAGGCTGAGAGTGAGTGCCGTGGCGTCAGCCTCGCTCACAGCAACCTCAGACTCCTGGGCTCAAGCGATCCTCCTGCCTCAGCCTCCCGAGGAGTAGCTGGGACTACAGGCATGCGCCACCATGCCCGGCTAATTTTTTCTATATCTTATTGGCCAAAATTATATTTTTTTTCTTTGCATGGATGGGTGGGTGGATGGCAGCCGGCCGAGCCTGCGGGCTTGGAGCCGGCCGCTCCGGGGTCTGAGCGGTTCCGTCCCAGGGTCCGGGGGTCCATCAGCCGCACGGTCGGCCCTTTGGATGAACTCGACCGCAGCGAGCGGCAGACGGCAGAGACAGAAAAAGGGGACTGGGGGTGATGGGAGGAAGGACTAGGGCAGGCACCCCCCGGACATATGAGCCGAGCACTGGGCTCAGCAATTTTGAGTAAACTGAGTAAACCTCTGAGCCTCAGTTTCCCCATCTGTCAGAGGAGCTAAGCCCACCGTCCCCAGGGGCCCAAGGAGACACGACAGGCTCTCCAGGGTGGGCCCCCCACCCACCATCGAGGCTTTGGGGGCCCCAGCGCCCCTGCCTCTGGGGGGCTGAGGAGCTGACCCACCCCCCGGAAGACCCCGGGGTGGCCCAGGAAGGCTGTGAAGGCGCTGGGGGCCCAAGCAGAGCGACGGGGTCCCCCGCGTGCGCCCCACACAGGCCCCCGCCCAGCCACACTCACCTGCCCCTGAAGCTGAACCCACCAGCCCACCGGCCCAGCCTTGAGGCCCAGGTGCCCGGCAGCTTTGTGACTCACAGCCGGGTTCCGGCCAATCCCCGCCGGCCCCTGGGGGGGGTTCTGGAGCGGGGGCGGGATGTGGGTCAGGGCCGAAGGTCACGGTGGCTGCTGTCTGCCTGCGCAGGAAGTCCGGGCTCGGCACAGCTCCCTACGTCTGGGGGTGGCTGCGGTCCCACAGCCCTGGGGCAGTTTTCCGAGAGGCTGCTGGTAGGGCCGCCCCGGCCTCCTGCCCCGGCCTCCACCGGACACAACAACTCAGATGATGTGGGGGTGTAACATCTGATTTCTCTGGGAAGGGACCCATCAGGGGGTGGGACAGGTCAACCAGGGAGCTGAGCCTGAAATGGGGAGAAGGAGCTGTCGGTGGGGGGGTGGGGGGAGGATAGAGGAAGCAGCCACCTGTGATTAGGGAAGAGCGAGGAGGCTGGTGAGCCAGGTGGGCAACCAGGGGCCTGACAGGTGGGGCCTCTGAGGGGAGTACAGGAGTTTGGTTTATCTTTTTTGAGATAGAATCTTGCTCTGTTGTCCCAGGTAGAGGGCAGTGACGTGATCCCAGCCCACGGCACCCTCCAACTCCTGGGCTCAAGCGATCCTCCTGCCTCAGCCTCCTGAGCAGCTGGGACTACAGGCATGCGCCACCATGCCAGCCTAATTTTTTTTGTATTTTTGGTAAAGATGCGGTCTCACTCTTTTTCAGGCTGGTCTCCAACTCTTGGCCTCAAGCAATCCTCCCATCTCGGCCTCCCAGAGTAATTTGGGTTTTTTTTTTGAGACAGAGTCTGGCTTTGTTGCCCAGGCTAGAGTGAGTGCCGTGGCGTCAGCCTAGCTCACAGCAACCTCAAACTCCTGGGCTCAAGCGATCCTCCTGCCTCAGCCTCCCGAGTAGCTGGGACTACAGGCATGCGCCACCATGCCAGCCTAATTTTTTTTGTATATATTAGTTGGCCACTTAATTTCTTTCTATTTAGTAGAGATGGGGTCTCGCTCTTGCTCAGGCTGGTTTCGAACTCCTGACCTCGAGCGATCCTCCCGCCTCGGCCTCCCAGAGTGCTGGGATGACAGGCGTGAGCCTCCGCGTGCCGGCCTGAAATTTGGGTTCTCTGGGGAAGGCACCAGGGAGCCACGGGAGAGCTAGAGCAAGGGAGGGGTGGCAGCTTCTGACCTGGGCCCCAGGTCTGGCTGTGACTGGGGACTCCTGAAGGTGGGGCTGGACCTGGCGCCCTGCCAAAAGTGGGCGTGGCCCTGGCTCTGGCGGGGGAAGGGAGGCCACTGCCCTAGGTCACCTCCCTGGGCTGCGCTGGGTCGGGGCCCAGTGTGAGTCACCGCGGGCCCAGCCCGAGGCTGACACGCAGCCTGGCCGCGGTGCAGCAGGCTCCGGCCAAAGCCACACACAGCCTGGCCCCGAAGCCTCCGCCCGGCCTGGCCCCCTTGGGGAGCCGCTGGGGGCGGGGGGGCCCGGGCAAGAGGCCAGGAGGGACCCCTTCCTCTGTCCTCTCCTCTATTCCGTTGCTATGGCTTCGGGCAAAACTGGGGCCGTGGCCATCGGACAGCACGTACATCCTCCGTGTCTCTGCAGTGACCAGAGCAGACCTCACCCGTGCCTCAGTGGAGCCGCGCACGGACCGGGCGTGGTCAGGGAGTAGCAGAAGGGACACAGGGCACTGCAGGAGCCCGGTAAGGGCCTGGCCCAGCCCCGGGGGGGGACACCGGGCACGGGCTCCCGAGGACAGCTGGGAGGTGGAGCCCAGCTGGGTGGCTGGAGGAAGGTCGCAGGCACCGTGGCGGACTGTGCAAAGGCCCTGGGGCCAGGAGGAAAGAACATAGAGTCGGAGAGGGGAGGTGCCAGGCAGGACACGTCCAGGTTCCCCAGAGGGCTGGTGCCTTAGCTGGGAGGTAGGCCAGAGGTCTGGGTTCGAATGCTGCTCTGCCATGTAACGGGGGTGTCGGGTGAGTCGCAAAACTCTCCCGGGCCTCGCCTCCTCTCCGCGCTGGGGTCTCCGCCAGACACCATCGTTGAGTGCGGGCACTGCTG
Organism: Microcebus murinus; assembly: GCF_000165445.2. Taxonomy (NCBI): domain Eukaryota; kingdom Metazoa; phylum Chordata; class Mammalia; order Primates; family Cheirogaleidae; genus Microcebus; species Microcebus murinus. The sequence continues at coordinate 526,470 of NC_033683.1, read as the reverse complement.
CTCAGCCCCCAGCTGCTCAGCTCCCCGTGCCCCCCACCTCTGGCCTCCAAGATGCCAGCCCGCCCCCCACGGACATCCCAGCACGGGTGGGAGAAGCCATCGGGGCACGGGGACTTACTTGGCTGAGGCCACACACCGCAGCCGCTAGCCGCCACCGAAGCTGGGACCCAGTCTCGGGGCAGTGAAGCTCTGCAGGCCTCAGGTGTGTGTCAAGACCCACCTCGGTGCCAGCGTCCTCCTTGGGCGGCGTGGGGGGCGGGGTGGGGGGCCCCTCCTGAAACACCTGCCTGACCTCATCAGCACGAGAGGCCACTCTGTTTACAGCGCCACCCTCGGAAAGCGTAGGTGGCGAGGGACCTTCTGCACACCTGCCAGCTCACCTGCGACACGGGCACGGCTCACCTGCCTTCCCTGGCAGGGCCCAAGGGACACGTGCCCACCTTGGCCACCCACGTTCACATCCCTGGGTGGCCCAGGTGGGCCAGAAGCCCGAGGCTCAGGGTCCGGACGGCAAAGGCGGGAGCAGGCAGGGGAAGTGGGCGGCCTGGCGTCAAGGCCATCCCTCTGTACGGTGCCCTGAAAAGGCTGTGTGACCTCAAGCCAGTTGCTCAACCTCTCTGAACCTTTTCCTCAAAATGTGGCAGTCCGATGTTGGGGGACGAGGATGCCCCAGGGAGGTACCTGAAAAATCCTCGACTGTGAGTCCTCGGGGACACACTCCCGCGCCCGAGGCGCACCACGTGGGGCAGCCCCCACCTGCGCCCTCCCTTCCTCCTGGGACCACGGGCTCGCCCTCTGTGAGCCCCCACATTCCACTTCCCGCCACCAAACGGCAAAATAAAAGCTCCCACGAAGCGCCAGCTGCAAGCCGAGCACTGCTTTGTAAACATAAACTCTCTTCATCTTCACAACTTTGTACGCGCCGGCTTCCCGATGGTTCCATTTCACGGGCTGGGAAACAGAGGCCCAGAAGGGTAAATGCAAGGTTCAACAAGCTTCTGCCTCGGGTCGGGGCTGTCGCCTTACTTGGGAACAAACGTCGTTGTGTCGTGTGTGTGTTCGGGTGGTTTTTTAA
>NC_033683.1:496538-510065 GCF_000165445.2 Microcebus murinus | reverse complement strand
GGTGCCCATGGCAGCCCGTCCAGCCCGCCTGCCAGCCTCCGCCCCGGGGCAGCTAGGTGAGGCTGCCAGAGGCAGGGGACCTGGGAACGGCCGAACAAGCCGCCGCACCACCCGGCCCCTGCTCAGGTGGGCGACTCTGCGTCCCATTGCGCCCACTCAAGTGCCAGTGTCTCCTCCCTCCATCTTAGCTCTTCCTGCACCCTCAGCCTCCACTTCCCCGTCTCAGAGTGTACCTTAGACGCCTCCCCCGGCCCAGGCCCTGCAGCCCCTACCGTCCCCCTTCCTTCTCTGGCCCCATCATTTGTCCCGCTCCAGCCTTCCCTCCAAGATGTCAGTTTGTTCCCGCCTCGGGGCCTTTGCACGTGCTGTTCCCCCCTCCCGGGAGACGGGAACCTATCGTGTTTCATTCCCGGTTTCCTTATTTGTCTGAGAGGCAGCCTGCCGCCTTTCCCCAGCTCCGAGACGGGCAAAGGGGCATGGTGGGGACTCAGCACTGCGTCCCCACCCGCTGCAGAAAACGTTGGACATCTGACGAAGGGTAAACAGAATGTGCTCCATCCGTGCAGTGGAATATTACGCAGCCGGGAAAAGGAGTAAGGTTTTTCAGACACGCCTGTATGTGCATGAAATTCGGGGACACCCCGCTGAGTGAGAGGAGCCAGACGCAAAGGGCCACAGGGCGTGTGACTCCACTGACATGGGATGTCCAGGTCAGGTCAGGCCAGTCCGCAGAGACAGGACGCAGATTAGTGGCCGCCAGGTGTGGGGGGAGGGGGATGGGGAGTGACTGCTGATGGGGAGGAGGGTTTCTTTTGGGGGGCAGATGAAAATGTTCTGGAACTAAACAGAGGTGGTGGTTAAACAACCTTGCGAATGTACTAAATGCCACTGATTTATTCTCTTTAGCATGGTTAATTTCCAGCCGGGCTTGGTGGCTCACACCTGCGGGAGGCCGAAGTGGGAGGATCGCTTGAGCTCGGGAGTTCAAGACAGGCCTGAGCAAAGCAAGCCGTCTTCTACCAAAATAGAAAATTAGCCGCGTGTGGCGCATGCTGTAGTTCCCAGCTACTCGGGAGCTGAGCGGAGATCGCTTGAGCCCAGGATTTGCAGTTTGCTGTGAGCGAGGCTGACCCAAACACTCTGCCAGGCGACCAGAGTGAGATCGTCTCAAAAATAAATAATAACTGATGGGCCGGGCGCGGCTCACGCCTGTATCCTACTCCTTGGGAGGCCGAGGCGGCGGATGCTCAGGTCAGGAGCAACCAGCCTGGAGCATAGACAGACCCCGTCTCACTATAAAGAAAGAAATTAATTGGCCAACTGATATGAATATAGTATAAACGGTGCGCATGCCTGTAGCCCAGCTCTCGGAGGCTTGAGGCACGAAGTGTCGCCATCGGCCAGGAGTTGAGGTTGCTGTGACTAGCTACGCCACGGCACCACTCTACCTGGACAACAAGCTTCAAATAAAAAATGATTAAATTATGAATGGATCTACTCAATTCAAACGGACATAGGTAAACTAAGGACCGCAGCTCCGCTGCACCTGTTAGTATCGCTCGGTCGCTGAGCCCAGGAAGTGGCGCTTGGGTGACAATCACAGCACCTTGTCTCTAAAAAATAATAAATAAAATTAATAGATTTAAACACACACGAATACCTCTACTGTCAAAAACTGTTTTTTAAAGAAACTAAGGAGCTCTGAATACAGTAGGGATTTTAGTTAGGAAAAACAAATTTAAAAACAACAAAGGAAACCGCCCCTAAGTGTGCCAGAGTCGCAGAGTCCCGCCCTCTGACCTTGTCTGGGTTGATCATCTCCCGGGGGCCGGGGCCTCTGGGATCTGCGGTTCAGCATCCGGCGCGCACCTGCCGGCCTCGCACCCGCGTGCCCTCCGGCCGGAGCCCTCAGGTGACTGAGACGCTGGATCCTGCCCTGAACTGCGGCCGTTCCCGGGCTCTTCCCCCCCTCCCCAGGCCACCAGCAAGGCCGGCGCTCGGTGGTGGCAACGCGAGGTGGTGGGCCACGGGCCTGGTGGCACATGACCAGGAGGCCACGTGTCTCCAAAAAAAACAAGCCTGGGACCAAAAAAAAGAACGGCGCGGGAACACAGACACAAGAAACCTTAAAAAATAAATTTTTTAAGAAAAACACTGCTGTAGGCCGGGCGCGGCGGCTCACGCAACCAGCACTCTGGTGAGGGCGAAAGAACGCTCCAGGTCGGAGTTGGGACCAGCCTGAGCAAGACGAGAACTGGTGGTGGCGCGAAACTACCTTACTCCGAGCTGAGGCAGCGCTCGCTTATGACCAAGGGAGTGTGAGGTGCTGTGAGCGAGCAAAGACGCACATGAGACATTAACAAAAAGAAGCAGGGACAGAACAGTGCAGGCATCTCCGGAGGCCGTGAGCCCCTGTCACCGACCAAATCAGAGCGGCCCCCCACAGAGGCTCGGGAGCCGTGGTCTGGAAGAAGGGAGGTCAGGGATGGAGACCGTGAGGACAGCGGGAGTATTTGCGACGGCCCACTCCGAGAGCGAGCCGGGTGACTATTTTGGTGCCGGGTTCCAGCGGAGGCGGGGCAGGGCTGAGTCACTGCCGGGTGGCCACGGAGGCCGGCCGGCCGGCCGGGAGGGGTGTGCAGGGCAGGGGTGCGGGCCTGCGAGGTGAATGCTCACTGGCCGGGGACCAGGCCTCCAGTGCCGGCCTCCTGGGCACAGAAGACTGAGGCTGAAGAGGGATCGTGGTGAGGTTCTGAGAACTCTGCAGGCACACAGTGAGGCACTCCTCTTACCTGACTGCAGGCATTTATCGAGCACTTGCTGTATACACCACATTGATCGGCCCTAAGATTCCTTTTTTTGTTTTTTGAGACAGAGTCTCGCTCTGTTGCCCGGGCTAGAGTGAGTGCCGTGGCGTCACCTCGCTCACAGCAACCTACACACTCCTGGGCTCAAGCGATCCTCCTGCCTAGCCTCCCGGGTAGCTGGGACTACAGGCATGCACCACCATGCCCGGCTAAGTTTTTCTATATATTTTTAGTTGGCCAATTTCTTTCTATTATAGTAGAGACGGGGTCTCGCTCTTGCTCAGGCTGGTCTTGAACTCCTGAGCTCAAGTGATCCTCCTGCCTCGGCCTCCCAGAGTGCCAGGATTACAGGCCCGAGCCTCCGCGCCCGGCCTCTGAGATTCCTTTCATGTAACCCTCCCCAAAGCCCCATGAGATGGAGCCGATGTTGTCCCCACTGACTGGCAAGGACACTGGGGTGCAGCTGGGTCAAACTCACTGGACACCTTCCCCAGGTGCCTTGAATCCCGTCCCGCAGCTACAATCAGGGCCCTGAGTTTTAAACCAGGAGCCGGCCTCACCTGCCTCCGTCCCGACCAGGTCCCGGCCCGTGGTTTTGGGCCGGACACACCTGAGCCGGGAGGGAGCCAGCGGCCCCTTCCAATTCAAGCAGGCACTGGAAGGAGCAGAGGGCCAAGTCTGTTGCTGTGTGCCCTGGGGCAGGTGTCTCACCCTCTCTGTGCCTGTGCGGTGACCGAGCACGCCTCCCTGTGGGTGGGCTCCGCAGGGGCCTGAGGCTTGCTCGCTGACAGCCGGACAGTGGTGGGCTGTCACAAGGGCGGCTGACCCTCAGAGGTGCCAAGTCGGAAGTGGCTTCGGAAACCCGCGGGGCTGGGTAGGCGCATGGGGGGCCCACCCGCGCCCGCCTCCTTGGGCGCCTGCGAGGGGCCCACGGAGCAGGCCGCAGCTCGGGGCTTTGTGGCTGCGGTCCCCTCCACCTGTCCCCTGTTCTCCCTGCGCCCAGAGGCTTCTTGCCTTACCTGTGGGAGAGGCCTGTCTGTGGGAGGGAGGTCCCACCCCAGCGCCCTGTCCTGGGCTTCCTGCGCAACTGCCACCTGGGCTGAGCCCCCAGCATGTCACCCGAGGCCTGCACCCTCCTCCCCATTTCCTCCCCCTCTCACTTTGCCGGAGTCCACCGGGCACAGGGCCTTTGCACATGCCACTCCCCCACGGGAAACGCTCCTCCCCCGGATGGCTGCCTCCCTCCAGCGCTTCTCCACTGTCCAGCGTCGCCCTCTCGCCTTCTCTGCCCACCTCCTCGCACGCGGGCTTCGCCTTCTCCTTTCCTGCGGCGCCTATGCATCTGGCTTGCGTGTGGCCGGCTCAGCCCTGTGGAAGGGAAGGGCGGCCTGGGACAGGGAGGCGGGCCCAGTGCCAGGCTTGTGCTGGGGGCCGGGGTGGGGAGGCCGGCGGCGGCAGGCACCCAGGCCACCTCCAGGGGCTGTCGGAGTGGCTCTGGGAGCAGCGGGTGCGGCCCGGAGGAGGAATCGGTGCCGGTGCCGCCGAGGTGTGTGCAAGGGCGTCCGGGAGACACTTCCCCTCCGGGGCCCCTGCCTGACGCCGGCCTGCGCATTTGTCCCCGAACCGGGCTCGGGCCGCGAGGACGACGCACGGGCCGTTGCACGCAAGCTGAGTCACGCAGCCGGGCGCGCGGGCCTGGGCCTCCCACAGAGGGCGAGCTCCAGGCGCGAGGTCGGGGGCGGTGGGAACCACCTACGGCGCAGGCCGCCCGGTCAGGTGACGAGGGTGCGGACCTCATCGGAGAGCCAGAAAGATCTGGAAGCCCCAGGTTTAGGAACTAGGCCAAGGGCGATTGGTTTCTCTTCTTGTTGAGGGGGCCGAGGGACGCGGCTTCTCAAAACCAACCAGGAAGAACGAAACCCGGGGCCGGCCCCACCTTGGGCTCAGGAGGCCAAGGAAGCTTCTGGAAGCTCGCTGGCCGCAAGCGCGGCCGAGGCAGGCGAGGGGGCCCTGCGTGCGGCTCGCGTCACGCCGAGGAGGGGCCTGGCCGGGAGCCCGCTGGCGGGCTGGAAAGGTCAGAGCTGCGCCCGCGTCGGGCGCTGCAGGCGGGCGGCCGCGATTGCGCAGGCTGGGGCGCCTGGGATCGGCCCCCGCGCCGAAAGCCGGGCCACTTACGTACGAGCCCTTGTGACCCGCAAAAGCAGCCCAAGACCCTGAAGCGCGAGGAGGCGCTGGGGGGGCCTGAGCGCGTTCTCCGTTTGGAGCTTGGTGAGGGCGAACTGGCGCCAGCAGAGGGTTTTCCAGGACGCCGGCCCCACAGCTCCCAGATGTCACCAGAGCCGCGCGTGACGGAGATGACCCCCGGCAGGAAGGGCCGCTCCCCCAGCAGAGCCGAGACCTCTGGGCCACTGAGTCGCGGGCTGGGGGTGCGAACACGGCCCGCCTTCGCCCGCCCCTGCCGGGGCTCCCGCCCGCCCGCCCAGCCCGGGTGGCCCCGCCCCCAGCAGGCCGCGCGGGCGCGGGGCCGGCGGGCAGGTGGAGGCCATAGGCCTGGGCACGACCGCCGTCCACGTGTGTTGAGGGAGGTGCGCGCGGGGCCCCGCCCCGTCAGCCAAGTGCTGCTGTGCCGGAGGTCGTCGGGCAGCAGCAGGTCCCACGACGGACCAGGGCAGCGCCCCGGCGCCAGGCAACGCGGGCGGAACTCTGAGAGCCCACGAAGCGGGCTCCGCACGCAGCCAGGCCTCCGGGCCGAGCACCCCTCCAAACGGCTTTCCACACTGTGGCCGTGTAGACGACTCGTGCGCGGGGGACGAGCCGGCGCCTGTCCCCGGCCTTCCCTGCGGTTCCTTCCCTTTGCTTACGGAAGGAAAAACCCTCCGCAGACGACGCTACCGAGAGCGTTTTCCCAACAGTGCTGGCTCAGCGTCTCGGGCGGGCTACCCGAGGTGTGTGACGCGCGGGGCCTCGGCTGGAAAGCGGGGCAGAGCCTCGTGCCGATGACCTCCGGTGCTCCTCCAAGGTGGCCCCGCAGGCTTCTGCCCGGCACTCGCTGCCCTCCCCCACCTCCCCAAGGTGCTACCCTCTCCACGGAGGGGCGGGGTCCCAGGGAACGTGCCCGGGGACGCCAGGGCGCCCAACAGCCCGCCCACTGTGCAGAGTAAGAGGACGTCGGTGCCTCGTGGAATCACTAAGCCTTGGTTAGAGCGAGATGGCCTTGGGAGCATCCCGCATGGGGCCTGTGATTTCCGGAGCCACCGGTCCTGCCAGAGCCCAGGGACAGGGGACAGGAGACCCTCTAGGTGCGCCCTGTGGCTCCAGAGGAAGGCGGACAGCCCGCACACCTGCACTCGTCTTTATTTTTGTAACACAGAGAGTGGGGTGGAAGGGGCAGGGCCAGCACGGCCCCCTGCACCGCTCGGCCCGGGTTTGTTTTGAAAAGGCGGAACCTTGGGCCGCGCTCAAGGGAGCCCCAAGGCCGTTGTCAGTCTCCCCGCGCCGAGCGCTTGAAAGAAAAAGCTCTGTCCGTCCTCCACGGCGAGACGGGGCTTCACAGGCGCCTGGAACAGACTCTTCCAGGCCAGCTGGCGCGGGCACGGGGCTGCGCGGGCCCGAAACGCTGAGGGACAACGAGCCAGCTGCAGAGCCACTGGCTCCGAAAACAAAAAAGGGACTTCGCCTAAAGAGCAGGGGCAAAAATGATGCAGGGGCGGGGGTCGTCCCCCAACACCTGCCTCTCCGCTTCTTTCCCGACAGGCCTGCGCTCTGGATCAGGGGAACGCGCCGGCGGGGCGGGGCGATGTGGTGGCCGTCCCCAGCGGGGCTCACTGCTTGCCCGCCTGTCTGCCCGGCTTCTTCTCCGGCTGGCCCCTGCCTGTGCCAGGGATCCCGCCTCGGCCCCGGCCGCCAAACACGCCTGCGGGACACAGAGAGACGGGCTGCTGCAGAGCTAGGTGGCCTGGGACCGCACCCTGGCACCCTGGGTCGCTGGGCCGGCTCCCCTCAGCCTCCTCCACCCAGGGGGGGCGCCCGACCTGGCAGGCACGTCCTGCGGGTCCCGTCACTACAAGGGGCTAATCCAGGGGACAGGGTTGGGGACAACAGAGGCCGACACTGAACTACCTGGGGACTTGGGGCAGGATTCAGAAAGGACAAAGAGCTTCCAGGACTGCGGAGGTGGAACGGGGATGGGACAGGTGGGGGCAGAGACCAGGGCAGCCATCGAGGCTGGGGGCTAGGGCGGGCTGCGGACCCGGCCCCCCATGCTCAGCACTGCCTGTGGGTGTCTGTGTGTCCAGCCCCGGGGATGGCCCGAGGCCACCAAGACAAGAGGACCAAGATCTCTAATGACATTTTAGACGGGGAGGGGCCGTGGGGGTCTGTCGCTCCCCACCCAGGGAGGTCCTGCACAGGGACTCCTGACTCGGCTGTGCCCAGGCTACACTCGCCAGGCAAAGGTAGTGGCACAGGGTTCGTCTCCCACACCCTGTGTGCCGGGCACCCCTCATGCCACCCCCACCAGACCTCTCCCTGTCCCTGGGGAGGGGCGTGCGCTGCATCTCGGCCCCCAGCGCTGGAGGCCACATGCAGGAGGCGGTCTCTGGGACCCTGCGCCCAGGCAGACCTTACAGCTGGGCCTCCAGTACTAGGAAAGGCGAGGCCGGCCGTGGGGAGAGGAGCCCGGGTCCTTCCTCGGGGACCTGCGGCCCGGGGAGAGGGACTGGCGCCCACGGGGGCTGGAGTCACCGTCTCCTCTGGACACCCCAACCCCGTGAAGGTGGGGTCGGGGTTCTTGTCACCCGGGGCCGCCAGACCCGTGGGGATAGAGGCCAACGCCAGCCGGGCGGCCTGACCTCAGTCCCCTCCGGGGCCAGCTCTGCCTTGGGGGCTGCACCCGGGGCTCCCAAGAGGCTTTGGCTGCTGCCGCGGCCCTGGGGGCTCGCTGCAGAGCAGTGAGAAGACCACTGTTGCCCTGCTCTCTGCGCGGGGTGGGGCCGGCCTGCTCTCCCCACCGCGGGGGCGCCCAGGGCCAGACCCTCAGGCCGGCTCGGGACAGCGATGAGGGCCCGGGACGGGCCTGGGAGCCCAGACACCCTGCTCACCCCTAGACCCCAAAAGCTCCTTGCCTGGGGTGGCACCCCAGTCCCTCCGCTCAGGGCCGGCTCCTGTGGCCCCCCGAGCACCCGGTCCCAGCCAGGTGCGCCACCCGAGGGCAGGCCGGGCGCTGCCCACAGCTGGGAGGAACAAAGCCGGGTCCTTCTGAGGACAGAGCTGGGGCGGGAGGGGAGGTGCGGGCTGCAGATGGCCCCGGGGCGTAACTAATTGAATTTCACGCCGGATTTATCATTTCTGGTGGGGGGGGAGGGGGGAACAAACTTCTGTGAAAACAAAGCGTGACCCTGCCTGGCACAAAGGGGTCCCTGGGCGGGGGCATCGCCTGACCCTCTCTGCAGGGAGGACACCCAGGCGAGGGGGTGTGGGGGCTCAGCCCAGGCCGGGGAGCAGGGACGGGGGAGCGGGGCCTACCTCGCCCGGCGCCGCCCATGCCGCGGCCTTTCTGCTGCTTCTGGTGCTGCAGGCCGCCGCGGCCGCGCCCCTTGGCCACCACCTCCTCCTTGACCATGTCGATGATCTCGTCGGGGATGCGCAGGTACTTGATGGTGCTGCCGCGGATGTAGCACTCGGGCATCCGCCAGAACTTGTCCCCGTCCTGCGGCGGGAGGGGCGCAGGGGCCCATCACTCGCTGTCCGGCCCGGAGAGCTGGGCGCAGGCGGCCGGGCGGCGCCGGTCCCCACCCTGCCTGCGTTGTCGTGTCACCCCCAGACACGGCGAGGCCTCGGGGCTGGGACGCGGCGGCGGAGGGGCCCTCTCCGGGCAGACCTGCCCAGCCCAGGTACCATCGTCCCGGCAGGAGGTGTGGCGGAGGTGGGGCCGGGGGAGACGGGCCCTCTGCCCACAGGCCTGGCTCACCAGCCGCTGAGTGTGGCTCTCTCCAAAGCCCAGAGGAAGTAAGGTGCCCCAGCAACCCAGCTCCGCCTCCCTTCTAGAACCTTCTCCATGTGCCCTGACTCCTCCTGACGGGGCCTGAGCGGGGGCCCAGGGACACGGCGGTGGGCACACCGAGGACCCAGTGTGGCAGGTGCAGAGGTGTGAGTGGGGGGCCTGGGGCCTGCCAGGGGCCCGCCCAACGGTGCTGGTTCCCAGGGGAGCTGGCTGAGGCTGGGGAGAGGAAGGGCGTGCGAAGCCGCAGCCTCGCCCCGCCACGCCCGCCCTGAGGCTTCCAGGAACTCGGCCCTACCGCCCGCCCTAGCATCGGGCAGGAGCCCATGGCCGCCTCTCTCGGAGCAGAAGACCAGCCGCACCCCTGCCCAGGCTCTGGGACAACCCTCTCCTCCCCCAACGCCCCTAGACACCAGATCACGGCACCCCCACTGCGTCTTCACCCCGCTGGGGAGCGAGGACGCTGAGCCACGGCAAACCCCTCCTCGAGGTGGCAACCCCCCCAGTCCCCGCCTGTGCCAGACACAGCACCCCAGAGCCCCCTCCCGCTGCGGCCCCACCCCGGGGGGAGGTACGGGCCACACACCCGGGACGTGCAGATCACCTCCCGCAGGTTAATGTTCATCCAGTTGTCGCAGCTCACCAGGTGCCCATTGTACGTCTCCCCATTTTTGAGCTCCACCAGCTGGGGAAAGAAACAGAACAGAGGTCGGCTGTGGCCTCAGGGCGGGCCCTGGCCCCGGGAGACGGGCCACCGTCTCCGCCTGTGGCACCAAGGCCCGGGAAACGGCCCCTCCGTACCCTCTGCGTCGCCAGGCTTCCTACGGTGGTGCCACTCCTTGCGCAGTTAAACGAAAGCATGACACACACACAGGCATGACCGACACCAGGGTGCTGGTGGCCGCCCAGGGCGGGCGGCTGGGGCCGGGAGGGCACGCCTGGTCTGCTCCGGCAGGTGCCCCTTCGACGCCAGCCGCTGGGCCTCTGAGGTCTGGAGCGCTGTTTCTCGCGGCGACGGTCGCTCGCCTATCGGGACGTGTTCCGAGGAAAGAGGTAGCTACCGTGTTTCCCCGAAAACAAGGCAGCGTCTTATATGCATTTTTCCTCAAGAAGACACCCCAGGGCTTGTTTTCAGGGGATGCATCACTTTCCCCTCGAAGCCTCAGCTCGCAGCACGCACGGGACGGCCGGGACCCCACGGGGGAAGCCGGCCTTGGTGGCGGGGCTGCCCGCACCTTTCCGGTCACCTCTGGGACAGCAGCTGTCACGACGGGGCGGATGAGAAGGGCTGCTCGTGTTCTTTCCCGCTACGCGACGACACGCATGGGTCGTGCAGACGCGCTGCGCGGCCACGCCCGTCACTAGGGCTGACTTTCAGGGTGGGGCTGCCATGGCGCACAAGCTCAGACATCCTGCCGGGGATTATCGTATGGGTAGGGCTTATTTTGGGGGAAACACAGCAGTGCACCGTTCTGTAGACATGCCGTTGTTAGGAAAAGGTTAAGGTTTTATGTATTTATTTTTGAGACGGGGTCTCTGTTTGTCCCCCAGGCTACGGTGCAGTGGCGTGATCACAGCTCACGGCTGTGACCTCAGACTCCTGGGCTCAGGCGATCCTCCCGCCTCAGCCCCCTAAGGTGCTGGGGTTATGGGCACGAACCACTGCACTTGGCCAAGGCCGAGATCTTAAAAAGAACCAACGCAGGCATCGCCCGGAGAGGAGTGAAGACGCACGTGCACGCAAAAACGCACGCACGAGGCACAAGTGTTGGCGGCGGCACTATGTGTGACAGCCGAAAAGGTGAAACAGCCCAAATGCCCATCAGCGGGCGAGTGGACGAACACAGCGTGGCATCGACCCGCGGCGGCACGGGGCGACAGTCGGCCACCAGTGAAGCGCCCACACAGGCTTTAACGCGGCCAGAGCTCAGAGCACGCCAGGCGAGGGGGGCGCACGCGGCCCGTGACGTTGGAGGCCACGCTCTTGCGCAGCGTCTAGAGCAGGAAATCCCGAAGGGACGCGAGGCAGATCTGTGGCGGCTGGGGCGGGGACTAGGGAGTGACTGCCGGCGGGGTCTCCTTTCTGGGGTGACCGAAGTGTTGTGGGACTAGACAGAGGTGGTGGTGGCAGGACACTGTGACCGCACTAAATGCCGCTGAGTTTGAAATGGCTCAGTTCTAGGGTACGTGTATTAGTTTTAGCCAGAAAGGGAGAAGTTTAAAAGAACAAAGAAACAGATTGCACTGACGGATGTGCACAGAGACCACACCGTATCGTCAAGGATAAAAAGTGGTGGCCGGGCGTCGTGGCCCACTTCTAGTCCCAGCAACTCCGGGAGGCCGAGGAGGGAGGATCGCTTGAGCCCAGGAGTTCGAGACCAGCCTGAGCAAGAGCGAGACCCAGTCTCTAGTAACAATAGAAAGAAATTAATTGGCCAACTAATACATATAGAAAAAATGAGCCGGGCACGGTGGCGCATGCCTGTAGTCCCAGCTACTCGGGAGGCTGAGGCAGGAGGATCGCTTGAGCCCAGGACTCTGAGGTTGCTGTGAGCCAGGCTGACGCCATGGCACTCTGGCCCAGGCAACTGAGCGAGACTCTGTCTCAAAGGAAGAAAGAAAAAAAAAAAAGGATTGAAGTTGATCCAGTGGTACAGTGGTTGCGAACGACGCAGACCCCTCAGGGTTGAGAGAGACGCCGCCGCACCCGCAGGCGAGCTGAAAGCTGAAGGCCCGGCCGTGCGCACACCAAGGAACAGGGCTGCAGCGAAGCTGAACGCAGGGGTCTGCACTCTCCACCTCGTCTAGGGTCTGCGACTTTTAATGAGCAGGCATCGCTTTTACAAGCGGCAGAAACGACACAGGACGTGCTGACAGAGGAGAACGGGCTGCTGCGTTTGGTGGGCGGGCAGGAGGCGGGCAGGAGGCCCTCCGCCCAGGCTGTCCTGGCCCCGTGCTGAGGCGGCCCGCTCCGAGACACGAGCCATCCGGGACTGGTGCGTACTCACCATGGGGTGGTTCTGAGCTGTCTTCAGCAGGGACAAGGGAAGCTGGAAGGCAAACAGAGCCACGTGACTTGTCTGACCAGCGCCGGGGAGCTCCGGCCCCTGGGTGGGGCTGGGGCCGTCGCATGGTCTTGGGGGTGCAGGAGCACCCTCTGGGGGTGCAGAAAGAAGAGTGACTCAGGTGGCAGGGCCTGGGTCCAGGGCCCGCCTTCCCACCCGTTCTACTCTTACCGCGAGGAAGGTCCGGCATCCAGGGGCCCCAAGGATGCGGAAGTGCCTGGCCCAGGAGGCTCTGCCCCGCCCTGTCCTGGCCACTTTGGAATTCCAGGCAGCCCCAGAAGCCTTTGCAGGGGAGTGCTGCCCCCGTCACCCCCGTCCCCGTCCCCGGGCGGCTGCCTCTGCAGGGCGTGTGAACTGGAAGGCCTCTCCCTAGGAGGCGGGAAGTGGCCCTGGACCACCAGGGGCTGCCTCCCCCATGGCAGGAAGGGACCCCACATGCCACAGGCTCTTCCTGAGCAGGGCTGCCCCAGGGAGGTCGGCGCCAGCAGGAAGCCAGGCCCAAGTCCACTCCCTGCATGGCTTCCTGGAAAGGCCAGAGGAGGAGGAGGGACAGGCCGCAGCGCAGCGTGCGGAAGGGGCGGCTGCTCCCGCAGCAGCAGGAGGGCGGCGGGCGGGGGCAGGCCCCGGCTTTCTCCTTGGGACACACCCGTGTGAGGGCCCCTGCGGCCGCCCTCAGACAGCGCCAGGGGCCCACGCCTGGGTCGCCCTCGACTGTGGAGCAGCCGTGGGTTTTCCTTCCCGCAGCCACAGCGGGAGTCCGGACACGGGTGGGAGCCGCCGGGGCCCGCCTCCCAGATGACCGGAGAAAGGGCAGAGGTCGGGTTAGGCCTTGCAGCCGGGGATGATGGTGGACTCGCAGTCTAAATCTGCTCGTTCTGCAAGAGGACCTGCCCGGGGACACACAGCAAGGCCCTGGCAAAGCCACCCAGAGACTGTCACCTGCTGTGACAGCAGGTGACCCGTCGATACAACTCCCAGCCCGGCGATGGCCCTTCTTGGGCCACCGCCTCATTCTAGCCACCAGCGAGGAGGACGCGGAGCCTCCCCAGCCGCCACTGGCAGTCCCCACGCACAAAGCAGCGGAGAGAACACCCCGGACAGACAGGACCAGCTCAGCCCCGTCACAGCCCTGCCCGGGCCGGCCGCAGAGCCAGGCCGCAGAGGTTCCAGCCACACCCGTTCCTGCCACCCGACCTTCGCCCCTGCTACTGCCTGTGCCTGGGGTGCCCTTCCCCAGACCTTCCCGTCGCTGGTGGCTGCTAGAACGTCACCTCCCTTGGCCGGGCCCTCCTAATGGCCACCCTCCGCCGCATGGCTGCGTGTTTCCATTATGGGATGTGGCCGGTCTCTAATTGCTTTGTTTATTTATTACCTGTCTCCCCGGCTAGACTGGAACTCTCAAAGTGGGTGTGGACTCTGTCCAGCGCCAAGCATGGGGCCAGGCACACGAGAGGGACTTGGTAAATATTTGCTGGATAAACAAGCAAGGGGAACGCACACCCCACCCAGAGAGGCGCGCAGGGCGGGCGGAATACGGGCCCCACCCCACAGGTGAGGAAAGGAGTGCCTCAGATGGGAAGAAGTGGCTTTGGGACAGGGAGCAGCTGGACTCCCAGGCCGCGGCCCTCCAGGTTGCGATGGCATGGACCCGTGACCG
>NC_033683.1:422440-432956 GCF_000165445.2 Microcebus murinus | reverse complement strand
GGTGAGGTGTTCTTGGGCGACCCACCAGTGCGATCCGAAGGCACTGGAGACGCCTCGGCCAGCGCCGCAGCCGCCGCCAGCTCTGGATTTTTCTCGGGTCTGCCGTGTGCTTGTTTGTTTTTGGTGTTTTTTCTTCCTTTTCATTTTCGTCCTTTGTATTTTTTTTTTTTTTTTGAGACCAGCGAGTCTCTCTCTGTCGGCTAGCGCCTAGACGTGACGCTCTCGCCCGCTCGCGCGCGTCAGGCCTCGCTCACAGCAACCTCAGACCCTGGCCTCGGAGCGATCCTCCTGCCTCAGCCTCGCCGAGTAGTGGGCACTACAGGCATGCCCAACATGGCCGGCTCATCTTTCTCCACTATATGGTTTTTAGTTGGCCATTAACTTCTTTATTCTATAGTAGATGACGGGGTCTCGCTCTTGCTCCAGGCTGGTTTCGAACTCCTGACCTCGAGCAATCCGCCCGCCTCGGCCTCCCAGAGTGCTAGGATGACGGGCGTGAGCCGCCGGGCCCGGTCCTGTCCTTTGCTTTTAAAATGATGATGCCTGCACGCTTTCATACTAAAAGAGCAGGGAGAAACAAATCAGCTGGGAAGAACGTTTCCACGCACAGCTCGCCCCCGGCTATAGGCTCTTCCTGTTTAGGGTCCTGGGATTGCTGAGACATGCTGAGTACACGCACACACGTGCACACACATCACACCTGCACACACACGCGCACCTGCACACGCCTGCACACACACGCACACACGTGCACACACACATGTGCACACACGCGCACACACATACCTGTACACACGTGCACACACGTGCACACACATCACACCTGCACACACATGCGCACACGCCTGCACACACGCACACACATCACACCTGCACACACGCACACACATCACACCTGCACACACGCACACACATGTGCACACACATCACACCTGCACGCACACGCGCGCACGCCTGCACACACATGTGCCCACACGTGCACATACATGTACACACATGTGCACACACATGCACACACGTGCTCACACCCACCTGCCTGTGCACGCTGAGTCGCAGACGGGCGGCACGGCGCTGAGCCAGCCTGTCCCATGCAGCGAGGCGGGTCTGCCGGGGTCTCACCGCAGAGGCCGACCCGGCAGCGGCGGGCGTCGGCGGGCAGCCGAGACGCGGTGGCGGCGGGACTGCGCCAGCGCGGCTGGCTCGCGCGCCCAGGGCCGTGGCAGGGAAGGCGGACTGCGTCCCGCAGACAGCGGCGCGGCGGCACGAGGGCGCCGAGGTTGCCCGGGCAGTGTGCGGTGACAGAGGGCGGAGGCGCCCAGGCAGGCGACGGGGCCCCCAGGACGGCGCCTGAGGCTGGGACTGGAGGAGCAGCAGGACCAGTGGACCCACGTTGCACGCAAACCCCACGTGCAACAGGCCTTGCAGTGGGGACGTACACTCGGGTCTCTGAAGAACGGCGCGAGGAAGCCTCAAATGAACTGCCACCGCCAGGGGCTTCTCCGAAAGCTCGCAGACTGCGGAGCGCCGGTGCTACGCCTGTATCCCAGCACCTGGGAGCAGCGGGTGGATTGCTCAGAAGTCAGGAGGTTCGAAACCAGCACTGAGGCGAGACCTCACGTTCTCTACTAAAAATAGAAGAGAAATAATGCCAACTTAAGTATACATATAGGAAAAAATGAGCCGGGGCGTGGTGGCGCATGGCCTGTAGTCCGACAGCCGTACTCGGGCAGGCTGAGGCAGGAGGATCGCTTGAGCCCAGAGTCGGAAGGTGCTGTGAGCGAGGCTGACGCCTGACGGCAGACTCTAGGCCCTGTGGCAACAGGACGTTGAGACTCCTGTCCGCTCAAAGAAAAAAACTCTGAATGCAGGGAAGGCCTGGCGGTGACGAATACTTCTGCCTGGGGAAGGACCAGGGAAGGCTTCCCAGAGGAGGCGGCGTTACACCTGGGCCCTGAAGGACCCGTTGAGTTTCCTGGGAGCATTAGCGCAAGAGCAGCCTCAGAGACCAATCCTGATCGCCTGGTCCTGCGGAAATGGGCTGGCCGGGCCGGGCGCCACGCCTCCCGACACCCGGGCCGGAGCCGAGCATCCGCGTCAGGTAGCTGTAGAGTGGGAAAGCGTGGAAGGGAATGGGTGGAAGGAAGGGCACGGGCAGGATAACGGAGCATCCGGCAGGGAGGGGGCCTGGTGGGGACGGAGCCCAGATCGGAAGGGTAGAGGACGGGAAAGCGGATGGGATGGGCAGGGTTGGGCCGCACAGGCCTCCAGCACCAAGCCGAGGCTCTGGGGTGGGGGGCAGCAGGGAGCCATGGAGGGTGTGTGAGCAGGGGCAGGGCCCGGCCCGACTCCTGGGCTATAAAGATGCCCTGGGCCGGTGTGGGCTGCTCTGGGGGTCAAGCCTGGAGACTGGGCTCCCCCCGCCGGAAGGGGCCCCGAGAGGGTGGAAGGGAGGGACGGCAGGTGGGGGGCGATTCTGGCAAGTCTCGGGTGGGAGCCCGGGAGGAGCCCACGGAGCCCGCGCCAGCAGCCTCATCAGCCCCAAAGCATTTATTGAGCACCGGCTGCACACCGACAGGAAGATGACCCTCCCGTGCCCTAGTCCGTCCGGGGGTCTCTCGTCTTCCTCCTCCGGCAGCCGACGGAGCTGAGGAGCCGAGTGGGGCCTCGGGGTCTGTCCTCTCCTGTCCCCATTCCTCAGAGGAGGAGACTGAGGCCGGGGGAGAGCTGGTGTGCCCCAAGGCAGGGGCCGGGGAGGGGCGGGGCGCCGCGGGCTCAGCGCCCGGGAACCACGTACTCCTCTTCGCCCGGCGCGGCCCGGCCCAGCGCCTGCAGGTTGCAGTAGACGGGAGAGCAGTCGGCGTCCGGGCTCCTGTAGTTCATGTAGAGGTCGCCGTCCTCCGGGGGCTGCTGGGCCCTGTGGGCACACACAGGCGGGCGGGGGGCGGGCGGGCTCAGGGCACAGGCTCCCCAGCTCTGGGGAAGCCCGGCGTGGCTGAGTCCGCCCGTAACGTTGACACGTCGGGAAACCGAGGCACCAGGCAGCGCTCCGGCTATCCCTCGGGGCCCTCCCGCCCTCTGAGGAAGTCGGGGAGGACAGCGATTTGGGGAAGAATGTGTGCATTTGAGCGCTGAGGTCTGGGGACTCTGGACCCGTGGCAGGGTTTTGCCCTTCCTCAAGGCTAAGACAGCTGCCCGTTTTCACAGGAAAATCTAGATTTCGGTTTCCTCCTGAGAAACCGGAAGCTCCGGCCGCCTCAGTCACGTGGACACAAGCGGCTGGAGCCAAACAGCGTTTGTCCCTTTAGATGGGAAATATTTTCGCCAGGTCCCCTGGAGCCACTCCACTCTGTGGCCCTGGCATATGAAAATAATCTCTGAGCCTCAGTTCCTGCATCCATAGAATTGGCCGAAGAGTGAGTAGCCTACTTAGGAACGTGAGTTAGGGCAGGCAAGATCTCCCAGAGAAGAACCTTCCTGCCTCCAGAATATCCTAACTCCACCCCCAGCTCCCCTCGTGGAAAAAAAAAAAAAAAAAGCCACTTCGGGAAAGCGCCATCTGTCAGTCACTCACACTATAGTATGAACAACTCTGAACACATAAGTGGTTGTAAGCAAACGGACAGGACTGGGAGTCAGGGTGTGTTTTCTGCCTCTCTTTCTGACTGGCCGGGTGGCCTTAAGCAAGTCATTCCCTTGCCTCCTGGGGCCTCCATTTTTGCAGTCGTAGACTCTAAACCAGGGGTCCTCAAACTTTTTCAAGAGGGGGCCAGTTCACTGGCCCTCAGACCGTTGGGAGAGTGAGCACTGCGGGCCCTGGACCAGCCGGCTGCTAAGCAGGACAGGCAGCGGCGGCAAAAACACCCGGAGGGCCGGATACATGTGCTCGGAGGGCCCGCGTGTGGCCCGCGGGCTGTAGTGTGACCCAGCGGGCTACACTGCAGGGTTGGAAACGACCCGTTCGGCTCAGCTCTGCACGGGAGAGGCCGGTGCGGCGGTTCACGCGGGAGGCTGCTTGGCGGGGAGGCAGATGTGGTCAGAGCGCAAACTGCCTCGGGGAACCAAGCGCCTCACCTCCCCGCCCCAGCCCACTTCTGCTTTCCAGCTACTGTTTTGTTTTGTTTTGTTTTTTTTGAGACAGAGTCTCGCTCTGTTGCCCAGGCTAGAGTGAGTGCCGTGGCGTCAGCCTGGCTCACAGCAACCTCTAGACTCCCTGGGCTCAAAGACAGTCCTCCTCGCCTCAGCCCTCCCGAGTACGCCCTGGACCTACAGGCACTCGCGCACGTCAACCACGTCGGCCTGGCTGGATTTTTTTTCTATACTAATTTTTTAGTTCTGGCGAATTGATTTGTTTCACTCGTTCTCTTTTACGTAGAGACGAGGACGTCTCCGGCTCTTGCTCAGGGCTGCGTCATCGAACTCCTGAGCTTCGGAGTGATCCTCCCGCCTTCAGGCCTCCCCAGAGTGGCTGGGCCACGACAGGTTAACAGCTTGACATCTGGAGCAGCAGCCCAGGGCCATGGGCGGGCCCCTTCCTGGCCTGGACCCTCCAGTCGCCCCGCCAGCCCCACCCCTACTCGGCCCCCGGCTTCGCCTTCCTGAGAACCACCCCAGGGCACGGTTTTGTTCTTTTTCGCTCATCCTCTCCCGCTCGCTGCCCCCTGCAACATCTTAAGCACTCCCCTCCTCCCTACCTGGAAATGTGGAACCCGTCTGTCTGAGAGGCCCGGCAAAATTACGCAGCCAGCGCGGGGGGGGAGCGGGGGGGGGGCTCACGCCTGTAATCCCGGCACTCCCTCGGGAGCCGACGGCGGGCGGTATTGCTGCCCAAGGGTCAGCAGAGTTCCGAAACCCAGCTGAGCAAAGGCGGACCCCGTCTCTAACTATAAATAAAGAAGAAATGTAATTGGCCAAACAACCTAATATATAGCCTAACGAAAAATCCAAGCCCCGGGGCGTGGTGGCGCATCGCCTGTAAGTCGCCCAGCTAATCGGGAGGCTGAGGCAGGAGGATCGCTTGAGCCCAGGAGTCTGAGGTTGCTGTGAGCGAGGCTGACGCCACGGCACTCGCTCTAGCCTGGGCCACAGAGCGAGACTCTGTCTCAAAAAAAAAGAAAGAAATTACGGAGAGGCCTTGTAGGGGGCAGGGACGCAGATGACCCCTTTAGCAACTCGAGGGTGTCGGGGGACAGGGGTGCTGTCCCCATTTTACGGGGACGGAAATGGAGGTTCAGAGACAGCCCCGGGTCACACGAGATCTGAGCCCACGGCCGCCTCTGGCGACCGCGGAGCCCCCAGTCTGCCTCGAGCACTCGCCTCCCTGTCCTCGGGGGGCCAGAAATCGGGTTTCCAGGTCACGAAGCGGAAGCTGCTTCCTGCACAGGGACTCGCTCAGTTCCCACCCCGCACCCTGGGGCAGGGGCTGCCACCGTGTCCCCACTTCACAGATGAAGAGACTGAGGCACAGAGAGGCGAAGCCACTGGCCTGAGAGTCTAGGGGCTGCCACCGTGTCCCCATTTCACAGATGAAGAGACTGAGGCCCAGAGAGGCGAAGCCACTGGCCTGAGAGTCTAGGGGCTGCCACCGTGTCCCCACTTCACAGATGAAGAGACTGAGGCAAAGCCACTGGCCTGAGAGTCTAGGGGCTGCCACCGTGTCCCCACTTCACAGATGAAGAGACTGAGGCCCAGAGAGGCGAAGCCACTGGCCTGAGAGTCTAGGGGCTGCCACCGTGTCCCCATTTCACAGATGAAGAGACTGAGGCAAAGCCACTGGCCTGAGAGTCTAGGGGCTGCCACCGTGTCCCCACTTCACAGATGAAGGGACTGAGGCTCCGAGAGGTGAGGCCACTGGCCTGAGAGTCTAGGGGCTGCCACTGTGTCCCCACTTCACAGATGAAGGGACTGAGGCTCTGAGAGGTGAGGCCACTGGCCTGAGAGTCTAGGGGCTGCCACCGTGTCCCCACTTCACAGATGAAGGGACTGAGGCTCTGAGAGGTGAGGCCACTGGCCTGAGAGTCTAGGGGCTGCCACCGTGTCCCCATTTCACAGATGAAGGGACTGAGGCTCTGAGAGGCGGAGCCACTGGCCTAAGAGGGGCTGCCACTGTGTCCCCACTTCACAGATGAAGGGACTGAGGCTCCGAGAGGCGAGGCCACTGGCCTAAGAGGGGCTGCCACTGTGTCCCCACTTCACAGATGAAGAGACTGAGGCCCAGAGAGGCGCAGCCCCCGGCCGGGGGAGTCCCCAGCCTGCGGGCGGCAGAGCTGGGCCGTGGACCGGGGCTGGGCCGGGAGGCTGGCGGCGGGCCACTCACCCGAGGCGGTCCTGCTGGCGCGGGGCGGCGGGGTCACCCACGAACATGTTCTCGTAGTCGGGCGTGGAGGGGCGGCGCGGGGCGGGCGCGCGGGGCCGGGGCCCGCGGTCGCGGCTGCTGTAGCGCGGCTGCGAGGCGGCGCCGGGGCCGGCGCGTCGCGAGCGGCCCGCCCGCCTTGCCCGTCGCCCGGGCGCCCGGCGCGGGCCCTGGCGCGCCAGCAGCGCGGCGCGGCGGCCGGCGACGCGAGCAGCAGGAGCGGCTGCCGGCCGGGCGCGCCCGCGCCGGCGGCCGGCGGCCGGCGGCGCGCAGCGGCCGCGCAGGAAGCGCGGGAGGTCCGCCCAGCGGGGCGGGCGCGCCCAGGCAGCGCGCGGGCGGGCGGTCGAGCAGTTGGCCGGCCAGCCAGGCCAGCCAGGGCGCCAGCGCGCAGCTGCAGTCGGCCTCCAGGCGCACGCAGCGCGCCGCCAGCGCCGTGTCCACGCGGCCCAGCGGGTTGCCCGCGGCGCGCAGCACGCGCAGGCCCGGCAGCTGCGCGAAGAAGCCGGGCGGCGGCAGCTCCCGCAGCCCGTTGCGCGACAGGTCGAGCAGCGCCAGGCGGCGCGCGCGCAGGGAGCCGTTGCGCGGGGGGCGCACGCCCAGGCCGCTCAGGTTCAGGCACTCGGCCTCGAACTCCGCCGCCCAGTCCACCGCGGTCACGTTGCAGGACAGGCCCTGGCCGCCCGGGCCCCGCAGCAGCGACAGCGACAGCCACAGCCACAGCGACGACGCCCACAGCACGGCGCCCTCCATCCGGGGAGCCTGCGCGGAGACACCCCAACCCGGGCCCTGGCCTCAGCCCTGCGGTCGCGCTCGCCCTCGCGGCCCGGGCTGGTTATTATTATTGTCGTTATTTATAGCCCCGCGGCCGCCCCGGGACGGCGACGCGGAGGCCGCGCCTGGCGGGCCCTGGCTGGGCGCCCGCGGCCTCAGTGGCCGCCTCCGGGGAATGGGTACGTCCCTCCCCGGCGCCTGCCTAGGGGAAGGCGGGCAGGGGGGCAGCCGAGCCCAGCCTTTCCCGGTTCCCAGACGAGCCCCTTTGGGGACTCACTCAGGTCCCCCACATTTGGGGCGCCCCCATTGGCCAGGACGGGGCCGTATGCAAATGAGCGGTTGCCTTGGAAGCGGCGGGGGGTGTGGAGGGGGCGCCACCTTAATCGTTCCTCTGGGAACTTCGGGGTCCCCGGGCAGTCCTGGGGTGGGGTGGGGTGGGGTGGGGTGGGGGCCGCCGACGGGGTCCCCCAGCTCCGGTCTGCGGCCCCCCAAGTCCGGGGCCTCGGTCTTACCTGGCGGGTCCCGCCGCCACACCTGGGCCGGGGCTGCGCGCGCGGCTCACCTGGACGCGGGCGACCCTGCGGACCTGCGTGGCCTCGGGCGCACCCCGCTCGCTCGCTCGGGCCCGGGAAGAGGAACTGCGGGCTGGGAGGAGCGAGAGGGGAAGATGAAGACAGCGACGCGCCCGCCGCGGCCTGAGGTTCTCACGCTGGGGGGAGGGGCGGCCCGGTCCCGCCCCCCCACGGCAGCCCAACTGGCCGCGCCTCCACCTCCGCGCCTCCACCTCGCTTCTTGCCCTCCGCTCAGTGGACCCCCGACCCACGCATCCATTTATTCATTCAACAAACATCACCCATGCTAGGCGCCCCTCCCCTCCCCCAGAGTCCTCGGCCCTGGCCAGGTCCCCAAGGCCCACCCACCCAGCCTTGGGAGAGGACAGAGCTGGACACAGACTCACCCCAGGCCCATGCAAGTCAGGGAAGGCCCAGAGACAGGGACAGGGTCTTCCTGGAGGAGGGGATGTCAGACTTAGGGCTTTAACATAGGAGTAGGAGTTTGCTAAGGATGCCCGAAAGCTGTCTCTGTCTCTCCAAGCTCCTAGCTTGCCCTGGAGACTCAGGCACGTGGCGCCTCCGTGCTGGAGGGGCTGAGAGGAGGGCTCCCTGGGGGAGGGGACACGGAGCCTGGGTCTTGGAGCGTGCGTGTCGCACGCTGGAGTTCCCCAGTACTCGGAGCTGAGGCAGGAGGATCCGTTGAGCGCCCAGGAGTTGAGGTTGCTGTGAGCGAGGCTGACGCCACGGCACTCTAAGCTCAGACAACAGAGGTGAGACTCTGTCTCAAAAAAAAAGCCTCACTCTAACATGAAAATTGCAAATCACCACAACAACTCCTGAACTATCTGCCACCCTATCAGATGGGTAAAATCCAAAACCATGATGACCACCCGGCGCTGGCTGGGCTGGGGACACGGGCCACTCTCCGCTCCGCGCACTGCCTGCGGCATGGGTGGCGGCATGGGTGGCGCGCTGCGGGCGCAGCGCGGAATGACAGACGCACCGTGTCTGCTGACACAGCACGCGCTGCAGGGAATGCCTCCCTGAATATTTGCATGTTGGCAGCTTGGGACGGCATGGCAGACTGAGGACCCGCTCAAGGTAAACGTGGTCTGGCCGGGCGCGGCGGCTCACGCCTTGTCCGTCCCAGCCTCTGGGAGGCCGAGGCGGGAGATCGCTCCTTGAGGAGGAGTTCAGACCACCTGGCAAGACGAGACCCCGTCTCTTACTAAAACTAGAAAAAATGAGGCCGGGCGGTGCTGGCGACACGCCTTAGTCCCCAGCTATGCCCGGGGGCTGAGGCAGAGGATCGCTTGAGCCCAGGGAGTCTGACGGTTGCTGTGAGAACGAGGGCTGACGCCACGGCACTCCATTAGCCCCGGAACAAGGTGAGACTCTATCTCAAAAAAAACACAAAAAACTGATTTTTTAAAAAATTGGAAACAACCGAAGGATGGGACACAGCAACAGCGCGCGTCCACCCTCGGGTGCCCCAGAGTCACGGGAATGCCATCCCAGAGCTCCGTGAACCCGCAGAACAGTCGCCCGCGCCGCACGGATCCGCAAGCTCTGGCGGTGTGCAGGCGCTGGTCCGGGAGCGGCAGGTGCCGCTGTGAATGGACAGACAAAATCTCCGTGTCCCCACCTCACTGCGGCCGCGGGGGTGGGGTGGGGGTGGGGGACGGAGCCCTGGCCTCGGTGGGTCCAGAAAGCACCCCAGGCGCAGGCGGGGCCCGGGCGGTGGAAAATAGAGGAAGGAAACAGGGAGGGAGGGAAAGAAGGTAGCAACTTTCTTTTTCCCCCCTGAGACAGGGTCCTGCTTTGTGGCCCCGGGCTACAGTGCCGCGGCGCCATCCTAGCTCACTGCAGCCTCGAACCCCATCCTCCTGCCTCAGCCTCCCCAGTAGCTGGGACGGGACAGGTGCACACGCCACCACGCCCGGCTAATTTGTTTTATTTTTAGTAGATACCATGTCTTGCTCTTGCTCAGGCTGGTATGGTAACTTTTATTTTATTTTATTTGTGACAGAGTCTCGCTCTGTTGCCCAGGCTAGAGTGAGTGCCGTGGCGTCAGCCTCGCTCACAGCAACCTCAGACTCCTGGGCTCAAGCAGTTCCTGCCATCAGCCTGAGCTGGGTGGTAGGCATGCGCCACCATGCCGGTCATTCTTTCTCATATAATTTTTAGTTGGCCAATTAATTTCTTTCTATTTTTAGTAGAGACGGGTCTCGCTCTTGCTCAGGCTGGTCTCGAACTCCTGACCTTGAGCGATCCGCCAGCCTCGGCCTCCCAGAGTGCTGGGATGACAGGCGCGAGCCACCGCGCCCAAGGGCAACTTTTGAATGGGGTGACCGAGGCAGGCGGAAGGGAGGAGAGAGCCCCTGAGTAAGCAGGGACGGGTGTGGGAAAAGGCGTCCAGGGCCGGGAACGGCCCGTGCGAAGGCCCTGTGGCGGCAGCAGTCCCGGCCGGAGACCACACGTCTCCGAGCGCGAGTCCGTTCAGGCTGCTGAGACAAAACCGCCACGGATGGGGGGTGGGGTCGGGGTTGGGGGGGGGGGGTCGGGGTCGGGGGAGGTCGGGGCCTACCGACCACGGAAATGTTTCCTCGCCGTTTGCCGCAGGCTGAGAAGTCCACGACCGAGGCACCCACAGGTGACCCTCTTCTCGCCGAGTCCTCGCTGGGGACACTGACTGCTTTCCCTTCCGGAAGGCTCCGCCCTGGGGACCTAATTACCTCCCAGGGCCCCACCTCCTCGCACGCCCAGGGACAGGGTTTCAAACATTTCGACACAAAATTTCAGTCCCCAGCGCAAAGAGGAAATGTCAAGTGAGAACAACGCC
>NC_033683.1:373860-408026 GCF_000165445.2 Microcebus murinus | reverse complement strand
GCGAGACTGTCGCCTGGCTTCAAAGCGGACCCTCCTGGCTCGTCGAGGCTGCAGTGAGCGAGGCTGACGCCACTGCAGTCTGGCCCCGGGCAGCACAGCTAGACTCTTGTCTCAGAACCAAAAACCTGGCATCTGGTTCCCGCGCAGGATGGAAGCAGAGGGTGTCCGGGGTAGTCACCCGTGGTGTCTTGCCTGCCCTGTGTCTCCTCCAGCCAGCCCTTGAGTCTGGAGGTGGCCACCCACCCAGTGGGGATTGTTCACTTGTCCGGCACACTGTGATGGGTGGGTGCCAGGGCGTGGTGGCTGGGCGGGCAGGCCGGCCTGGGCCCTGAGGAGGCCCACCCAGCAGGCGTCGGGGATCTGGTTGCCCATGGGCCCATCTCAGGGCCCGAGATGTGCAGTGAAGAAAGCGGGGTGGGTGCTAGTGAAGAGTGAGGGGCTGTCGGGGGCAGAGGGCACAGCATGTGCAAAGGCCCTGAGGTGGGGCCAGGCAAAGGAGCTAGGGTGAAGGAAGGAAGGGGCAGCCCACTGGGTGCTGTGAGTGCACTTCAGCTCCTATACAGAGCGGGGCTTGTAGGTGGTCAGGAATAGAGGCCAGGAGTGGCTGGGGGAGGCCGGCAGTTGTCTGGGAGAGAGCTAATGGCAGCCCGGACTAAGGGCGTAGCCATGGGGATAAGAGGAGGAATAAGGCCGGGCACCACCATGGCTCACGCCTGTCATCCTAGCACTCTGGGTGGCCGAAGCGGGTGGATTGCTCAAGGTCAGGAGTTTGAGACCAGCCTGAGCAAGAGTGAGACCCCGTCTCTACGATAAATAGAAAGAAATTAATTGGCCAACTAATATATATAGAAAAAATGAGCCGGGCATGGTGGCGCATGCCTGTAGTCCCAGCTACTTGGGAGGCTGAGGCAGGAGGATCGCTTGAGCCCAGGAGTCTGAGGTTGCTGTGAGCGAGGCTGACGCCACGGCACTCACTCTAGCCTGGGCAACAAAGGGAGACTCTTGTGTCAAAAAAAAAAGAGGAGGAATAAAAGGTTTGAGCCCAGGGCGGTGGGGTTTGGAGTTGGTTTCTTTCTTTCTTTTTATTTTAGCGTATTGTGGGGGCACAAGTGTTAAGGTTACATGTATTGCCCGTGCCCCCCTCCCCCCTCGAGTAAGAGCTGCAAGCGCGGCCATCCCCCAAGCGTTGCACATCTTTCTCGTTCTGGTTGTGGAGTTGGTTTCTTGACCCTAGCAGCCATCCCGGGAGAGATGTTGGTCCTTTGAACCTGGCCTCTGCGCTCAGTCAGGGCTGGAAGTGGGGGGCTGTCTGCATTCCTGGCCCCTCGCCCCCACTGTCCCCTCAGCCCCTAGCCTGCCCAGCAGAGGTGCTCGGAGGACGCTGGTCTCAGGACACAAGCTCCTCAGCGGTGCCGGGGCTCGGGTGCAGAGGCTGAGGGTCCCGTCTCTGCCCGAGCTGCCCTGCGCCCTTCTGTTCCACAGGGGGCCTCGGGCGCACGTGGGGCTGGAGACGGGGTTCCGCTGCGGAAGAAAGCGTGGGAACCGCCAATGGCTGTGTCCCCGTTTCGCTGAAGGGAGCCCCTCGGCCCTGGAGAGGAAGCGGCCTGCCAAGGGCTCCGTGTCCTGTCGTGGTGCGGGAGGGCTTCCAGAGGTGCGGGGGCTGCCGCGCTGGGGAGGCAGGTGTTGGCCCCGGGCCTCGGTGTCCTCATCCGAAATGCGGATGGCCTGCCTTTTGGGATTCTCACGGGGACTGCGTGGGAGGCCACAAGTAGAGTGCCCGCCCCGCTCTCAGCAAATATCAGCCACTGGCGAGTCGCTTCCTGGCTCCGGGCCTCGCTTTCTTCCTCTGTGAAATGGGGCCGAAGGGGTTACGCTGCTCCGACCCTCACTCTCCGGCAGTTTCCCTTGCTCTGAGGCTGTTGCCTCCTAAAACGGAGGCCCTTCCTTTCCTTCTCTCTCTCTCCCCAGCCCCGATCCCCCCTGGCTCCCCTCGGAGCTTACGAGCCTCTCTGTGCAGGGCTAGGGCTAGGCGGCTGCCCCAGAAAGGCCCCAGGTGCCTGCGGGTGCCCGCCCTCGACGCACGGGCAGGTCCAGGGAGGCTGGGGTCTGGGGTCTGAGTGGGCCACACGCAGGAAGGCTGCGTGTGCGTGTGCGTATATCCTTAAGCACTTAAGTGCCGCCACGCAGGTGTAGCGTAGTTCCATAAGTGACAGCCCCGGTCAGCGTCACTGGGCGTCTCGCGATTCCCTCTCAGGTGTGGCTCCGGGGCAGGTGCACAGACTCGGGCGCTTCAGCCCGGCAGGCGGGCGGGCGATTCTCGAGGGCCAGTGGCACAGGAGCCCTCGAGTTCCAGGGGGACCTGGAGCCGCAGAGGGAGGCCGGAGAAGGCTGGGGTGGCATTCAGGGTTGGGGGGTTCTCACTCTGGCGGACGAGGGTGTTGGGGGCAGCAGACGGGGAGGGGCCACCACCTGCGCAAGAGCTCGCCGGTGCCCGGCCTCTAGGGTTGGCAGACGGGAGGGAGGACGGCGTGGGTTGGAGGGTCGCCGAGGTGACAGATGAGATGGCGCTCCGAGGCCGTGAGTGGAGGGCGTCTCCCGGCCCCCAGCGTGACGTGTGTCGAAGGCGGGCGCTGGCGGACAGTGCCCGTCACGGTCACTCTCCATAATCGTGGCAGTGGTGGTGGCACTACCGCCACGTGATCTCCACCGTCCGGCTCGCACCCGGGGCCAGGCGCCCCAGTCCCCCTTCTAGCGGGAGGGCCGCCCCGGGGGCTCCTCAGTCCCCGTCTGGCCCTCGGTGCCCGTCATCCACTGGCGGCCACGGGCCCGCTGGCCCCCGGTGAGCTGGGGAAGCCTCTGGAAAGGGAAGTCTCAGACGCGAGCTGGGTCCGGAGGCCGAGGGCTAAGGAGGCGCAGGCAGAGCGCAAGGGGGGCCGAGTCTGAGCTGGGGGCCCTGGGCCGGGGGTGCGCCCGAGAGCGGGGTGACGCGGCGGCGACCGAGGCCTGTCCCGGGGGCTGAGGCCACACTGGGAACTGCGTGTCCTGCCCCGCCCTGCCCCTCACAGCCGCCTTCCGCTTGGGGGTCCGCACCTGGTGGGGGTCCGCACCTGAAGGCCTCTGTGGCACGTGGCTCACCCTGTCCCTGGGAGAATGTGGTCCAGAGGGGCATCTGGGGCAAAGGCGTGGGGGGCTGGGGCTGCCGGGGCGCACGGAGCCGGGCTGGGAGGGAGCGTGAGTCAAGGAAGGTTATTTTGGGATGAGGCCGCGGCCAGGGGAGGTGGCGCCCACTGAGCTGCAGGCGTGTGGGGCTGAGCCCCAGGCGGGTCCGTGGGGAGCCCCGGGTCCAGGACCACCTCCCCCCACAGCGCACTGGGCAGTAGCAGGACGGGGGCACCCAGAGGGTGAGGCTCAGGTCCAGGGATTTGGGAGGTGCTGGTGCCAGGGGGTTAGGTGACCTGGGGGGGTGGGGCTTTGTCCCCCTGGTCACCTGGTGTGGCAGGTGGACTGGAGCGGGGTGCATGGTCCGGCCTGTGCTCTTGAGGTGGGCAGTTGCTGGGGAGGCAAGTCCGGGAGTCCTGGGCAGGCTGGGGGCTCACGGGGCACTGTGGGCGTTTGGGCGGGGTGGTGCCATGGCAGACGTGTGGCACCCCCACCTCCGTCCCCAGACTCCTCTGGGTTAGCACTGCCCTGCTGGGGTCTGCCAGAGCGGCGTGGCGGCCACTGGCGGGTGGGGCCTGGGGACGCCAGGGAGTGGGGGCTGGGAGGGAGGGGGCCCTTCCCTTCCCCCTCCGCAGGCAAGGCTGGGAACAGGCTAGGTGGGGGCCCGGGGCACAGTGGGAGTCCCCGCCTGCTGCCCCACCTAGAGCGACACCCTAACTCGGGGCAGAAGAACCTCCCCGGGGCTGGGGTGGCTCTGGTGTCAGCGTTGGTGGGCCGGGGCCGGGCCTCCATGCCCAGAGGGGTGCTTGAATGGCTCAGAACCCGGCTTAGAGTTTCGGGGGTCGGGGGTACCTGGGAGGGGCCTGCAGGCTGGGTGTTGACATATGAGTAGGAGTTGTCCAGGCTGAGCAGGTGGTGGGGAGGCCGTGTCCTCCTTGTCACCTGCACACGCACAGCTGGGAGCCAGGGAGGGGCTCCGGAACCCCAGAGCCTGAGCCGCCCGCCCGCCTCACCCCTGCAGGCTGGCGCTGTACGTCTACGAGTACCTGCTGCACGTGGGCGCCCAGAAGTCCGCCCAGACGTTCCTGTCCGAGGTAAGCAGCTGCCCCGTGCCCGCCAGGGGCCTCCCTGTCCCACGGGGTTCCAGGTGGCGGTCGGGGTGGCCCCACTGCCGCTCTGAGAACCGAGGCCTGGGACGGGGTCAGGGCCCGCAGGCGGGCTGGCTGCCAGGCATCTGTCTGCCTCGGCTCACCCGGCCGCCCTCCTGCCTCCCAGGACGCCCCCCTCCCGGTCCCCGTGTTCTCGGGGCGCCGTGCTGGGCGGTGGGGGGGGCCCTGACGTCACGCCCATCCGTCTCCCCGCAGATCCGATGGGAGAAGAACATCACGCTGGGGGAGCCGCCCGGCTTCCTGCACTCCTGGTGGTGGTGCGTGCAGGGCTGCCGCAGCCCAGGCAGGGTGGAGGGCGGGCGGGGGTGGGGGGCCGCGGAGTGACCGTCGCCCCTGCCACCCGCAGCGTGTTCTGGGACCTATACTGCGCAGCGCCTGACCGCAGGGAGGCTTGCGAGCACTCAGGCGAGCCCAAGGCCTTCCAGGACTACGTGAGTCCCACCCGCGGGGACCGGGCTGGAGCGTGGGCCAGGTGGGCCCAGCCTGTGGCCTTGGGGGGTGGGGTGGGGGGCGGGGCCCGCATGGCCCGAGGGGCACCGGGGTGGGCAGGCGGGCTGCAGGCTGCCACTTGGGATCTTGGCCGCTAATGGGGACCCTGCGGCCATGCCTTGGTCCGGGGTCACTCAGCAAGGGGCAGGCTCCCTCCACTGGGCCTGGGGGGGACGCTGAGGCCAGTGCTGGGGACTTCCTGATCTTTGCTGGCTCCACCCCTCTGTCCTCAGTTTCCCCCTGGGTTGAAAGGGGTCAGAGGTCTGTCTGGAGAGGAGCTGGGGGTGGCATGTCGTCACGGGTGGCGGGCGGCGTCCCCTCCCCTCGTCCACCCAGTCCCTCAGAGCAGGCCTGAGCGGGACTCGGGGCCAGCTGCCCGTGGCGGGGCCAGCCCCGCCGCCCTGTCTCTGTCGGAGCTCGGTGGCGGGCACGCCAGGCCGACGCCCTTGGCTTCACTGCGTGTGCGCGGCGTCCCCATGCAGTCCCCTCCTCCCCGATGGCCGCTGTGTGCTCACCCGGCGACTCGCCCCAGCCCCCCCCCCCGTGCTCTGTGGGGTCCCCTGGACTCTGCCCACCCCGTCGCCCCACGCCGTGGGGAGGGCAGAGCGGCTGCGGCCACAACCGGGAGGACGCTTCCCTGCCCGGAGCCGGTTACCATGGCAGCGCAGGGCGTCAGGAGACTGCTGGGCACAGCAGGAGGTGGCCACGAAGGGAATCCGGGCACCTGTCTTGCCAGGCCAACTGGGGGCACGCATTCCACGGGGGTGGGGGGCCCTTCCGCGGCCCTCCGAGTTGGGGGTCTCCTGCCGACCTCGGCGTCTCTAGGAAACGCGGAGGCACCCAGCCCGTCGTCATGGCAACAGCGGGGCCTGCGCCTCTTCGGGGATGACTGACAGGTCCGCAGAGCCGCTGGCCAGGGAGGCCGCGCCAGCCCAGGATGAACCCCTCAGGGCCTGGAGCTGGGGGGCTGGGGGGGCGCCCTCCTGCCCCGGGGCACAGCGCCCGGCTGCACCTGCAGAGTGGACGGGCCGGAGCCCAGGGGCAGCCTGGGACCCGCCGCTCCAGGCCATGGTGTCCATGGCGGGGTGGGTGGTGGGGGGCAGAGCCCAGAGGGGACCTGGCAGTTTGGGACTGCGGGGAGGGGGTCTCCAAGGTGCCCTTTCCCGTCCTAGTGGCTTGGGGAACACTGTCACTGCAGTTCCTGTGTGCCTGCCCGGGCCGGCCCCTTCCTCTCGGGGTTCAGGGCCTGTTGGGGGGCTGCAGGCAGACCAGGGTGCTCCTCCCGCCTCCCTCTCTGAGATGGGCCCTCCGCACACCCCGCCTGGCCCTGCGCCCACAGGCAGGCAGTTCTGGGACTTGGAACCAGCAGAAGGGGCCCGCCAGCCTGCCCCTGCCACCAGGACCTCCACCCTTGGCAGACACGGGACCCCCCTTAGCGCCCGGTCTTCTCCACCTGAGAGGGGTTGGGGGCCTGGGGGGACCCCCAGCTCCTGCTGCTCCTCTCCCTGCCTCCTGGGGGAGGGGCAGGGGTCTGCACAGGAGCGCTCCGGGGGTCTTCAGGGAGGTTCATTTTGGAACTGCTGGTGGAATTTCGGGGGTGTTTATTTGGGGTGTTGGGTAGATCCGGGCACCCAGGAGACATGGGCCCAGTTGGGGTGGGCTGAGGAGGGACCCCCATTGGGAACTGGCCTCGGGGCTGCTGGGGTCCTGGGCCATTCACACCTCTGCCCCCCCCCCAGGCCGGGCGCTGCTCGCGGCTGGGACCGCCAGCCGGCCACTGGGGCCTCTGGGACCGCCAGCTGGCGTGGTGGGAGGCCTGTCAGGGCAGCCTAACTGGGGGGGCGGGGGCGGGGACCCCTGTCCTCTGGGGCTGGCCCCTGCAGAGAGAGAGGGCAACACCCAGGGAGGACGTGTCCTGACTGGGCCCTCTGTGTCCCCACTGCTACAGGGCGCCGCGGCCGCGCCCAGCCCCGTCCTGGCAAGCATGGCCCCCAGCGACGCCATGGCTGCAGGCCCCATGGCGGCCGGCTTCTTCCAGGTACAGCCAGGGCTGGGACCCCTCGCCCCCAGTGCCGGGTGGACGTGCATCTGTGGGTGGGCCCCGCACTGGAGCGGTCACCGCCGGCGGGTCCCCTTGGCTCGGGAGGGGCCGAGTGCTGGGGGGGGGGCGGCCTGGACGTGGGCGTGTCAGGAGCGCGTGGATGCAGTGGCCGCTGTGGTCCTGGTGACTGCTGCTGCCCTTAGTCCTGCCCCAGCCCCTCCCTGCAGGGCTCCCTGTCCCATAGCCCGGCCACCCTCTGCCCCTCCCCTTCTGTGGCCAGGCCCGGCAGGGCCACAGGGAACAGCAGGGCTTCTGATGGCCTCGCTGTCCCTGACCTGCCTGGTTCTGTCCTAGGCCCCCCCCCCGCCGCCCCCCCACAACCCCAACGCCCCCATGATGGGGCCTCACGGCCAGGTAAGGACCTGTGGCGCCCGCCCCATGCACACACGCACCCCCCAGGACCTCTGGGGGAGGGGCGGTCCAGGCTGGGGCCCCCCAGGCACAGTAGGAATGGGGTGTCTTTGGGGGCCGGAGGCAGGTGCTGACCCCCGCCCACCTCTTCCAGCCCTTCATGTCACCGAGGTTCCCAGGGGGCCCCCGGCCCACCCTGCGGATGCCGAGCCAGGTGAGAGGGACGAGGGGAGGGGGGCAGGAGCTGGGGGGGGCACCCCACACTTAGTGCCACCGCACCCCTCTGCAGCCTCCTGTGGGCCTCCCCGGCTCCCAGCCCCTCCTGCCTGCCACCATGGACCCCTCCCCGCGTGCGCAGGGTGAGTAGGGGACCTCTAGCTGCTGTGCCCCCCCCAAGCCGGGACCCCGCTCTGCCCCGCCCTTGCAGCCTGAGCGCCGTGTCCACGCTGGGCAGTGGCCCCGGTCTGAGCCTGTCCTTCTGCCTCCACCCCAGGGCACCCCAGCATGGGCGGCCCGATGCAGAGGGTGACGCCCCCACGAGGCATGGCCGGCGTGGGACCCCAGGTAAGGGCTGGGCCCCCGCCCCGGGGGTGGAGGGGTGGGGGGCTGTGCCTGTCCCCTCACAGCACCTTTGCCTCCACAGAGCTACGGCGGGGGCATGCGGCCCCCACCCACCTCCCTGGCCGGTCCGGGCCTGCCCGCCATGACCATGTAAGGCCCCGGGGACCCCAGGAGTGTGTCCCCCGCGCAGGCCAGCACCCCGCCTCGTGGGCAGGTCCTGCCGGGCGGCCGAGTCCCCAGGCAGCCCTGGGTGTTGTTTATTTCACTGTCACTGTTGGCTGGGCAGACTGAGGCCTACAGTAGCCATCAGTCCCTCATGGCCAAAGGGCTATTGAGTTGGGACTTGAACCCCGGCAGCCCAGGGTGACCCTGCCTCAGGCGCCATGCGCTGCTCGTGGCCTGGGGTGGGGAGGGGTGTCGGGCATGGGCAGGACTGCGAGCTCTAGGCCAGGCTCCCACCGCCGCCCCTCTCTTCCAGGGGCCCTGGAGTGCGCGGCCCCTGGGCCAGCCCCAGTGGCAACTCGGTGAGTCCCAGGCTGGGGGCGGGGCGCGGGGTCCCGGGCGAGCCGGCGGCCTGCTGACTGACGGCCTCCCCTGTCCCCAGATCACCTACTCCTCCTCGTCCCCTGGCGGCTACACGGTGAGTCGGGCGAGGCCGGGTGGCCTCTGGGCACGGGCTGCGGGGTGGCGGATGTGGGGTGGCGGATGCGGTGCCCGTCTCACCTCCCGTCTCCCTCCGTGTGCAGGGACCCCCCGGAGGCGGCGGCCCCCCCGGAACTCCCATCATGCCTAGCCCCGGAGGTGCGGCCTGTGGGCAGGGCGGGGGCGGTGTGGTGCGTGCGGGGGAGCCCCTCACACCCCTGTCTCCGCAGACTCCACCAACTCCAGCGAAAGCATGTACGCCGTCATGAACCCCGTCGGGCCGGGCGCCGGCAGGGCCAACGTGAGTGGGGTTGCGGGGTGCTTCCCGGGCGGTGCGGCCAGCGGCCCGGGTCCCACGCCGCCCCTGTGCCGCATTCGCGGCTGGCGCCGATGCCGATGCTCGCGTTGGCCGCACGATGGAGCCGCAGCACGTGAACGGATCCCTGGGTGAGTGGGCGCCCCGCGCCTGCGCCCCGCGGCCTCCAGCCTCGAGGCGCCGGGCGACGCGGGTTGCGCCGAGGGGGCGTCCGGCGACGAGGCCGCTGACCTTCCATCCGGGCCTCCCCGTGGCGCGCCGGGGGCGGAGGCGCAGGGCGCGGCGGGGCGCCGGCGCGCGCGCCTGAGCCGGTGTCCGTGGTCTGTCGGTCCGCAGGCTCGGGCGAACATGGACGGGATGCCGAAGTAGGGCTGCGCGGCCGGAGGCCGGCGCGGGTGGGGGGCGCGGGCGGGCGGGGCCAGAAGTCCGCCGCTGACCGCGGCACCAAGAGCTCCTCCCCAGCTGGCGGCCTGAGCAACGCCCCGGGCACCCCGCGGGACGACGGCGAGATGGCGGCCGCCGGAACCTTCCTGCACCCGTTCCCGAGCGAAAGCGTAAGCGACTGCGTCGACTCCCCCCCCGCGGCGTCTGGGCCGGAGGGCCTGCGGCAGGCCGCGGGCGGCGGGGCCAGAAGCAAGACCGTGACCGCGCGGGCCAGTGGGGGCGGGCCCGCCGGCACCTCTCCCGTCCGCCTCCCTCCATCCGCAGCCCACGCCGCCGCCGACCAGGGCTCTCGGCACGCCTCCGCTCACTCCGTCCTCCTGTTCTCCGCCTGCCATGCCCTGTCCTTGTCCGGGCGGGTCACCTGTCCGCAGCTGACCGTGCCGCCCGCCCCTCCGCAGTACTCGCCCCGGATGCGGAGCGTGTGACCGGCCGGCCTGCCGCCTGGCTTCTGCCGCGCCGCTCTCGCGGCACTGAGCGCCCCGGGCCGCGGACGGCCAAACGAGGCTTGCCTGGCCGGGAGGGCCCGCACGAAAGACTTTCTCATTTTATAAGAAACAAAAACGCAAGGACCTCAGAGACGTTCTTTCCTGCGTGGGCCTTTCCCGCCGTTTGCATTTTGTTAGGGGGGAGGGGCTGGGGGCCTCTTTCCAGGACAGCGTCAATAAATGTCACTTGGTTTTGGGTTTTGGTAGCGGGTCTCAGACTCCCTCACTTTGGCCTGCGGTCCCTGTCCCCGCACTCGAGTCCCGCCCTCAAGGGCGGCGATGCGCTGAGGTCCCTGGGATTGGGGTAAAGGCTTTGAGGGGGGCTGAGGTCCCGTCTGGAGGCTCGGGGCTGGGGGCGGCGGACCGAGGCGCGTCAGGGTCACAGGCCCCAAGAACGCACAGGTGCAAGTGAGCGGGTGGGGGCAGCGGCTTTATTGTATTTGGGGGCCCGAAGCGGGTGGGTTCGGGGGTGCAACGGGAAGGAAGCCCGGTGGGCTGCGCGCCCACGGCCTCAGGTGGGGGGCGTCTGCGGTCCCTGCGCCTGCGGGTGCCCGTTGGCGTCGCCCGTGCAGCCGTCGGGGGCAGTGAGCGCCGGCCCTTTCTTGGGCGGCGCGGCGCAGGCGCAGGCGCCGGGCACGGCCGGCTGGAGGCGCGGGCCTGGGCGCTCCATCTTGTGCTCCAGCAGCATGTGGCTCTGTGGCGGCAGCCCCACGCAGGCCCTGGGGGGACAGCGGGAGCTCAGCAAGGCTAGGCCCCCCGCCCCGCCAGGGGCCCGCCCGACGGCGCCGAGGAGGCCGCGCGCGCACCTGAGGATGTTCTCGATGCAGCTGCGCTGCCGAAAGAGCGCGTTGACCACGGGGCTGCCGGGCGGCACGAGCGGCGCCTTGAAGAGGAAGCTGAGCAGCGACAGCACCGGGTGGAAGGTCTGCGGCTCCGGGTCGTCGTCGGTGCAGAAGCTCACGCGCTGGCACAGCTCCGTCAGCAGCGCCAGGTCCAGCATGATGGGCGCGGCCAGCAGGGAGTCCTGGGGGGAGGCGGGTCAGGACGCGAGGGGGGAGGGGCAGCCCGCCCCCCGCCCCCCTCCCCAGGCCGCGCGGGCCACCGCACCTCGCACGTGTTGTGCAGCACCAGCGTGTTGGTTCCGCCCAGCATCAGCTCCGACGTGTACTCATCCAGCGCGCGCTTGCTGTCGCCCACGTAGGGCACGTACTTGATGACCACCTGGGGTGCGGCACAAGGTCGCACGGGTCCCCGCCACCCCCTCCCTCCCCCGTCGGGTGCCCCCAGCCCACGCCCGCCCCCCACGCACGCAGTGGTCGGGCTTCTCGCCGGGCGCGTAGAGCACCGGGTTGCTGTGCACCATGTCGTCCACCACGCTGCTCTTGGACACCTCCTTGGAGCGGAACTGCTGCGGCGCCGACAGGTTCCGCCCGTCGTTGTTGCCCAGGTGGTTGTAACTCACGATGGACATGGTCTGCGGGTGCAAATGACACGACAGTGGCCCCCCGCCCCGTGGCACACGAGCCGGGTGCTTGGAGTCCAGGTCCCCTACCTGCACCTAAGGCCACACACCTTGAGGCCAGAGCTGATGAGGAAGTCCACGAGCACGGACTTGACCTTGGTCTGGCCCGACTTGAAGTCATCTCCGCCCACGAAGACGCGGCGCTGCCAGGCCAGCTCCAGCGCCCCGGGCACCAGCGTGTTCTGCGGGGACCCGTTGAGGAAGGCACAGCCCTCCAGGATGCTGGCCACGGCGAAGAGCGTAGACGGGGACACCTCCAGGCCTAGCTGTGGGGGCGGCCGGGCAGTCAGCGCAGACGGGTCTCTGGGGCCGGACCTGACCCCACTGTCCCTGGGGCGCGCCTACCTCGATGGTGCGCAGCAGGTTCTCGGCCGTGTCGTTGAGGCCCGGAACCACGTCGCAGAAGCGCTCCGTGTTCGCCGTCCACAGGACGATGACCTTGTCCAGCTCCGCGCTAGACCGGAAGTCTCGGATGTCCCTGCGGATCTGCTCCAGCTGGGGGCGGGGGACGGGGAGGTCGTACAGGTCCCGCGGCCGACGGAGGCCTGGGCCACCCAGTTCTGCTAGTGCCAAGTGGGGCCTGGACTCGCGTGACGGGGCAGAAGTGGGGGAACTGGAGGCGAAAGGGGGGGGAGCCGGAGGCGGGACGGGGCGGCACCTGCTGCGCGCGCGTGCCGGGGATGAGGTTGTCCGCGCGCGCGCTCTGGTTGGACGCGATGAACTCCGGGATGTAGACCGAGGGCCGCGGGCGCAGGCCCTCCATGTGCGGCCACAGCTGCTCCTGCAGCCCCCAGTCCAGCACCTGCGCGCGCCGCATCGCCTCGGCCAGGTTCAGCGACGATATGTCCCAGCCTGCGGGGCATCCTCACGCTCGGCCCCGCCCGGGCTCGGCGCCCTCCATTCCCCGCGCCCGCCCCGCCTCCCGGCCCAGGGCTCCGCCCACCATCGAACACCAGGTCGTTGGGTGCCACCATGGGCAGCAGCGCGTTGAAGGGCACGAACACTTCCTGGCCTTCGGCATCCAGGCCCAAGCTCACGGTGCCCGCCTGAGTCAGCGAGCCGTAGTAGTTGGCCTCCTGCGGGGTGACGGCGGGAGGGGCGCGGGGGTCAAACACCCGCCCGGGGCCCCGCGCAGACCGCCAAGCTCCGCCCCGCCGTCGGGCGCTTTCGGTTCCGGGCTCCGCGCGAGGGCGGAAACCTCCCGCCGAGTCCCCGGGCACCTTAGGCTCCGCCCCCGCGGACCCCCACCTCGTGGAAACCCCGCCTCCGAGCCCGCCCGCAGCCGGGCCCCGCCTCCTGGGGCCCCGCCGCCCCCACCTTGCGGCCCGCGCGCGTGGGCCAGGACAGGCGCAGCCGGTTGGCCAGCACGGCCGCGGTGAGCGTGGAGCCGTTGTTCCCGCCCCAACCGACCAGCATGACCCCGAGCCGGGGCACCTGGCGGGCGGTCCGGAAGGTGAAGCGCGTGGACGTAGGGTGCACCTGGAGGCGGGCAGCGGAATGAGCCCCGGACCGTCCCCTGTGCCCTCTTTGCAGGACGGGGTTGGAGAGATCGGGCAACCAGCACAACCCCGGGCTCCCCGGCACCCCCCGTCCCCACGCGTCCCGGCCCCTCGCCCACCTTGAGGGCGCCGCCCTCGCGGCTGACGCGCGTCGTCCGGTACTCGTACCGCGCCTCGATGGCCTCAGGGCCGTAGACCACGTCCGGGCTCTCCACCAAGAACTGGGCGGCGGCCTCCATCGCGGCGGGCTGGGGGACGCGGGGTCGGCAGGGACACTGAGCGGCCGGGACAGGCCGGCCTGGGCGCCGGGGGGACCCGCAGCCCGATCCCCGGGACCGCACTCACCGGCGCGCAGTCGGCTCGGCAGCGGCGGGCGGCGCGGGCTCTGCTGCGCGCGGGCTCGGGAGAAAAGCCCCGCAGCCACGCCCCCGCCATGCCCCGCCCCCGCCCGCCCCCGCCGCGCCGGGGAGGGGGCAGGGCGCGACGTCCGGGGCCTGGGGTTCGGCCCCGACTTTCCCGAGCCACAGTGGCCCCTGGGTCCCCGCCTAGCGGGCACAGCGCGGCGTGCAGCGGCTCACCTCGCCCTGCAACCCCTGGGGCGCGCGGCCGCCTATTCCCATTTTACAAAAGAGGATGAGGAGGGTGCAAATGAGCGCCAGGCCAGGGTGGAGCTGGGGGGGGGGGGGGGGTGTCTCAGGGCCCAAGACACCGGAGGGGAAACTGAGGCAGAGGACCAGCCCGGACTCGGACCTCAAAGCCCAAATTCCCTCCCACCCAGGGTGTCCCTACTCACTGTACCCGCCAGGCTCCCCTGTCCCCTTCCCGTCTCCGGCTGGACAGTCACTCTGTCTCCGGAGCGGACTCCGTGGATGGGGCCTGCGTGGCCCGACTGCCCACCTGCAGCGGGAGGGCTCGCGGGGGTGGCTGGCGAGGGAGGGCCGCGCCCAGCTGGGAAGGACAGGAACGAGGCCAGGCACAGCACGGCGCCCCTCACGCTGCGATAAGCGATGAGGGAGCGTGGGAACCCGGCGGCGGGCGGGGGCAGCGCCGCCAGGAACTTTCCAAAACAAGCCGCGGAAAGTTTCCACCACTGCAGCTGGCCCCAAAGGTGGACGGCTGGGAAGGCCTGCAGGAGTCCGCCGGGGCCTGACCTCGGGGAAGGGGGGCTCCGAGGCTCTGGCTCCAGGCCTCGCCCTGAAGGGGCCCCAGTCTGAGGGAGTTGGAGGTGGGCTGGGCGCCCCCCAACCCCAACCTCCGCCCCCACCCCGGCAGCCGGAGCGAACTCACTGGCGGGCTGGAAAGGGTGTTGAGACGCGAAGAGTTCACTGAGAGGAAATGACAGGCTGGGCCACCTGAGCTGCCCAGAGAGGGCAGAGGCAAAGGTGACCAGGTTTGGGGACGGGGGCAGACCCTCAGGGCTGGGTGTGTGACATATACACCATTGGTCTTTCTCCCTGGTGGGCCTGGAGATTTGAGTCTAGCAGCCAGCAGCCACTGATTTGATCCCCCCGGGTGTGGCCTTTGGCGGGCTGAGCGCTTGGACCCAAAGCAAGCTGGAAGGCCGCGAGAGCAAGGTCTCCGTGACCTTGCCCTGTTAGGCCTCTCTCACACCCCTCATCCGCCCAGAAGCGAGTCACGGAAACCAGAATTCCTGGTCCCCAAGGCGGACGGTGGAAACCGGAGCCTTGTCCCTGGAAGACCCTCATTCCATAAGGGCTCTGCCCCATACCCTGGAGGAAGGAATGCTACTGGGGGAGCCGGGAAGTCTGAGCAGACGCCGCGCCGGGTCCCACCCGGGCGGGCCGAAGGTCCCTGAGACCGGGCGCTTCCGTCCAGTCACACGCCCGCACGTTCTCCGTGGAGCCGGGGCAGGAAAAGGTTTCCCTGGGTCTTCCTTCCTGAAGGCGCCCATCAAGAAAAACTTGGATTAAGCACATCTGTCGTGCGCCCTGCTCTCCACAACTTGTCTTTTGTTACAGGAGTGTCCACGGGGACCCTCGTGGGCGGGAAAAAGGTGCCGCACGTCCCCATAGAAGCCCCCGACAAGCCGAGCGTGGCGCAGGCCTGCCGCCCGGCTCCCTGGGAGGCCGAGGTGAGAGGGTCACTCGGGCCCAGGGCTTTGTCCGCCTCCAAAACCTTTTGTTGCAAACCCTCCACAGGCCTGGGAGGGGCCACACGCGTGTCTCCGCCGCCGGCGTCAGCATTTTCCTGAGCTAGCGAGTCGTCAGAGCTGAGATGGGGTGGTGGGGGACCCCCGATTTACAGGGGCGGTGGGGGGCGGGGGAGTGGGGGCGGGGATCTCCTGTGGGACTGGCCTGTGGCGTCCGATGCTATCTCTGGGCAGAGCGCTGCAGGGTCAGAGGCAGCCTGTACCCGGGGCAACGCGTGACACAGGAATGTGTGCAGGTCGGCGGGGGAGGCCGCGCTCACGCGCAGGGCCGCCGTGGGCAGCGCCAGCAGGAGGCCGGGGGGGCGGGAGGCGGCTCCGGCCGTGCTGCGTCCACTCCCAGCAGCCCTTGTGGCCAGGTGACTGCAGGGGGCGCAGCTGGCAAGGCCCAGGGCCGGGGAACCAGCCAGGGCCAGGGGTGCCGCCGGGCTGGGCGCTGAGGACAGGCACCGGCCTTTGGGCGCCCAGTTGCTACTGCGCCCCGGAGCCGGCACGCAGAGGGGCCGAGGGAAGAGGGGCGCCCGCAGGAAGAGCAGCTGGGGACACCACCCTGCAGGCGGCAAGAGTGGGCGGCAGCCTGTAGCCCCCGCGCGCCACGGTGCCCTGGGGTGGGAAGACCCTTCTGGGTCCCAGCGGGCTAGACCGGTGGCACCCGTGCCTCAGGAAGGGTGGCGGGGGAGGCCGCTGGGCAGGGCAGGGCGGCAAGGAGGCGGCGGCAGGTGTCGCCCTGGGCCTTGAGGACAGAGATGTTGGCCAGGCCATGCGGGGGCAGGGCACACTCTGCCTGCGGCCCTCGGGCCACCTCGGACCCAGGCCAAGGCCACTGGCCCTCGGGGAGGCCGGGACCCACAGCCGCCCACCCCAGCGACCCTTCTCGCTCCGCCGTGCCCGCCCCCACCTTGACCCTGGAGGGCAGGACCATGGCTCTGCGTCCTCCAGCCCTCCCTTGGAGCTCGGGACAGGGACGGCGATAAGACCTCGCCGGCACCTGCCGCTGTCTCCCCCAAACAGTCGCTGCTCCTGGCCCTGCCCCTGTGGGCTGTGTGCGGAGGTGGCCGAGAGCTGACCCCGCCGGGCTCGGCCCACCTGTCCGCTCGGGGCCTGCGGCACCTGCTATGGCTCCCCATCACCCCAGTCTCCTCCTGCTCCCGGCCAGGCTGCCTGTGGACCCTGCCGGGGTTCTCATTCTGGGGTGATGGCCGGGGGGCTGGGAAGGACGATTTCTCGCCCGGCCCACACCAGAGCCCCCACTCGGCCTCCCCCCGGCAGCCGCCCCGCCCACGGGACCACACGGAAACTCAGCTGTGACACGACACGCCAGCCAGGCAGCCCCGGCTGCCGATGCAGTCGAGTGAAATTTATTGTAGGTTGAAAAAAACCAGCATTCACCTGTTTAGTGTACAAAAAGGACACTGGATCTTTTAAGAAAATATTAGCAAACTGAAGACGCGGATGCCTTTCGATTGTAACATTTTGGCAAAAGTGAAAAGTTCTTGTAAACACCAACTCCATGGCTCAAATAGTTTTTCTCCACAGTACAACATTAAAGGGGGAGGAAAAGTATCAATAAGTTAAGACCATATTTCATCAGCTAAACTTTCTCCACCAACCCCCCAAACACAAAACTTTCCTTAGCTTCATAATTCCTTAAAAGGAGAACAAACAACAACAAAAGGGCAAATGCGACTGAAAGTCCCTCGAGCGGGTTCCCAGGACAGCTGGCGCCCCAGGCTGGGACGGCCTCAGACCCTCCTGCGTGACCGGTCGGGGCCGGGCCGCAGCCTGCTCGTCCCGAAAGGAAACAAAACAACACAGCTACTGAAACATGAAGGGTGGGTCCCCTCGGCTCTGGGAAGCCGGTCCCAAAGGAAAGGGGCTTGGGGAGGGGACGCACTGCAAGGCACCTCCAGGCGGCGCCAGCTCTTTGGAAGCCATCGGGAGGCGCCCGCGCTTACGAAAATAGACATCTCTGCACTTGCGCACTGGCGCCCTCCCTGCCCGCGGCTGGCGGCAGCGCCCCGGGCCCCAGGTCACGGCCACCCCCACCTCCTCCCCGAGTCGGGCTCCGCGGCCCGCGTGGGCGCACACGCCGCGGGGCTCCGGGCCGCCAGGCACAGCGGCGCAGCAGCAACCGGGGCGGCGCCCCCAGCGCGGGCAGACCCCCTCGCGGCTCCCCTGCTCCGCGCGGGGCCTCCCTGAGTGCAAACCTCGGCGGCGGCTCTGCCGGCACAGCCCGGGGCCCGCGCGTGGCCTCCGCGGCGGGAGACAGGACAGCAGCAGCAAAGGGGAGACCGAGGACAGCGAGGAGGAAAATGTGCCGCCGCGCGCGCCCCGGCAGCCCCGGGGCCTCCCCTCCGCTCGGCAGAGACCCTGCCCGGGCGGGAGGGCGCGGAGCCCGACGGCGGCAGCTCCCGTAATACTGCAGAAAAGACCCTGGGCATCCAAGGGAAGGGAGGCACAGCTTTAGAAAAAGAGATTTTGCTTTCTTTTTCGTACAAAAATAGACTCAAGTCTCACTGGTGTGGCTAAAGTGGCCGTCTTTGTATAAAACTAGAAAAGGCAGGCGGGCGAGGCCGCGGAGGGCCTCGTCTTCCGCTGCGAGGAACGCGCGCCGGGCCGGGCCGCGGCGCGGAGGTGCCTTCGGGACCCGTCGGCGGCCGGCCGCGGCGCGCGAGGTGCCTTCGGGAGCCGTCGGCCGGCCGGCCGGGCGGGTGGCGCCAGGCGCCCCTGGGCCACAGGTCTGCGGGCGCCCCCGGACGCCGGCGGGGCTGGCTCAGATGCGTGTGTCTTCCTCACGTTTATTGTTTTGGGTGAATCCTCGTCCGCCCCCCGCCCGCAGCCGCAGCGCCGCCGCCGGCGGGCCAGGGGAGGGCGGCGGCTAGGGCCAGGCCTGCGGCTGCCGCTGGTCGTACTCGGCGATGAGCCGCTTGATGTGCGCCAGCTTGCTGTGCAGGTACTCGCAGCGGCGCTTCTCCTCGCTGTAGTTGGTGTTGGTCTGCGACAGCCGGGCCGCGTCAGGCTCCGCCCGGCACGGCCCGCCGCCCCCAGCCCCCAGTGACCGCCCTCGCCCGGAACCTCCGCGCTGGGCCGGGTGCCCAGGGTTCTGGCCCCCGCACGCCGGCTCGGTTGTCTGGGGCCCACGGGCTGCTCCCACGCCCCGCGGGGCGGACAGGGCGGGGGCTGTGCCAGCCGCTGGGGACGTGGTGCCAGCGAGGCCCTGCCCAGGCTCACCCACGGCCGGGCCGGTGCCCGTGAAAGGCAGGACCGGGAGGCCGCTGAGGCCCACCAGGGACCCCGCTCTCCCCCCCAGGCTCCCTCTGAACCGGCCGCTTCCAACGCGCCCGAGCCTGCCACACGGCGGAGACTCACCTTCTTGATTTTCCGATACTCCTGCAAAATCTGCCCACGCGTGGTCTGCAGGGAGAACGAGAGAAATAAATGACGCCCCTTCCCGTGGGAAACCCAAGTGGAGCGGCCCTTTCTCCCTGGTGGCAGAGGAGGCGTGGGGCGAGGCGGCCCCACACAGGGGCACCCCACCCCAGCAGTGGCCAGGCTCCACGTGGCGGGGGCAGGAGAGAGGGGCAGAGGCCACAGGCCTGGGACAGGTGGAGGTGGGGACTGCTGGGGCCTCAGGAGGCTGCACATGTGGGGGCAGGGGGGCTGGCTGCACAGGGCGCCCCAGAAGCTCCTCGTGTCCCGACCCTCCGAATGCCCCAGGGTCCCTCCAACCACGAGGTCTCCTCTGCAAACCAGAGAGGCCTCCCCAGGCAGACAGACCCCAGGACGAGTCAGGGCCCAGCTCCGAAGGGTGGCATCGGGACGACTGGTGGCTGAGGGCGGGAACCCTCCCCTCCCACAGGGTGGCCCAGGGAGCCACGTGCCCAGGGCCAGCCTGGTACTGAGGACCGCCGGGACCCCCAGCGCCCTCCCACCGCCCTCCGCTGCAGCCGCGCCGAGGGGC
Organism: Microcebus murinus; assembly: GCF_000165445.2. Classification (NCBI taxonomy): domain Eukaryota; kingdom Metazoa; phylum Chordata; class Mammalia; order Primates; family Cheirogaleidae; genus Microcebus; species Microcebus murinus. The sequence goes on along the minus strand of NC_033683.1, from coordinate 389,160 downwards.
TGACGGTGGGGGGTCTGCCGCAGTCCGGCCCACGACGTGGGTGCAGGGAGCCCTGCGTCCTGGGTTGGGGGGCTCCCGACGCAGCCCCCACCTGAGGAGGCTGTCCCCACCGCGGAGGAGGCTGACAAGCGGGGTCGCCCGAGCGAAGCCCTGGGCCTGGAGCCCGGGACAGCCGCATGTGCGCGGGGCAGAGCGCCGTCCAGGCCCGAGTCCTGGACTCCGAGTCCCGCAGAGCCGGCGCGGCGGGGGACGCCCACCTCGTATTCCTCGGAGCCCTGCGACAGCTGCCTGAGCTGCGCGTCGAGCTGCGTGAACCTGCGCGTGATCCGCTCGATGCGGGCGTGCAGGTCGCGGTACTCGCTGTACTCGGCGTTGAAGTCGTTCTTGTAGCGCTGGCGCTGCTCCGAGGACGAGATGGCCGCGTACTTCCTGCGGAGGGGAGAGGGCGGCCTGGAGGGTGACGCCGCGCCGGCCGCGGGCCGTTCGCACTCGCAGACGCAGGGCGAGCCCGGGACGGGGCGGCGCGAGGACTCACAGCAAGTAGTCGGGCGTCTCGGGCGTCTCCGGCGTCTCCGGCGCGGGCGCGCTGGCGCCGCCGCACGTTCCGTTCACACCTGCGGGGAAGGACGCGCCTGCTGAGCCCGGCCCTGGCCTGCGGGAGCCGCGGGGCGGGGCCGTCTGGCCATTCGAGGGACACGGAGGGACACGGAGGGACACGGTGGGGGAGGGTGTGCGGCCGTCCGCGGGACCCAGCAGCGCCCCCTGGCGGCGAGCCGGGCGCGGCGCGCACCGCGTGCACTGGCCGGAGCCCTGCGGGTGCAGAGCCCGGGCGCGTTCCTGGCCGTCATTAACTGCAGGGCCAAAGCCTGCGCAACCTGCCGGAGCTCGGCACCCGCAGCCTTCTGCCGCGCCCCCCACTGTACGTCAAAGGTCACCAGGCTGCAAAGAAATGACTCCTGGCACGACCCAAGTCCCTGGGGCGTCCCCACCTCTGGCCTTGGGTCTGAGCCCGGCCCACCCCTGCCTGCCAGACCCCGGGCTGCAGGCCCCGCATGGCGGCTCGCATGGCGGCTCGGGAGCAGTGGCCCTAGAGGACGTGCAACATTTTTTTTTATTTTTTTGAGACAGAGTCTCACTCTGTTGCCCGGGATAGAGTGCTGTGGCGTCAGCCTCGCTCACAGCAACCTCAGACTCCTGGGCTCAAACCATCCTCTTGCCTCAGCCTCCCAAGTAGCTGGTACTTCAGGCATGTGCCACCATGCCCAGCTAATTATTCCTATATATTTTTAATTGGCCAATTAATTTCTTTTTTTTTTAGTAGAGACGGGGTCTCACTTGCTCAGGCTGGTTTCAAATTTTTGGCCTTGCACAGTCCTCCCGCCTTGGCCTCCCACAGTGCTAGGATGACAGGTGTGAGCCACCGTGCCCGGCTGACATGCGACTCTTGATAGCATTTAGCTCTTCAGGGCACATGGAGCCTGGCCTGGAGCGGCCCTCAGCCGACAGCAACCACGACCGGGTGTTTTCCCTGTGCCACCTTCCCGAGGCCTTTCTTCCAACACCCAAACGATCTCATCACTTGACCAGCCTTCTCGGTACACACTTCACGTCCCTAGAAAGGCCCCAGCCAGCGGGGAGCGGCCCACCCGCAACCTCCAGGCTGCAGAACCCCCCCAGCACCTGGGCTGCCGCGCGTCGGGTCCCCACGATGGCCTGAGCACACCCCGAGGCTCCAGCACCCCACTCTGAGCCACACTTGGCCTTCGAATTGGGGCCACCACCACTGGGGTCGCCTTCGAGAGGGTGTGGCCAGGGCCCTGGGAGGGGCGGCTGGGCTCCGGCTCTGGCCCATGGGGGGGCCTCCCTGCGTCTCTGCTGGGTGCTGGGCCAGGTTGGCAGCACCTCATTTAATCCCAAGATCTTCACCAGCGAGGGTGACGAATGGGAAAACTGAGGCTCAGCCTAAGCTCAGCACAGTACCTGTGGGACCTCCCAGGTCGGTTCCTGCTGGGGCAGCGGCTGTGGGGAACCCGCCCAGCGCCCGCTGGGAACACCCCGACCGCCCCAGGCCTCGGGGCCGGCACGGCACGCCACGTCAGAAGTCACCTCTGACCCTGCACGCAGTGCCAGCCTGAGCTGTCCCTTCCTTGGTCCAACCCGGTCCCCGGCCCAGGGCACTGCCAGGGTATCGGGTCTCACTCTGCCGCTTGAGAGACGCTGGCCTCAGCCTGGCTGTGGGGTGTCCTGCCCTGGCCGGCCCAGTGCGAGGGGCCGCTCCCTCCCCACGGGCCGCCCGCGCCCGGCCCACGGGCCCACTCGCGAGGCAGGATGGGCCCGAGCGGGCGTGAGACGCCTCCTCTCCACCCAAGGAGACCCGAGCTCGGCAGGGGGCGGGCGGGCAGCTCGCAACCAGGCCGACGGAAGACAGGCCCCGCTCCAGTCCCAGCAGTGCCCTCCCCGGTCCTCCCAGGGAGACAGTCTGGACTGGGCAGCAGGCGACATGGACTGGGCCACCCTCAGCGACCCGCGCCATCGCCCACGGTGACAGAGGCCCTGCCCCACGCGGCTGCCTCACGCTGACCAGTGCGAATCGGCAATTGCGTGGGCCTCGCCGCTACCGAGGCTCAGGCTCCCCGACCGATGACGCCCCGACGCAGAGAAGCCCCCCGAGGAGGACACGGCCCGGACGCCCGCAGCCACCACGCGCTCCCCCGCAGACGGTCCTCTGCCCGGTGAACAGGCTGCGGGCCCCACACCCAGACCTGCTGCCGGCATCCGGGGCTCCCGGTCCTCCTGGCTCCCCCCATCCCCTCCCTGCAGGCCGAAGCCTCCCCTCCCCAGCAGGCTGCGCACGGCCAGGGGCGGCCTGGCGCTGCCCACGCCCTGCAGACCCGTCCACTCGCGCCCGCCCACGTCTCGGTGGGGCTGGCTCCCCCACCACCCTCCCGCCGACGTCCAGGGTCTCCTTGTAGCTGGAACTGCGGCCTGAGTCTGTCCCCCTTGGTACGTGTCACCCCCGTGCTGGCCTGACACGGTGACAGCACCCCGCGGTGCGAGCGTCGTGGGGCCCAGAGCACCAGGACGTCGCCAGAGCTCACACTCCAGAAGACAGAGACACGACGGGGTGCAAGGACATGGGGTGCAGGGACACAGGGTGCAGGGACACGGGGTGCAAGGATATGGGGTGCAAGGACATGGAGTGCAAGGACATGGAGTGCAAGGACATGGGGTGCAAGGACACAGGGTGCAGGGACACAGGGTCCCCAGGCCGGGCGTGCGGGCTGCGCAGCCCCACCCCCACAGCTTCCCGCAGGCCCTGGGCCCACGAGTGAGGGTGGCACGGGCGGTGCCTTCCTGCCTCACACCTACCCGGGGCATCTGGCGGGACATCCGGCGGGGCATCCGGTGGGGCTGTGTGCGTGGCGGGCGGGTGGTCCGGCGGCTGGGCCTGGTGCCTGTCCCCAGCGGCCCGCTCCCTGTCTTTGTGCTTCTTGCACTTCTTCCTGGACTTGCTGCGCGAGGCGCTGCCGCGGGGCCTGCCGGGCTGGGCGCAGTCCGTGGGCAGGGGCAGGCCGGGGTGCGCGGTGGCGGGGCCGGGGGCAGCCGAGTCCCCGCGCTCACAGTCCTGGCCGCTGTGGCCCAGGTCGTTGCTGACGTCGGCCAGGGGGTCGTGGGCCCTCGGGGGCTCCAGCCGTGGGGGCAGGTGGGTGCTGGAGCCGAGGACGTCCGAGGCGGCCGGCGGCCCCGGGGTGGGCAGCAGGGCCTCGCGGCCGTTGGGCACGCCCAGCTTCCCGTTGACGGCGGCAGGCTGGGCTCTCTGGGTGAAGTGGGATATCCTGGGCTTCTTGCTGGCCAGGGGGTCGATGAACTCGGGAGGCTGCGGCCGTTTCTGGGACAGATGGAGGATGGAGACCGGGTCAGAGGGTGGCCGGGCCGGGCAAGTCCCAGCCTGCGCAAGGAGACCCGGTGCCAGCTGCAGGGCCACTCCGGCCACACGGGGGTGGCCGGACGCAGAGCCAGGCCCCGGCGCCGAGCTCGTGGGCAGGAGGGCTCTGCCGTGATCAGCCACCCAGAGCTGGTCTGACGAGCCGAGTCACGGGAACGGGAGGGAGGCCGGGAGGCCGAGGGACACAGGGAAAGCCCAAGCCACTCTGTCCCTGGGCTGTGCTCCTTGAGCGACACGGGGTGCCATAGCCCCCGGGCAGGACCCAGCCCCCAGTGCAGCCACCCCCTCGGTCATGGGGCCGACAGGGCGGCTCAGTACAGCGAGTGCTCCGAGGAGCTGGGGACCAAAGTGACAAAGGTGATGCACAGAGTGCCCGCCAGGGGCCTGGGACCTGCAGGCCTGTGGCCAAGGCAGGCGAGGGTGTCCCCAGGCAAGACTCAGAGGGGCAGGCGGGCGAGGAGCCGGGAAGGGCTCCGAGCAGCAGCCTGAGTGCCCCACACCCTCCCCTCCCCCCAGCACCTGCACCCGCCGCCCAGGCCCGCCGCACGCACCTGAGGGGGCGAGGCCGAGCTCCCGTGCTCGTCCGGGGGGCTGGAGGCAGTGGGGTCTCCGGCGAGGCCACCTGCGCTCTGCGGCTGGCACAGCTTCCTGCAGGGACAGGTTAGCTGAGCGAAGGACACCCCAACACCAGAGCGGGGCTGAGCCCGCTGGGGGACCCCGGGAGCCCAGGCCTGAGCGTGTCCCACGCGGTTTCATCCAAACAAGGACTTCCCTGTCTGGCGTCCTTCTGTGCCCCGGGGATCTTGGCCGGCCACCGGCTCGTTTAGAGGCCTGCTACCGTGGGGACCAGGGCGCACGCCGGGGCACGGGCCCCTTCTTTTAAAGACAACTGCTCATCCTGCTAACAGTGCTCCCTACAGAAACGTTACAGGACGCAGGGGAGGTCTGAGGGCCCTGGCCTGGGACGGGACGGCCTTCCTGTCCCAGGGAGCCGGGTCAAAGCATGACCTCGAGCGGCCACGGGCCCACCAGGACCAAGCAAACACCACAGCAGGGCTGAGGCAAGAGACACCCCAGCGCACCCCATTCCTCCCCGTGTGAGCAGCCAAGCAGGGCCTCGCCCTGCCCGCCCTCCAACTCTTAGGGCTGCGTGTCTCGGGGGCCCAGGAGGCCAGAGCCCTCCCCGCTCCGGGGAGGCCGGGTCTGGGGCCGTGGCGATTAGCCGCCAGCCAGCGACAGCCAGAGCCGTGTCCGTGACCCACAGCCTTGGTGCCAGACCACGACGGTTATCCCTTCCAGAGTGGCCCGAGAGGCTGGGAGAGCCACGTGAAACACACAGAGCTCCGGCAAAGAAGGAAAAGGCGGGACGGAGGCAGAGAGAAAGAAAGCCTGTCATCCCAGCACTCTGGGAGGCCGAGGCAGGCGGATTGCTCAAGGTCAGGAGTTCAAAACCAGCCTGAGCGAGAGCGAGACCTCGTCTCTACTTAAATAGAAAGAAATTGGCCGGGCGTGGTGGCTCCACGCCTGTAATCCTAGCTCTCTGGGAGGCCGAGACGGGCGGATTGCTCAAGGTCAGGAGTTCGAAACCAGCCTGAGCAAGAGTGAGACCTCGTCTCTACTATAAATAGAAAAATTAATTGGCCAACTAATATATATGAAAAAAAATTAGCGGCATGGTGACACATGCTGTAGTCCCAGCTACTCGGGAGGCTGAGCAGAGATCGCTTGAGCCCGGAGTTTGAGTTGCTGTGAGCTAGGCTGACCGCCACGGCACTCCACTCTAGCCTGGGCAACAAGTAGACTCTGTCTCAATAAAAAAAAAAAAAAGAAAGAAATTAATTGGCAACTAAAATGTGTAGAAAAAAATGAGCCGGGCATGGTGGTGCATGCCTGTAGTCCCAGCTGCCCGGGAGGCTGAGGCAGGAGGATCGCTGGGGCCCAGGAGTTGGAGGCTGCTGTGAGCTGTGACTGCACCACTGCACTCCAGCCTGGATGACAGAGCGAAACCCTGTCAGTTAAAAAAAAAAAAAGACTAAGGATTTGGACGGGCGTGTCCCCAAAGACACAGAGATGGCCAACAAGCACATCAACAGGTGGCTCAAGCAAATCAAAACCAGGAGGGGGCGCCACCGCACACTCACGAGGAGAGCTAGAATCAGAAAGAGAAGACGATGTTGGCGAGGGCCCAGCCAGGAGGGGAAGGAGGATGGGGACGAGTCTCCTCCCAGGCTGTGTCCTCCGCCAGCCAGCCCGAGCGAGGCCCAGGGGACCCTGACCGGCAGGCCAGGACAGGCGCACGTCAACTGAGCACGGCGAGACCCAGCTCCGCCCCGCCCTCCAGGCGCAATCGGGAACCTCAAAACAACACCCGGCAGCCGCACAGGCAGCTCGTCCCTGAGAAGTCACCGGGGACTCGTCAGCCAACCGGCCTGCTGGGAGGGTCTCCCCGCAGCCCGCGTCCGGAGCGCTCGGCCGCGGGGAAGGAGAGCCTCAGCCACCTGCGTCCCTCACGCGCCCCCGCGGCCCCGGGCCACCCTGGCTCGGCCCCAACTACTCTGAGAGGGGACGCGGTTGGTTAGGGCTGCTCAGCCGTGTCAGCAGGGAGTTGTGCTTTGCCTTTTGCCTCGTTTCTCTGCACTGTGTTCTCGAGAGTTCTTTTTAAAAAGTGGACTTTGGCAGAAACCCCTAGGGACGCCCAGGTTTGGGGGGAGCTTGGCAGGAAGTCAGGGACAGCTGAGGATGGCCCGGGTGGGCCGAGGCCTTTCTTCCGAGGATTCTAGGGTTGGGGCTGCTGGCCCCCGCCCCACCCCACCCCGAGGGGCTGGCCGTGCCCCCCCCCCCCCGGGGGGGCTTGGCGTTGCCCCCCCCCCCGAGGGGGCTGGCCGTGCCCCCCCACCCCGAGGGGCTGGCCGTGCCCCCGCATGGGAAGCCACGGGAGGACAGCGGGGTGGCCTCCTCGGACCTTTCCTCCCTGCTCTTGGGCCCCCTTGAGACCACGGCGGCGCCCTCGGGACAGCTCCGGCCCACGCTCGGGCGCTGGGGACACGGCTGGGGACGAGGGGCCCGTTACCGGACAAGCACACGCTTCAGCAGCTGCTGGTCCCCCTCCGAGTAGCCGGGCCAGTCCTTCTGCACGTCCTTGTACATGCAGTCCCTGAGCGTGCACGCGCCGTCCTTGGCACTCACGTTGGCCACCTGCAAGACAGAGCCGCCGTCACCGCGCGGGAAAGCCCGAGGCCCGGAGGATTCCAGAACATCTGGCTGGGGGGTGGAGACGCGCAGGGAGGTGGGCACGCAGACAGCGGGGGGCCCCTCCACGTGCCCTCGGGTGCAGGCGCGAGGCCCAGACTCGGCCGTCCCACAGGTGCCGGGGGCAAGGCCGGCTCCCAAGCAGGGAGGACGGCCACCTCGGGTCCCAGGACGCCAGCGCGCCCTTCTGCCAGCAGCTCCCGGGGCAGGCGGGCCGTGGCTGCAGGTGCCACGTGAGGGGCCTCCCTGCTCTCCCGGTCGGCCGCGGCGGGGCTCGCCTCCAGACTCCTGGCTGAGGCGGGCCAGAACGTGCGCCTCGGAGCGGCCGAAGGAGCCCAGGCCACCGCACGGCCGGTGCCGGCGTGCCAGCCCGCGGCGCCCGGGTCTCCAGCACACGCACGACGCGTGTGGCGCCGTCTGGCCGCGGGCCGGGCAGCCGCCACAACCGACGAGGACTCGGCGCCTCGGCAGTTTCCACAGGGCGCGTTCTGTGACAGCTGCGTAGTGTCCCCCGAGACCGGTCTCCACCGTGGGACGAGGCCGCCCTTGCCAGCCTCTCTGTAGCGTAGACAGACGGCACTGGGCGCGGGTTCTCCGCGTGGCGGTGGCTTCCTTCGGCGGGCCTCCCAGCAGTGGGAGCATCGGGTCAGAGGCTGGACGTCTTCAGGGCTCTTGGTACGGCTTTCACCAACCACCACCCGCCCGTCCACACCCCCAGGACAGCCTGTGGGTCTCCCTGCGGCCCGCAGATGGCCGTCTCTGCTCCGGGTGTTTCCAGAGGAGGAAGAGCCCTCGCCCTGGAAGAGTACGGATTCGTCACCGCTGCTCCCTGGAGTCTCTGGTGGCCGTTAGGAGGCTGGAAGCCACCAGCCTGGGTGAGCCACGTGCCCAAATCTTCCTCTTGCACAGCCAATGGGGCCCTGTCACTGGGCCCCCAGCACCGGATGGCTGGGGAGAACCAGCCGCGTCACAAACCGGAAACGCACGGCAGACGAGCCGTGCAGGAGACACCACGGTGGTCACTGGCCGTGCCGTCCCTCAGGAGGTGGCCGGGCCGGAGTCTGGCGTGGCCTCTCTCTTGTCCTGGGAAAGGGCCTGGCTTGCAGACGTCCTGGCCGGGCCGACACGGGCCCCACGTCTGCCCACCGCAGCAGGCTCCCCGAGGGAGCCTCCGCGCAGCACGCCAGCCCCGCCTCAGGAGCGGTAGGGGCGGCGGGAGCCGAGCACCGTGCTCCCAGGGTCGTGCTGCGAGGTCCTTGGGCCGGCTCGGGCCACGGCGCAGGGGAGAAGCCGCCTGAGGAGCCCAGTGACTCGGGGAGGCGCCTTAGGGACAGCTGCCGGCTGCCACGCACCTCACGCGTGTGCCCTCCACGACAGGAGGTGCCGTCTGTGCTCCGGGGTGTCGGAGGGAGCCGGTGGGGCGGGGCCACCTGGGGGATGTGACCCCTGGCAGACACGGTGGGGGGGGGGCACGGCCACGCCTCCTCCTCGACCACAGCCGCGACCCGAGACGCCCGTGCCCAGTTCACGTCGAGGCCCCACCCGGGCAGTGCACCAGCACCGGCCACCAGCCTTCCCAGGACCCTGGAATCCCTGCGGGGAGGGGCGGCGGGAGGCCCCCAGGGCCACCAGACCTGCCGTACACCCAGGGCGGCTCTCCACGGGGCTCACTGCCGGCACCGCATCCCTGCGGGCTGGGCCTGGACCCTGAGGGGGGGCAGTGGCGCCGCGGCCACCACAGGCGGAAGCCTGGAGGGCCCAGACGCAAAGCCCTTGCCGCCATCCCAGCCTGGCTCGCCCGCCTGCCCAGCGCTGACCCGCGCCTGCAGACTCCCCACCCACCCCCATTCTGTGAACGCCTGCGGCCGCCGCACCTGGCATTCCCGCCCGCTGGGCCCCACCACCCGCCTGGCGGCAGACGGCCGGGAAAGGTCACGGCCCGAGCGGGCTCCGCCCCGCCCCGAGGCAGGCTGCCAACACGTAAGGGCCCCGGGAAGGGCTCTTCCCCGCCACCGAGTCCCGGCCTCGGCGTCCCGGCCCCTCCTGCCCGCGGACGCGCCTGCAGACTCGCGGACGCGCCTGCAGACTCGCGGCTGCGCCACCCCGGCGCACGCACCTGCTGCAGGAGGCCGTCCAGCGCCTCCTTGTCCGCCTGCGCCAGGCCGTCCTTCTGCAGCCGCAGCAGCAGCTCGGCCTTGCGGTAGGGCCTCAGCGCCAGCAGGTGCAGCACCCGGTCGCGGAAGGGCCTCTGGGACACCCCCGCCCCGCTCGCGCCGCCGCTCTTCCTGATGGCGCTCGCCAGGTTCACGGGGGTCGCCCGCTTCCGGGAGGGCACGGCCTCTGTCGCCCCGGGGGCCGGTTTCCGGAACTGGACCTTCCTGCCTGCAAAGAGAGCCCGGCGTCAGGGGAGGCGCCCGCCAGGGCGGAGCCGGCCCAGCCCGCTCGGCGGGGACCCCGGATGGCCAAGGGCGGGTGCCCCCGCCGCCCAGGCCTGGCACCCGCAGGCCCCGCCTCAGACGCAGGACGTGAGGCGGCCAAACGGTCAGCGCTTTAGGGGCTTAACTGAACCCCAGACACACTCGACCATCCAAGCGGCTCGAGGGCGCTGGGCGGCCCGTAAACCCTCCGATGCTAAACCGAGGGTCCCAGAGCCGCAGGGGGCTGGCACCCCCAAGCCCACACTCTAGTCCTACGCAGGCCCTGAGGAACTCTTTTTGTTTTCTGGGTGTTTTTTTTTTAAGCGGTGAATGAAGGCGTCAGGGCTGCTTCTGGCAGCTGCTCTGGAGACACTGGGCGGTGAGCGCCTCCCTGCAGGCTTCCCGTCCCCAGCGTAGACACACACACAGGGCCGCCGCCTCAACGCCCCCGCCGGCCAGGCGGGAGGAGCTGGGCGACAGGCAGACGGGGCCGCGCCCTGGCAGCTCCCGGCTCGGAGGACCCTGTCTGTCTCCCCGGCGGGTCCCTGAGGCCACAGCCTGCCGACTCAGGGCTCCCGGGGTTCTCCGCCCCACGTCCACGCGACAGCAGCTGCCACGGCCCCGGGGCCACTGTGCCCAGACCTCCCTCCCCGGCCTGGACGCTGGCTGGGGACGCCCTGCTCGTCCGCGGCTGACCCGTGGCTTCCACCGCGCACGGCCGGTCCCCGGCCCGGACGGACGGCCCGACCTGCTCCCTCCTCCCAGGGCAGCCCAGCCCCCCCGCGCTCACCCAGGTAGCGGCCCCCGGCCTTGATGACGATGGCGCTGCGGCTGCGCGTCTCCTCCTCCGCCTGGGCCATGCTCTGCCGCGCCTTCTGGTAGGAGTCATCGGTGGCGCACACGGTGATCTTGTCCTGGATGCTGCCCAGGCAGTCCAGCAGCACATCCCCGCAGCTGCAGGGAGGGCCGGGTCAGCACCGGCGCCGGGAGACGCCCCCCCCCTCGGGATCGGGCGCCGGCGCTCACCTGGAGACGTACTGCTGCACGCAGTCGAAGCTGCCCTGCGGGCTGTCGCGGCCGATGTTGGAGAGGTAGAAGGAGAAGGTCCGCGGCTCCGCCGCGCAGTCCGGCTGGGGGACGCAGATGTGCTGCGGGGGGCGGGGGTGTCACCGGGATTCCTCGGCACGGAGGGGCCACAGCACCGGGCAGGGGCCCCACCCAGGCCCATCTCTCCGACCCCCCACGGCACAGCCCTCAGGATAGAACGTGCCGGCAGCTCCCTCTAAACACGCCTCCGCTCTCCCTACAGTGCCGGCCCACGTCCCTACGTGGGGGCGGGGCGGGGTGTCTGGTCTCTCGGCAGCGCGGTCTGGGGCAGGCACCTCGCTCAGCACCTGCCTGGAGGCGGGGAGCCCACCCTGACCGTGTGACCTTGGGAGAGCGGTTTGTCTGGACTGTGACTCAGTTTCCCAGATTGGCCCAAGACACCCTCCGGGGCGAGATGTGACGAGAGGGGTGTCAGCTGCCCCGCACAGCACTGGCATCCCGGCTGGGTGACAGCTTATCGGCAGCCGCCTACGCTGGCCACGGACTCCCTGCGTGCCCACCGCCATCCCACGGCCTGTGGGGCCCACGGATCAGCAGAGCTGGCGGCACCACGGGTCACGTGAGACACAGAATGGGAGCATTGCAGTTCACACAGACCCGACTTTGGACGGCGTCCCTGTGGCCCTGCTGAGGGGGACGGACGGGGGAGAGGCAAGCAGACAGACAGACTGCGCCACGCCAGGGGACACGGCATTCCAGGCCGCCCGTCACAGGGGCGACCCTTCCCCAACAAGTCCCTGGGCTTGAGCACGCGAGCTCCTCACGCCCGGCAGACACGCAAAGGGGGCTCAGGTGGTCCTCGAGGGTGGACCTGAACGCGAGGGAGGCGCCAGGCCCCGTCCCTGGGCTGCCACACCCCCCGGCTACCCTGAGCCCCATCTCTCCCTCCGGCGCCTTGGGACGGACACCCAGATACTGCATCAGCACGGGACAGAATGGGGGGCCCCGAGGGTGACCCCTGCCCGCCACCCTGCCAAGCTGCCACGTGCACCCGCAGGAGGCTCTGCCTGTCCGCGCCCTCGGCGTGAGACTGAGGACAGAGCCCCAAGCCGCCGGGAACGTGGAGGGACCTGCGCCCGTCCCCTGCTGTGGCCGCAGATGGGACCTGGCCCTCGGGCCGCGCTGGGACCCACAGAGGAAGCCATGGACACGCCTGGCCGCAGCCGGCCCAGGGCCCGTGGAGCCACCGAGCCCAGCGCCCGTGCCACTCCCAGGCGTGGCCGCCCCGGGGGCGCCAGGCAGTCTCTGCAGCAGTCGTCCTGGGCTGATGACCCTCCTGTCCCCACCCTCACGCGACCAGCGCTACTCTGGGAGGAGGAGAGCGTCCCGTCCACTGGCGTCTGCCCTGCACCCCTCCTTGGCCTCAGGTCCCTGCGGGACAGGGGCCTCCATCCCTGCTTCCCTGTCCTGCTGACACAGAGCTACAGGCCGGGTGACGAGGTGAATGACACACCTCCAGGGAACGCTCCGAGGCAGGTCACGGGACCTCTCCCACCAGAGGGCCCCTCTCAGGGCCTGGTGGCAGCATGGCCCAGGACCAAAGCCCGCAGCACAAGCCCTGCAAACTGAACCGCGACTTCACCCCATGTCACCGAGTGGGGTTCCGGTCCCCAGCTCTCTCACTTGGGGCCACCTCATCAGTGACACGGGCCAACGCTGTACGTGTGGGGGATGTGAGTCTGGACACACAGCACACAAGGGTGACATGCCACGCGCTTTGCCACCCCCGGGCTGGAGAGCACCTGGGGAAGGCACACGGGGCGGGGCTGGGTGGGGGCACGGGGGCTCTCCCACTGCTGAGGTTGGGGGCTGCTCAGCTAGGGCGGGCGGCTGCAGAAGGCACAGGGCGGCCCGCGGGCACCAGGGGGCGCTGTGGCGCTGCGCCGGCAGCGAGCCGTCCCCGGGCATGGTGAGGAGGGCGCGGCGGAGGACGGCCACAGGGGCCAGGTGGGCTGATGGGGCTGCAGGGTCCGGGGACTCGTTACTACTCCACGACCCCCGGTCTAGGCGCACCCTGGCGCTGCGCTGTGGACGTGGTCGCCGTCCGCGACCGGCTGACTGCATGTAAGGAAGGCGGTGACCCTCGATGGTCAGGGAGGCCTCGTTCAATCAGCTAAAGGTCTCGGGGGAAACGGATTCCCACGAGGAAGGAGGAACTCCGCCTGGAGACTGCGGCCCACAACTAACCCAGCCATTCTTTGCGACGAATCTCTCCACGCCCGCGCGCACGGACAGCCCTCTCCGCGCCCGCGCACGGATACGCAGCTCCACGTCCCCGCACACGGTCAACCCTCTCCGCGCCCGCGCGCACGGCTATGCATCTCCACGTCCACGCGCACGGATACGCATCTCCACATCTGTGCACACGGACACCCGTCCCCGCGCCCACCCGTCTCCGCGCCCACGTGCACGGGTACGCGTCTCCGCACACAAGTACGCATCTGCGAACACGGGTACGTGTCTCCACAGATACGCTTCCGCGCACACGGGTTACATGTCTCCGCGTCTGCGCACACAGGTACGCGCCTGCGCACACGGGTACACGTCTCCACGCCTGCACACACGGGTACGTGTCTCCGCCGCCGCGGCGCACAATAGGGGTACGTGGGTACTTCCACGCCTGCACACACAAGGCACGCATCTGTGCACATGGGTACGTGTCTCCGCGCCTGCGCACACCAGGCAACGCATCTGGAACAGAACGGTAACGTGTCTCCGCGTCTTGCGCACAGGGGCACGCGTCTCGCAACACGGTACCACCGTCTCCTAGAAGCTCCGTCTCTTTGCAGTACCGAGAGGCACCTGAAGCCCACAGAGCACCATGTCCACGCCTTGCCAGCTGTGAGGAGCCCTCAGGATGTCGGGTAGCACCTGACTTGGACACAATGTGGAAACTCCTAGAATAAGAGTGGCCTGCGGTGGATCACGCCTGTCATCCCAGCACTCTTGGGGCGCCGAGGGGGCGGCATTTGCTCGGACACGTCCGGAGTCTCGAACCAGCAAGAGTGAGACCACGTCCTCTACTATAAACTACGACAACATTAATTGGCCCACTAAAATAGTATAGAAAAAAATTCAGCCCGGGCATTGGTGGGCGCATGCTGCTACGTCCGCTACTCGGGAGGCCTGAGGCACGGAGGATGGCTTGAGCCCAGGAGTCTGACTTGCTGTGAGCGAAGGCTGATGCCAGGGCACTCACTCCTAGCCTGGCAATCAAAAGCAAGACTCTGTCTCAAAAAAAAAAAAAAGTGGTCGGGCGAGGTGGCACAGGTAATCCCAGCACTTTGGCAAGGGACCATTGCTTGAGGCCAAGAGTTTGAGACCAGGCTGGGCAATACAGCAAGACCCCATCCCTACAAAAAAAAATTTTTTTAAAAAAATGAGCCTGGCATGGGTCGGTGCATCACCTGTAGTCCCGCTACTTGGAGGCTGGGCAATGAGGAATTGCCTTTACCTTACATTGGAGGCTGCAGTGAGCTATGACAAAACCACGGCACTCCAGCAGCGGTGAACTCTGTCTGGGCAACAGAGCCAGACCCTGTCTCTAAAAACAAATAATTTTTTAAAAAAGACTTATAAAGAAGACTGGAAGAGAAAACCAAATTGCTCCAAGCTGTGTTGGCGGGTGGGGGGAACGGGAGGTCCTAAGTAAGACCTAGGAGGCACGGGTGGTGGGCGACTTGCTCTTTCTTTCATTCTCTAAATTTTTCAATAAGATGATCATTTAGAAGGAAAAACATTAAAAAAAAATGAGAGTGCTGAGTTTCTATGAACTCCCCTCCCCCAGCCGAAATCCTGACAAACACCCATGCCCTGGCCCCCACTAACAGACGGGGAGCCCGGTGGCCTGTCGTGGGCTCTGGGGACCCAGCATGGTGCTGCTCCAGCCACAGGGCCAGCCCCGCAAACCCCAGAGCCCGGCCTCCCACGGGGATAGCGGGGCTGACACGCCACCCCGGCCTGCTGCTGCCCCGCGAGGGGGCGCAGGCCTCAGATGCACCTGTCCCACGACTCCAACACGCCGCCCCGGCCTGCTGCTGCCCCGCGAGGGGGCGCAGGCCTCAGATGCACCTGTCCCACGGCTCCAACACGCCGCCCCGGCCTGCTGCTGCCCCGCGAGGGGGCGCAGGCCTCGGATGCACCTGTCCCACGGCTCCAAACATGCCGCCCCGGCCTGCTGCTGCCCCGCGAGGGGGCGCAGGCCTCAGATGCACCTGTCCCACGGCTCCAAACATGCCGCCCCGGCCTGCTGCTGCCCCGCGAGGGGGCGCAGGCCTCAGATGCACCTGTCCCACGGCTCCAACACGCCGCCCCAGCCTGCTGCTGCCCCGCGAGGGGGCGCAGGCCTCAGATGCACCTGTCCCACGGCTCCAACACGCCGCCCCAGCCTGCTGCTGCCCCGAGAGGGGGCGCAGGCCTCGGATGCACCTGTCCCACGGCTCCAACACACCGCCCCAGCCTGCTGCTGCCCCGCGAGGGGGCGCAGGCCTCGGATGCACCTGTCCCACGGCTCCAACACACCGCCCCAGCCTGCTGCTGCCCCTCGAAGGGGGCGCAGGCCTCAGATGCACCTGTCCCACG
>NC_033683.1:356402-368321 GCF_000165445.2 Microcebus murinus | reverse complement strand
AAGCGATGTATCCGCAGCGGTATTTGTTCTGTTACTGCAATGACACCCAATAAAACAAGCCACCTAATATGCAAAAAAAAAAAAAGAAAGAAGAACCAACCAAAGTGCTCACCAACTCATGAGTGGATAAAAAATGCAAGGCCGGGCGAGTGATGGCTCACGGCTGTAATCCTGGCACTCTGGGAGGCCGAGGCAGCGGATTGCTCGAGGTCAGGAGTTCGAAACCAGCCTGAGCAAGAGTGAGACCCCGTCTCTACTATAAATAGAAAGAAATTAATTGGCCAACTAATATATATAGAAAAATTAGCCGGGCGTGGTGGTGCATGCCTGTAGTCCCAGCTACTCGGGAGGCTGAGGCGGGAGGATTGCTTGAGCCCGGGAGTTGGAGGTTGCTGTGAGCGAGGCTGACGCCACGGCACTCACTCTAGCCTGGGCAACAGAGCGAGACTCCGTCTCAAAAAAAAAAAAAAAAAAAGAAAAAGCGACATCTATAGGCAGATACGCACACGCCCCATGAAACGCTACTCAGCCATGAAAACGAATGCGCTGATGTCTTTCGCAGCAGCTTGGATGGAATGGAATCGAAATGTCTCAGAACAGAAAACCGGGCACCACAGGTTCTCGGAGTGGGCGCCGCGCCCCGGGCCTGCGCAGTCACCCAGAGTGACTTCCCGGACGCCGGAGACTTAGCAGGGAAGGGGCAGGAGAAGGGTGAGGGGTGAGAAGCCACCGGGTAGGATAAACACTATTTGGGTGACGTGTACACTGAAACCCAGACACCACCAGCACAGGATTCATCCGTGTGACTGAAAGTCACTCGTGCCCCTACATCTATTGAAATAAAAAAATTTTTTTTAAACGCTCAGGGGCTCAGAGGAAAACTAGAACCGATGGGAGAAATGGGAGCTCTCGGGAGAGAACCACGTGGAAGCCGAGCGACACAGCGTCCCCGGCGGGTCCCCGGCGGAAGGCGGGCGGGCGAGAGCGCGCAAAGCCACCGGAACGCGCGAAAGCCGGTGCGGGGAGAAGAGGCCCAGAGCGCACGCGGCCCTGCTGACCTGCGGGAGGACACCGTGGGCCGCACGCCGTGGGCCGCACACCGTGTGGCCGGGACGGGGCGGGGGGTGTGAGGAAAGAGGGCCCGGCTCCCCGGCGTGCCGAGCGCTGCAGACCACAGACCGGGGAGGCGCGCCAGCCAGGCAGGAGACAGAGGACCGCGGGGCCCAGGACGAGCCCCCGGGCGCCGCCCCCGACAGAGAGGGTGAAGCGAAGGCTCGCTCGGACCGGCCCCGCCCACCGAGGGCGCTGGACGTCTCCAGGAGGAAGGGGAGCGACACCGACGGGCACACGGCCTGAGAGGGTGCAGGGTGCCAGCACAGTGAGCACGCGTGTGGACACGCGACAATCTTCTCTCGTCGTCACGTCTCTGCAGGAGACGGCCTGGTGCCCCAGCGGGCGACAGAGGGGCCCCGGAGGTGGTGTCCGCCGGGCGAGCGGCCCCGGCCACGCCGCAGGGCCCGGGGCGGGGCAGCGGCTCACCAGGGCAGCCGTGCCCGCAGCCCTGTCTGCACTGCAGGGCAGAGGGTCGTGGCCAGCCTTGGCACAGACGACGTCCCTGCCACCGGAGCAGCTCTGGGGTTGGCCCCAGGCTGCGAGAAGTCACCCACCCAGGGCGGGGCACGGCCTGGAGCGGGCACTTGCCCACCTGCCCGTCTCCGCAGACCCTCTGGGGGGCGTGACGGCCACCACAGCGCCAGAGGGGACGCCTTCTCCCTGGGCCCCACGCTGGGTGACAGGTCCCAGCCGGCCCTTGCGTGGCAGAAACCCGCCTTCCACCAGCCAAGCACGAGCTCCTGGGGACAGGTGTCGCTCCCCGGGGCTGTGCTCGCACCGGGGCCACAGGTGTGAGCGGGAGGCCTGGCGGGGCCGCTAAGGCAACCCAGCAGGGCTGCGGGCGGCTGGGCAGGCGGAGACCAGGCTGGGAGGAGGCCAGTGCTCCGGAGACTCGCCTGGACCCCAGACCGGGCTCAGCAGACGGACCCCAACGCAGCAGGGCGGCGCCTGTGCCCTGCGGTCACCCTGCGGTCACCCACTCGGACGACCCCTCCCCGCAGCCGCCCCCCCCCCAGGACAATCACGCAGGTAAAGATGGCAATGGCGATGGCTTTCTCAGGAGGGACGGGGGTGGGCGCGGGGTGCCGGTGACAGCCCCGTGGGAGGCGGCGAGGTCAGAGGACCCTGGCTGAGGCCCGTCTGGCACAGGGAGAGGCGAAGAGGACGAGCCTCTCCCCAGGCCACAGCGCCCTGAGCCCCAGCCCACGGAGGGGACGCTTCCGTGGGTGAAGCAACAGGAAGTGGCTTACGAAATCCTCCTCCGGGCCTGGTGACCGGTTTACAGGAAGTGCGGTGGTGACTCTTCCCCAGGGGACAAGGCAAAGTCTGGAGACGTTTCTGATCACCACCACTGTGGGGGGGGTGGGGCTGCCCAACACGCTACGGCGCACGGAGAACCTCGGCCCAAATGCCAGCACGGAGCTGGGCGGAGAAGCCTGGGCTGGCCCTGCCACGGGCACGCACCGTCAGAGAAGAATGCGGGGAATTCTTTGGGACGAGAGGACCTGTCCCTTCAACAGATGAATGGCACGGGGCGGGGTTGTCAAACCACCACAGGCTCGAGAGGCCACCTGGGCCCACCTGGGCACAGGAGCTGGGCCCCAGCGCCCTGCAGACGGGCGCACGGCGCTGAGGTTAAATCTTTAAAAAACCAGACCTCCTAGCACTCCGGGAGGCCAAGGCTGGAGGACTGCTCAAGGTCAGGAGTTTGAAAACAGCCTGAGCAAGAGCGAGACCCCGTCTCTACTATAAATAGAAAGAAATTAATTGGCCAACTCAAAATACGTAGAAAAAATTAGCCAGGCCTGGTGGTGCATGCCTGTAGTGGGAGGCTGAGGCAGGAGGATCACTTGAGCCCAGGAGTCTGAGGTTGCTGTGAGCGAGGCTGACGCCACGGCACTCGCTCTAGCCTGGGCGACAGAGTGAGCCTCTGTCCCAAAAAAATAAAGAGCCAGCCCTTGTCTGTCGACACGAAACACCGCCGTTGGAGGAGGCAGGGCAAAATGAGAAGGCGTCTGAGGCCGCAGCAAGACATGCCTGGCAGCACGGAGGGCGAGGGCGGGCCACGGCCAGGGGAGGCACTCGGACGCCCGTGGACTCGCCTCATCTGGACGGAGGGAGGGAGGCCCAGGACGCCGGCCACTGGCCAGGGCGCGGGGGAGGGGAGGCGGTCAGGGCCGGGCTGCCCTGGGGGTGCACGCCCCTCCCCCCATCCCAGGAGCCCCCACTGGGCAGGGGCAGCGCGTCTGCCCTGCCGTCTGCCACCACCACGAAGCAGACGGGGGAGATCTGACGGCACGGGGGAGTCTGTCGCTGGCTCTACCAGGCGTGGCGTCAGCACATGCTGGTTCCACGGAGCGCGCGGGCCGCGAGGGGGGGCCGGGGCCCCGGGAGGAGCCCTGGCCGGCGGCCTCCTGGCAACGCCCCCCTTCCAGTAAGGCGTGGACGGTCGGGAGGCTCCTTCCCAGAATGCTCCCGAGACTTCCTGGCAGGCCCCAGCGGGACGCGGAGGCCACGGAGAGCCCAGACGGCGACTGGGAAACTCGGGTCTCGGGGAGGTCAGCCCGTGGGGTCCTGTACCTCCTCGAGGCTACGCCCGGGGGCCTGGCCGTCTCAGTCCCCCCGACAGGGTGGGGGGCACGTGGCAGGGCCCACTCGGGAGTGGGTCGCGCAGGCCGTGGACTGGCTCGTGAGAGCAGAAGGGGGGACTCCAAGTGCCCACCAGCCAGGCGTGACCCGGAGGCAGGCATGGCAGGTGTTTCTCTCTACGTTCATGAAGGTGCACGGAAAGCGTGTGAAGAAAGGTTTTCAGAAAACGTGAAGATGAGAAAAAAAGGTGCAGAGGCGGCCGACACCCTCCCGCATGTCCTGCCCGGCTCTGGCCAGCGTGCCGTACTTTCCACACCTGCCCGAGCTGTGTCCCCCGCCCCGGCCCTGGCAACTCAGACCTGGTTCTGTCCCTGCGGCTGTCTTTTCCGGGAAGCCTTATCAGTGGGATGGCACCGTGTGAGTTTCCCGTGTCCGCCGCGACAAAGGGCCTGAAGCCCCGTGGCGGAAAGCAGCAGAAACCTGTTCTCCCCCAGGTCCGGGGCCAGAACTCCGGGTTCGGAGTGTCAGTGGGGCCCACCTCCCGCCAGGGCTCTGGGGAGGGCCGCTGTCGCTGGCCTCGGCCGTCCTGGCCTCGGCCGTCCTGGCCTCGGCACCTGCTGGCCACCCCGGGCCCTCTGGCGTGCGGCTATGCCACCTCGACCTCTGCTTCTGGGGTCACGGGGCCTCCCAAGCCCTCGTCTGCTGAGCCGTGTCCCCGACTCTGGCGCCAGGACACCTGTGAGGACCGAGAGGGCCCACCCAGGCCAGCGGGGCGGTCTCCCCAAGACCCTCGATCTCATCTGCACGGTCCCCCCCAGGCACAGTCACACACACGCAGGGTCCCGGGCGCTCCTGGGGTGTCATCACTCGGCCGGCACCACGCCCGTGCGTCCCTCCACTCGCCGCCCCGGTGGAACGTGCCGCCCTTCTTCTACCCGGTGCCGCTGAAGGACGCTGGGGCTCCCTCCAGCCCGAGGGACTCACGAGGAAAGCGGCCACAGACACCCAGACACGCGTGGACTTGCGTGCGGACACGGGTTTCCGTGTGGCTCGGCGAGGCCCCGGGAGTCTGGCTTCGATCAACTCTGTGGGAGGCCACCCAGCTGCCCCAGGCGGCCGCGACACTCTGCGCCGTGTGGGCGGTGGAGGACGTCCTGCCTGCCCCGCCCCGCCCGGGCTGCCGTCTAGCGCTGGCAGCCTTCTCTCAGTTCTGGCCGTGCTGGCCGGTGTGTGGCGACGGCTCGTTGCGCTTCCCATCCGCGTCTCCCCGTGAGACCAGGCACGTCGAGTGCTTTCTCCACAGACTAAGCCGCCGTTTCTGTATCTCCTTTGGTGAAGCTATCCAAATCTTTAACCCATCTCCAGAAACTGGGTCGTTTTCCTCTTGAGTTTTCTGGGTTGGTTGGTTTGTTTGTTTTTGAGACAGGGTTTCGCTCCGTGGCTTCGGCTGGACTGCAGTGGCACGCTCACAGCTGACTGCAACCTGACTCCTGGGCTCACGCGAGCCTCCCAACCCAGCCTCCTGAGTAGCTTGGCTAATTTTTTAAAAATTTTGTTTTAGAGATAGGGTCTTGGGAGGTTGCCCGGGCAGGTTTCAAACTCCTGGCTTCACTCAATCCTCCTGCCTCAGCCTCCCAAAATTGCTGGGATCACAGGAGCGAGCCACCGCGCCCTGCCTTCTTACTGAGTTTTGAGGCTTCTGGATGTAATGGCTTTATAAGATAAATTTTGTGAAGATTTCCTCCTAGTCCACCACGGCTGGTCTTTTCATTCTCATCTTTCAAAATCCAGAAGTTTTTAATTTCGATGAAGTGGGATTTTTCATTCTTCTCTTTCACGGGTCTCGCTTTTATGTCATAGCTTCCCCCACCTTTTTTTTTTTTTAAATGGCTCTACTTCATGAAAATCTTCCGAATCGCCACTCTTACCAACACCTCTCCCCCCTCCCAAAAAGGCAGCTCCAGGTCTCTGCTGTGCTCGTCCCCCCCCACGCCGGCCCCTCCGCGGCCCCCAGCAAAGGGGGCTGGCAGATCCCGAGTCCGCACACGCGGGGTCACGGCCGCACACGTGGGGTCACGGCCGCACACGTGGGGTCACGGCCGCAGACGGTCCCCGGAAGCCGACTGCCCACCTGGCAGCTGCGGCAGACGCTGTCCAGGCCCTGCTCCCAGAGCGCGCTCCGCACAGCAAGTGGGAGGCGGCCTGTCGCCACGGGAGCCCTGGGGTGTCTGTCCCGTGCCGCGGTTGGGGAGGAAGCTGCTTGGAACCCCAGCACAGCGTCTCCGTGGAAACCGACACGGCGACGCCTAGCACCACGGATGGCCAGCCTCCGCCACCGACCCACGGCCACCCCAAACCGCACGGGGGTCCGGGCGCCCGCGCCCACGGGGACGGCCACCGAGACCCGTCCAGGGACGCGTCTGAGGAGACAACAGGCGAAGAGGCCGGGCATGCGCCGTCGGGGCCGGCTCAGAGACCCGGCGATGAGAAAGGCCACCGTCACCAGGGCTGCCCTCCACGGCGAGGGACGCTCCCCCGGCTCCCTGTGGAGCAGGCGCTCGGAGCCGCAGCCCCGAGGAGCGCGCCCGGGCCGGGCGGCACAGGGAGGCCTTGGTCCCTCGGAGGCCGAGGCTGTGCTGGGACCGATGGTCGGGGCAGAGGGGACCGAGTTCCCCAAACGCAGGGCATGGTGCCCCGACTTGGCAGAAACCAGAAGCCGTGAAACGGGCCGAGCTGCCCCCCCCAGACCCCATGGCAGCCCTGAGGGAGGGTCCCCAGCTCCCACCGCTGCGGGAGGACGGCCGTGGGCAGGGGGCACGGGGGCAGATGGAACGGCAGGCGGCAGCACCGCCCCGCTGGCTGGCGGGGGAAGGAGCCACCAGCGCCGGCCGAGCTGGCAGGAGCCACCGTCTCCCCTGCTGCCCCTGCCAGGCACGGCCCCCCCACGGGCACCCCCCCCCAGTGCTCCCAGCACTGCCCGCGGCCCGGGCTGTGGGGAAGACGGGATGGGGACGGTGCCGGACGGGGGCCCCAGAGACGCCAGCTCCGGCCTGGGCCAGGCCTCTCCTGATCCACCTGCAGGTGGGGAGGCTCCGGCGGGAAGGGCCTGTCCCCGCGGGCCCTGCCTGCACCCACGGGGCGTCCGTGGCAGGAGGCAGACGTCGCAGGTGCGGGGGGGGGGGGGGGGGAGGGCGTGGTGACCAGGACTAGCACGGCCTCCTCTGGGTAGGCCGGCGATGCTGAGGTTGCAGGGCCACCCCTCGGCCTCCACAGCCTCCTGGGCAGGTGGGACTGTGCCCTCCTTACAGAAGGGGAAACTGAGGCTCAGCCAGGGCTGTGCCTGTGCCCTGCACAAGCACCTTTCAGCGCCACTGCGGAGGACGTGGGGACTGGATGTTGCGCCGTGACAGCCGTGCCCAGGCGTGTGTGTGCCGGCAGGGAGGCCGCCACCCGCGGGCCCTAGGCTGGGGACGGGCTGCAGCCTGGCCCAGAAAACCCCTGCCGGAGGGCGGAGCTCAGGGCGGCTCTGCCGCGACGCCGGGCAGCGCACAGGCCCTCCCAGAGGGACAGGTGACCCGGGACAGGGAGAGCCGCGAGCCCCCGCCACACGCAGGCCGGAATCCGGAACGTTCCCCCCGTTTCCTGTGGGGGCAGGGCTCGTCCTCCTGGGCTGGAGAACAAATAAAACCAGGTCAAGTGCAGGAAACCACTTTTCTCAACCTCACTGGAAAGGTGTCGTCCTTCCGGCAGGAGCTACGAAGAGACCCCAGGTCGGCAGGGCCCGGCCCTCCCCGCCCCGCGTCCCCAGGCCGGGGGGCCTGTGACACGGAGCCTGCCGCAATAAGCGACGTCATTTCAGCGATGAAAAAAAATCCAGGAGGAAGGACCGCATCTTCCGCGCACCTCTGAGAGCGGCCACGGCCAGGGCCCTGGCAGGGGCGGTGGGGGCCGCGGGACACCCGCTCGGAGGTGGCGCGGCCACTTGGGGAGACAGCTCGGCAGACCACGCCCTCGCCGGGGGGCCCGGCACCCGCACGCACGCCGGCAGTCACCCCAGTCACCCAGAGGCAGCGAGAGCTCGCGCCCGCGCGGCGCCTGCCCACGGCCGGAGCGGCTCTGCCCGTCGCCGCCTCAACTCGGCAGCAGCCGAGACGTCCTTCAGCAGGTGGACGGACAAACGAGCTTCCCGCGTCCAGACGGCGGACGGTATTCGGCAACCCAAAGAAACGAGCCACAAAGCCACGAAAATTTGGACCCCGACCCACTGAAGGGAGAAATAAAGCCGAGCCACGAGAAGACACGCAGGAACCACACGCGCGCGGCACCAAGGGAGCGCGGTCCGCCCGACGAGGCCGTCGCCGAGGGGGCGCGGTCCGCCTGACGAGGCCGCCGCCGAGGGGGAGCGGTCCGCCTGACGAGGCCGGCGCCGAGGGAGAGCGGTCCGCCCGACGAGGCCGTCGCCGAGGGAGCGCCGTCCGCCCGACGAGGCCGGCGCCGAGGGAGAGCGGTCCGCCCGACGAGGCCGGCGCCGAGGGAGAGCGGTCCGCCCGACGAGGCCGGCGCCGAGGGAGCGCGGTCCGCCTGACGAGGCCGCCACCGAGGGAGAGCGGTCCGCCTGACGAGGCCGGCGCCGAGGGGGCGCGGTCCGCCTGACGAGGCCGCCGCCGAGGGGGAGCGGTCCGCCTGACGAGGCCGTCGCCGAGGGAGAGCGGTCCGCCTGACGAGGCCGCCGCCGAGGGGGAGCGGTCCGCCTGACGAGGCCGGCGCTGAGGGAGAGCGGTCCGCCTGACGAGGCCGGCGCCGAGGGGGCGCGGTCCGCCTGACGAGGCCGCAGACGGAACATTTAGTTGCTTGGCTAATCTCTATTTATAGTAAAGATGGGGTCTCGCTCTTGCTCAGGCTGGTCTCGCACCCGAGCTCAAGCGATCCTCCCGCCTCGGCCTCCCAGAGTGCTGGGATTACAGGCGTGAGCCACCGCACCCAGCCAAAAATACACTCCTTAATTTAAAAAAAAAAAAAAAAGTCATGTCTTCTACCTGCCTACTCAGTAATACCAGCAAAAGCCAACCTGGATCATTAAAACTGTTTTATTTTAGGCCTGAAATTAGATTTGGGAACAGCTTATGATCCGCGCCCTCGCAGAAGCAGAACCTGCGGGGCCGCGGGTCAAGCGGAGGGCGACCGGGAGGAAATTTACTGAGGAAAGGACAAAACCGTCCTCCTGGCACCGGGGCTGCTCGCACCTCAGCGGCTGACCCAGCCCTCCCAACCCCTGCTGCAGCTCCAGGGTGGGGGTGGGAGAGCAGCGTCCGCAGGGCAGAAGGCCTGGCTTAGCCTCGGGGCCCGGAAGACCCTCCCTCGTGGCCCGAGCCCACGCCAGCCACACGACCCCTCGCCGCCCCGGAGTGCGCGGCAGCCAGGGCCTGGGCGAGCGGGGAGGGCTCGCAGACGGGCGCAAAGACTGCGCGTGGAAGGCGCCAAGCCCCGGGCGGGCTGGGGCTGCCCCCTCCTCCACACTCCCGGGCCACACACACCCAAGCCGGGGGCCGCGGAAGGCCTGGCCTCAGACCCCCTCGCGGCAGGAGCAGCAGGCCCGGGAACGAGAACGGCACACGGGCCGCCGGCCGCTGCCGGGAGCGGGAAGCACAGCTCCTGCCTCAGGGCCCGAGAGCGGAGCCGAGAAGACTCAGGTCCGGTCCGGCGTCTGCCGCGTGAAAGCCGCGTGACCTCGGCCGGGGACCTGGCCTCTTCTGCACTCCGTCACACGGGCCCGGCCATCTGACGCGCCAGCCTGCCGAGACGGCACACTGGGGACGCGAGCGGGACCCCGCCACGGACGGGACCCCCACACGCACGGGACCCCCACACGCACGGGACCCCCACACGCACGGGACGGCCAGCACCGGCCTCAGAGTCCACACGCTGGAAAGCAAAGCAGCACTCTTTACAATGAAACAGCACAACACAACGACACACCGGCCGCGGGTAAGGCCCTGGCAGCCCCACAGACCCCGGGTTGGGGAGACGGCCCCTCAGCCCGCCGTGTGGTCTTGGCTGAAGAACTTGACACCTGTGAGAGTCAGTCTGCTCATCTGTGAAACGGGAATGACCTCCTCCTCCAGGCTTTCAGGGGCTGCAGTCGGGACCTGGTGACGGTTAGCCCTCCCGGGGGCCAGGGCAGCACGACCTCACGCTAGCTGCTCTTTCGTGGGGGCACGACACGCAGGCCACGTGGGACAAAGGCCGGGGAGCCCCCACCAGGGGCCTCTGGAGAGACAGTCCCTGACAAAGGGAGGAAGAGCGGGGCTGAGGATGCCACCTGGCCACAGCACCTGCTCAGCGACCCTTCCCAGACTTCAGCGATGGCCTCAAATACAAACAACATTCAGCATGGTGACAGTAAGCCCATTAAAAAAGTGCTCGTTTGGCCGGGCACGGAGGCTCACGCCTGTAATCCTAGCACTCTGGGAGAGTTCAAAAGCAGCACGAGTAAGAGCGAGACCCCCGTCTCTACTAAAAATAGAAAGACATCATTAATTGGCCAACTAAAAGAATATATAGAAAAAAATTAGCAGGGCATGGTGGCGCATGCCTGTGGTCCCAGCTACTGAGGAGGCCGAGGCAGGAGGATCGCTCGAGCCCAGGAGTTTGAGGTTGCTGTGAGCGAGGCTGACGCCGTGGCACTCACTCTAGCCTGGGCAACAAAGTGAGACTCTGTCTCAAAAAACAAACAAATGAACAAACAAACAAACAAGTGCTCGTTCAAGTAAAACGTGAGACTGTCAGCCGCGCTCCTGCTCCCGCCCGCGACGCCCAGGATGCAGGAGTGGCCGAGAGGACGCCTGGGTCTGTGGCCGAGCCCGTCAGGCTCCCCGAAGGGTGGGCGAGAGGACGCCTGGGTCTGTGGCCGAGCCCGTCAGGCTGTCCCGAAGGCTGGCCGAGAGGACGCCTGGGTCTGTGACTCCCCGCCGGTGACATTTGGGGTCTCACACACCAAACCCAGCTTCCCCCCAGGGAACCGGCCCTCCCAGGGGGAGAGGAGAGCCGCGGCCCCTCAAGGAAGCAGCCGTGCGCTGAGGCAGGAGGATCACTTGAGCCCAGGAGTTGGAGGTTGCTGTGAGCGAGGCTGACACCATGATACTCACTCTAGCCTGGGCAACAGAGTGAGACTTTGTCTCAAAGAAAAAAAAAAATAAGTCACACAGAAAACAGGGGCGCGACGGCTCCTCTGCAGGCGCCCTGCCACAGCCGGGCAGCGAGGCTGGCGTGTGAGCTGTCTGTCTTCTCCCCACCGGCACGCCCCTCGGGCTGCGATGAGAAACGCACCTCACGCCAAGCCCGCCTGCTCGGGGACACCCTCCGAGGAGTCCTGCCACTGGCTGTCCCGTCGACAGGCCCCGGGGATCCACACCGCCCCGAGCACCGAGGAGCCGGCGGCCTGGGCATCTGAGACGCCTGCACCCAGGGGCGCCCCAGGCTTTGTGGGGACACCGATCTCTGCAAAAAATAGTAGAAAAAAAAACTAACAGAGGTGGTGGTTATAACAATCTGCAGTCCAGCTACTCGGAGAGAATTCTGGCATGGCAGGAAATAGTTGAGACACAGGAGTTGAGGTTGCTGTGAAGCGAAGCTGGCGCCACAGCAACTCTACAGCTGGGTGAGAAGTGATCTCAGAGTGAACTGTCTCCAAAAAAAACAAAAACAAAAACCAGTAGATTTCCTTAACCAGGGGGGAGAGGGGAAGGGAGGGGAGGGATATTTGATAGAAATGTAGGAAAAAAAATAAAGCAATAATGCCACAAAGATTATCCAAATAATAAATAAATAAAGAAAAAGACATAAATTTATAAAAATAACAAATATAAAAAAATAAAAATTGAAGTATAAAAACCAAAAAAAATAAAGATGACAAGATCAGAAATTATTTATTATTAGAAAATAAAATTAAAAACAATAAACAAAACAGGATTCACATCCATCCCGACACCGCCTGGCTGGGCGCATACCTCAACAGACGGAACATGACAGGAAGCCAAAAATACGTGTCCTGCGCGCTGGCGGGGAGAGGGCCCAGCTCCGGAGGATATAATAATTAGCATCAGACTACAGTAGCTCGTGGACACCTTCAGGTGGCAGCAGATCTCCACGACGCATCCTTATTTGGGGCGAACAGTCTCCTTTCAGATGGCTTATTTGGACACCAGCTTTTTTTTTTTT
>NC_033683.1:329497-351023 GCF_000165445.2 Microcebus murinus | reverse complement strand
GACGGCAGGACAGGACGCAGCCTGGGGCACGGTCAAGGGTCACCGCTGAGGGCGCGGCTTGGTCCCTGTCACACCCCTCCACCTGCCCCTGCAGAGATGCCGGCTGGGACCCCACAGGCTCGGGCGGGATCGCCCCCTGCCAGCGCCTTGCCTTCCGGGAGACTCGACCCACCCAGAACTACCCACGCCCACCCTGGAACACACGGACCGACCCCACGGGCCAGCCGGGTGGCGGCACTGAGGCCGGGTGCCCACGCCTGCCCGTCTGCCCCACGACCCACCCAGAACCACCCACGCCACCCTGGAACACACGGACCGACCCCACGGGCCAGCCGGGTGGCGGCACTGAGGCCGGGTGCCCACGCCCGCCCGTCTGCCCCCGACCCACCCGGCCCTTCTGGCCCAGCCACGGCCACGATGGCGCCGGGTCTGGGCTCTCGGCTGCTGCCCAGCTGGGAGATCCAGCCCGGCGACTCGGCCTCCCGAGGAGTCCCCACCCACTTCCTCACCTGGGACTGGGAACCCGGAAGGCTCCACCACAGGGCTGGGGAGGTGGGGGTGGACTAAGTGGGCCCTCCTGGGCAGCACGGCATGGGGGGCCACACTCCGCAGGGCGCAGGCTGTTGTCACCTTTAGGCTTTCTCGGGGAGGGCGGCACAACCACTCGTCGCACCAACCTCTGGGGCCCCATGGAGGCCGGAACGCAGAGGCGCTTCACCAGGGCTGGAGACCGGGGTGCACTCCCACTCAGAACCCACGTCCCCGTGACTCAAGCCACCTCCCGACCCAGACGGGGTCCTGGCTGAGGCAGCCAGTGAAGACAGCCGAGTGCCCTCAGGTGGGTGCCACTGCCCGGGCCACCAGAGCCCTCACCTGCGCCCAGCGAAAACGGGGACCACAAGCTGGCCCAGCGAAAACGGGACCACAAGCTGGCCTTCGCCTCGAGGCGGCCAAGAGGACGTGTGCCCGCGGGCGGGCGCATCTGGGCAGCAGGCGGAGCTGGAGGGAAGCCGCCGCGCCGGCGGGGAGCCCACGTGGGAAGAGAAGACACGCGGCCCGCGGCCATGCGGTGGGAGGGAGGGGACACAGGCTGAATTAGGGCCCTCCTGCCGCCAGTGCCCAGGGGACATCCACACGGGCCCCCGAGCAGCCGGCGGTCGCCCGGGGCAGCCCTGGAGAGCCAGCTGCAGCCTCGCTCCGGGCGCGCCGCCCTCGACAGGGCGGCGGCTTTGCCCGGCCCCCAGCTGCGCGCCCCCTCGGCGCCCTGTTCCTCGGCCTCATTTCCGTGCTGCCACGGCCGGGCCAGTTCTTCTTCCTGGTTTCCGTGCCACCCTCCACGGTCGTGATCTGTCCGTTGCCACCAGAGTGTCAGCCGGTGACGCAAGGGGCTGGCCCGGTCATCTGCGGTGTCCAGCCCGAGAGGTGGCCCCGCGCCGGGCAGGCGCTCAGTCAAATCGGGCTGGATGAGTGAGCCCCGGGCACCTGTCTCCAGGAAGGCTCCGCAGGAGCCCTGGAGGGAGCGGGGACCACCCCCACGGGAGCCAGCTCGGGGCAGAGCGCCCGCGCTGAGTGCGAGGGGGTACCTGCTGCGCTGCGGCGGGCGCAGCTTCACTCACCCTGCCCGGCCCTCAATCCTTCCTGAACAACAGTGTGCTCCCCTCCACCAAGGAGCTGGTGACCGAGAGGGCGGCCGCGGCAACAGACCCACCCGAGCCCAGTGACAAATCTGACCCAGGCGGGGCGAGGCAGGTGCCCCGGAAGGCCCTCCTCAGAGCAGTCGGAAGAAACTGCTCCAGCAAGGGAGGGACGCCTTCCTGGAGGGACGGCCTGTGTCCACACCCTCCCCTCTCCTCTTCAGAATGACCGCCAGAGCAGAAAGGGGACTCGAGGAGCAGCCGCCTCAAGAATGCACTCGGGGTTTCACGCATCGGAAGAACAACTGCGTGCCGTCCATGCGGGCTGGGAAGGCCGGCAGCTATGGAGACTCCTCCTCCAGGCTGGCCACCGGGTCTGCACCGGCTTCAGACCCCGCTAAGGGAGAGAAACCATGGGCCCCTACTGGGCTGCTCCTGGTCATCCCAGAGAAATTTGGCATCAAGTCCCAGTCCAGCCCGGGCCACGCCTGAATTTGTTTTAAAAGCCTCTCCACCACAAGTGCTACTGGCAAGCACATGATAACAGCGCTGGGAACAGAAAGCACGGCCGCCGGTCGCCAGAGCTGTCCTCAGCAAGTAACCAGGACGGTTCTCCAGCCCCACAGTCGGGTTCTTCAAGCCGCCTTCCCGTGCCCACCACCCCGGAAACCACGGGCAGCGGCAGGCCACCCCGACCTTGGCTCCGTCCACCACGCTGCCGACAGGCAGGACTGAATAGCGAAGTTGCCGGCCCATTGAACTGCCAGAGAGCTTTTGAGAAAATGTGCAAGTTCGGGTCACCCCAAAACTTAACCTCGGCCAGCCGAGGTGCTCTGGGCGGCTCAGAGCAGCTCTTCGGGGAGTCCCTCCTGGCTAGGCGGAACACCAGGCCACGCACAGCGTGCACAGCCTGACAGTCCGCTGGCTCCTTCACCCTCGCGGAGGAAGATCCAGCTTAGCGAGGGATGTAACCAACACCCTAAATTAAAATAGCAGTGTGACAACACGAGGTGGACGCACAGGCGGGCCTTCCGGACTGGAGCAAGCGAGGCAGCCTGGTCGGAGGGCGGGTCTCCCGTCCCCAAGCACAGGAGACCGTGGTGACAGCGACCAAGTCTGCCTTGTTTACGTGACTCATGAGGTCTTCCCTGGCTGTGCCTAGGAAAGCCTGCCTTCCTTCGGGACAAGCCAGCATCACCCAGGGAAGAGGGCTCAAGGCAGAATCCACCAGGAAAGAGAGGCTCGGCGGTCATCAGCAGCTGCGGCACCGCTGCCGCCTCCTCTCCTCAACCTGCAGGGCGCCTCAGCTCATCCTGGAGCGTCATTCTGACCAGGTGAGAACCTGCTCTTTCCAAAGACGACAAAATCCCCGCTCTATGGAAAGGGGAAACTGAGACGCAGAGGCAGGAAGGAAACTGCCAAAGCAGTAGGAAGAAGCTGGGAGGTTGGGCACCCGGAGAGCCGTGGAAACGAAACAGGGGAAGAAATTCCCGGCTTAGGCTAATGGTGCTGAACAAGTCCGGGGCAGGAAGAAAAGCCACATTCCTTCCTAGTTAGTCTCTCTCCTCACCCGCCGGGCCCCCCATCCCCAGTATACACAACTGTACACACATGCAAGGAGGGGCCTCCCAGCCTGGGACCAGGCACACCCCATCCCCAGCCGCCGTGTAACTGTGAAGCCCCCAGTTTCCAGAGAAAGAGTTTAAATCGCTTCCCAAACCAACTTCCCCTCGGGACCTGGCCGCCGGCATCTTCACTTCTGTCCAGACACGGACGCGAGGATGCCATGACACAAACAGAAATGGGAAGAGGCAAGTTCTGACCACAGCCCCACAAGTGCCCAAAACCAGCCTGAAAGGAGGTGCAGGGCAGCCTCCCCTCCCCACCACTGCCAGGTGGCAGAGATGAAGTGCCTCAAACTCCCCCAGATGGGCCTAAATTGGCCCCTGGGGAAAAAAGTCAAGAGTCAGCAGCCAGGTGCAGTGGCCAGAAACTTCCTCCCGGGCTGTCCACGATGCCCAGGGATCCCCACATATGCCTTTCGGAAAACACCGCAGCCTTCCCCCCCAACGCTTCCACTCCCCAGAGGTGTGCACCGAGACGGGGTCACCCAGCGGAGGGGGCGCAGGGAGCAGGCTGTCAGTGTCTGCCCAGACTCCCCACCCAACCGAGAATCAAGAGAGTGAGCCCACCTGAGGAACTTCACCGAAAGCACCGAAGCCGGCCCCACAGGTGCAGAGACAGCCCCCACCCGCACCAAACAGGCCCCCGCAGGTGCCCCGACACAGTGCCCTGCTGACCCACCCTGCAAGGGACCCAGGCAGAAGAGCGCTTCCAGGAGAGGGACACAGGCACCGCATTCGAGTGCCGTCCCAGGCCCAGGTGAAGCCCTAGCTTGCCCCACCTCCACCCCCACGCCCGCCGCCAGGTGCGCAGGCCAGTCCCCGCCAGGTGCGGGCGGGCCCGGAGAAGCCCCGACGTCCCGGGAGCCGCCGCTCGCGCGCCGCTCGCCCGTCAGGGGCGCAAAGTCCGGCCCCTCAGCAGCCCGGCCGCCCGCCCCGTCGGTGTGGCCTCCCGGCGCGAGAAGGAGTGGGTCCGCGCGCTCCGGGCGGACGGCCGCCCGCCCGCCGGCCCGCGGCCCGGGACCGCCGAGCGGCGCCCGGACCCGCGCCCGGCGCCGCGGCGAGGGGGCGCGAGGCCGCCCGCGTCCCGCCGCCGCGCCGGGCCTGGCCCGCTCACCTGGCTGGCGCGGTAGCTCTCGAAGGCCCTCAGGGCACTGTCGGTGGAGCTTCACGTGGAACACGACACCTTGCTGCCGTCGCTCACGGCCCGACGACAGCCCGTAGCTCCGAGCCTCCTTCAGCGCCGCCATCATTGGCGCCGTCGCTCCGCCCCCGTCCCGGCCCCGGCGCCGGCGCCGGCTGACGCGCTGCATTATTCATAAGACGCCGGCGGCCACGCCCCCTGCGAGCCCGCGGTGCAACAGTCGCCGGCGCGCCGCTTACCCACGTGCCGCATTATTCATGAGGCCGCGGCTGGCCACGCCCCCTGCGGGCCCGCACTGGGGCGCGCCGTCCGTTCCCTGACGTCCTGCATATTCATAAAGGCGCGGGGAGCCCCGCCCTCCGGGCCCGGGGGGCGGCCACTTCCGTGCGCGAACTCCCCTCCACACGCGCACCTCTCAGGCCCCGCCTCCACGTGGATTATGCATGATCCTGACTCAGCCGGGCGCACCGAAGCCCGCCCCAGGCCGCTGAGCGTGATGCATTATTTATGAGCTCGCTCGAGCCTTCCGTGTTTGGCTACCGTTGAGGGCCACGGCGAGAGGGTGGAGCGGCGCGGGCCGCGGCAAAACACCTGGGGGGGGCCTTCACAGCTGACAGGCTAGTGGGGCGTGGCTATGTAAACGACGGCGCGCGTTGGACGCTGGGTTTAGGCAGAGGCGTTCCCTTAAGAGGCCGGTAGGTAGGAGGAGCCTGTAAACTTTGGCTTATCATATAAGCAGAATCTTTAACAATAAAATTCCCACATCCCCACCCCAGGCCCAAGAGGCCGATGGTAAGAGTCAGCTCCATTTTTAATTAAAAAAAAAAAAACAAAAACTTTTCTCGGTTATAATTTGCATGATAAAATCCCCTACTTAATTAAAGCTGTTCAGTAGTATTTGGCCCCGGGGATCCACACCGCCCCGAGCACCGAGGAGCCGGCGGCCTGGGCATCTGAGACGCCTGCACCCAGGGGCGCCCCAGGCTTTGTGGGGACAGTCTGGGCCACCAGGGCCATGGAGGCAGCGCCGGTCTCCATGGCCGAACCCTGGGTGCCGAGAGTCCCAGAGGGCAGACATGCTGGCACCTGGGGAAAGGGAAGCGGCTGCCCTGCCGGCCCCTCCCGCCACCCCAGCCACGGCGCTTTCTTCTGGCCCACCCGAGCCGGCCTGATGGCGGGCGCGACCCCAGCCGGGCAGGCTCTGGCGGGCTGTCAGGACGGCTCGGCAGCCTCTGCTGGCTTCTGCAGCCAGGCTCTGTGCCAAGGGTGCTGAGGCCTGGGGCTAGGGGACCCGGCCACACCCTCCCCAGGGCTTGGGGACCCGGCCACGGCCGCTGTTCCTCCCACACCCAAGCTGGGGGGAGGCAGAGCAGCGGGCGGGCTGGGGAGCCAGCGCCGGGCACACACCCAACACTTCTCCCGGATGGCGGCCACGCGCTTTCTGCCTCGCCCAGGGCTCCCCGCTTTCCACGGCCTTGGAGAAGCGGCTCCTCCCCGGGCCAGACCGGACGCAGCCGGGCAGGGGAGGGAGGCACCAGGTGCGAGGTGGGTGGCGAGCCACTTTGGAACGCAGCTCCCTGAACCCCCAACACCCCCGGACGGGGAAAGCGAGGTGAGGAGGGGTGAGGCTGCACGGCAAGAAGGGCCACAGAGCGGGAAACTGAGCCCCCGAGGGTGACACCACTGTACGGCTGGGTGCCCCACCTGGGTCGTGCTCTGCTCTCTGCTCGTGCGATCGGCACGCAGCGGGGGCATGACACAGCCCGGCCGCCGGCCGTCCTCAGACACCCAGGAGTTGAGTCCCAGCCCACTGGCCTGGCCTCCCTCCCAGCCCAGCACCCATGTGTGCCCGGCCTGCCGGCCCAGGGCCCGGGCCATGCCGTGGGCAGCTGCTAGGCCTGCAGGCTGCGGGGAGACAGCCCTGGCACCGTCGTGGTGACGGCCCTGCGGGCACTGCCCAGCATCCATCCGGGCCTCGATGGATTCACAAGCCAGAAGCCCGGACCAGGGAGGGAGAGGATGGGGCAGCGGTGAGGACGCCAGGACGAGCTGCCGTCAGAGCCACGCCCCGGAGCACAGGCCCCGGCGAGCTGTCCCCACTCGAGAGGGGACAGGGGTCCACACCCCATCAGCCCACGCCTCTGCTCACCGCGCACGGGCTCGCCCTGCTCACCCAGGCCGCGGCAAAGCTGGTGCAGGGCGGCTCATCAAGCTCCTGGGCTCAGAGAGGAGAAGGGGCCCTCCCCACAGAGAGATGGCGGGGGGAGGGTCAGGGCCCTCTCATCAATCCCACCTCCAGGCCAGATGCTGCCTCAGAACCCTTCTCAACACAACTCCGAATCCTGCCTAGGAGGAGCTGGCCCACGGGACGGAGGATTCGCAGACCACGGGGTCACTGGGCTCCAGGCCCGGGGCCCCCGACCAGCAGGACCCTGTGCCCAGACGAGGGAGCTGGGGTGGCCCGGTGCCGAGCCCAGAGCAGGGCGGGAAGGA
The DNA here is from genome assembly GCF_000165445.2 of Microcebus murinus. Classification (NCBI taxonomy): domain Eukaryota; kingdom Metazoa; phylum Chordata; class Mammalia; order Primates; family Cheirogaleidae; genus Microcebus; species Microcebus murinus. The sequence goes on along the minus strand of NC_033683.1, from coordinate 344,130 downwards.
GCCGGATGCGACCTGCTGGTGCCGACCGTCTCCTGCCACTCGCCGTGCCCGGCGTGGGCCGAGCACGCCGCGCGGGAACAGGCAGGCATCTGCAAGCACCCGACTCCAAAAATAGTGCCGCCAGGGGAGGAAGGCACACGCTCTTCCCACTGCGACCTGCCCCTGCCCTCAGACGCCTCCCTGCGTGCTCCCCTGCCCAGCCTGCTGAGGGTCAAGGGTCACACCCAGCTCTGAAAAGGGAGAGATGACACCCGAGATAAGAAGAGCACAAACAGGCCACTGCTGCTGACACGACCCAGAAGCCGCAGAGACCTGCCCAGGAAGCCTCCCGTATCTGGCGCAGAATCTGACCTAGCGGCACCTGTCCTGGGCAGAGAGCGCTCTACAAGCTTCTGAGCACCCCCAGCCCAGGGCGAGCTCGCCCCCGCGAGGGGCGACGCCTGCCTGCCCACCACCCCCGCCCGAAGCCGTGGTCGCGTGGTGGTTCCCGGTGTACCCTGTGCCCCTCCCGCAGGGAGCTCGGCCACGTGGGGGTAGGGGCTTCACCCCTCCTGCCGACCGATGGCCACGGGGCGCACTTTGGAAAAGCACCCTCGGGAACCACCAAACCCTCACCTGGTGCCAGCCCTCTGCGGAGGCTGCCAGCCAGACCACGCGATCTCGGAGCTTGAGGGCGAAAGACTGGGCCGGAGCCCAGCTAGAACCGGCCGGAGTCCTGCGGGGCCCAGCGTGCCCCCCGGAGGCGGACACCCTGTGGGGCGGAAGGACCCAAAGGCCGTCCCCATGCCCACGGTGACACGTGCACATCGGTCCTTCAGGCTGTGCTCGACTGTCTTGCTTTCGGTTCCAACAGTCACAGCCAGGTCACGAGCAAAACGGCTGGTCGGTCCCCCGCAAGCTACGCCATCCCCAGGAACACCAGGGGCTTGCCCCAGGGACGAGAGGCGTTTTGAGTCCGCACAAGATCAAGATGGGGGTTGGCGGCCAGGAGGGGAGCCTGGCCCAGGTGGACACCCTCAGATTCGAGGCCCGGCCTCACCTGCGCTGTGTGACCTGGGGTCAGCCATCACTCTCCAGGGGTCCCACCAGGGAAGAAAGGAGCAGGAATGAAGGGACCCTGCGGACCAAGCCCGGCCCCAGGACAGCAGGTCCAGTGGCACGCCAAGTCCGCCCACCACACACCCAGCCCGGCAACCTGGGCCAGCAGCTGGCAAGCTCTTCCCCCGAGGGGCCAGAGAGTCAGAGTCTCGGGCTTGGCAGGCCAGACGGTGCCTGTCGCCAAGACTGCAGCAGAAGCAGCCATGGGGGACAGAAGAGTTGATGGGCGAGGTACGTCCCAATAAAACTTTATTTACAAAGACGGGCGGCGGGCAGCACCTGGCTCTCAGGGAGTGGCTGACCAACCCGATTTAGACTCTGAGGCCCACTGAGGCCACGCCATGACAGCCCGCTCTGTCGGTGACTCTCCCTGCTTCTGCTGGACTGCAACGGCGGCAGCACTCCGGAAGCCTTGGGGCTGGGCAGCCGCCGCGGTGGGCGGAGCCCATGGGCCTCGCCTTCCTCAGGGGCACAAAAAGAGGTCCCTGTCACCTCTACTACTGCTCCCACGGGGAAACAGAGCCACCAGGGAGCTGGCAGCAGCCTGGCTCCCCATCGGGACCCCAGGAAAGCACGTCGGAGACGCCGGGCCCTTCCCCAGGGCAGCCCTGTCCCGGGGAGGCTGCGTGGAGCTCGCCTCCGCCCCTGCAACCTGGGTCCCCGCCCTTGAGGCGCCCTGCTGGGACGTGTAAGTCACTCCTCGAGACGTGGGGGGACCACGAGGCCCACAGCAGAGAGCCGAGTTTCCCTAAAAAGTCACTGTTTTAGAAAAGGGGGAGGGAAAGAAGGAAGTCCTGACCCAGCTGACCCCCTCGGGCCGGTGGGAGATGAGGCCACCCCCAGCCTTCGGGGTTCTTAGTGGGGGGGACACCACCCCCACTAGGGAGGGCAGCAAGAAGGGGCAGCCGCCCCAACCCAGCCCCTAGACCCCCAGACCAGCAGAGCGTGGACTAAGGAGCCCCCAGGGTGAGCACAGACCGTGACACGGGGCTGGCACACGCGTGCCGGCGCACATGCACACACCTCCCCCGCTGGAGGCTGGGCTGCTCCCAGCAGGAGGTGGGCCACGGAGTCCTGGGAAGACCCTGCTGCTCCCGCCCTCCCTCACCCGCTCCCAGCCAACGCCTCCAGCGGGGCCAGGCGGGGGGCAGCAGCTCGGCCCCACCTCCCCTCGCGGGCAGCACCCGACCCGCAAACCCTGCCTCCCGCCCGGGGGCGAACCCCTGAGCTGTCCTCCCACCCAGGGCGGATCGAAAGCTCACACGGCAGGGGCTCTGCACCGTCTGCGCTGCCTGCCAGGGAGGCCCCGCAGCCTCAGCACATGCGGGCAGAGCCGCGCTCCCCGTCACCTTCGGGACCTCTGCCTGGCTGGGGGTGCAGGACACGGCAGTCCTGCCACTGGGAGGCTGGGGGGGCACTCAAGGGACTTCCCAACCCTCCCGCTCAGAGAAACTGAGTCCCGACGGGCGCGCCAGCCTTCCAGAAGCAGGGCACGTCCTCGCTGTCACCTCCACTCGGCCCGGCGTCTCCAGACCCCCTCCTCAGCAGGGCCCACGTGACCCAGCTCGAGCCCTTCCGTCGGGCACGGCCTGAAGCCAGGGCCAGCCCGCCTCGAGCTTGGGTCCCATGAGTCCCCGCTGTGCTCACGGCAGCTGAGGCCAGGTTCTGTCACCTGTCACAGGTGACCAGGTGACTCCTGAGCCAGTCCCTGGCCAACCAGGCATCAGTGCCCTCCCGGGAGAGTTACGTGCAGCAACACGTCAGGGCATTTCCGTTGCTCCAAGACCACCTCACGCTTATTCGGGTGCCTACTAGTGAGAAAACTAAGTCGTCCCTGCTACTCGGGAGGCTGAGGCAGGAGGATCGCTGAGCCCGGGAGTTCAAGGCTGCAGTGAGCTATGATGACGCAACGGCACCCCAGCCTGGGCTACAGAGCAAGACTCTTGTCTCAAAAAAATAAAAAGTAAAATCAAAACAAAACCCTAACAGAGCGCCGAGGGAGAGGCTATTTAGATCTAGAGGGCTCTGCTCTCTCGGGTCGTCTGCGGGACAAGGAGAGCCCCTGGTGTCTCCTCCTGCCCACGCCACGAAGCAGGATTCTGTGCAACCTCTGCGGCATCGCCCGGGGAAACTGAGGCTAGGGGAGGACACCAGCGGCCCGGGGCCCCAGGCTGTCGGTGGAGCTGGCCGGCTCGGATCCGCCTGACCCCAACGTGCAGGGAGACGCCTCCTCGTGAAGACGCTTTTGCCGGGCACCCGGCGCTGCTACGACCGGCGGGCCCGAGGCGGGAACAGGGGCTGGCGTGGGGGGCGCACACCCGGGGGAGGCCGGCAGGGCCTCGGTCTCCTCCTCTGAAGAGGTGGGATCCTGCTGCGGCCCTCTCGCCGCAGCCCCTTGTTTCCCAAAGGCAGGGAAGGCCGAGGGGCTGAGCCGCTCCAGGCCGCCTGCCGCAGGGCGTCAGGGAACGCGGGGAAGCGGCGCAGAGAAGCCGCTGAGGCCCTCACGTGGCGTCCCCCGCACTCGGATGTCATCGCCCACCCGCAAGGCAGACTTGGGGCGATTTCCGTCTCGGGAAGCAGCGCCCCCAGCCCCGGGTCCCCCCAGCATCCAGGGCGCCCACGGTCCAGAAACCGCCGCTGGGCCGGTCCACACCAGCGTGGCACCAGAAATCTGCGGTCTGATGGTCACCCGGCAAAGGACGCGATCCAGGAACCAGGTAGGGAAGGCTGCTGGCTGCCAGCTCGGCCACACCCGCTCGAATCCACCTTCCCACCGCTCAGGAAGACATGGGCTCTGGCCGGCCGCACCTCGGCACCTGGGCAGCGCAGGCGCAGCTTCCACAGCCGACCACCGCGACACACCCCGCCTCAACACGCACCCACCCGCCACGACACGCACCCCCACTGCCTCAACACGCGCCCACCGCCACGACACGCACCCCCACCGCCTCAACACGCACCCACCGCCACGACACGCACCCCCACTGCCACGACACGAACCCCCACCGGCACGACACGAACCCCCACCCCCACGACATACCCACCCGCCACGACAGGCACCCCCACTGGCACGACACGCACCCCCTGCAGGAGCCCGGCCGAGAGTCAGTCCAGCGCTGGCCACCGGCACCTCCTCCGGCCCTGCACGAACTCGGCCCTCCCCCGGCAAACAGACCCAGCGTGGGCAGAACAGTAAGGCCAGGTGTGCTCAGACATTTCCGCCGTGTGGCCAGAACACAGAAAGGTTAGAAATGTCCACCTCCGCCGCCGGGCGCGGTGGCTCATGCCTGTAATCTCAGCGCTCTGGTAGGTCGAGGTATTTGAGCTCAGGAGTTCGAGACAAGCCTGAGCAAGAGTGAGACCCCGTCTCTGCAAAAAATAGAAAAAAAAAAAAACTAACCAGAGTGGTGGTGTTCACCTGCAGTCCCGGCTACTGGGGAGGCTGAGGCAGGAGGATCGCTTGAGCCCAGGAGTTCGAGGTTGCTGTGAGCGAGGCTGGCGCCACAGCACTCTAGCCTGGGTGAGAGTGAGACTCAGAGTGAGACTGTCTCCAAAAAAAAAAAACAAAACAGGAGTTCCTTAACCTGTGATAGAAATGTAGGAAAAAATAAAGCCAAATATGCCAAAAAGTATTCCAAAATAAATAAATAAAAGAAAAAACATAAATTAAAAAAATAACATATAAAAAATAAAATTAAAAACCAAAAAAATAAGAGAAGACAGAAATTAAATTTTTATTAGGAAAATAAAATTAAAACAATAAACAAAACAGGAGTTCCTCCTTCCCACGAACGACGCCTGGACCTGAGGCGCCCTCCCTCCAGACGGCCTGCAGGAAGCCAAAAACCGTGTCCTGCCACCCTGGCCGGGGAGGGGCCCAGCTCCGGAGGATATAATTAGCATCAGACTCCAGTGCTCGTGGACCCTTCAGGTGGCAGCAGATCTCTACGACGCTCTTATATGGGGGAACAGTCTCCTTTCAGATGGCTTATTTGGACACCAGCTTTTTTTTTTTTATTAAAAAGCAGGCCGGGCGCTGTGGCTCACGCCTGTAATCCTAGCTCTTGGAGGCCGAGGCGGGCGGATTGCTCAAGGTCAGGAGTTCAAAACTAGCCTGAGCAAGAGCGAGACCCGTCTCTACTATAAATAGAAGAAATTAATTGGCAACTGATATATATATAAAAATTAGCCGGGCATGGGTGGCGCATGCTGTAGTCCCAGCTTCCGGGAGCTGAGGCAGAAGGATTGCTTGAGCCCAGGAGTTTGAGGTTGCTGTGAGCTAGGCTGACGCACGGCATCACTCTAGCCTGGGCAACAAAGCGAGACTCTGTCTCAAAAAAAAAAAAAAAAAAAAAAAAAAAAAAAAAAAGCAAAGTGTGGCCAGGCGTGGTGGCTCACCACCGCAGCACTAGCACTTTGGAGCCTGAGGTGCAAGGATCACCTGAGGCAAGAAGAGTTCAAGAGCAGCCTAAGCAACACAGCAAGACCCCACCTCCACAAACAACAGAAAACTTATCCAGGTGGTGTGGCGGTGCCTGTAGCCCAGCGACTCGGGAGGCTGAGGCAGGAGGATCGCTGGAGCCCAGGGAGTCTGAGGTTGCCGTGAGCTATGGATCACCCACTGCGCTCCAACAAGGGAAACAGGAGCAAGACCTGTGTCACAAAAAAGGAAAAGAAAAAAAGGAAAGGAAACCGCGATCCAGAAATGGATGGTTTTGAAATAATTAATAAAAAAAAAGCGAAGTGACAAAACAACTGCCCGCCACAGCGGGTCTCACCTACAGGCCGGGGTGCATGTGGGGGCACTGTTCAAGCGTCCTCGGGCTCCGTGGCTGCCCGTGGAGATAAGACCCACAGACCAGGAGAAAATGCCAACAACCCTAGCCGTGAGGGCAGAAAGTGGGAGCAAAGCCCTGAAAACGAAGAACACAGAAGAGGCCAAAGGCCAAAGCACAGCACCAACTATAAGCGCGTGCCCTGCCCGCCCCAGGCGGGTTTCTGAAAGCGGCTCTCCTCTGCGTCCGGCTGCTCCAAACCAGAGCCCGGCGGAGTGCGGGACCGGGCCTGTCCCCAGCCGCCTGGTTCCTCCTCCAGGTTCCCCGCTGTCACAGCCCGGAGTGACGTCAGAACTAATTCAAGGGTGCTGAACTCTGGCCCCGCCGATGAGTCAGCGGAGGGGTGGGTTTCCCGAGAGCGGCCTGCCAGCCTGCTGTTTACACACAGCTCGGCCGGCCGGGAGGCAGGACAGGACGCAGCCTGGGGCACGGTCAAGGGTCACGGCTGAGGGCGCGGCTTGGTCCCTGTCACACCCCTCCACTGCCCTGCAAGAGATGCCGGCTGGGACCCCACAGGCTCGAGCGGAATCGCCCCCTGCCAGCGCCTTGCCTTCCGGGAGACTCGACCCACCCAAAACTACCCACGCCCACCCTGGAACACACGGACCGACCCCACGGGCCAGCCGGGTGGCGGCACTGAGGCCGGTGCCCCGCCTCCGTCTGCCCACGACCCACCCAGAACCACCACAGCGCCAACCCTGGAACACACGGACCGACCCACCGGGCCACGCCGGGTGGCGGCACTGAGCGCGGGTGCACGGCCGCCCGTCTGCCGACACGCCTTCTGGCCCAGCCACGGCCACGATGGCGCCGGGTCTGGGCTCTCGGCTGCTGCCCAGCTGGGAGATCCAGCCCGGCGACTCGGCCTCCCGAGGAGTCCCCACCCACTTCCTCACCTGGGAGCTGGGAACCCGGAAGGCTCCACCACAGGGGCTGGGGGAGGTGGGGGTGGACTAAGTGGGCCCTCCTGGGCAGCACGGCATGGGGGGCCACACTCCGCAGGCGCAGGCTGTTGTCACCTTTAGGCTTTCTCGGGGGAGGGGCGGCACAACCACTCGTCGCACCAACCTTTGGGGCCCCATGGAGGCCCAGAACGCAGACGCTTCACCAGGGCTGGAGACCGGGGTGCCACTCCCACTCAGAACCCACGTCCCCCGTGACTCAAGCCACCTCCCGACCCCAGACGGGGTCCTGGCTGAGGCAGCCAGTGAAGACAGCCGAGTGCCCTCAGGTGGGTGCCACTGCCCGGGCCACCAGAGCCCTCACCTGCGCCCAGCGAAAACGGGGACCACAAGCTGGCCCAGCGAAAACGGGGACCACAAGCTGGCCTTCGCCTCGAGGCGGCCAAGAGGACGTGTGCCCGAGGGCGGGCCGCATCTGGGCAGCAGGCGGAGCTGGAGGGAAGCCGCCCCCTCGCGGCACGGCGGGGAGCCCACCGGGAAGAGAAGACATGCTGGCCCGCAGCCATGCGGTGGGAGGGAGGGGACACAGGCTGAATTAGGGCCCCTCCTGCCGCCAGTGCCCAGGGGACATCCACACGGGCCCCCACGCAGCGCCAGGGTCGCCCGGGGCAGCCCTGGAGAGCCAGCTGCAGGCCTCGCTCCGGGCGCGCCCGCCCTGGACAGGGCGGCGGCTTTGCCCGGGCCCCCAGCTGCGCGCCCCCTCGGCGCCCTGTTCCTCGGCCTCATTTCCGTGCTGCCACGGCCGAGGCCAGTTCTTCTTCCTGGTTTCCGTGCCACCCTCCCAGGTCGTGATCTGTCCGTTGCCACCAGAGTGTCAGCCGGTGACGCAAGGGGCTGGCCCCGGTCATCTGCGGTGTCCAGCCCGAGAGGTGGCCCCGCGCCGGGCAGGCGCTCAGTCAAATCGGGCTGGATGAGTGAGCCCGGGCACCTGTCTCTGGAAGGCTCCGCAGGAGCCCTGCGAGGGAGCGGGGACCACCCCCCCCACGGGAGCCAGCTCGGGGCAGAGCGCCCAGCGCTGAGTGCGAGGGGGTCACTGCTGCGCTGCGGCGGGCGCAGCTTCACTCACCCCTGCCCGGCCCTCGATCCTTCCTGAACAACAGTGTGCTCCCCTCCACCAAGGAGCTGGTGACCGAGAGGGGCGGCCGCCGGCAACAGACCCACCCGAGCCCCAGTGACAAAGGCTGACCCAGGCGGGGCGAGGCAGGTGCCCCGGGAGGCCACTCCTCAGAGCAGTCGGAAGAAACTGCTCCAGCAAGGGAGGGACGCCTTCCTGGAGGGACGGCCTGTGTCCACACCTCCCCTCTCTCCTCTTCCAGAAGTGACCCGCCAGAGCAGAAAGGGGGACTCGTGGAGCAGCCGCCTCAGAATGCACTCGGGGTTTCACGCTCGAAGAACAACTGCGTGCCGTCCATGCGGGCTGGGAAGGCCGGCAGCTATGGAGACTCCTCCTCCAGGCTGGCCACCGGGTCTGCACCGGCTTCAGACCCCGCTAAGGGAGAGAAACCATGGGGGCCCCTACCTGGGCTGCTCCTGGTCATCCCAGAGAAAGTTTGGCATCAAGTCCCAGTCCAGCCCGGGCCACGCCTGAATTTGTTTTAAAAGCCTCTCCACAAGTTGCTACTGGCAAGCCACATGATCACAGCGCTGGGGAACAGAAAGCCACGGCCGCCGGTCGCCAGAGCTGTCCTCGGCAGTAACCAGGACGGTTCTCCAGCCCCACAGTCGGGTTCTTCAAGCCGCCTTCCCCGTGCCCACCACCCCGGAAACCACGGGCAGCGGCAGGGCCACCCCGACCTTGGCTCCGTCCACCACGCTGCCCGACAGGCAGGACTGAATAGCGAAGTTGCCGGCCCATTGAACTGCCAGAGAGCTTTTGAGAAATGTGCAAGTTCGGGTCACCCCAAAACTTAACCCGGCCAGCCGAGGTGCTCTGGGCGGCTCAGAGCAGCTCTTCGGGGAGTCCCTCCTGGCTAGGCGACACCCAGCCACGCACAGCGTGCACAGCCTGACAGTCCTCGGCTCCCTTCACCCTCGCGGGAGGAAGATCCAGCTTAGCGAGGGGATGTAACCAACACCCTAAATTAAAAATAGCAGTGTGACAACACGAGGTGGACGCACAGGCGGGCCTTCCGGACTGGAGCAAGCGAGGGCAGCCTCGGTCGGAGGGCGGGGCTCCCCGTCCCCAAGCACAGGAGACCGTGGTGACCAGGTACCAAGTCTGCCTTGTTTACGTGACTCATGAGGTCTTCCCTGGCTGTGCCTAGGAAAGCCTGCCTTCCTTCGGGACAAGCCAGCATCACCCAGGGAAGAGGGCTCAAGGCCAGAACTCCACCAGGAAGAGAGGCTCGGGCGGGTCATCAGCAGCTGCGGCCACCGCTGCCGCCTCCTCCTCCTCACCTGCAGGGGCGCCTCAGCCTCATCCTGGAGCGTCATTCTGACCAGGTGAGAACCTGCTCTTCCAAAGACGACAAAATCCCCGCTCTATGAAAGGGGAAACTGAGACGCAGAGGCAGGAAGGAAACTGCCCAAAGCAGTAGGAAGAAGCGTGGGAGGGGTGGGCACCCGGAGAGCCGTGGAAACGAAACAGGGGAAGAAATTCCCGGCTTAGCTAATGGTGCTGAACAAGTCCGGGGCAGGAAGAAAGCCACATTCCTTCCTAGTTAGTCTCTCTCCTCACCCGCCCGGGCCCCCCCATCCCCAGTATACACAAACTGTACACACATGCAAGGAGGGGGCCTTCCCAGCCTGGGACCAGGCACACCCCCATCCCCAGCCGCCGTGTAACTGTGAAGCCCCCAGTTTCCAGAGAAAGAGTTAAATCGTTCCCAAACCACTTCCCCTCGGGACCTGGCCGCCCGGCATCTTCAACTTCTGTCCAGACACGGACGGAGGATGCCATGACACAAACAGAAATGGGAAGAGGCAAGTTTCTGACCACAGCCCCACAAGTGCCCAAAAACCAGGCCTGAAAGGAGGTGCAGGGCAGCCTCCCCTCCCCACCCACTGCCAGGTGGCAGAGATGAAGTGCCTCAAACTCCCCCAGATGGGCCTAAATTGGCCCCTGGGAAAAAAGTCAAGAGTCAGCAGCCAGGTGCAGTGGCCAGAACTTCCTCCCGGGTGTCCACGATGCCCAGGGATCCCCCACATATGCCTTTCGGAAAACACCGCAGCCTTCCCCCCCCCCAACGCTTCCACTCCCCAGAGGTGTGCACCGAGACGGGGTCACCCAGCGGAGGGGGCGCAGGGAGCAGGCTGTCAGTGTCTGCCCAGACTCCCCACCCCAACCGAGAATCAAGAGAGTGAGCCCCACCTGAGGAACTTCACCGGAAAGCACCGAAGCCGGCCCCCAGGTGCAGAGACAGCCCCCCACCCGCACCAAACAGGCCCCCGCAGGTGCCCCGACCACAGTGCCCTGCTGACCCACCCTGCAAGGGACCCAGGCAGAAGAGCCGCTTCCCAGGAGAGGGGACACAGGCACCCGCATCGAGTGCCCGTCCCAGGGCCCAGGTGGAGAAGCCCCTAAGCTTGCCCCCACCTCACGGCCCCCACGCCGCGCCGCCAGGTGCGCAGGCCAGTCCCCGCCCAGGTGCCGGGCGGGCCCGGAGAAGCCCCCGACGTCCCCGGGAGCCGCCGCTCGCGCGCCGCTCGCCCGTCCGCTCTTAGGTAGGGTCGAGTATTTACTCAGGAGTTTCGAGACAAGCCTGAGCAGAGGGTGAGACCCGTCCTCGCAAAAAATAGAAAAAAAAAAAAACTAACAGTAGTGGTGGTCGTTCACCTGCAGTTCCGGCTACTGGGGAGGCTGATGGCAGGAGGATCGCTTTGAGGGCCCAGGAGTTGGGAGGTTGCTGTGAGCGAGGCTGGCGCACAGCCACTCTAGCCTGGGTGAGAGTGAGACTCAGGAGTGAGACTGTCTCAAAAAAAAAAAACAAACAGGGGAGTTCCTTAACCTGGTGATATAAATGTAGAGAAAAAATTAAAGCCAAATTATGCCAAAAAGTATTTCCAAGATAATAAATAAAAAGAAAATACATAAATTTAAAAAAATAACATATAAAAATAAAATAAAAACCAAAAAAATAAGAGAAGACAGAAATTAAATTTTTATTAGGAAAATAAAATTAAAACAATAAACAAAACAGGAGTTCCTCCTTCCCACGAACGACGCCTGGACCTGAGGCGCCCTCCCTCCAGACGGCCTGCAGGAAGCCAAAAACCGTGTCCTGCCGCCCTGGCCGGGGAGGGGCCCAGCTCCGGGGAGGATATAATTAGGCTCAGACTCAGTGTCTGTGGGACCCTTCAGGTGGGCAGACAGACTCTACGACGCTCTTATATGGGGGAACGGTCTCCTTTCAGATGGCTCTATCGTTGGACACAGCTTTTTTATTTTTATTAAAAAGCAGGCGGGCGCTGTGGTCACGCCTGTAAATCCTAGCTCTTGGAGGCCGAGGCGCGGCGGATTGCTCAAGGTCGGAGCTTCAAAACTAGCCTGAGCAAGAGCGAGGACCCGTCTCTATCTAGTAAATAGAAGAAATTTAATTGGGGGCAACTGATTTATATATAAAAAATTAGCCGGGCATGGGGTCGGCCGCATGCTGTAGTCCCAGCTTCCGGGGAGGCTGGAGGCAGGAAGGGATTGCTTGGGAGCCCAGGAGTTTGGAGGTTGCTGTGAGCTAGCGGATGACGCGCACGGACATCACTCTAGCCTGGGCAACAAAGCACGAGACTCTGTGCATCAAAAAAAAAAAAAAAAAAAAAAAAAAAAAAAAAAAAAGCAAAGTGTGGCCAGCGTGGGTGGGTCCACCACGCAAGCACTAGCACTGTTGGCGAGCCTGACAGGTGCAAGGATCACTGATGGGCAAGAAGAGTTCAAGAGCAGCTAAGCAACAACAGCAAGACCCCACCTCCACAAACAACAGAAAAACTTATCCAGGTGGTGGTGCGCGTGCCTGTAGCCCCAGCGACTCGGGAGGCTGAGCGCAGGAGGATCGCTGGAGCCCACGGAGTCTGAGGTTGCCCTGAGCTAGGATCACACCACTGCGCTCCAACAAGGGACAACAGAGCAAGACCCTGTGTCACAAAAAAAGGAAAAGAAAAAAAAGGCAAAGGGATATCCCAGAAAATGGATGGTTTTGAAATAATTAATAAAAAAAAAGCGAAAGTGACAAAACAACTGCCCGCCACAGCGGTCTCACCTACAGGCCGGGGTGCTGTGGGGGCACTGTTCAAGCGTCCCTCGGGCTCGGTGCTGCCCGTGGAGATAAGACCCACAGACCAGGAGAAAATGCACACAACCCTAGCCGTGAGGGCAGGAAAGTGGGAGCAAAGCCCTGGAAAACGAAGAACACAGAAGAGGCCAAAGGCCAAAGCACAGCACCAACTATAAGCGCGTGCCCTGCCGGCCCCAGGCGGGTTTCTGAAAGCGGCTCTCCTCTGCGTCCGGCTGCTCCAAACCAGAGCCCGGCGGATGCGGGACCGGGCCTGTCTCCCAGCCGCCTGGTTCCTCCCTCCAGGTCTCCGGCGCTGTCACAGCCGCGAGTGACGTCAGAACTAAATTCAAGGGTGCTGAACTCTGGCCCGCCGATGAGTCAGCGGAGGGGTGGGTTTCCCGAGAGCGGCCTGCCAGCCTGCTGTTTACACACAGCTCGGCCGGCCGGGAGCAGGACAGGACGCAGCCTGGGGCACGGTCAAGGGTCACGCGCTGAGGGGCGCGGCTTTGGTCCCTGTCACACCCCTCCACACTGGCCTGCAGAGATGCCCTGGCTGGGACCCCCAGGCTCGAGCGGAATCGGGCCCCTGCCAGCCGCCTTGCCTTCCGGAGACTCGACCCACCCAAACACCCACGCCCACCTGGAACACACGGACCGACCCCACGGGCCAGCCGGGTGGCGGCACTGAGGCCGGGTGCCCACGCCCGCCCGTCTGCCCCACGACCCACCAGAACCACACGCCAACCCTGGAACACACGGACCGACCCCACGGGCCAGCCGGGTGCGAGCACTGGAGGCCAGGGTGCCACGCCCGCCCGTCTGCCCCCGACCCACCGGCCCTTCTGGCCAGCCACGCCACGATGGCGCCGGTCTGGGCTCTCGGCTGCTGCCCAGCTGGGGAGATCCAGCCGGCGACTCGGCCTCCGAGAGTCCCCCACCCACTTCCTCACCTGGGAGCTGGGAACCCGGAAGGCTCCACCACAGGGGCTGGGGAGGGTGGGGTGACTAAGTGGGCCTCCTGGGCAGCACGGCATGGGGCGCCACACTCCGCAGGCGCAGGCTTGTTGTCACCTTTAGCTTTCTGGGGAGGGCGGCACAACCACTCGTCGCACCAAACCTCTGGCGGCCCCATGGAGGCCGGAACGCAGACGCTTCACCAGGGCTGGAGACCGGGGTGCACTCCCACTCAGAACCCACGTCCCCGTGACTCAAGCACCTCCCGACCCAACGGGGTCCTGGGCTGAGGCAGCCAGTGGAGACAGCCGAGTGCCCTCAGGTGGGTGCCACTGCCGGGCCACCAGAGCCTCACCTGCGCCCAGCGAAAACGGGGACCACAAGCTGGGCCCAGCGAAAACGGGGACACAAGCTGGCCTTCGCCTCGAGGCGGCCAAGAGGACGTGTGCCCTGAGGGGCGGGCGCATCTGGGCAGCAGGCGGAGCTGGAGGGACCGCCCCTCGCGGCACGGCGGGGAGCCCACGGGAAGAGAAGACATGCTGGCCCGCAGGCCATGGCGGGTGGGAGGGAGCGGGACACAGGGCTGAATTAGGCGCCCTCCTGCCGCCAGTGCCAGGGGACATCGACACGGGCCCCACGCAGCGCCAGGTCGCCCGGGGCAGGCCCTGGAGAGCCAGCTGCAGGCCTCGCTCCGGGCCGCCGCCCTGGACAGGGCGGCGGCTTTGCCGGCCCCCAGCTGCGCCGCCCTCGGCGCCCTGTTCTCGCCTCATTTCCGTGCTGCCGACGGCCGAGGCCAGTTCTTCTTCCTGGTTTTCCGTTGCCACCCTCCAGGTCGTGATCTGGTCCGTTGCCACCAGAGTGTCAGCCGGTGACGCAAGGGGCTGGCCCCGGTCATCTGCGTGTCCAGCCCGAGAGGTGGCCCCGCGCCGGGCAGGCGCTCAGTCAAATCGGGCTGGATGAGTGGAGCCCGGGCACCTGTCTCCAGGAAGGCTCCGCAGGAGCCCTGGCGAGGAGCGGGGACACCCCCCCACGGGAGGCAGCTCGGGGCAGAGCGCCGCGCTGAGTGCGAGGGGTCACTGCTGCGCTGCGGCGGCGCAGCTTCACTCACCCTGCCCGGCCCTCAATCCTTCCTGAACAAACAGACCCCCCTCGTGCTTCCCCCTCCCCCAAGCTGGTGATGGCTCCCTCACAAGGAGCTGGGTGACGAGAGGGGGGCGCCGGGCAGAACCACCCCCACCGGCACGACACGCGCCCACCCGCCACGACACGCGCCCCCTGCAGGAGCCCGGCCGAGAGTCAGTCCAGCGCCGGCCACCGGCACCTCCTCCGGCCCTGCATGGACTCGGCCCTCCCCCGGCAAACAGACCCAGCGGGGGCAGAACAGTAAGGCCAGGTGTGCTCAGACATTTCCGCCGTGTGGCCAGAACACTGAAAGGTTAGAAATGTCCACCTCCGCCGCCGGGCGCGGTGGCTCGCGCCTGTAATCTCAGCGCTCTGGTAGGCCGAGGTGTTTGAGCTCAGGAGTTCGAGACAAGCCTGAGCAAGAGTGAGACCCCGTCTCTGCAAAAAATAGAAAA
>NC_033683.1:293580-312264 GCF_000165445.2 Microcebus murinus | reverse complement strand
GCCCATCAGTCAGTTTCGTAGAAGAGCAAACCGAGGCTCTGGGAGGGGAGCTGGCTCGCCAGGTCTCGTAGCTCCGGGGGGCGAGAGTTGCCTCCCTGGCGCTCTCCCGGGCGGGGGGCAGCGGGGACGGACCCAGGACGCTGGGAGCACCGTGTCCTGGCAGGTCTGGGGTTCGGGCGTGGGGGGCGCCAGGTCTGAGTGCCGCCCCCGGCCGCCCCCACCCCCCAGCAGGAGCCCGTACATCCCCCCGCACGCGGCCCTGTGCCTGGAGGTGACCCTGAAGACGGCGGTCTGAGGCTCAGAGAGGAAAGATCCTTGGATTCAAATCGTAGCCCCTGGGCCATCTGGGCCTCAGTTTACCTAGCCGTAAAACAGGGTGGCCACGGGACCTCCTGGTGGCACCCGGTGGGCGTCTGTGTGGCTGGCAGGGCACCTGTGACACCGCGCGTCTCTACCAGAGCGCCGTGCGCGCTGCCCGCGACAGGAACCCGGAGCCAAAGAGTGGCGAGCAGCAGCAGCCCTGGCCCCACCGCCCCGACCGCGAGACCTGCGCGGTTCTCTCGGCCGGCAAGCGGCCACGGCAACGGCCACAGCCAACACGGGCGGAGCACCGGGCAGAAGGCCCGGCGCCCTCGCAAACGCACCCAGGGGCCCCACGGCGACAACGCCCGCCCGCTGCCATCCCTCGGCCGGCGCCGGGGTCGCTCTGCCGCTAGCGCCGCCATCTAACAAGCAGCGCAGAGAAGGCAGGCGACTTGGCCCAGGACACACAGCCCGGTCTCCCCGGGGGAATGCCGAGGAGTTGGCGGAGAGGGAGCCTCAGCGCAGCGAGGGCTGGACCGGCGGGGCCCGTCACTCTGACGTGGCCCGTGGTCGCTCCCGTTCCCACGTTTACCCGTGTTCCGGGACGCGCCGTCGGGTCTAGTCCACAAATCGGAGCGGACTCTAGCCGGAGAGTTTGGAAAACTGCGATGTGTCCATCCCCATTCTGAAATAGCCTAGGATATTCCAATTTCTTAGTGTGCTGCTATCCACCGTCAATACGCACCCTCCCGGCCAGCCTGGGAGCCACCAAACCACAGAGACCGCGTCTCTACCGAAAACAGAAACATCAGCCGGGCGCGTGCCTGCAGTCCCAGCTACTCGGGAGGCTGAGGCGGGAGGATCGCCTCAGCCCGGGAGGTTAAGGTTGCGGTGAGCTGTCGTGATACCCACTGCTCTCTAGCCAGGACGACAAAGCAACACCCTGTCAGCACCCAGCCACTGTCGACACAACGAGACCGGCCACGTGGCTGGGTCCTCTCCGGACAGCCGCATGTGAACGCGGTGCCAGCCTCGTGCTCAGAAGGGCCGCAGGGCAGCTCCCACTCTCACCACCGGCAGGAAAGAACGGCTTCCCAAACTCTAGAATAGCCAGGGAGGCTGTGTGACCTCGGGCAAGGGCCTTCGCCTCTCTGAGCCTCAGTTTCCCCGTCTGTAAAATGGGGATACCCTGGGAATCACGTCTCGGGGCTGCTGTGAGGACCAGGTAAGATGCTGCAGAGGCTTGGCGCAGAACCAGCGCTCGGGAAGGGTTACCTGGTATCATTCTCAGGAGCGGTAAGATTAGCAGTGGTGGTGGCATTAGTCGTGACGTTTCTGGTGGTTTTTTTTTTTTTTGAGACAGAGTCTCGCTTTGTTGCCCGGACTAGAGTGAGTGCCGTGGCGTCAGCCTCGCTCACAGCAACCTCCAACTCCTGGGCTCCAGTGATCCTCCTGCCTCAGCCTCCCCAAATAGCTGGGACTACAGGCATGCGCCACCATGCCCGGCTCATTTTTTCTATACATATTAGTCGGCCAATTAATTTCTTGCTATTTATAGTAGAGACGGGGATCTCGCTCTTGCTCAGGCTGGTCTCGAATTCCTGACCTCGAGCGATCCTCCCGCCTCGGCCTCCCAGAGTGCTGGGACGACAGGCGTGAGCCGCCGCGCGGCCGACATCTCTGGTCTTTTCCCAGTGTCACTGTTCTTTGACACTGCTGGCGGAGCAGGGCCAGTCCCACCGGTCACAGCCGTGGCGTTGTATCACCACTCGCGTGTGCAGCAGCAACCCGTGGTATGTTAGGTGTCAGCACTGCACGTATGGCGACCCGTTTTCCACGGAGTGCTAACGTTTTCTTGTTTTCAGAGTAGCCGTGCGGAGGTACAGGGCCAGGCCACGAGTGTGGGTTCGCCGAGTCCCTTTCTCGTGGGACTCCTCTGAGCATGTGCAACACGAACGAATGAGCGCCCTGAACCGGCCAGAGGGCCAGACGGAACACGACACTCCCCAGGACTACGAGACCCCAGGACACGCCTTTCAAGGGGCAAGACCCCCCCCCCCTCAGTAGCATAAATGCTGAGAAAAGCCAGTGCGGGGAAGGGCGCTGCTGACGCCCTGGCGTGCTGGGGCTGTGTGGCTCTGGGCAGGTGACTCAGCCTCTCTGGGCCGCCGCACGTTGTGCGTGCGCGTGCGTGGAAACGAACGGGGCTCGCAGACACCAAGTGTCTCTCGAGCGGTCTTCGCCTGTGGCTGGCAGTTGCCGTGGTTACCACGTGTCACTTTCACCCCTCACAGCAGAGATGGGGAAATGAGGCTGGGGGGTGGGGGGGACAAAGAGGGCCGGGGCCGAAGCCGCCCCCGAGCCCGAGCCGTCTGGGCCCCGCTGGGCGAACCCTCCGGGCCCCTGCTCCTTACCCAGGATGTCCAGCCACTCCTCCGGGGCGGGGGCCGGGGCCGGCTCGGGCTCCATGGCAGCGAGGAACTCTCGGGCCAGGGCCCCCGGCTGCTGTTCGGCCTCCTCCGGCGGGGGCTGCCCCATGTCCTCCAGCGGCGGCAGCTCACTCAGGTCATCCTCCTCCTCTTCCTCCTCCTCCTCTTCCTCCTCGCCCTCTGCATCCTCGACCCCATCCAGCACCTCGAAGTCCTCCAGCGGCGGGGCCCCGGCAGGCGGCGGGGCGGTGGGCTCAGAGGGCTCGGCGCAGGATGCCATGCTGCTGGGGGCACGGGAATCGGCCCTGGGGAGCGGGAGGCACGGGGGTAAGAGCCCCACCCCCACCCGGCCACGGGGCGTCCTCCCCGCGCCCACTCCCCACCCTGCAGATCACGGCTGTGTGACTCAGGGGCCCCAGCCCCCGGGTTCACAGGTGTAGGGGATCCCAACAACCCCAGCTCCCTGGGAGGCATCAACCCACGCGTCAAGGCCCGGGCATCAGGCTCAAGCAGAATCAGCTATTACTAGAGCTAATCATTATTTAATGTTTATAAACACCCCAGGAAGTAGGGTACATCCCCCCAACATTCTGCAGAAAAAGAAGTGAAGGCCAGAGGGGGCCACAGCCATTTTGCCCAAGGTCACAAAGCAAGCCAAAGGCAAAGGCAGGATTGGAACCTGGGCCTCTAGACCCTCGGGTTTTAACTCACTCAATGCCGAGGAAGAGTGCTGGGAATTTTTTGGAGGGGACAGGCCCTGAGGCCCTGGGGAAGCCATTTTTAGGGCCACTGGGCCACTTGGGCAATTTAATCTTTCCCCCCGGGGTTCCCATCTCCAGCTGCCCCTTCTCCGAAGGGGAGGCCCCTCCCAGCAGCGCCGGCCCTAACCACCCACAAACCCAAAAACCTTTTACCTTCCATACACTGCCTCTAACACCACTCCCCGAACCCCAATGTCAGGGACCCAGGCCAAAGCCTGGGAGCCCTTCCTCCTCTCATCAAGGTCTCCCTCCCAGCCCCTGAAAGCAGCCTCCTTTGCGGGAGGGGACCAGATCCCACCGGTTCGGCTTCTTCCTTGCCCCAGGCCTGTGGGGAGCCCCTAGCCCGGGCTGTGCCCCCCGCGCACCCACCCGTCTCCCCAGGCCCCAAGCGCAGAGGCGGTGCAGCCGTCATCCCAACGCGCAGCATCCCGCACCTTAACCTTCACCTGCCTGCTCCTTCCGGGCTCGGGCCCCATTTTCGGGGACCCTCCCGGCACCCCCCCCACAGTCCCCCGACCCCCTGCGCCCCGCCCCCCCCCCCGGCCCCGGCCTGCGCCCCCCGCGCCCCGATACCCAGGCCCCCAACGCCCCACGCCCGTCTGACGCCACCAGCCCGGGGCCCCGGACCCCGCACCTCCGGGCACGGCCTGCGCGTCTCGCCGCAGTGCCCCCGCCGCACGCCCTCCGCCCCGGAACCCCAGCCGCCGCCGCGCGCCCGGCCGCGCCCCGCGGGCGCCCCGCCCGCGAGCCCGCTCGCCGCCCCGCGCCCTCGCCCGCAACGGCCGGAACCGCCGCCGCGCCGGCCCCGGACCGACCGCGCCGGGCGGCGGCCTCGGCCCCCGGCGGCGCGGGACACGTGCCTCGGGCTCGGGGACCCCAGCCTGGGGTCCTGCGCCCCTCCCCGCCCCCAGCCGCGGCCGCCGCGCCTCGGGAACCAGGTCCGGCCGCCCGGCCCCCGCCCCCGCCGCTCCCATTGGCCGCCGCCGCCGAGACCGCCACGCCCATTGGCTCGCGCGCACGTCCGTCCGGGACGGGGCGCCGCCCCCTTCCTGCTCGGCTCCTTGGGACGTTCTTAAAGGGGCAGACGCCCCCGGGCCACCGGCGGCGGGGGCGGGGGGCTCTAGGCCGGATCCCGAGCGCGAGCCGGCGCCCGCGCAGCCGGCGCGACTCCCGGCCCCCGGCGGGGCTCCCTCCTGCCCGCCTGCAGGATGGGGATGGGCACCCCCATCCACGCACTCTCACCTTCGGGGCTGTCGGGAGGGCGGCGCTAACGGCGCTTCCGTGCGGAGCCCAAGCTCGCGGGTCAGGGCAGCTCGGGGACGGCCGAGCAGCCCTCCCCACGGCCCCACGCAGGGCAGTGCACCCGAGGGCCCACGGGGCAGCGACGTGCCCAGGGGCACACAGAAACCTGCCCCCACCCCACCCCCCACGTGGCCTAATTCCCTGCAGGTTGCCTGGCGCATACAGGAGGCGCTCAATAACAGCCAGGTTGGCGGCTGAGCGGGCGTGCAGGCCCGCTGGGAGGAGTCCGACCTCCACGCAGCCTCTGGCGGAGGGTGATAAGGGCCCCACGGGCCCCACGAGAAAGTGGCATCCTCGATTAAATTGGTTTTTATGGATCCTGATTTGAAGCGCTGGGGGCGCTTGCTCCTGTCTCACTCTGTTTTCTTTCCCAGCGGTTACCCCCTTCCAGAAGGATCCTGTCACTCTTTAGCTTCCGGGTCCCCCACCACACACACCCTGCCCCATCCTCGCAAGAATGTTGGCCTGTTTTGTGCTCGGCACCTCCTTCAGCCATGCCTGGCACCTATGGGAGCTCAAGTGAGTGAGTGAGTGAAGTGAGTGAATGAATGAATGGGTCCAACACTAGGTTTTGGAGGTAGCTAACTTGTCAGCTTGCCTTCTAAGGAAGCCCTCCCAGACCTCCCCAAGGCAAAGCGGGGTGCCCCGCCTGGCATGATGACCCTCGACTTCATAACTCACTTACTCGGAGCTGTGCCATCATTCCTTCCGTGCCCCGCCCGCCAGACCTGGAAGACCCCAAAGCCTGGGAAGGCTCTGCTGTTGTTATTGCAGCCTGCACGGTGCATGGCAGAAAATGGGGGAGGCTGGACTCACTGTGGAAGGGAGGGAGGCAGGCTGGTCAGGCTGGAGGCAGCAGGATCATGTGAGGAGCCCCCCTGGGAAGGGGCATCAAATAAGCTGTGGGCCAGTCCAGGTTCTGAGGGGACCTGGACTACTCCCCGTCCATCTCTGAACCCCGGTGTCTTAATCCGCACAGTGGGGTGACCTGCCCATCCCTGTGCATCTGTGTTGCAGGGGCTGGAGGAACTGCAGGAAACAACAACGCTGATAAAATAAACAAACAATGAACTACTATAATAGCACCAGCAACAGTAAGAGTAATCACTGGCACTCACTGAGCAGATATCACAAACACTCTATGCAGCCTGGGACCGGCGGCTCACGCCTGTCATCCCAGCACTCTGGGAGGCCGAATCGGGCGGATGGCTCAAGGCCAGGAGTTCAAAACCAGCCTGAGCAAAAGCGAGACCCCGTCTCTACCAAAAATAGAAAGAAATTAATTGGCCAACTAAAAAATATATATAGAAAAAATTGGCCGGGCATGGCGGCGCGTGCCTGTAGTCCCAGCTACTCGGGAGGCTGAAGCAGGAGGATCGCTTGAGTCCAGGAGTTGGAGGTTGACACCATGGCACTCTAGCCAGGGCAACAGAGTGAGACTCTGTCTAAAAAAAAAAAACAAAAAAAAAAACACTCTATGCACATTGAATCCTCCCTCATGAGATAAATACTCTGTTTGGAGGCCGCACGAATGACTGCACACAGAGGTGCAATTGTGGTGCCTTCCTGGTGAACTGAACTCATTGTTACGATGAGCTCCACCTTATTTCTGTGAGTTTTGCTATACATCGGACTTTGTCTTGTCACTTCTCAGCCTTTTCGCTAAGATCAAGGAGCCGGTGGACTCTGTCTGATATTAAGAAATTCACACTCCTCTTTAGATTCTTGTAACTGTATCATATGTAATAGTATCACTTTTTCTACATTTTGGTCAAATAAATTTTTGCATAAACTAAAAAAATGATCACACGCCCATTCTCCCTGGCTTGTGTTTACTATGCTCCACTCTTTTCCACTTTTTTATTTTCCACTTTCTGGACGCTATATATGGAAGCATATTCCCCACAATATGAGAACATTGTACATGTGTCTCTTGGAAGCAACAGAGATTTGGGTTTTCCCTTTTGATCCAGTCTGCTCATCTTTGTCTTTTTTTCTTTTTTTTTCAGAGTTTCTACTCTGTTGTCCCGGGCTAAGTGCCGTGGCGGTCCCTCTCGCTCACAGCAACCTCAGACTCCTGGGCTCAAGCGGATCCTCCTGCCGTCAGCCTCCGGAGTTAGCTGGACATTACAGGCATGCGCTACCATGCCGGCTAAGTTTTTCTTCTAGTTCTTAATTTATATGTTGCCAATTTATTTCTTTTTTTATTTAGTAGTTAGAGACGGGTCTCGCTTTGCTTCAGGCTGTTTGAATCTCTTGACCTTGTGCCATTTGTGCCTCTCGCTTCCGGCTTCCAGAATTTTGAGCTTTTATTAGGAGCCACTATCTCTCTTACTGCCTGAGGTGTGTTTTTTTGTAAGATCTTGATTTTCACTTTTATTAGATGAGAACTGAGGCACAGAGAAGGTTCATCGACTTTGTTTGATAGTCACAGGCACGTAATGTAAGGCAAATGGCCAGGTCCCAGTTCCGCCCCGCTGGAGTGTCTCATTCCATCAGGGGAGCTGGATGTCCCACAGTCACACAGATAACTTTTATTGCATGTTTTAGTTGATAGAGCGTATGTGGAAATAATATGGAAATGAGTGGCAGAGACAAGCATCACATCCAATCCTCCAATTGTTCTCTCTCCCTCCATGAGTTCCCATCACTTCCTACCCTCTCTTTTTTTTTTTTTTCGAACAGTAGTTCACTCTGTTGTCCGTTTACAGTGCGCAGCGTCAGCCTCTCACGCAACCTCAAACTCCTGGGCTTAAGCCATCCTCCTGCCTCAGCCTCCCCCCAAGTAGCTGGATCTACAGGCGTGTGCCACCATGCTTGGCTAATTTTTTCTATATATTTTTTTTAGTTGGCCAATTAATTTCATTCTATTTTTTAGTAGAGATGGGGTCTTGCTCTTGCTCAGGCTGGTTTAGAACCCCTGACCTTGAGTGATCCACCCGCCTTGGCCTCCCAGAGTGCTAGGATGACAGGCGTGAGCCGCCACGCCCGGCCCTGCCCTCTCTCTTGAACACACAGAGGGAAACATTGTCTTGTCTCCAATCTACTGTGTACAGAGCATCTGGGGCCAGCCGAGTCCCGTCTGGCCTTGACGTGCAGCCCCCATCCCCTCCAGGACCCTCATAAATGTTTCCCGGCCTCCAGCAGAGCCCAGGGCACCCACTGAAAACCTTGGTTTCTCCAGCCCGGGCCTCTCCTGCCACAGCCTGCAGCCAGAGCCATGGTTCTGCTTTTCCCAACAGCCCCCACCCCAGCGCCCCCTCTCGGCACCGCTGCTGCCTGGCTCCCCGATTCTTACAAGGATCAGGTCCACACTGCGTCCTTTCCCACCATCCTGCCTTTACTCTTGCGATTCTGCCAGCCCTGAAGGCTTGTCCCTTCCTAGGAAGCTCCTACTCCTACCTCAAAGCCCCATCCAGACGTTACCTGCCTCCTTGCAACTTTCCTTGCCCCTAAAGTGAGCCCTCACTCCCCGCTCCTCAGGGTCCCCCAGCCTTAGCCCTCTCCCCTCTCTCAGCAGTGAGCCCAGGGGGCTGAGGGTGTCTGCTTCTGACACTGCTGCCCTCCTTCTCCAGGGCAGGCAGGGACTGGGAACTCTCTGGATCCCCCAGAATATGGGCCACACCCAGAGGAGACTGAACAATTTTTAAAAAGGGTTGCACTAAATATGTAACAATCGTGGCCCTCGCTGAGTTTTCCATGAACGAAGGCAGCAGCGTGTGGGAGTGACAGCACCTACGGCGAGCCGACTGCCAGCGGACTGCGTGCCAGGCGCCGTCGTAGGGGTTTCATCTGCACGACTCCACAAGGGTAACCTTGCCCAAGCCCATCTAGCTAGCATCTGACAGACACAGACCTCAACTCAGATATGTCCAGTTC
Organism: Microcebus murinus; assembly: GCF_000165445.2. Classification (NCBI taxonomy): domain Eukaryota; kingdom Metazoa; phylum Chordata; class Mammalia; order Primates; family Cheirogaleidae; genus Microcebus; species Microcebus murinus. The sequence goes on along the minus strand of NC_033683.1, from coordinate 303,590 downwards.
CAGGGCTCTTAAACAGTCTTCCACGTGGCCTGAGAAATCCTGTGGGTACCTTCCAAGCTCTCCACAACCTTCAGAGGTAGACGCCGAGACCACCCAGACGCACGGTAACGCACGGAGCCCCAGAGCAGGTACATACGGAATACACAGGCCGGGCGCGGTGGCTCACGCCTGGCATCCCAGCACTCTGGTGTGAGACGCGAGGCGGAGATGCTCAAGGGGGGCAGGAGTCCAAAGCAGGCCGAGCAAGAGGAAGACCCGCGTCTCTAGTAGTAAATAAATAAATTAATTGGCCAACTAAAAGTATAGTAGAAAAAGTAGGCGGTCGGTCTATCGTGGCGCATGGCCTGTAGTCCCAGCACTCCGGAGGCTGGAGGCAGGAGGATGCTTGAGCCAGGAGTGAGGGCTTGAGCGAGGCTGACGCCGACGGCACGGCACTCGTAGCCTGCAAGTAAGTGGACTCTGCTCAAGAAAAAAAAAAAGCAAAACGTAGGACAGAATATATAGCAACAGCTGATACATTAGCTATCTGTAACTTACTAACGATAAGTACAATATTTATGAGCACATTCCTATTGCCCCTTTTGTTCATGAATTAACGGGATTACTCCACTTAAACAGTGTATCCTCAGGCCGGCCCGTGGCTCCGACGCCTGTAATCCTAGCACTCCGCAGCCAAGGCGGAGAGTCGTCAAGTCGAGTTGGTAAACCAGCCTGACAAGAGGAGACCCGGCTGGCTACATATTAAATAGAAATAAACTTAATGGCCAACCACAAGTTATAGAAAAAATTAGCCGGCATGGGGCGCTTTGCCTGTAGCCAGCACCGGATGCTGAGGTTGTGCTTGAAGCAGGCTTGACGCCAGTGCACTCACTCTAAGCCGCAAACAAAGCAAACTCTGTCTCAAAGGGTCGTCGGAAGAAAAAGAGAACAAAGAAGATCCTACAGTACTGAAGATTCCTGGTTTTTAGCATATAAACAGAGCGATAGATACAGAAGTAAATATACATGGATAAGCATGGGTTAGTAGATGTGCACGTATTTTCCTTTTCACTTTTTAGAGATGGGGTCTCGCTAATGTTACCTAGGCTGGCGTGCAGTGGCCATTCACACAGGTGCGAAGATAGCACACTGCAGCCTCGAATTCTCAAGCCTCAGCCTGCTGAGCAGCTGGAAGTACAGGTGCGCCACCATGCCTGGCTTATTTTCCAGCTCTGACTGTTGTCCTATACCTAGAAGCAGTGACACCCCATTAGCAATGAGCACATAGAGCACCCATGTCTTGGTTTCTAAATACCACCCTTCAAACAAAGGAACAAGGCTCCTTGAAAAAAGGACTGATTCCAGCAAGGAACATGGAACACCTTGTGGTGCCAAAAGGAAAGAAGTGCTCAGTGGGCTGGGTGGGTGTGGTGGCTCAGGTGCATAATCACAGCGATTTAGGAGGCTGAGGTGGGAGGATGGCTTGAGCCCAGGAGTTCAAGGTTACAATGAACTGTGACTGTGCCACTGCTCTCTAGCCTGGGTGACAGAGACTCTGTCTCTAAAAAACAAAAACAAATAAATTCCATCAGTTCATACTGCTATTAACACTTGAATAAATACACAATGGGAAAGAATGTACAGCCCTTGTTTACAGAATTCCAATTAATAATTAATAGAGAATCACTATGAGCTGAACACCGCAGTAATAATGGTTAACAGCAAGAACCACGGATGAATCCTAAAATTAATGGGTGAAAAACATGATTAAAAAAACATGGTGCGCCGAGGCGTGTGGCTTCAACAACCTGTCATCCTAGCACTACTGGGAGGGCCGAGGGCCGGCGCGGATTGCTCAAGGTCAGGAGTTCAAACCGAGCCTGAGCGGCAGACCGCCGTCTCTACGCAGTAAAATTAGAAGGGAAGAGAATTAAGTTGGGCCCAACTAATATTATATAATACTAAAAATCAGGCCGGCATGGTGGCTTGTGCCGTAGTAACCAGCAGCTACTCGGAGAGCTGAGGCAGAGGAGTCGCTTGGAGCCCAGGAGTTTGAGGGTTGCTGTGGAGTAGGCTGATGCCACGGCACTCACTCTAGCCTAGGCAAATAGAGCGAGACTCTGTCTCAAAAAAAAAAAAAAAGAAAAAAAAAAAACATGGTGTCTGGCCAGGCGGGTGGCTCACGTCTGCCCATCCTGGCACTCTGGGAGGCCGAGGCAGGCAGATCACTTGAGGTCAGGAGTTCTAAACCAGCCCTGAGGCAAGAGCAAGCACCCGTCTCTACTATAAATAGAAAGAAATTAATTGGCCAATATATATATAGAAAAAAAACTAGCCAGGCATGGTGGCGCATGCCTGTAGTCCCAGCTACTCCGGAGGCTGAGGCAGGAATCACTGAGCCCAGGAGTTGAGGTTGCTCGTGAGCGAGGCTGACGCCACGGCACTCATCTAGCCTGGCGCAACAAGCGAACTGTCTCAAAAAAACAACAACAAAAAAAGGCATGTCCTCACGCTACGCACGCAGGCTCACCGCCATCCCAGCACTCTGGGAGGCCCAGGCAGGCGGATGGCTCAAGGTCAGGAGTTCCAAACCAGCCTGAGCAAGAGCGAGACCCCGTCTCTACTAAAAAATAGAAAGAAATTAATTGGCCTAATTGAAACAAAAAACATATAGGAAAAATGAGCCGGGCATGGTGGCCGGGCATGCCTGTAGTCCCAGCTACTCGGGAGGCTGAGGCAGGAGGATGGCTTGAGCCCAGGAGTTTGATTTGAAGCTGCAGTGAGCTAGGCTGACACCACGGCAATGTGCCGGGTTAGCTCAGGCAACCGAGCAAGACTCTTGCCTCAAAAACAAAACAAAACAAAGCATGGTCTCTTTACGTATCTTCCCACAAGATGCTTAAATTGCAAAGGGGAAAATGGTAACTTTGCAGCCGAGAAGCCGGGAGACACTGCCTTAGGGTCGATATCACACGGGTAATGAAACACGCCAAGCTCCCAGGCCTCCCGACGGGATGCGCTGCGCAGGGCTGAAAACCGCGCCTGCCTGAGTTACCCCTGCCCCACACGCGCAGCCCGGTCCCACCGCGAGGAGGTACCCGGCAAGCACACACACTGACCGACGTTCTGCAAAGCCGGCACTCTGCGAAACGATAAAGATGAGGAAAAGCAAGACAAGTGCCACACCACGAGGAGCACCCAGCAGGCACGGCTGCCCAAATGCAAGGCGGCGCCCCGGAGGGGGCCCAGCACCAAAGCGGAGCAGACATTTTTGAGCCTAGGTGCGTCTGAGTCCTGGCGCGGAGAGCAAGACACCTGGCTTAGCGTCGGCCACAGACCACTGGAGCGTTTACGACCTTGGGGTGGGGGGGGAGGCGTGCCTGCAGCCTCGGGCCTCAGTCTTACCATCTATAAAATGGGACGCGTCTCCCAGCCTTTCCCCCTTCCGGGCTGCGTCGAAACGCGGGTTTTTTTTTTCCGGGAACTGCGCAGGCGCGGAAGGGGCCCGCTTGATTGGCTACCCGCTAAGCCCCGCCCCTTCCGGCCGCGCCTGCTCGTACGCTGGTTGGCCGCCCCAGCGTACGGCGGCGCCACGCGCGTTCCCGCACGCCCGGTGCGTGTTGACGTCGCGGCCGGCGCGGGCGCCATCCCGGAAGCGCGAGCAAGGCCGCCAGATGTGCAGGTGCCGCTGCCACCGACGCCGGGGCCGAGTCTCGGGTGGGGCCGGGGGATGCCGGGGCCGCGGGGAGACCGGGCCGGGTCGGGTCGGGCGCGGCCCCGGGGCCTGCCGTGGGGTGGGGCGCGCCGCTGGCCACATCTGGGCACTCCTGCCGCGCACAGGCCTCAGTTTCCCCGTCTGCGCCGTGGATTCGCGGGCGGTGCCAAGGGCCGCATCCGGATCCGGGGCGCGGGGATGGGGATCGCCTGTGTTCGGGTTGTGCCGTGTCACCTGCAGCCGGGCGTTGGGCCTGTTTGTGCCTCAGTTTCCCCGCATTGAAGTGGCTGAGCGTGAGGGGAAGTTGAGCCCCCTCCCACTCAGGGGTTTGTGTCACTCGAGCTTGGGTCTCCGAGTGACGTTCAGTTAAATGACCTGGGTAGAACCGTGGGGCTTTTCTTTCCGGCCGAGTGACCTTGGGCGACTGAGCCCGCCCCAGTGAGCCTCAGTTTCCCTTGGAGATGATAGTGTCTGCCTCGTAGCGGTGATTGAGGATCAAAGGAAGTGGCATACAGGCGTTTGTTCATGTTACATGCTTGGAAGCACATGAGAGCCCTTTATGTTTTTTATTTTTATTTGTTTTTTTTTTTTTTTGAGACAGAGTCTCGCTTTGTTGCCCAGGCTAGAGTGAGTGCCGTGGCGTCAGCCTAGCTCACAGCAACCTCAGACTCCTGGGCTCAAGCGATCACTCCTGCCTCAGCCTCCCGAGTAGCTGGGACTACAGGCATGCGCACCGCCCAGACTATTTTTCTATATATATCAGTTGCCAATTAATTTCTTTCTATTTTAGTAGAGACGGGTCTCGCTCTTGCTCAGGCTGGTTTTGAACTCCTGACCTCGAGCAATCGCCCGCCTCGCCTCCCAGAGTGCTGGATGACAGGCGTGAGCACCACGACTCTGGCCGAGAGCCCTTTAAATGCTGATTCCGGGCCCAGTCCTGGGACCTCTTCCATCCCCTTGGAGCCACGAGCCTGCTCCAAGCTCCACTCTCTGTCCGTGTCCATTTCAGTCCCCACAGACAGCACTGTCAGACCTGGATTTTTCCTTAATTCCATTTATGGATGAGAGACTGATTCAGAGAGATGAAGTGACCCCCCAAGGTCACACAGCGCTCCCTGTCTGAGTGTTTTTGTTTGTTTTGTTGTTACCAGATCCCCAAAGCCGGAATTCTCGGAGTGTTTCACCCATAAATGTATTTATTTGGAGCAGGGCTCAGAGCCTTTACTGGGTCCGTTTCAGTCCATATGTGGGCCAGACTGGTAGTAGTCAGGGAAGGCTTCTTTTTTTTTTTTTGTGACAGAGTCTCATCTGTTCCCAGGCTAGAGTGAGGCCCTGGCGTCACCTCGCTCACAGCAACCTCCAACTCCTGGGCTCAAGTCGATCTCCCTCTCAGCCTCCCAAGTAGCTGGCGATACAGATGGCCACCAGCCGGCTAATTTTTTCTATATATTTTTAGTTGTCTGGCTAATTTCTTTCTATTTTTAGTAGAGACGGGGTCTCGCTCTTGCTCAGGCTGGTGTGAAACTTCTGAGCTTGAGTGATCCTCCACTTGGCCCTCCAGAGTGCGGATTACAGGCGGAGCCACCGCGCCCGGCCTAGGGAAGGCTTCTTGAGAGAGGCAGCTGGGGGGGGGTGCAATGAACCCCTCAACGCTCACATCTGGGAGCCAGAGACAAGAGACTCCTGCTTTGAAGGACAGCCGTACCCCTGAAGGGTCAAATACTGTGCCTGGCAGGCACTAGCTGTGGGCACCGCCCCCCACCCCCATAATTCTGCCCTTTGAGACTAAGTGTCTCCTTTGTACGAGATTATGTTTCTTTGGGAAGCTGGAGGTCATGGGTGTCCCTGCCTGGCATGTAATAGGAGTTCAGTAAACGTGGTGATTATTAGGCTCCAGCATGCCTATGAAAGCCATTGCTCGGGCCAACAACAGCAGACGCTCCTTCAAAACAAAACAAAACAAAAAACCCATGGCTCAGCTAGGCACGGTGGCTCATGTCCCAATCCAGCACCCTGGGAGGCCAGGCAGGCGGATGCATTCAAGTCAGGAGTTCCAAACCAGCCTGAGCCACCAAGAGCGAGACCCCTCTCGTACTAAAAATGAAGAGAAATTATTGCCTAGCATGAAACACCAAAAACATATAGAAAAATGAGCCGGCATGGTGGCCAGGCAGCTGTAGTCCGAGACTACTCGGGAGGCTGAGACCAGGAGATGTTTGAGCCCCGAGATTTGATTTGAAGCTGCAGTGAGCTAGCTGAAACCCACGGCAGTGTGTAGCTCAGCAGACCCGAGCAAAGACTGCTTGCTCAAAACAAACAAAAACCAAGCATGGTCTCCTTTACGTATCCTTCCACAAGATCTTAAATTGCACAAGGGGGAAAATGGTATTTGCACGCCGAGAAGCCCGGGAGACACTGCCTAGGGGTGATATCACAGGGCGGTAACCTGAAAACGCCAAGATCCGCCCCGACGGGATGTGCGCAGGGCTGAAACACCGCGCGCCTGCTGAGTTACCTGCCCAACGCGCAGCCCGGTACCGCGAGGGGTCCCGGCAAGCACACACACTGACCGACCCGTTCTGCAAAACCGCACTCTGCGAACTAAAGATGAGGAAAGAGCAACAAGTGCCACACACGAGGAGGCACCCAGCAGGCACGGCTTGCCAAATGCAAGGCGGCGCCCGGAGGGGGCCAGCACCAAAAGCGGACAGACATTTTTGAGCCTAGTGCTCTGAGTCCTGGCGCGAGACACACACCGGCTTAGCGTCGCCACAGACCACTGAGCCTTTACGCTTGGGTGGGGGGGAGGCGTGCTGCAGCTCGGGCCTACTCTACCATCTATAACATGGACCCGTCTCCCAGCCTTTCCCCCTTCGGCTGCGTCGAACGCGGTTCCGGAACTGCGCAGCGCGGAGGCCGCTGATTGGCTACCCGCTAAGCCCGCCCCTTGCCGCGCTGCTCGTACCCTGGTTGCCCCGCCCCACGGTACGGGCGCCCCACCGCGTTCCGGCAACGCCCGTGCGTGTTTGACGCAGTCGCGGGGCGCGGGGGCGCCATCCCGGAACGCGAGCAAGGCGCAGAGTGCAGGTGCCGCTGCCAGCGCCGGGGCCGGATTCGCGGTGGGCCGGGGGATGCCGCCGCGGGAACCGGGCGGTCGGGTAGGGCGCGGCCCCGGGCCTGCCGTGGGGTGGGCGCGCCGCTGGCCACATCTGGCACTCCTGGCGCCACAGGCCCTCAGTTTCCCCGTCTGCGCCGTGGACATCGCGGGCGTGCAAGGGCAGATCCGGATTCCGGGGCGCGGGAATGGGATGCCTGTTCGGAGTTGTGCGTTGTCACTGCAGCCGGCGTTGGCCAGATGTTTGTGCCTCAGTTTCCCCCATTGAAGTGGCTGAGCGTGAGGGAGTAGTTGAGCCCTCCACTCCAGGGTTTGTGGCACTCGAGCTTGGGTCTCCGATGACGCTTCAGTTAATGAACTGGGTAGACCGTGGTCTTTTCTTTCCGGCCGAGTGACTTGGGCGACGGCCCGCCCCAGTGAGCCTCAGTTTCTTGGAGAATACGTCGTCTGCCGTACGGTGATTGAGGATCAAAGGAAGCTGGCATAATCGTTTGTTCCATGTTAGGCATGCTTGGAGAAGCACAGTGAGAGCCTTTGTAATGTGTTGTTTTATTCTTCATTTGCCTGTTTTTTTCTTTTGACGACAGAGTCTTGCTTTGTTGCCCAGGCTAGAGTGAGTCCGTGGCGTCAGCCTAGGCTTCACAGCAACCTCAGACATCCTGGGCTCAAGCGATCCTCCTGCTCGCCCTCCCGAGTAGCCTGGCAGGCATTCAGGCCACAGAGCCGGGGCTAATTCTTTCTATATATATCAGTTGGCCAATAATTTTCTATTTGATAGTAGCAGAGGTCTCGCTCTTGCTCAGGCTGGTTCTTCGAACTCCTGACCGTTTGAGCGATCTGCCCGCCTCGGCTCCCAGAGTGCTGGGATGACCAGGCGTGAGCCACCACACCTGGCCGACAGAGCCCTTTAAAATGCTGATTCCGGGGCCAGATCCCTGGACCTCTTCACACTCCCTTGGAGCCACAGCCTGCTCCCAAGCCAACACTCTCTTCCGTGTCCGTTTCAGTCCCCACAGACAGCACTGTCAGACCTGATTTTTCCTTAAATCCATTTTATGGATGAGAGACTGATTCTGAGAGATGAAATGAACCGCCCCAAGGTCAAAGCGTCCTGTCCTGAGTGTTTTGTGTTGTTGTTTTGTTGTTACCAAGACATCCAAACGCCGGAATTCTCTGGAGTGTTTCACCCATAAAATGTATTTATCTTGGAGCAGGCTCAGACTTTACTGGTCCGTTTCAGTCCATACATGCTGGCCAGACTGGTATAGTCAGGGGAAGGCTTCTTTTTTTTTTTTTTGACAAGAGTCTCATCTGTTCCCAGGTAAGGGCGTCGATCGCATCAGCTCGCTCACAGCAATCCAACTCCGGGCATCACGCGCATCATGCCTCACTCCCAAACGGTAGCTGCGATGACATGGGCCACGCACGACTCTATTTTGTTTCTATACTATTCTTTAGTTTCTGCTTTCTTGTCTTTTGCGGGTTTTCCTCGCTCTTGTCGGTGGTTACATTCTGGCTTGATGCTCCACTGTCCCCGATTCGGATACAGGCAGTGGCCGCTGCCGATAACGCGGGGCTTTTAGCCGAAGAGAGGGTGCAATAATCAACGTCACCTTACTGGGAGCGGCATGCTCCTGTTTGGCGCCGATCTCCCTGAAGGGTCAATATGTGCCTGGCAGCACTCTGTGGACGCGCCCATACATTCTTCTTGGCAAGTGTCTGCTTTATGCGTTGTCTATTGGGCATGGGTAATATAGTCCTTAGCCTGGCTGTTGTATCAGTAAACGTGGTGATTTTAGGGGAAGCGGGTGTTCACCAGGTGTGACCCGCTTTTTTCTAGACAGGCACGCAGACCGTGCCAGAACACCTCGGCAGATCCAGACCGGCACAAATGGATACTTTGGCTCCTCTGGCATTCAGAAAGAACGTATTATTGCTAACATTTGTAAGTGAGGCAATTTCCATTTAAAAAAAACATCTCATTGCACTTTTGCCTGGGGAAATCAGAAGTCAGGCAGCAACTCAGCTGTCGTAAAGAACAGCTATACTGTCTCCGGCTGGTTACCGCCTCCCTGTTTGGGATTCACCACTTCGGTGGACTTGTGCACTTGGGCCGTTGGGTGACTCGGTTTCAGTGCCCGTGACTCATGGCCAGCTTCCCTCAGTCTCTGTGAGCCTCATTTTGCTCATTTGTAACCTAGGGTGCCAGGCAACTGTGGCTCAGGCCGTAGGTCCCAGCACTTTGGGGGAGGTCAAGGCCGGAGGAGTTGTTTGAAGGGCCCACTAGTTTGAGTTACACAGCAACCCACAGTCTGGGTTACACAGACTTGTGGTTTTTCAAACGGGAACAGAAAAAAAAAAAAAAAAATTAATACAAGTGTGGTGACTGCACCTGGTAGTCCAGCTACTCAGGAGGCTGAGGCAGGAGGATGCTTGAGCCAGGAAGTTTGAGCGCAGTGAATTATGACGGCCACGTCGCACTCCAGCCTGGACAACAGAATGAGCGCTGTCTCAAAAAAAAAAAGAAAAAAAAAGAGAAAAAGAAAGATGAACAATCTATCCAAGTGTCAAAGCGTCATGGTTTCGCATACAGTAGGTGCTGCAGTACAGTGGAGGGTAGGATAAGTGGGGTCTGCAGCCTTTCCTGATCCGGTGTATGAATCCTAACCGATTCCAAATAGGCCTTTCTGTTCGCCATTAAACATGTGGGCCCCAGAGCCCAGTTATATCGGGATGCTAGATTTTTCCTGAACTTCCCAGGAGGGTCACGCCCCCGCACCCCACCTCCCCGCCCCGCCCCCAGCATGGTCTGGGAAGGCTCTGCGCCACCTAGGATGGGACCGGCCCGGGATGGCGCCTCGTGCGCCAGGGAACCGGGAACAGGCCCCACAGCCATCGCTGGGTCGGCTGGGGCCCACCCAGCTGCTGTGAGTGGCTGAAACTTCTTCGCTTTACTTCGCTAGATAAAGTCCAAGAGTTCCAGAGCTGAGTTTGAAGGTTCTCGTTGCCTCCCCCAAAAGCAAGTTTGCTGATGCTCAAAAAAAAAAACCAAGGTGAGAGGTGATAGTGACGCAAGCAGTGGGGATAATCTTTGAAGGCCCTCAAGGCCGTGCCTCGCTGCCTGCTTTGTGGGGACCTCCAGGCTGCAAGGCAGAGGGCGGGCGGAGAAGGCGGGCAGGTCTGTGCAGGGTAGAGGTGCCG
>NC_033683.1:271737-290289 GCF_000165445.2 Microcebus murinus | reverse complement strand
TCTCCGGTGAGTTCAGTTAATGACCTGGGTTAGGACGTGGGACTTTTCTTTCCGCGAAGTGGACTTGGACTGGAGCCGCCCGTGGCCTCAGTTTCCCTTGGAGATGATATGTGTCTGCCTAGTAGCGGTGATGAGGTAAAGAAGTGGCATACAGGCGTTGTTTCATGATTACATGCTTGTAAGCATGAGAGCCTTTTGTTTTTTATTTTATTGTTTTTTTTTTTTTGAGACAGAGTCTTGCTTGTTGGCCAGGTAGAGTGGAGGCCGTGGCGTCAGCCTAGCTCACAGCCTCAGACTCCTGGGTTCCAACATGCTCCTGCCTCATGCTCCCGGTAGCTGGACTGCGGCATGCGCACAACGCTCGGCTTTTTTATATATATTGTTGATATTCTTCTTATTATATAGAGACGGGGTCTCGCTCATTCTCAGGCTTGTTCGTCGAACTTCTGCCTTGAGCCGATCTGCCCGCTCGGCCTCCAGGTGCTGGGATGACAGGCGTGAGCCACCCACGCTGCCGAGGCCCTTTAAAGCTGATTCGGGGCCCAGTCCTGGGACCATCTTCACCATCCCCTTGGAGCCAGCCTGCTCCAACTCCACTTCTCTGTCCGGTCCGTTCAGTCCACCAGACAGACTGTCAGACCTGGATTTTCCTTTAAATCCCATTGTTATGGATGAAGAGGACTGATCTAGGATGAAATGACCCCAAGGTCAACACACCCTGTCTGGTGTTTTTGTTTTGTTTTATTTACCAGATCCAGCCGAATTCTCGGAGTGTTTACCCATAAATGTTTTGATGGAGGCAGGGCTCAGAGCCTTGTGACTGGTCCGTTTCAGTCCATTGTGGGCCAGAGCTGGTAGTAGTCAGGGAAGGCTTCTTTTTTTTTTTTTGACAAAGAGTCTCACTCTGTTGCCCAGCTAGGTGAGTGCGTGGCTCAGCCTCGCTGCACAGCAACCTCCAATCCTGGCTCCAAGCGATCCCTGCCTCAGCTCCCAGTTCTGGGACTACATGGCACCACGCCTGGCTAATTTTGTCTATCATATTTTTAGTTGTCTGATTCTTTCTATTTTTAGTAGAGACGGGTCCGCTCATTGCTCAAGGCTGGTGAACTTCTGAGCTTGAGGTCCTCCCACTCGCTGCCCAGACGTGCTGGGATGGACGGCATGAGCCACGCGCCCGGCTAGGGAGCTCTTTGAGAGAGGCAGCTGGGGGGGGTGCAATGAACCCTCAACGCTCCATCTGGGGCAGAAGACAAGAACTCCTGGCTTGAGGACAGCCGTATCCCTGAAGGTCCAAATACTGTGCCTATGGCAGGCACATAGTGTGGCGCCGCCCATAATTCTGTCTTGAGTCCAGGTCTGCTTGTACGGTTATGTTTCAGTTGGGAAGCTGGAGGTCATGGGTGTCCTGCCTGGATGTAATAGGATTCAGTAACGTGGTGATTATTAGGGGGAAGGGGTTTCACCAGGTGTGACCGCTTTTTTCTAGAAGGCACGCAGACGCTGCAGAACACTGGCAGATTCAGGGCACAAGATGGCATACTCTGGCCTCCTTGGCATTTCAGAAAAAGTATTAATGCTAAACATTTGTAATGAGGCAATTTCCCATTTAAAAAAAGAATCTCATTGACTTTTTTGCCTGGGGAAATCAAAAGTCAGGCAGAATCCAGCTTGTCAAGAAACAGCTATATGCTCAGGTGGTTACCTGCTCCCTGTCGGGATTCACACTTCGTGGAGTGTGGATGTGGGCCTTGTGGTGACTCGTTCATGGCCACCGTGCTATGCCCAGTTCCTCAGTCTCTGTGAGCCTCAGTTTGCTCATCTGTAAATAAGGGTGGGCCAGGCAATGTGGCTCAGGCCCGTGTCCCCAGCACTCTGGAGGTCGAAGGCTCGAGGATGTGTTTAGCCACTAGTTTGAGTTACACAGCAACCCACAGTCTGGGTTACACAGCAAGACTTCTTTTCTAAAAAAAAAAAAAAAAAAATTAATTAGCAGAGTGTGGTGACGGCACCTGTAGTCCGCATACTCAGGAAGGCTTGGCAGGAGGAATCGCTTGAGCCAGAGTTGAGGCTGCAGTGAATTATCGACGGCCACCTGACTCCAGCCTGGACAACAGAATAGACCCTGTCTCAAAAAAAAAAAAAAGAGAAAGAAAGAAAGATAACAATTATCAGTGTATAAGCTTGTGTGATGGGTTTCGTCATACAGTAGTCTCAGAGATGGCGAGGGTAGATAAGTGGGGTCTGCAGCCTTTCCTGATCCGGTGTATGAATCCTAACCGATTCCAAATAGGCCTTTCTGTTCGCTTAACATTGGCCCCAGAGGCCCAGTGTATATCGGAGATGCTAGATTTTCCTGAACTTCCCAGGAGGGTCCGCCCCGCACCCACCTGCGCCGCCCCCCCAGCATGGTCTGGGAAGGCTCTGCCCACTAGGATGGCCCTCTGTGCGCCAGGGAAACCGGGAACCCCACAGCCATCTGGGTCGCTGGGGCCCACAGCCTGGCTGTGAGTGCCTGAAATTCTTGGCTTTACTTCGCTAATAAAAGTCCAGAGTCAGAGCTGAGTTTGAAAGGTTCTGTTGGCCTCCCCAAAGCAAGTTCTGCTGATCTCAAAAAAAAAAAAACAGGTGAAGTGATGAGTGACCAAAGTGGGTAATTTGAAGCGTCTCGCGTGCTCGCTCTGCTTGTGGGACCTCAGTGTCAAAGGCAGAGGGCGGGGACGTAGGCGGCAGTCTGGTTCAGGTAAGAGGGTGCGTGCCTTGGGGGAGGGGGATCTACTGCGGCGGGTGCAGTCGGAGATACAACCTTCGAGGTTCCAACACTCAAGTCCTCGCCGGGTGGCACACCTGCCTGAGGTGGCATGGACTCAGCACGCCAACATGCCGCTGCCAGAAGGCCGCAGCTGGGCCACAGACCCCCAGCCCGCGGGCTCCTAGCTTGGCTTCGCGGCCCGCCTCCCCGCAGCGCGGTGGCGCCAAAGACGGCCCCGGGCTGTTTCAGGCAGCGGAGGAGGAGGAAGAGATGGACCCCGGACTCGGCCTCCGAGCGTCTCTTCACCCGCATCCTGAGCATGGTGAACACAGACGACGTCAACGCCATCATCTTGGCGCAGAAGAACATGTAGTTGGAGCCGCGCAGGGCCCGCGTGGGGAGGAATGCGTTAGCCCGGCCAAATTCTCGTCCTGCCGCCCCCTGGCCGGGCCACAACTGGTGATAAAATGAAGGAAATGAGCAAATCTGCCTCTGGCTCCAAAGCAATTCCCCCCGGCCTGGAGGCGAGGCTTGCACAGGAAGCAGGGCTTCCGGAAGGTTCTCGCAGCTGCCGGTGGCTTGGCGGGGGCCTCGGGGGGCTCCTGTCCCAAGGCCTGGCGTGAGAAGAGTTGAGGACCAGGAGGGGCGGCGGTGGTTCTTAGGAGCTGGTGGCTGATTCCTGTCGGGGCCCGGTCTTCCAGAGCCCAGGCCGCGTCCACGCGGTGCCCGGCGTCTCTCGCGGTTGCGAACGCCCTTGCCCTCGCCGGGGCTCGGTGCTGGGGCTCACCGAATCCGGCCCGCCCGTGAAGGGAAGCCGTCCCTCTCTGGAGTGGACGAACCGCCTCCTACTTTCCGACGTTTAAGCCAAAGGCTCTTCCCGACCTCCGTTGACGACAGGCAACAGACTGATGTCTCGATTTTCGCAGGCCTGCACGTCCCGGCCTGAGCAACCCCACCTCTTTCTGGTTCTGTCTTCAGACCCAGACCTAGCCCAGGCTGCTCCACACTGAGGGGAGACTGGTCATCCTAGCACCCTGGGAGGCAGAGGTGGGAGGATTACTCGAGTCAGGAGTTGGAGATGAGAACCAGCTTGAGCAAGAGCAAGCCCCGTCTCTATATATAGAAGAAATTAATTGGCCAACTAATATATAGAGAAAAATTAGCCAGGCATGGCGGCGCATGCCTGTAGTCCGTCTCGGAGGCTGAGGCAGGAGGATCGCTTGGGCCAGGAGTCTGAGGTTGCCGTGAGCGAGGCTGCGCCACGGCACTCACTCTAGCCTGGGCAACAGAGCAGACTCTGTCTCAAAAAAAAAAAAAAGCAGATGCCAGACCCTCCTGGCGCTGTGGTGTCAGGGCTGGGCCAGAGGAACCTCCCGGGACGAGTGGGGCCAAAGGGGGAGCAAAGAGTCTGCTTGGGGAGCGGGTAGAGAAGGCCACATGCAAAGGACACGCTCCAGCAGGGGTGAAAGCTAAATAGGAGTTCGCCAGGTGGCTCAGACCGCAGGCAGGACTCTGCGGCAAGGGAGCGGCCCGTGGGGAGGCCGCGGAGCGGGCAGGGCCCGGGGGGGCCGGGTGGAGGAGCCCCAGCCTCTCGCTCTGCCCCCAGGCTGGACCGCTTCGAGAAGACCAACGAGATGCTGCTGAACTTCAACAGCCTGTCCAGCGCGCGCTTGCAGCACATGAGCGAGCGCTTCCTGCACCACACCAGGACCCTGGTGGAGATGAAGCGGGACCTGGACAGCATCTTCCGCCGCATCAGGTGGGCGCCCGGCCCCTCCCACGCCACGCCACAGCCACAGACCAGGCCGCCTCTGCCGCCTCCCCCCCAGCCTGGTTCCTCCCGCCGGAACTGGGCAAAGGGGAGAGTCTGCTCCTCTGTTTTATTTATTTATTTATTTGAGACAGAGCCTCACTCTGTCACCCGGGCTAGAATGTCATGGCATCAGCCTCGCTCACAGCAACCTCAGACTCTCGGGCTCAAGCGATCCTCCTGCCTCAGCCTCCCTAGTAGCTGGGATACAGGCATGTGCACCACGCCGGCTCATTTTTTCATATATATTTAGTTGGCCATTTAATTCTTTCTATTTCTAGTAGAAGACGGGTCTCGCTCTTGCCAGGCTGGTTTGGAACTCCTGACTCGAGCTTCCTCCGCCTGGCCCAGAGTGCTGGGATGACAGGCATGAGCTGCCGCGCCCGGCCTCCTCCTTTGTTTTATGAGGCTTCGTTGCCCACTTAGGCGTCCAAGAAGATCCCAACCCTAGGATAAAAACACTGGAAGTTTTTGAATTTAAATTTTTTATTTTATTTTTCAAAAAGAGTAATATAGCACCGGACACGTAACAGAAAAGGCAGGAAAGATCACACAGCGGACAGCGATCCTCCAGCCAGGTCTCCTCTCAAGAGGCCAGTGAGGGCCCGGCGCGGCGGCTCACGCCTGTCATCCCAGCACTCTGGGAGGCCGAGGCAGGAGGATTGCTCAACCTCAGGAGTTTGAGACCAGCCTGAGCAAGAGCAAGACCCCGTCTCTACTGAAAATAGAAAGAAATTAATTGGCCAAATAAAAATAAATAGCCGGGCGTGGTGGCGCATGCCTGTAGTCCCAGCTACTCGGGAGGCTGAGGCAGGAGGATGGTTTCAGCCCGGGAGTCTGAGGTTGCTGTGAGTTAGGCTGACGTCACGGCACTCTAGCCTGGGCAACAGAGGGAGACTCTGTCTCAAAAACAAAGAGGCCAACGAGATTTGCCAGTCCTCGCGGGCCCTTCCCACGGTGGTGTCTGTGCAGACAAGGAAAGACGACGTCCAGGCGCCCCCAGAGCTGTTCGCATCCTCACTGCCGCGGGTCACAGCGCAGCCAGTGCACCGGGGCCCGGACCCACTCATTATTCTCGCCAGACCCTGTGCCACCTCCTCTGTGGCAGGGGACAGCTGTATCCTCTGGCAGAGCTGGGGAGCAGGTGCCAAAGGCTGAGGAAAACACCTTTTATTGAGCTGGGAGCAGAAACCACGAGGCAGGCCGCTTAAACCCTTTCTAAATGCATCATAAAAGGCCGGGCGCGGCGGCTCACGCCTGTCATCCCCGCACTCTGGGAGGCCGAGGCGGGCGGATTGCTCGAGTCAGGAGTTTGAAACCAGCCTGAGCAAGAGCGAGACCCCGTCTCTACTATAAATACAAAGAAATTAACTGGCTGACTAATATATATATGTAGAAAAAATGAGAAAGGAGATATTGGCCAACTAATATATATAGAAAAAATTAGCGGGGCATGGTGGCGCATGCCTGTCGTCCCAGCTACTCAGGAGGCTGAGGCAGGAGGATTCCTTGAGCCAGGAGTCTGAGGTTGCTGTGAGTGAGGCTGACGCCATGGCACTCACTCTAGCCTGGGCAACAGAGTGAGACTCTTTCTCAAAAATAAAAAGGGTGTCCAGGTGGAGGGAGAAGGCACAGCCAGTGTCCGGCTCTGGGACAGCTGGGTGGTTGGTGCCCACCCTGAGGTGGGAGGTCTGCTGGGAGGTGGGGGGACTGTCAGAGCCCCGACTGCCGGGCTGAGCACCGGGGTCTCCACGAGGAAGGGGTGATGCAGCACGAAGAACAGTCAGGGAGGCCCCTGCCCGGAGAGGGCGGCGAGGGTCCCTGTCAGCCCCAGGCCCGGCCGTCTGCTCGGCAGGCCCGGCCCCACGAGCCTTCCCTCCCCCGCAGGACGCTGAAGGGCAAGCTGGCGAGGCAGCACCCCGAGGCCTTCAGCCGTAAGTGTCGCCAGGGCCCCTCACCCCACGTCCGGCCTCCGCGCCCCAGGATGTCAGCACCAGAGCTGGCTTCTGCAAGGCCACCTCTCGGGCTGACGTCGAGACCACGCCCTGCAGGGCTGTGCATCCGGGGGGTGGGACTGGGACTGGGGGCCTGGGGGGGCAGGAGGATCCCTTGACGCTAGGAGTTTGAGGCCAGCCTGGGCAACATAGAGCCTGTCTCTTAAAAATAAGAAGTTAGAAAAAAAAGAAAAAAACAAAAAATGTTAAAAACAGGAAGTGCATGCCTGTGTCCCAGGTATTGGGAGGCTGAGGCAGGAGGATTGCTTGAGCCCAGGAGGTTCTGTGAGCCAGGCTCATGCCACGGCACCTCACTCTAGCCTGGGCAAAAGCAGACTCTGTCCTTTAAATAAAAACAAGCTCATAAATGCGCATCTTTGCTGGGCACTTCCCCAGGCCAGCTGCCGGGCCTGGTATGTGGAAGAGGGGGGGCGCCCCAAGGCTGGTTGCCAGCATGTTGTGTGTTCCCACCCTCATGGTGGTGGGCGGACACCTAGCCTGGGGACTTATTTGGAAGGAGACTGCATGGCTGAGGTCAAGTAGAGATGCGTTTGCAAAGACTCTCCGTCTACTGAAGACACCTGTGTCACTTTCTTATGATTTGAAACAGAGTCCACTCTGTCACCCAGCTGGAGTGCTCCAGCGTCACCTCGCTCAAGCAACCTACCGACTCTGGGCTCAGGCGATCCTCCTGCCTCAGCCTCCTCCCAGAGTAGCTGGGACTACAGGCATGCGCCACCATCGCCCGGCTGATTTTTTCTGTATATTTTTTAGTCGGCCAATTCGTTTCTTCTATTTATAGTAGACGGGTCTCGCTCTTGCAGCGGTTTCAAACTCCTGACCTTGACGATCCTCCCGCCTCGGCCTCCCAGAGTGCTGGGATGACAGGCGTGAGCCACCGCGCCCAGCCCTGCATCACTTTAGAAAAAGACAAAAATCAGACTTTTTTTTTTAAGAGCCAAGGTCTCTCTGTGTTGTCCAGGCTAGAGTGCAGTGGCGTGATCATAGCTCACTGTAATCTCGAACTCCTGGGCTCAAGTAAGTGATCCTCCCCCTTCAGCTTCCCAAATCGCTAGGACTACAGGCATGCGTCAGTAAGCCTGGCTAATTTTTAAATTTTTCTTGTAGAGAGAGGGTCTTATTATGTTGCCCAGGCTGATCTTGAACTCCTGGCCTCAAGCATCCTCCCGCCCTGCGCTTCAGTCCTCCAAGTAGCCCTGGATTATGAGGGTGCCACTGTACGCAGACAAAAATCATCCCTCAATTTTTTAAAGAAAAAGAGAAGGAGGCAAGCCAGAAGATGTGGCGGCTCACACCTGTGGCATCCATGCAAAGTTGGAGGCTGTAGCAGGAAGGATGCCTACCTAAGCTGAACAGCAAAAGAGAACTCCATCATGCAATTTGAGAGGCTGTTGTTCTCTCTTAAATGTTCTTGATATATGATTGACTAAGATTGTACCTAGTTACTGGTATACATAATAATTGAGAGTTTAGAGACAGCACACACAAACAACACTACAACCACATACACTATCCAAAAAACAACTTCAGTTTGGTGTGTGTGTGTGTTTTGTTTTGCTCTCTGGACTTAATTTACATGTCACTGGAATGGCTTCAGAGCCTACAATTATTTTAATCTCCTTTCAGGTTGTTTGTTATCTCGTTCTGAAGGAGTATACTCGGCTTAGATTTAGTTTTACAAGACAAACATGGTTTAGGAAATCACTGATATGCCTTTCAATAATGGCAGTATCACCTGGAAACAAGTTTAATTTTAAAGTAACTTCTCCTTTAGGTGATAATAGTTGCTTGACAGAATAATTCTGGTTAACTATATCTATTTTTAATTCAATTATAACTTTTTTTTTTAAGAGACAGGTACTCAACTATCTTGCCACGTCAGACTAGGATCCAGGCTCAAGTGACTCCTGCTCAGCCTCTCAAGTAGCATACTACAGGTGTGCGCCGAACCCCACGCTCAATTTAAATTCTCGATTCTTGAGTAAAGCAACTTGAATATTCCATTGGGGGTGGTAGTAAAGGAAAAGTAAGTGAATGTTTATAGCTTTCAAGGTTCCCATTAAAACACATAACAATATTTCTCAACTACAGAAAATTCATTTGTGGACAAAATTTTCAGCAATGGCCTATACCTGGAACCAATGTCCAGCCATTCAATTAGAAAAGGTTATTATTATTCAGGAACCAACCAATAACACTGTCCCAACCTTTTACCTTCCCTTTCCAAGTTCTTCCAAGGAATTTGAAATTGATGTTGATCCAGAAGAACAGAAAAAAACCCTCCGTTTGCAAGTGGAAAGAAAAACACAGCAGGTGTCCAGTGCTAAGCTGGAAAAGCTTTGGCCAGCAGCCGGATGGCCTGAATTCCAGTCTGGCCGAGGGTACAAGCGAGTCCCATGAACAGCCTGTATGTATAGTAGTCCACTTGACAAGAAAATGCTTGTGAAAGACAAGAAAGGCTTGGCCAAGAAATACCCACTGGATTAAAAATCAGCCCATGACTTCAAAATGCTCATGGCAAAAGGACAGCAACAGAGAACATATGAATATACATCATCATTGTGGGGACGGTACATATATCAAGGAAACCTATTTAAGATCTCAGTAATCAAAACTGCCCCATCCCTAACTCCTTCCAGTGGATCATCATTTAGAGTTTATTTCCAATGCATCTGGGCTTTTTACTGTTTCCTTTATTGCTGGTTCCAAAGTTCACTGAGTACATTAGGTAAACTGAATTAACAACTTCGCCTTGATATTCTCAGCGAAAAATGAAGTATAATTTAAATAATCTCTAAGCCTTTTAATACATTATAAAATTAAACTTCTTGACTTTCCCTACAACCAGCAAATTTCCCACTACCCTTCTCACTCTTCATAACTCTAATAATAATTGTGCTACAATTTAAATATCAACCTGATTTAAAATACAGTAAGGATCCACAAACACATTAAAATAAAATTGAAACCATATTGCTTTTTTGAATTACTGAATTACCACATCAACATTTTCTGCCAGAAAGTACTACTTCATAAGTAATGTTGAAATATTCCTCCTCAATTTGGAATAAAAGCTATCTGGTTTTAACTAGTAAAAAAATCAGTGGTTAATCAATTTTAACCACCTTTATATCATATTTTGTTGTAAAACAATCTAACAGTGTGTTGTTAAAATTCTCAACATTTGATATTCAATTGTTTTGTCATTTGGACTACACTGAATGAAAGAGAGTAAATGCTTAACACCTTAGATCCACTGCACCTATTTTGGTGTCTGTTGCTTTCAACCAGACCTGCTTATGTTTGGAGCTATGTAAATCAAAGTCTCCAGTCACTCTTTTGGGTGGCCAGTCAGCACAACATACCTCAAAAGTTCCTTTAAAACACAGTTACAATATAAGAATTAGGCAGGTTAAATGCTGACCGTGGCTGATGAAGAAAACAATTTTGAATTCTACTTACAGCTCTACTTTGTAAGTCACTGAAGGGGAAAAATCAGGTAACATCTGTTTGTCCCAGTTTGGTCATAAGTCCACTGAAAAAATTTTTTTTTTTTTTTGGCATTAAAGCATGGCAAATTTAAAAAAAAAGGTGGTGATCCAACATTAGCACTTGGGTGTCCTTTTTAGGAAAGGAACCTTAAATGCATACATATTTGTATCATCACTTACTCCAAAGCTGTAATTTTCTAAGCAAAACCTGGTAGCAACCAGCTTGAAAGATGAAATTTAACACCAAAATTAAAACACCATTTAGAACAGAATCATTTAAGTCTTTGAAGATAAAATTGAATCGAAAAAAAAAAAAAAAAAAAAAAAAAAAAAAAAAAAAAAAAAAAAAAAAAAAAAAAAAAAAAAAAAAAAAACTATAACCCAAATATTTTGATCTCTTCAGAGAGCATTTTCTAACGGGGAGGGAGGGATTATAAATTATTCATGGTGATCCAATGAAGAAATTTCTGAAAACACCATGCCGAATAGTCCAAGGGTGCAGAATAGCAGAAGAATCTCAATTACACATTTGTGGACCCATCCAAGGCCTCTTGCTCCCTCCACTTTCTCTTTAAAGAGAATTCAGTCAATTGATTCCAGCCCAATCAACTGAGAAAAGCAGAAACTTTTTCCTTCTCACAGCAAGCACTAAATATCAGAGCTGGTGAGAGGAGAGGGAGATAAGTCACCTATGTGCTTCACCAGTCTGAATCCAGGGAGTACCAAGTACTGGCAACTGGGCACCCAAGTAGAATTAATTAATCTGAATCACTGAGCCACTCAAGTAAGATAGACAAACTCCATCCAATCACTTTTTCCTGAAACAGCTTCTTTAGGTTCCCTCAGGCTGATTTATGCACAAATCACTATAAGTTCAATTGTTATTCCATTCCATGAGCAGCGCTTTGCAGCAGCAAATTACAAGGAGGGAAGAAAGGGTTTGCAAAAAGCAGAAAAGAAAATTATAAGTATGCTCATAATAGGAGGAACAGGGAAAAAAGGGAAGGAAAACATTAAAAAGCATATCTAATTTATTTATTATAGAGCAGACTATCTTATCTCAATAGCTCCCAAAGAAGACATCATTACACTGCGGAACAAGAATTGCCTTAAATAATGATGACTTGATAATTACACAAAAGGTCAGCTATCTTCAGAATACTCTAAAGAGAAATGATATTTAACATTATTTCACAAAAATTTAAGAAACATTTTTTTGACATAGGGTGCTAAAAAGGAGACTCTTAGGTATGCCAAGAAAACTTGATAAATTACTAAAGTAATTTTAAAGCCGAAATGAACTGCCCATGAATCAATTATGAAGAGATTGAGATACTATACAAGAAATAGTTGTCCAGTATTGCCTCAGAGGATAGTATACACTCAGAACAGTACCACACGTGCCAAAAAAAAATTGCTCTTTTTACAAATATCCACTCTCTCTACCTTACAAGACTGCATGCATTCAAAACGTGATTTAGCAGTGTGAAAAATCTCTATCAGTCATAGTACCAAAAAAAAAAAAAAAGGCTAAACTGACATGAATGTGGATCAAACCCACTTCCACTAAACCACCCACAAACTTATTTTCCAGGACACAATAAATATTTTCAATTCTAAAATTAGAAAACTTTCAACAAACAGATCCTGACCCCTTCTCAAAGCAAGATATTTCAGATCACGCTCGATGACTTAAGCTTTCTGCATTTTCATATCACATTGGCAGGGCTGAATGGCTCGCTTCACCTGATATTATTCCTTTTAATAAAAATAATTAACCTATTTCCCATAAAGAAATAGCTAAGAATACAATTATAATCTGCTTCACAGAATAGACTAGCTATTGAAGAAAACTATAAATGAAAAGAATTCTGCTATGTCATATTTCATTTCACTAATAATCTATGTAAACAAGTATTTTTCCTTTCTTATATTACATTTTTTCCTTTATTTTAATATAATAACTTTGATCCATGGAAAAATTCATACCTGTTAATGGAGTAATATAAGCCATAATGATGTAATGTTCCATATACCACTGCATTTGTGGGGGAAAATGTAATGGAACATAAAGAACAATCACTGATACAAGGAGCTAGATTTAAAACCTGCACTACTTAGGCACCTGAACCCTATTCAAACCCCCTTGCCCCTAAAGTGTCTCTTATCCACACATCGAAATCTTCTCTGTATTATTTTAGTTGGAAAATATATTCCCAGTTATTCAATGATTCTTCCTGGCTGCCTTACTAGTTGAGCTGCCATAACCAATTATCATAGCTGGTAAGATTACGAAATTTATTTTTCTCATAGTTCATGGAGGCTAGAATCCAAGGATCCAAGGTGCTGGCAGGGTTGGCTTCCTCTGTGGCTTTCTCTGATCAGTTTGCAGAGCCGCCCTTTGCTGTTCTCAATGGTCCTCCTCCGTTACATGCACCCTTGGTGTCCTCTCTTGTGAGTCCAATTTTCCTCTTCTTAAAAGGACACCAGTCAGATTGGATTAAGGCCTCACCCTAAGGCTCGTTTTAACTTTATCGCCTGTTTAAAAGCTCTCTGCCTGCAATATATCACCATTCTGAGGTACTGAGTTAGAACCTGTAGTGTTAGGGGGTCGGGGAGGACACATTCAGTCCATAGATACTGCCCAGGTGGAAATTTAAGCAAACATCCCAGTAAACCTCCATGCTGAGAGTTTTGGAATTCTTCATAGCAATTTAAAGGAATCTCCTCCACTAGAAGGCTAACACCCATTTGGCGCAGAGGGAAGCCTCCAAATAGAATACTTCTAGAATAAGAAAAACCAGAAGCTTTATCTTCCTTCTTGGAGGGCTTCACTTTAAATGCTCCCAGCCCCTCTCTTCGTAGGGGCCTTAAACATTTGTCCCCCTTTAGAAGAAAATTTATGGCCAAATCTCCACAGAGCCTTGTTTTTTCTATTTTCTAGTGAAAAGGAAACCCATTAAATGTTCTTGGAACCATCAGAATGGCCAGGGTAATCCCATTTCCCAGATAGAAAGAAAAACCCAGTGATTTTTTACATACTCATCCAGTTGGGTTAGAACAGTGAAAAATCAGGCATTGTTCCCGCTCCAAAAACCAGAACAATATATTTATTTAAGTTAAGTGATTTTACATTCCAGGTATAATCTTCTGCAAAGGAGATAAAATTCATGACAATATATCATTAACGTGGAAAAACATAAAGTTTCAAACGGTAAACTTTAATGATTCTGTTTACTGTAAAAAGAATATACAATATATAAAAAAAATGTGAAAGGAGGGAAGAAAATACTTTTTAAAGAATAACAGCTTATTCTGGAATGGGTATCATAGATGTAATGCTTTTTCTTTACACTTTGAATTATTGTCCAAATTTTTCAACCATGAAAATGTTAAATTTATTTTCTGCTATAATAGCACCAGAAAGGAAAATACAGGCTTGTTGTTAATGAAACACCCATGGTTTAGACCAGAACCCAGAGGACACAGTCCAATCTTGAAAAACAGAAAGCAAGCTTTAATCACCCAATGTAAGCCCTTCCATGACAACCAGTCTGGGAAAAAAATCAAATGGACATTTATTAATGTTCACTGGGCAAAACAAAGACATCCAGCCATATCAACAGCTCAAAGAACCAACCAATATCCACAGAAATCCAATTGTAAATCCTTCTGAACCCACTCTATATATTTGCCCCTGATTACTTTTAGTTCCAGATTTTACAGACATTTTATCCAAACACCCAAGGAAACAAACCTTGCCTAAAAACCATGAAAAATTTCCCTCGTTGCCAAATTTGTTGAAGAAGAAAAAAAAAGGTGACTCCCACCCCGTCCCAATTTATAATTACTCCATGTTTTCCAATCACAACTGTTTCCACCTCAGGAGGAGGAATGTCAACTTCCGGACAATTAGCTTTGTTGTACTAGAATTATTTTTTCCATTGTCCAACCTCCTAAGACCTCAGTGGCCGAGGGCAGCCTGTTTTGGTAGGCAGCAGGCCCCCCTCTTATCCCTGGGTTCCCTAAGGAATCATTTCCTAAAGAGATTTAATAACAGAGCCAACAGAAGTGGCTTTTGGAAAGGCCTGCCGCTGCTCTTTTTAAAGGCAGTCAGCATAAGTGCAAAGGGTTTCCACTGGGAAGTATAGTGTGGCTTTTCCAATATTTTTTTGGGCAATATTTTAAGAATCACCCTGCTCCAAAGGCAAATGCAAACACAACTGACAGGGGCAGGCCTGGTCCTCGCCCAGCATGCCTCGGGGCAGACGTGAGGACTGGGGTCTGGTGCCCGGGGGGAGGTGGCACGGGGGCACGTGGACAAGAATGATGACAAACCTCGCCCCAGTGCGTGCCACATGCCCCCATGAGCCGGGCCGTTAACAGGCACCTGTAACGTGGGGGCTGTGAGTGTCCCTGTGTCACAGAGGGGGAAACTGAGGCCCACAGGGGAAACGCCTGTGTCGGAGGACGCACAGCCAGAGCGGGCAGGGTGAGTTCTCAGGTGTCTGGCTGGAGGGCTTGAGTGCGCTCTGCACTGTCACTCCACGTTGCCACCGCCTCCAAGAAGGGTTCCCTACACTCAGCCTCAGTGTGCTGCGCCTGTGGGATGGGCCAGCAGCTGACAACCACAGCAGGGAGCTGAGCAGGGAGCTGAGGCCCGGGCGGCACCGTGGTGGGGAGAGGTGACGGGGTCAGGCTCACTGCCAGAGCCCACGTTGGCCCGACCCCAGAGCCTGTGTCCTCGCCTCACCTTGAAGGGAGGCCCGTCACCCCCCTACGCCTCCGTTTCCTCCTCTGTAAAATGGGCCGGGTCGCGGTGGCCCCGTGAGGCTGGGGGAGCTGTCCCGGGTCACCGTCACGGCGAGTCCCCTATCACGGTGCCCGGCAAGGTGACCGAGCCCGCTCCTGTTTCTCCCACGCCCAGATGTCCCAGAGGCGTCCCTCCTGGAGGACGAGGACGAAGACCCCATCCCCCCCAGCACCACGACCACCATCGCCACCTCGGAGCAGAGCACGGGCTCCTGTGACACCAGCCCGGACACCGTCTCGCCCTCCCTCAGCCCCGGCTTCGAGGACCTGTCCCACGTCCGGCCCAGCTCCCCTGCCGTCAACGGCCGCAGCCAGACAGACGACGAGGACGTGCCGGGCGAGTAGCCCTGCCTCCCAGCGCCGCCCAGGCCCCTCGGAGCAGTGGTGACCTTCCCCAGCCGTCTGAGGTGGCCTCACGATCATCAGCTCTGCCACCCTGTTCTGTCGGCTCGGGCTCCTGGCGGGGGACAGGGCTCCCTTCCAAGGAGTGTGGAATCCGGGGAGGGGGGGGTCTTTAATTCCAGCCCCCTCCTCCCTCAGAATGTCTGTCTGCTGCAGCCCCCTCTGTCCCGCCCGGGCACGGCCACCCACGCAGAGTACAAGGGAGCTTTTCCTAGAGCCAGGCCTGAGGTCTGCCCTTGATACCCACATCCCCCGAGGCCAGAGCCCGACGTCTCCCGCCTCCCGGTCAGGACCTCCTTGGGGTGAACAAGCACCGTGGTCACGTCCGAGCTCACCCCAGCCCACTCCTGCACCCACTAATTCTGGCTTCCTGGACCCTTCCGTCAACAGAAGTATGGAATACTTTCTCCAGTTGGTGTCTCGAGGAGGTTTCTGAGACAGGTAGAAGGCTCGAGCCGGAGGCCGACCGTCCATCCAGCCCTGGGCCTCGCGAGGCCTGTGTGGGTAAGAGCAGAGGTGCGGAACCTCAGGGCCCGGCAGGCCTCTCCCGGGGCCTCCACGGAGCAAGCCGAGCCACCTTGGGAAAGAGTTTAGCGGAATATTTTTGTACCCGATGTTTACGGATGCTGTTGTGGGAAGTTATCAATAAAAAGACTCTGTTACTGAAAAGAGAAGAGGACACCCAGCTGTGGCTTCCTTTCACCCTGGGCTAAGCAGCCCACAAGGCCGACGAATGGAGTCCACTTGCTCAAGGCTCCTTGGGCGTGGCTCTGGGTAAAAACAGAAAACAAAACAAATGCTGGACAAGGTTCTTAGGGTTCTGAGCGAGGGGGATGCAGACAGCCAGGCACCACTGGGACAGAAATGTGGCTGCTCTTGGTGGGAGTCCCAAGATTATATTATGCCCCAATTAATTCTTTTTTGTGTTTGTTTTTGAGACAGAGTCTCACTTTGTTTGCCAGGCTAGAGTGAGTGCCATGGCACAGCCTAGCTCACAGCAACCTCAGACTCCTGGGTCAAGCGATCCTCCTGCCTCAGCCTCCAAGTAGCTGGGACTACAGGCATGCGCCACCATGCCGGCTAATTTTTTTCTATATATATTAGTTGGCCAATTAATTTCTTTCTATTTATAGTAGAGACGGGGTCTCGCTCTTGCTCAGGTTGAACTCCTGAGCTCAAACAATCCACCCGCCTCGGCCTCCCAGAGTGCTGGGCAGAGATCTTTCTAATAATACTGGACTCTGGGTGTTAGGTGGCTCTCGGGGTCCCCTACCTTCCCTGCCCCAACCCCTGCTCCCGGACCCGCAGGCTCTCTGCTGAATGCCTTTGCTTTAGCAGAAAACAGCCTGCTCTATTCTGGTCAAGTATTCCCAGAACGGCCCGCTAAGTGCCAGCGGTTGTTAGTGACGCAGACACAGTGGCACCCTCCCCCGGAACACCTGGAGAGGTGTGGCTGCCTCCTCACGTGACCCGGCGGGCGGCACCGACACCCGGAAGCGGGTGGGCGGTGCTCGCCAACACCCGCAGCGGCCTCCTCTGCCAGCACCCAAGATGGCGGCGGGCCGGGGGCGGGGCGCGGCGCGGATTGTGACGTAGGCGTGCTCCGCGCGCATGCGCTCTCGGCGGCGAATCGGCGGTTTCCGGTTCCGCTGCCCTCTTTCTCTTCAACGAGGCGAGGGAGCTGGTCGGTGGCCGCGGCCGTGCGGGTCGGCGCGGGGCCGGGGGCGGGCGGGCTGCAGGGGGCTGCAGGGGTCTGGGCGCGGCGGGCGGGCCCGAGCCTGCCGGTGTGGGTAGTCTCGGCGGGCGGCGGCGCGGGGCACGTGAGGCCGAGGCTCCGAGCCCAGACCCGGGCCCAGGAGGTGAACGCGGCCTTGGAAGGGGGCCTGCCCCTCTCCGCCCGGCCCCAGCGACCTCACGGGGCTTCGGGGCGGGAGTGGGTCCCCCTGGGCCGATCCGAGTTAATCGGAGGGGGGGATGTGAAGCATGCAGCGTTAGCTTTGGCCTAGTCGCTGCGCCGAGGTGTTCAGGAGTGTCAAGTTTCTCGAACTGGGTTTTGGTGCCTGCCTGTGTTTTCTGTGCCTGTCTTCTAGAGCTCTTCTTGGTTTGTTTTTAAGTGAGCGTTTTATGTAAACAGGTACGCGGCACGTAGTTGCTAGATAACAGAGTGGTAGGCATTATTGTTTGCGGGTTGGAGCACATGCACGAAGCGGGGTCTGGAGAGTTTGGCATAACTGAGAAGGGAGCTAAGGGTGTTGGTTGTCCTAGCTGGGAGTTAGGAGAGGGGCTTTGAGAGCAAAGAGAATGTGTTTGTGTGTTGGCGGGCCGGTGGCTATTGAGCCAGGATTGCCATCCAGGCTGGCAGGAAGGGCAGTCTGTGTAGTAGTAGACCAGGAGGTTGCTAGGGCAGGGGAGGATGGCACCGTCCTCAGGGAAGATGTACCTGTCAGATGGTGCCCGAAGGTCGTTTTAACATTCCAGTAGCAAACATAAGTGAGTCTCTCCTCTGCTGAGCCTGAGGGACATAATCAGAGTCCTTGTTTCTCCGTGAACACGTGTGCAGCAGTCCAGGATGGAGAAAATGTATTAATAGTCCTTAGTTGTAGGGCATGTTTAGGCTGCAGGCCAGGGTGTGTGGGAAGGCAGGCGTTGGGGCTCATGACTGGGGTGAGTGCAGGCATAGAGCTTCCATTCGGGGGCTAGGCCTGGCCAGCACCTGAGCTCGTGCCTCCCAGGCGTGCA
This sequence comes from Microcebus murinus, assembly GCF_000165445.2. Lineage (NCBI taxonomy): Eukaryota > Metazoa > Chordata > Mammalia > Primates > Cheirogaleidae > Microcebus > Microcebus murinus. The sequence continues at coordinate 272,271 of NC_033683.1, read as the reverse complement.
ACACTGACCACTCCATCCCATCCTCCCTTCCCCCCAGCAGACGCAGAGATGCAGATCTTTGTGAAGACCCTGACGGGGAAGACCATCACCCTTGAGGTCGAACCCAGTGACACCATCGAGAATGTCAAAGCCAAAATCCAAGACAAGGAGGGTGAGTTGGGCAGGGTCTGGGGTTCAGTGAGGGCCCGGCAGCCTTCCCGGGGCCTCACGGAGCAAGCCGAGCCACCTTGGGAAAGAGTTTAGCGGATATTTTTGGTACCCGATGTTTACGGATGCTGTTTGGGAAGTTATCAATAAAAAGACTCTGTTACTAAAAAGAGAAGAGGACCCAGCTGTGGCCTTCACACCTGGGCTAAGCAGCCCACAAGGCCGACGAATGGAGTCTCACTTGCTCAAGGCTCCTTGGGCGTGGCTCTGGGTAAAACAGAAAACAGACAAATGCTGGACAAGGTTCTTAGGGTTCTGGGCGAGGGGGATGCAGACAGCCAGGCAACACTGGGACAGGAATGTGGCTGCTCTTGGTGGAGCCCAGGT
>NC_033683.1:238089-271712 GCF_000165445.2 Microcebus murinus | reverse complement strand
CGGGGCAGCACGCAACAACCCAGATTCTGCCACCAGCCTTGCACATGCTGTTCCCGCTGCTCACAGCACTGTTCCCACGCCTGGAATCGTTCCTCCTCAGGATTGCAGCCCCAGGGTGAACTCCTGGCACGCCCCACAGGGGTCCCGTTCTCCATCGGGCACACTCCCACAGATGCCTCCTCTGTTTTTTCTTTTTTGAGACAGAGTCTCACTGTGTTGCCCGGGCTGGAGTGCCGTGGCGTCATCCTGGCTCACAGCAACCTCCAACTCCTGGGTTCAAGCCATCCTCCTGCCTCAGCCTCCCGAGTAGCTGGGACTACAGGCATGCGCCACCACGCCCGGCTGATTTTCTATATATATATAGTTGGCCAATTAATTCTTTTTTTGTTGTTGTTTTTTGAGACAGAGTCTCACTTTGTTGCCAGGCTAGAGTGAGGGCCATGGCATCAGCCTAGCTCACAGCAACCTCAGACTCCTGGGCTCAAGCCGATCCTCCTGCTCAGCCTCCCAAGTAGCTGGGACTACAGGCATGCGCCACCATGCCGGCTAATTTTTTCTATATATATTAGTTGGCCAATTAATTTCTTCTATTTATAGTAGAGACGGGTCTCGCTCTTGCTCAGGTTGAACTCCTGAGCTCAAACAATCACCCCCACCGTCGGCCTCCCAGAGTGGCTGGGCAGAGATCTTTCTAATAATACTGGACTCTGGGTGTTAGGTGGCTCTCGGGGTCCCCTACCTTCCCTGCCCCAACCCCTGCTCCCGGACCGCAGGCTCTCTGCTGAATGCCTTTGCTTTAGCAGAAACAGCCTGCTCTATTCTGGTCAAGCATTCCCAGAACGGCCCGCTAAGTGCCAGCGTTGTTTAGTGACGCAGACACAGTGGCACCCTCCCCCGGAACACCTGGAGAGGTGTGGCTGCCTCCTCACGTGACCCGGCGGGCGGGACCGACACCCGGAAGCGGGTGGGCGGTGCTCGCCAACACCCGCAGCGGCCTCCTCTGCCAGCACCCAAGATGGCGGCGGCCCGGGGGCGCGGCGCGGATTGTGACGTAGGCGTGCTCCGCGCGCATGCGCTCTCGGCGGCGAATCGCGCGGTTTCCGGTTCGCTGCCTCTTTCTCTTCAACGAGGCGAGGGAGCTGGTCGTGGCCGCGGCCGTGCGGTCGGCGCGGCGGCGGGCGGGGGGTGCAGGGGCTGCAGGGGTCTGGGCGCGGCGGGGGGCGAGCTGCGTGTGGGGTAGTCTCGGCGGGCGGCGGCGCGGGGCACGTGAGGCCGAGGCTCCGAGCCAGACCCGGGCCAGGAGGTGAACGCGGCCTTGGAAGGGGCTGCCCTCTCCGCCCGGCCCCAGCGACCTCACGGGGCTTCGGGCGGGATGGGTCCCCCTGGGCCGATCGCGAGTTACGGAGGGAGGGATGTGAAGCATGCAGCGTTAGCTTTGGCCTAGTCGCTGCGCCGAGGTGTTCAGGAGTGTCAAGTTTCTCGAACTGGGTTTTGGTGCCTGCCTGTGTTTTCTGTGCCTGTCTTCTAGAGCTCTTCTTGGTTTGTTTTTAAGTGAGCGTTTATGTAAACAGGTACGCGGCACGTAGTTGCTAGATAACAGAGTGGTAGGCATTATTGTTTGCGGGTTGGAGCACATGCACGAAGCGGGGTCTGGAGAGTTTGGCATAACTGAGAAGGGAGCTAAGGGTGTTGGTTGTCCTAGCTGGGAGTTAGGAGAGGGGCTTTGAGAGCAAAGAGAATGTGTTTGTGTGTTGGCGGGCCGGTGGCTATTGAGCCAGGATTGCCATCCAGGCTGGCAGGAAGGGCAGTCTGTGTAGTAGTAGACCAGGAGGTTGCTAGGGCAGGGGAGGATGGCACCGTCCTCAGGGAAGATGTACCTGTCAGATGGTGCCCCGAAGTCGTTTAACATTCCAGTAGCAAACATAAGTGAGTCTCTCCTCTGCTGAGCCTGAGGGACATAATCAGAGTCCTTGTTTCTCCGTGAACCACGTGTGCAGGCCAGTACAGGATGTCTGCCTACTGGGAGCCCCCTGGGCCCAGGGGAGCCTTTGTCCTTTGGAGGATGGTGCTGGGTTTGGACAGACCTTAGCTGTGTCCATCTTTCAAGGAAGATTGTTCTCGACCTCAGTTTGCCTTTTGAGACATTGGGGTGGTGCGGGAGCACCCTGCAGGGGGGCGTGGTCAGAGCCAGTAACATGTTTGGCAGAGCCGCAGTGACTGAGCTGCCCCCTTCTCCCCCAGGCATCCCACCTGACCAGCAGCGTCTGATATTTGCGGGCAAACAGCTGGAGGATGGCCGCACTCTTTCGGATTACAACATCCAGAAAGGTACCAGGGGCGGGGTGGCCGGGCAGAGCTCTGTGAGCTCCAGGTCCCAGGCTGGAGCGCTGATGGCCTCCGTGGGGTGGTGGGCAAGGCTCCCATGGTGCAGAGGAGTCCTGCTTTATAACTGCTTTTTGTGGCCGGGCAAGGTGGCTCACGCCTGTAATCCCAGCACTCTGGGAGGCCGAGGCGGGTGGATTGTTTGTTTGAGCTCAGCAGTTGGAGACCAGCCTGAGCAAGAGCGAGACCCCGTCTCTACTATAAATAGAAAGAAATTAATTGGCCAACTAATATATATGGAAACAATTTCTATATATAGAAAATGGTGGCGCATGCCTGTAATCCCAGCTACTCGGGAGGCTGAGGCAGGAGGATCGCTTGAGCCCAGGAGTTTGAGGTTGCTGTGAGCCAGGATGACCCCAGGGCACTCTAGCCTGGGCAACAAAGTGAGACTCTGTCTCAATAAATAAGTAAAATAACTGCTTTTTGTTCCTGGGAGGCATTTGATCTTCACCTGTGTTTCCATATACATTAGCTTCTTGTGTTCACTTATTTTTCTTCTAATGACTTGTATTTTGTTTAAAAATGTGATGATGAAAATTTTTATAGTAAATTCCTTTGCTATAAAGGAAATCATTGTCACTGGTCAGAGTAACAAGACTTCCGTATCTTACCTGCGTCACCTAGAAATTGCTTTGTGTGCTGGGAAACCCAGGCGGGACCACAATTGGAATACATTGGGCTTGCCTCCCCCGGGGCTTGGCTAAAGCTGAGATATGGAGGGTCTGGTCTGTACAGCAGGCCTGGCTGGGCCAGTGAATCTGCAGGTAGCATATTCGGGGGACGCTGATGTGGTGTCCCCGTGAGCACGTGAGAAGCACGTCTGGGGGTCCCTGCCTTGTCGCGGAGGAGCTGGACTCAGTGCTGTCCCTCCGGCTCTTGCCCGCAGAGTCCACCCTGCACCTGGTGCTCCGTCTGCGAGGCGGCATCATCGAGCCTTCCCTCCGCCAGCTCGCCCAGAAGTACAACTGCGACAAGATGATCTGCCGCAAGTATGTGTGCCCGGACGCTGGGGGCGGGGCGGGGGAGCCTGGCCGGGTCGGGTGTGCCCTCACCGCGCCGCCCCTGCCGTCCCCTTGCAGGTGTTATGCTCGCCTGCACCCCCGTGCTGTCAACTGCCGCAAGAAGAAGTGCGGCCACACCAACAACCTGCGCCCCAAGAAGAAGGTCAAATGAGGCCCCTCCACGGGCGGCTCCTCCTTCCCCACAGGGCAGCCTCCTGCCCTGGCCCTGCGGCCCTAATAAAGTCTCCCTTTAGTTGGCTGAAGCAGTAACTGGTCTCCGCGTGGCTGGTTTGTCCAGGGAGGTGGCGGAGGAGCGGGCGTCTTCCTTAGGAACTCTACCCAGCTTCGTATTGTGTCCCCCACGATGGGGCCTTCTGTCCCGGATTGCGCGGAACAGGCCAGTGGGTCCTGCCCCGTACATCAGCGAGCCTTGCCGTGACCACACTGGGAGCTAGTTTCAGTCTGAAGTCTACTAGTGGTTCCCCTGGGCCTGGACTGTGTCATCTTTCATAGGGAATAAAGACCCCAGGCCTGGGACTGAGGGTCAGCCATGTCATTGGCAGGGATCTAGTCAGGTACTTCAAGGTGTGCCTCTGGCCCTGGCATTCAGGTGTGGGTGGTGGAAAGTTGCAGACACCCACCTGGTGTGAAACACTGGCTCTCAGTTTTGTCTGAACTTGAGGAGCCCCCAAGGACCAATGATAACCAGTCTCAGAGGGGCACTCCTTGGTGTATCTAAAACTTGGAGTGTAGCTTCTGTGAGTTGGGTGTGGGTCGTCTTCTTTTTTTTTTTTTTGGAGACAAGAGTCTAGCATTGTTGCCCCGGTTAGAGTGAATGCCATGGCGTCAGCCTCGTTCACAGCGACCTCCAACTCCGGGGCTCAAGCAATCCTCCTGTCTAAACCTCCCGAGTAGCTGGAACTACAGGCATGCGCCACCATGTCCTGTTGACTTTTTCTATATATATATTAGTTGGCCAGTTTCTTTCTATTTATAGTAGAGACGGGGTCTCCCTCTTGCTCAGGCTGGTTTCAAACTCCTGACCTCGAGCAATCCACCCACCTCGGCGTCCCAGAGTGCGAGGATCACAGGCATGAGCCACCACGCCCGGCCAGGTGTGGGTCTTAGAGCACCCTGGACGGGCCTTAGCAAAGCCCACCCGGTTGGGTGAACAGGGCCTGCTGCCTGTTCAGTTTTGATTGGTTCTCAGGGTGAGCCAACTCACGGCCAATGAATGATGCCCGAGAACAGCCTGGTCCCTCTTCTTCCTAGAGTGCCACATAAGGCTGCAGGCCGTCACCCTGTGCCTCAGCTGGTCCCTCTGTCCTGTGCCTGGCCACCACCATCTTCCTGTTCCTCCCTGTGGGCCCCCGGAGGAGGCAGCTTTCCACAGCTCATGGCGGGCCAGGCATCCCCCCAGCAGCACTTAAATGAGGCCCTCCCGGCCCAGGGGCCCGCCTGGACCTTGCACAACACGACCGGTGCAGCTCACTTTTGATGGGCACTTCGCAGGCACCTGCCAGTGAATTATTTTTCATCCCTGCGATTCTCTGGAGAGCCAGCGACCCTTCGTTACACTAAGCTGGCTGGGTTGCGGCGCCTTCGGGCTCTGCGACTCGCCAGAACTGCTCAAATCCTGCCCGCTGTCACAATTACTGTTGCGATGGGCACACACACACAAAGGACAACAGCTTTGCTGTATTCAAAACATTCAAGGAAACAGGGCGGGCGGCGGGCGCGGCACGCAAAGGAAGAGGCGCAGGGCGGGTGGGAGGTGCAGGGCTCGGGCGGCGGCGGGGCCTCTTTGCTCCCCTTTCTGCCCGGGGTCTCCGGGCGGGCGGCCGGCCCCAGGCTGGGGTCCCTAGGCCTCCCGGCCTGCAGGGGGCGCCGGGCGCGGCGGAGGGGCCTGCTCCGGAGCGCGGCCCGGGCTGCGCAGTCATGATCGGCTCGGAGGCCGCGGCCGGGTCGGCGCCCGGTGCCCAGGCGAGCGCCGGAGCCCCGGGGCGCGAGGAGCCGCGGTGGCCCTGGGTGAGCCCGGGCCCGGGCGGGGACGGGCGCGGGGCGGGCGGCGGCGGCCCGGGGGCGCCGGCTTCATGCCCCAGCCGTGCCCCCCGCCCCGCAGAGAGACGCCCCGGTGCGGACGCTGGTGCAGCGCGTCCACCAGCTGCAGGCTGAGCGCGCGCGGGCCTTCCGCCGGCTGGAGGAGTGAGTGCGGGCGCGGGGCGGGGGCCCAGTGGGCGTGCCCGCGGCCTAGCTTCCAGGAGACAGGACCCAAAGCGAGTCCCCACTGCCCGGCGGCCCACCCGCGTGGCTTCCCTCCCCTCCCCCGAGTTCCTCCGGGGGCGTCCTCACTGCCAGTCCTCCACCCTCGGGGGCCTGGGGACACCCCCTGGGGGGCCTTTCCGGAGGGTGGGAAGGGGGCCGGGGCCCGAGAGCCTGGGGGCGCGGCCTCAGTCCCCGCGTACCGCGCAGGGGCCACCGCGAGTACCTGCGCAGCGGCCCTTGCTACGACTTCCCGCGCTACCGGAGCACCGTGCACGAGGTGACCCAGGCCTTCGCCGCCGCCTCGCGCGAGGTGCTGGCGCTGGAAGCCGAGCTGGCGGGGCCTCGCGCGCAGCCGCGGCTCGCCGGCCACGTGCGCAGCCTGCAGCAGCTGGAGCAGACGCGCCTGGCCACGGTGAGGCCACGACCCCTTCCCCACCGTGTCTCAGACCCGGACCTGCACCCCACTGCGCGGCCTTGGGGGATGGGGGGACGCCCCGGACCCCGACGTCTTACACGCAGCCCCCCCCCCCATGGCGCCCCAGACCCCTTCCTGGTCCCACCTCACACCTTCACCTGTTCTCCAGCCTTGCCCTCTCCTGTCCCTCCCCAATCTTACCCTCTATTCGGTTTAGTCGTCGGTCACGCCCACCTCGTCCGGCCACGCCCACCGCCGCACAAGCATCTCCCAGGCCACGCCCCCACAGCCCCCCCAGCGGCCATGGCTGTTCTCAGGGTCTCGGGTCCCACTCTCCCACTTGGGCAGATAGAGGGAGCGGGGTTCCCAAGACTTGCCCCCTCCCTGGGGTCCCTCCGTCGCTACCTAAGTTCTTGACCTTCTTGACCGTTTCCGCCCCTGGGCTCCGGTGCCCCGCCCACTCTGCCCCTGCCGCTAATCCTGGCAGGGGGGGGACAGGGGGGGCCAGGTGAGGCCACGCCCATCCCTTGGTCCGCGGGCATTCCCAGGCGCGCCCCCTGCGTGACCTCAGTCTCGGCCTACGTACTTGGCCCACGGCCACCCTGGGGTGAGAACACCCTGCCCGTCGGGGGAAGGGGGGCAAGGGCATTATTTCAAACCTTAAAATTTGTACCCCCATAATATGCTGAAATTAAAAAAAAAAATACACACACCTTGCCCTGCCCTTGGAGCCATGAAGCCCCGCCCGCTCCATCCTGCCAGGATCCCCGACCCTGGCCCGCCTGCCCCGCCCCTGCAGGCGCCCCTCTAGACCGGTTTCCAAACCCTCAGCCCCACAGCACCTCTCCTCCATGGACACAGTGGGAGGGCGCGGGGCGCCTTCTGCCCGTTGCAGTAACGCCCTGGTTGCCCGTTCCCCCGCCAGGTCGCCCTGCTGCAGCTGATGGGGACCCCGGAGTGGACAGGGCAGGAGGACGCAGTGCAGGCGCACCAGCTGAAGACGAAGTGAGCGCTGCCGCCGGGGACACGCTCGATTTGCACGCGCACCCTCCGGCCCAGGGCCGGCACGATCAGACCCTCCGGCCCGCACGCAGTCTCCTCAGGGCGGGCGTCCTCACCTGGGGGCCCCTAAGCAGGCACAGTCCCCAGAGGGGACAGCCCTGCAGTGTCAGTGCTGGGACGCAGCTGCACGTCGTGACGCACGCTAATCCTGCACGCGTGGCTGTACCTGAGCTAGGGCAGGGTCCCCCAGACCGCACCGGGCACACGCCTGTCCTCAGCACCCAAGTGCGCGCGCATGCGCTCACATACGCGACCTGTGTCACGCGCACACGGTCGCAACCTCCTGATGGCACACACCCCACCGAGATGGCCTTTCCTCTCAGCCCACTCTGACCAATGTATGTATGGGCCACCGCCTCCCCCCAAGCACCCGCGAGGTCTGTCCCTCCCTGGCGCTGCCTGGAGGCCGGGCGCGGGCAGCAGGAGGGCCCCGGGCGCGCGCAGCCCCCTCGGAGCTGCGCCGCAGCGGCTAATTCGCCCCATCTGGGTTTTATTTATAGTTCCCATCCGCTCTTGTAGGGTAATTAAAACCATGGAGGCGATCAGCGAGGTTCTGCAGGACCTCAGGTTTGATGTGGAGTCTGCTGAGTGATGGTGGCTCCCCAAGGAAGCGCGCGAGAGATGGGAAATGCGGCCGGTGGCGCGTGGCCCAGCCCTGACCGCCAGCTGGCCGGGGTCGAGCCCCACGGGGGCTGCGGACCCTCCTCCAGTTCGGGCTCCTCCCACAATAAAGAAGCCTTCCCCCGCAGCTGTCTCTGTGTCCCGGGGGGTGCTGGGGGACCAGTGGGCCTGGGGAGGGGACCCCCACCCTCGCCGAAACTCTGATGTTTTGGATCACACCCTCCAAGGAGTTCAGAGCCAGACGTGGAAAATTCCAGAGAGAGACTCCAGTCCCAAAGGGCCACAGGGATGCCTGCACACCTCCCCCCAAACCTCACAGCTCCTGCTCTGGGCGGATCTGGCCCCAAACTCACCTCCGCGATCAGAGCACCTAAATAGCTCGTTTATTTTAAAAGAAGACTCTTTGGAAGGGGCCCCGGATGTGGGGAGCGACGGCTCCCTTTTCGCCACCAGCCCCAGCAAGAGTTGGGGGCTCCCCTAACCCACCCTCCCGCGCGCCAGGCTGCGCCCCAAGCGTGGCCTCGCGTGGGGCTCAGAGCTGTTTTGGCCGTCGAGGCTCAGGAGTGCCTGCCGCTGCCGCCGCGGCTCCTGCTGAGGGGGATCAGGCGCCCTGAAGTGAGGGCACACAGGTGGCCCCGGTTTGGGCTCCGCCCCTGGCGCCCCTAGAGCTTATCTGGCAGGACCTGTAGGCAGAAGGGGAGCCAAGCTAAGCAGGGAGCCCGGGAGGGCTCAGCACCACGGAGCCACTGAGGAAGCCCCAGCTCAGGTCCTGACCCCACCACTTTCAGCTGTGTGACCTTACGCAGGACGCTGTCCCCCTCTGGGCCTCGGCTTCTCCCCCGTCTGAGAAGCCGAGACTACCTGGCCGCCCCGCGGGGTGTCCCGCAGGTAAGAGCACTTGGCACGGGGGCCAGCGCGCAGTGGGCGCGCACACAGGCTAACTAGGGTGAGTACGTTCACTCCCGAGGGCGAGATTCCACTTTGGACATCTTCGGGGGGTCGGATGCTCTTTAGGGCTACCATGCCAGGCTCACGCCGCTGAATACGACGACGGGAAGGCGGAGGGGCTGCGCGTCAGCGGCTCTCAGGCTGGGGCAGGGGGGCGGGTTGCGCGCGAGGCCTGCAGCCAGGGGAGGGAGGGGCCCGCGTCTCGCCCCGCGCCCACCTGCCCGCCCGGCCCCACTTACCTCTCGCCGAGCCCCGTCTGCCCGAGGGCAGGACCCCCTCGTCCTGTGCTTGGAAGGAAGGCGGCGGTGTCGTGGGGGCTGCGGGCCTGCCTCCCCAGCCTGCTTCCCTCCCGCTCCCCTGCCCGTCCCCTCCCCCACCCCCACCTGCGCGGGGCCCCGCCTCCTTCCTACCTGGTTGCGGGTCTTGTGCGACTTCTGCATCCAGGCTCGCCACTGGTCGTAGAGGCGGAAGCTGAGGTTCGAGCAGTACGCGTGCTTCTTGAGCCAGCCCAGGAACTGCTTGAGCTCGCGCCGCACCGGGCCCGAGCTCGGCTCGCCGCCCCCGCTTGTGTCTTCTGTTCGCTCGTCTGTGTCCGGTGCGCTCTGCGGGTGGGCGGGCGGGCGGGCGGGCGGCAGTGTCAGGGCGCGCCCGGCAGGGGGCGGCGCGGCGCTAGGTGGGTGTATGGCCGCGCGTCGTCTTCGGTGGTCACTCTCCTCTCCGCCCCGCCTCTGTCCCCCCCGTCCTCCCCGCGGCCCTGCGCGGCAGCCCAGCTGCGCCCCCCCCGCCCAGCTGCGCCCCTGGGGAGGTGGGGGCGGGGGAGGAAGGGGCTCCTCCTCCACGTCTCCTCCAGGAACCCGATTCCTGCGGCCTGAGCCAGGTGCGCAGCGGGGGAGGGGAGGAGGAGCGGGGGCCCTCTGCAGGGATGAGACACAGAGACAGCGACGGACGGGGCTGGGGGGCTGCACAGGCGGGAAAGGGGGACAGAGACGCTGAGGACACTGAGACCCGGGACAGGGACATGCAGGGGGTCACAGCGAAGAAGGCAGCCCAGATCAAAGGGACCACGGATGGAGACAGGGTGGGACAGGGACCCTGGGGACATAGGGACAAAGAGACCAGCAAAGACGCGAGACAGAGGGCAAGAGTGACGGGGAGACGGAGGGAGACAGAGTGCAAGAGGATCCCAAGGGACGGTCCCCACGCTGGGCCTGGGAGCAGGAGCTGGGGGGGCGGGGAGTGGGCGGGCAGGGCCAGGTGGGAGGCCTGCCTGTTGGTCCAGCTGCCGGCTGCAGCCAGCCCAGAGCAGGCCGGCGGATAAGGACATCGGCCTCACGTCATAAATAAAGCCGGGGACCCGCTGACAGGCCCTGGCACGGCCGCGGCCCCCGCCGCCCCTGCCGGCCTCCCCTGCCTCCCCGCGGACGCAGCGCCTGCTGGCTCCCGTGCAAGATTCGCAGGTGCTGGGCACGAGCAGGGGCCAAGGCTCAGGCCCCGCCCGGCCGCGCTCGCTCCCGCCCACCCCTGAACCTGGAGGGGCCCGGGATAGGGGCTGGATTGCGGGCTGGAGCCCGGCTCTGCCCCTCTCTGGCTCTGGGACCCTCCCCGGGCCTCAGTTTCCCCACCGTCCCCATGAGCATGGGCTTGGACTTCCAGTGAACCGAATTCAGATCTCTGTGCGACCTCCTGGGGTCCCAACGTCCTCACCTGAGGAAAAAGGGGTCCCCCCTGCAGTGGTGGGGGTAGCAGGGACTGGTACTGCCCCCAAACGCTTAGGTGGCACCCACCATGTGGGCACCTGTCACGGGGAATTATGTCATCCAACCCTCACAAGAGCCCGAGGCAGGTGTGGTTCTTGTCCTGACTTCCCGGATGGGGAAACTGAGGCTAGGCAATCCAAGCGAGGATTCCGTTTCATTTCACAAAGGAAAGAAGGGAAGTCCACAGGCTCAGAGGAAGCCCAGACAGCAAGAGGAAGCAGACCCGGACTCCTGATCATTCCCATCCCCCCACCCTGATCAGAAGGGGAAACTGAGTCCCATCGGACGGGGAGCTGGCAGCCTAACGGCCTAGGAAGCAGGGGTCTCAAACTCACTTGCTCTGAGGCCTGAGGAAGGAATTTAAGTGGGCAAAGCAGGCCAGGTGGCGGTGGGCAAATGGAGAGTGAGGGCTGCTAGTGGGGGCCGTGGGCTGTGTCTTGCTGCCCTTTCTGGAGAATTGATTTTTCTAGGGGATGGAGGATATCTGTGCAAAAACTTCCTGTTTTTAAGTTTCCGCAAGTAGGTCACACTTTTCCTGTCCCAATGACAGGCCAAAGACAGTAGTAGAGCCAGGGACCACATTTTGGCCCTGCTGGGGCCACCAGTTGGAGACCCCCTGCTCTCTTGGAGCAAACAAGGAAACGGGGGCTCAGGCCGGCTGGGGGTGGCTCGGGGGCTGCCCGGCCCTGCCCTGCTGGCGCGCTCACCGCTGCGGGGGGTGGAGGCGGCCGTGGGGTGGCTCCACTCGCTCCAGATCCCAGCCTTCTTGGAGCCGTAGATTCCGAACGGGTTGCAGCGCACTTGCACGAAGTAGACCGTGCCGGGCTTCAGGCCCGCCAGGCGGCACGAGGTCTGATTGCTGACGTCATCCACCACCTGGGCAGGCAGGGCAGGGTCAGGGGGCGGGGGCGGGGCCGGGGCCGGGGGAGGGGCCGGGGGCGGGGCGGGGCGGGCACCTTCCAGTCCACACTGTCCTCCACGCGGTAGCGGATCTGGTACTTGGCTTGAAAGAGGAAATCCTTGAGGGCTGGTGGCGAGACCCAGCGCACGCTCAGCTGGTCCTCCAGGCCCCCGACGCGGCTCACGTGCACATCAGGTGGGGGGTCCGTGGTCACTGCGGCCGAGGGGGTTGGGGGGGGGAAGCGGAGTCAGGTCACTGCGCTGGGGGAAGGGGGCTCCCCTTGGACCCGGCTGGGGTCCCCGAGCGAGCGCCTGGGGCTGTCTGGGTTCAACCCCTCCCCGGTGGCACCTGCCTCCGTTTCCCTCCTTCATCGGCCCCCGCCCCCAGGGCTGCTGGATTACGTGATTGCACTAAGCACTCAATTAATGTTAGCTGTTATCGCCGTTGTTATCGGTGACGGGAGAAACTTAATCCTACTGCAAGGCGACGCGGGGAAGCAGACACGGCCTGGCTGACGACACCACTCTCGTGCCCGAGAGGCCAGGGGGGCTGTCGAGCCGCGGGCGTCCTGCTGCCCCCACCCCCAGCCCCTCCCCACTTCACCCAAGTCCTTGATGTGACCTTGCTGGGTGCCAGGGAACACCCCAGGCTTTGTGAGGGGCCCGGGTGCGTCTATGGACAGCCAGGCCGGGCGCCCTGCCCCCCCCCCAGGCCTTGGCGAGGGGCTGAAAGGGTTAAGGCACAGGCCTGCTTGGGGCTGAGAAACACCCTAATTAGATTAGGCCCAATTCTGCTCGCAGATCATCCATTTCCTGCCTCCCGCCCTGCGCCCCCCCCCCAGCTCCAGGCCTGGGCTTCCTGGGGCGCCTCCCGACCTGGGCGTCCCTCCTCGCGGCCCCCTCCTGCACACCTGGGCTGCCGAGGGGGGGGGGGAGGCGACCAGGCCAGGTGTTCTCCGCAGAGTGCGGGTATATCCTGGCTGGGTTTTTTTTGGGGGGGTGGGGCTGGACTGAGGAGTGGACGCCCCCACTAACCTGGGTCCCCAGCCAGCCAGCAGGGACAGACCGGAGGAGATGCAGCCGTGGCTGCGGGGTGGGCAGGTGGGACCCCAGGAAAGCAGACGAGATGCAAGGGGGGGCCCTGTGGGATGCCCGGAGGGCCAGGCTGGCCCCCAGGGGAGGGCCCTGGTGGCACCAGAGGCTCACCCACATCCAAGATGTCCAGCGTGAGCACGTCCGAACGCGCAGAGCCCAGGCGGTTGGTGGCCTCCACCCAGATCTCGTAAGGCGTGAAGAGTGCCAGGTCCTTGGGAACGTGGCAGGAGTGAGGCCCCACCGTGTGGTACTCCTCACAGGTGTTGTCCTGCCCATACCACCTGCGGGGACCAGAGGCGGCCACAACACGGCGTGAGGGTCCCTTATGGCCCCCAGACCCCACCGAGGCAGCCCCGGGGGAGTGGGGGTGCAGGCGGGGAGACATGGGGCTCAGAGAGGGCCAGCACCGGTCAAGGTGACACGGGGCCGCCCTGGGGCCGCCACCAACCTCAGCTTGTACTTGAGGGAGTAGTTGGTGTGGAGGAAGGTCTCCCCGTGGGCTCCGGGCGTCCAGCGGCAGGTCAGGTCCTTCATGTTCTTGGACCAGCAGCTGATGTTGAAGGGTTTCTCGGGGGGCACTGGGGGGGGAAGGCGCGGGGGCTGAGGGGCTGGGCCGGCCCTGCACAGGGGAAGGGGCTGCTGCACCCCCTCTGCGGGGGGCCCCCACCTTGGAGTGGCAGGAGGGTGGTCAGGGCAGTCTCTGGCGAGGGGACGCTGGCACGGCCACCTGCACAGGTCTCTTTTTTTTTTCTTTGAGACAGAGTCTCGCTCTGTTGCCCAGGCTAGAGTGAGTGCCGTGGCATCAGCCTCGCTCACAGCAACCTCAGACTCCTGGGCTCAAGCCATCCTCCTGCCTCAGCCTCCCGAGTAGCTGGGACTACAGGCACACGCCACCATGCCCGGCTAATTTTTTCTATATGTATTAGTTGGCCAATTAATTTCTTTCTATTTATAGTAGAGACGGGGTCTCGCTTCTGCTCAGGCTGGTTTCGAACTCCTGACCTCGAGCGATCCTCCAGCCTCGGCCTCCCAGAGTGCTGGGATGCCAGGCGTGAGCCGCCGCGCCCGGCCCCACGGGTCTCTTGAGGACGGCGAGCTCCCGTTCCCACCCCAGAGACCCGTGCCAGCTGTGCCAGTGTGCCCCTCTGCGTAAGGAGGTGCTGTCCCCAAGAGTCACCCCCGGAGGGTCCACTTACGGCCGACATAGAGGCAGGAGCCGGCAAGGATGCTGCCGTCCCGGGCGTGGCACACGAGGTTGTCCCCCGACTGCTGCCTGGACCCGTTGAGGTTGGCCAGGGCCAGGGCCAGGGTGGAGGCATTGAGCACGCGGGAGAGCTCGGGGGCCAGGCGGCGCCCATTGAGGGTCCAGTAGAGACCCTCGGCCGTGGCCCCGGGGGGGTCCCCGTGCACTGAGCACGTGGCCTGCAGGGAGGAGCCGATGAGGAGCGTGGGGTCCTGCGGGCTGATCACGGCCGTGTCTGGGGTCAGAGAGGAACACCTGTCAGGCCTGGGGCGGGGCCCCCCCCTGAACCCCCCACCACGCGAGGACCTCCAGGGCTCACGGCAGTCCCGAGAAGGAGTGGTCTATCATCACCACCACCACCCCCATTTTACAGACAAGGAAACTGAGGACCAATGAGGTCAGATGCCCAGTCCAAGGTCAGTGGCAAGGCCAAGGTCAAGCCAGCTCTGTCTGACTCCACAGCTCGGGTCCTTCCAAACCACGTCATGACTCCCTTGCTCAAGGCTCTCTGACCCGTCCCAAAACTCGGGCGTAAATGCCCTCTCAGATCCAAGTGACTCTTGCTTTGCACAGAGTTCTGACACTCTGCTTTTTTAAAATTTTTTTCCTTTATTTTTCATTTTCTCTCTTTCCACAATTAGTAACAGAAGATTGTGAGTTCTTTCCGCGATACTCCCAGAGCCTCATACATAGTAGGTGCTTCTTGGGGAGGAGGGGGGCGACACTTTGAGGAAAAAAAAAAAAAAAAGAGCCCTGAGACACCTACTGTGTGAATTGTTAAGAGCACCATTTACTGAGAACTTGCGGCGTTCTAAATACTGGGCTAAGACTCTGCCTACGTTTTCTCATCGAATCCTCCCCATTGCATGGATGGAAAAGCACCAACGCTTTGAAAGGTCAGGTCCCCTTGCCCGCGGCCACTGAAGGAGGGAAAGGCACTGCCACTGCAGCTGAAGGCAGCTGAGGCCCCCGACCCCCACCTGAAGGGGACTGCACTTCACTGCTCTTTCCCTGGACTCAGTTTTCCTCATCTGCAAAGCGGGAGCGGGGAAGCTCTTTGTCTACTGGGCTTCTCTAAGGTCAGCCGGGAAGGGGGACCGCACACTGGGTCGGGTGCTGGGCGCAGGGGCCTGGGGGACGCCTGCAGGTGGTGTCTCCTCACCTGCAGCCACCTGGGCAGCCCAGGGCTCCCCCTTCTGGAGACTTGAACCTAACAGGGACCCAGAAAAGGAGGAGGGGACCCAGAATCCAAGCCCCTGACGCCTGTCTGAGTCTCATTTTCTTCCACCTGGGAAGTGGCACCGACCACATGGACTGTTTGAAGGGGAGGGGAGGGGACATAATGTCCCAGGGCCTGGGTTCGAAAGCCCCCAGCTCGCTGCGTAAGCTTGACCCAGTCAGTGCCTTTGCTGTGAGCCTCTGGGAACAGGCCTCTCCTTCCAACCAGAGACCCCGGGGGGACTCATTCGTTCATTCATTCATATTCATTCATTCATTCATTCATATTCATTCATTCATTCATTCATTCCAGGAGCACCTGTCCCAGGATGTTCAGTGATGACCACGAGACACAAAAAATTCCTGCCCTTTTGTGGACCCTTAAATCCAAGGAAGCAGCAGGAAAAAAGAACTATCTAAGAAAACAGATCAGAACAAAATAAAGCAGGGGCCAGA
The DNA here is from genome assembly GCF_000165445.2 of Microcebus murinus. Classification (NCBI taxonomy): domain Eukaryota; kingdom Metazoa; phylum Chordata; class Mammalia; order Primates; family Cheirogaleidae; genus Microcebus; species Microcebus murinus. The sequence goes on along the minus strand of NC_033683.1, from coordinate 256,346 downwards.
GGGAGACAGGGCAGTGGCAGCTGTCTGGGGAGGCGACATTTGTGCCGAGGCCTTAATAAAGTCAGAGAAGTAGCTGTGGAAGTATCCAGGAGAGAGTGTCCAAGCAATGGCAGCAGCAAGTGCAAAGGTCCTGGGGCAGGAGTGGCAGCCAACAGGGCCTGAGAGGTTAGCAGGGACCCCCAACCTGCAGGGAGGGGTTATTCCAGAATTCTGAGCAGGGGAGGGAGGTGGTTGGATTTGCATTTAAAGGGACTCCCAAGGGGCTGTGAGGAGCCACTGCCGCAGAGAAGGCAGCCAAGGACAGGGCAATCCTGGCCCCCGGGGAGGCCCTCTGAATGCCAGTGGCTGCCCTGGCCTGGCCCTCACTGCCCCGGATGGGAGAAGCGGGGTGGACACGCTTGGGCCCAGCCATGACGACTTTCCGGGGCAAACTTGGCTCCAGGGCCGCGTCTTGCTGGAGGCTGGGCGCGCAGTTGCGCTTGGGGCTCGGCCCAGGGCTCGCCGGAGGTCTCCGCATCCGTGCGAAGGAGCCGGCTTCGTGGGCCAGAGCTGAGGAGGCGGGGGCGGCCAGGGGGGGGAGCGGGGGACCAGGGGGCCGCCCCGGAGGTCCCAGGCAGCCAGCCGCCCGCTAATTCGGAATTCCTTCTGCATGAACTCGGGCGTGCCAGCGTCTCTGCCCTGGCCCACCCACCGCTTCCTGCCTGGGCGCCCCCCCCCAGCGGAGCGGGAGGCACGGCCAGGCCTGCCTGAACCCCAGACCTACTCTCAGCCCTCCCTGGGTGGGTCATGCCCCGCCGGCCCCCCAGCCGCCACCAGGGCCTGGCCTAGAAGGGGCTCTCTGGGGGGTCCTGGCTGGGGGGGCACTGCCCCTCTGCCACACCCGCCTGCCCGCCCGGCCTGGCCCACTTGCCAGCAGCTGCAGCTGCCCTCTCGGAGCTGGGCGGGGGAGGGGGAGAGGGCAAGGCCACGCCGGCCCGGACAGGCCAGTCCCCTAGCCCTGAGTCCCCGAAGTAGAGGTCAGAGGGAAGCTCTCCCCCACCCCACCCCCAGTGAGGGTGCAACGCCAGCTGCAGCACCTGGGCCGGCAGCTTTCCCTCTCCAGGTCTCAGTTTCCTACTCCATAGATTGGGAGGAGGGACACGTCCTACCTGCTGGGGAGATTAATGAGGCCCGGCACCCCCTAGCACCTGGGAGCCACCGGCGCTACAGCCCCTCCCAGCTCCGGGGTCCCGGCAGGCTCCCCCACTCCCTCCAAACAATGGGCCCAGGCGCTGGGGACAGCGAAACAGCAGCTGGGAGCAGCCCACTGCGCCCCGGGGGAGGGTGCTTGGCCTGGTTTGGAGGGCCGCCTAGAGGGCTCCCCAAGCAGATCCCCGGGTTGGGCTTTAGGACGCCCCCCCACCCCCCTTCACTCGCCGCCTGCCCTGCTTTCCCGCAGAGCTGGGGCCTTTAAAAGTTTTTTCTTCCTCCCTTTCCCAACCTGGAGCCACTGCCGTTATTAAAAAGGAACACCATGTGTTTTAAAAGGGAAAAGTGTGAGATTCTCTGCAAGAAGCAGGGCGGAAGGGTGGCCTCCATCCCAGGGTCCCCCATGGGGGTCCCCCATCCCCCCCCAGTCCCGCTGGTACCTGCAGACACTTTACGACCCACCCGCCTGCCGGTCAGGTGCTAAGACACACCGTAAGTAGAAACATATTGTGGAGGTGTGAGAATCTTTTATTTAATTTCTTCCCCCCTTAAAGGAGAAAACACACACGCACAACAACCGCCCCCCTCCCCAACACGCTTTCTGCTCTGCACGCTGGGAAACAAAGCTCGCGCCAACAGTGGCACTCCCAGGCGCTGCCCACGGCCGGGAAGGGCCGCCAGGGGCCCCGGGAGGGCCTGGGGGTCGCCCCTCACCTGCCCAGGTGCACTGGGCAAAAGCTGGGCTTTCTCAGCAAGTGTCCCCAGAGGGTGCCCAGACCCCGCCTGTCCCCGAGGAGCCCGCAGTTGAGCCTGCAAACAGCTCAGCTCAGCACGGGGCTGCCTGGGAGCAGCGCGAGCCCAGCCGCCCCGGGGTGGCCTGTGCGCCGGGACGGGGACCGGGTGCGTGGAGTGACGGTCATGCCCCAGCCCGCGTGCGTGCCCCTGCGCTGCCTCCCCTGCGGAATGGGTGTGCGTGCCCGCGGTGGGGTGCGAGTATGCATCTGCGATGCAGCGCGAGTCTGAGGGCGAGAGTGACGGGCCACAAGCCAGTGTGAGTCTTTGTGTGTCTCTGGGTGTGTCCTACAGCGGGTCTGGATGTGGAGACGTATCCTGGCGGGGCTGTGCGCGGGGGGGCTGGAGAGTGCCTGAGCCCAGGAGCGCCCCACAGGGCGGAGGTCTTGGCCTGTGGGGCAGCGAGTTCCCAGTGCTCCCCCCACCCAAAGTCGGGGCCAGCGGTCCCGGACTCACTGGCTCCGGCTCCTCCCTCTCACCCACGAGCGCACAAAGATTTCTCTCGCTGGAGACTCTCAGCCCGGCGCAGCCTGGCCGAGGACGGTTCTGAGCGCCGCCAGTGGCGGGGACTCGGCGGACCCCCGTGCGCGGGGTCCCGCAGGGGGAGGGCGGCGGCGGCGGCGCCGGCCCGTGGAGAGGCACGTCCCCGGGGACCCCGGGCCGCGCGCCAGGCGGCCAGAGCGGCCCCTCCAGCCCCGCCCTCCCCGTGGGGCTCATCCCTCCGCCCGGGGGGCCCCGCTGGGGGCCCGCACCCAGTGCGCCAACCGCGTGCGCCCCCGCCTGGGAGCGGTGCCCCGCGGTCCCCACGGCTCTGAGTCCACGGAAGCGGACGCGCGCGCCCGCTACGTCCCGGCTTGCAGAGGGTCCCAGGCCACGACCCTCCGGCCCCGGGGGCCAGGCCAGGCGCCAACAGCCAGGCTGCCTAGGTAAGAAGGCCTCGGACGCAGAAGCCGAACCCTCGGGCCCACGGACTGCCGCACAGTGCGCCCCGCAGGTGAGGGCGCCCCGAGGGCCGCGCCGGGGGCGCCTTCCTTTGTTCCCCGGCCGTCCAGGTGGCGCCCGCGCCCCCTCCCCGCGGCTGCCCCCGGGGCGCCCGCTCTCTGCTCGGGCGGGAGGGGAGGAGCGGGGCACTGGGTACTCACGGGCTCCGGATCCGGCTCGCGGCGCCCCGAGGACGCAGAGCAGCAGCAGAGGCAGCAGCGGCGGCGGCCGCCGCGCGGATTGGGCGGCCGGGCCCGGGCGGCCGGCGGGCATGGCCGGCGCTGCCGGGTCGCGCGGCTGGCGGCCTGCGGCGGTGGCGAAGCCGGCGCGCGGGGCGCGGGAGGCGCGGGCGCGCCCGCACGTCGCTGGCGCGGACGCGGAGGCCGGAGCAAGTCTGAGCAGCCGAATTGACAAGGCGCTAATGCGCCACTGCCCCGCCCGGCCCCGCCCCGGCCCGCCGGCCCCGGGGCGCGGCCCGCACCGCCTCCGCCGCCGCCAGCCCGCGGCACCGCGCGCCGCCTCCGCCCCACCGCGAACCGCGCGCGCCCTGTCCCGCGGCCCAGACCCCCCCACTCAACTCCTACCGTTCCGGACCTCCCCCTCCAACCCTGCCAGGTCCATGCTCCCCACCCCCAGCCTGGGATCCGGCGTCCCCAGTCCCGTTTCCACGCCCCTGTCCGCGTCCCTGCACCCCGCTCTCAGCCCAGCGCCCCCTAAGACCCCCAACCCGGCGCCGCTCCTCCATGTCCCCCTCCCCCACCCAAACCTCTGTCTCGGCCCCTACCCCACTCTGGCCCCGCCCCCCACTGAGCGGTCCCTGAGCCCCGCCTACCCCCATCTCCAGCCCCTCTTCCTCCCCGGGGGCCCGAAAGCCGCCCCCAGCCCCACGTCTCCCGCGCGCGGGTCCCACCGGCCGCGGCCCTCCCGCTTCATCCCGCGCGTCTGCGGTTCTCCGCGCGTAGCCTCGGCCCGGGCTTTGCTGGAGGGGAGGAGGAGGAGGAAAAGCAGGAAGGCACGGAGTCCCCGGCCCTCGGCCTGGCTCGGCGGTCCCCCTCGCGCGGCTTGGATTTGAGGTCGCTCGGGGACGCCCCGGAGCCTCCGCAGGGAGCTGCGGTGCGGGCAGACGGGGAGACGCGGTCCCCCGTGGGAGCGGGACCCCAGGCCTGCGCGAACGGGGTCCCTCGCCGGGGTAGCAGGGATTCCCAGGCGCAGGGCGGTGAGGAGGACTGCCCCGGACTCACCCACAACCCCCCCACGGAAAAATCCACTCAGCGGCCCGCGGGTGGGGTGCGCCACGCGGTGAGTAATCGCTCGGGCGGCCGCCGCCCGCCGACTCCAGGTAACGCCGGCCGCCCGGAGCGACGCATAGTTTGTCTTGCTGCTCTCTGCGCGAAGAGCCTTCTCGGTGTTATTATTTTTGGCCATCGCTCGGGTTTCGGGACCCCTCCCGGCCCGGGCGCCTCATCCCCCTTCTCTCCGTCCCCACCCGATCCGGACGCCCGAGAGAAAAAGGATTCCTGGCCTCCGAGGCCCCCGCGGAGGGGGTGCCTGCGATGAGAGTCCCCGGGCGGGGTGGGTCGCAGCCCCGCCCCCGCTGCCCTGTCCCGGGAGGGAGCGAGCTCTCAGCCCCTGCGCAGGGGCTCTCTTGGGGGGGCTGCACCCTCCTCGCATGCCCCCAGCCAGCCGGGTGGGTAAGAGTGCCCAAGGGGGGCTCGAGGTGGTTCCCCGGGCCTCCGATCCCAGTTCGGACTCCACTCTTGTCAAAAAAGATTTGACAATGTGGCCTGGAGGGGGGGGGGAGCTCAGGGCGCCGCCCCCGTCCCTCCATCTGGACCCCGGATAGGTAGGGAGGTAGGCCACAGCCAAGGAGGGGGGGGGAACTGTCGTTTACTGGGGCAAACCAGGCCGCCTGTGCCTCAGTTTCTCCCCCTGCACGCCGGGCGACCGCCGGCGGAAGGGCTTCGGCGAGAAGGACGCCAGGCCAGCCGCAGAAGTCGCCAGGATCTCAGCGCCCAGCGCGGCCCTGCACGTCCTCCCGGAGCAGACGGAGGTGGTCCGCAGGCCTGCGCGTCCCCGGCGACAAATGGAGCCATGTCGTCCCACCACCTTGGCCCGGCGGCGGGTTAAGTGGAGGTGGCAGCTCTTGGCTGGAGCTGGATTCCAGGATGCTTGCCGCCCCTCCCCCACAGCCCCTGCCCTGCAGATGTTCCCTGTGGGGCTGGACACGTCTGGTCCCCTCCTGGGAGGACTCCGGGCCTGTGGAGCAGAATCAAGACACTTCCCCCCATCTCCGCTCCTCCCCCCAGTTATTTCGGCCTTGGGAAGGGGCTCCCCCCTCCACCCAGGTGCTCAGGCCGGAGACCTGGAAGCCCACGTGAGGACTCTCCTTGGCTCGCCTCACTCATCCAATCCATCAGCAAGTCCTGTTGGCTCTGATTCCAAAACACATCCCCATCCTGAGACTGGGACCCCTCTCTCCCCATTCCTTTCGCATCCAGGCTCCAGGTTCGCCCTGGGGGATGCCTCCTGGCCTCCTCCTCCTTCTCTGGGGCTTCCCATAACCCTCCTACCTTGATCTGCACGCCAGGCTGGGGAGCTGGTTTTTTGTTTTTTTTTTTTTTTTGAGACAGAGTCTCGCTTTGTTGCCCAGGCTAGAGTGAGTGCCGTGGCATCAGCCTAGCTCACAGCAACCTCAAACTGCTGGGCTCAAGCAATCCTCCTGCCTCAGCCTCCCTAGTAGCTGGGACTACAGGCATAAGCCACCATGCCCGGCTAATTTTTTCTATATATTTTCAGTTGGCCAATTAGTTTCTTTCTATTTATAGTAGAGACAGGGTCTCGCCCTTGGCCCTTGCTCAGGCTGGTCTCTCCAACTCCTGACCTTGAGCCATCCTCCCGCCTCGGCCTCCCAGAGTGCTAGGATGACAGGCCAGAGTGCTAGGATGACAGGCCAGGCGTGCTCATGCCGGCCTTGGGGAGCTTTTAAGAGAAGCAATGAGTTTTGTCTGGGCCCTGACACCCCCTCCCTGACCTCTCCCTCCTCCTCTCCCCTCTCCTGCCCTCCCTCACTCAGCTCCCCACACTGCAGTCCCGGTTCCCCCCAAAACGCCAGGCTTGTTACTATGGAAAGACCAGGCCCTTGTGCGTTGGCCGTTCCCTCTGTTCCCCAAATCTCCCCCAGTCAGCCCCCCCTCTGCCACCAGGTCCCAGGTCCCATGTCACCTCCTCAAAGAGGCCTCCCACCCTTCCCGGGCTCTCTCCCTCCCCCTCACTTCGTGTTGTGCTTTGTTTTCTTTGCACCTATAGCTCTAATAGCTTGTTTCTCCCGCAACTTCTTTTTCTTAGACTGCCAGCACCCCGAAAGTGCACTCTCTCTCTCTCTCTCTCTCTGGGACCCCATACTGGGCCCAGCCCAGCGAGGGCTGAAAGTTCAATAAATATTGGCAAAACGAATTGACGCAGGTGGATTCTCAGTTCCTCCAAGTGGCAAGAAAATTCAGTCCCACTATGTCATGCTGCCTGGGGGGTCCGAGCCTGCCCCATCCCCCCCTCATTTGCTGTGTGACCCAAGCCAGTAGACATCCCTTTCTGGTCCTTACCCATAGAGAGGGGTATGGACTGTTTCCCAACCTTGCCCGGCCCCATGCTGGAGCGTGACCTCTGCCCTCTGGGTGACCTTTTGCCCCATACCTTCGGCTTTAGGGAAAGCCAGTTGACCCTGAGGTATGTCCTTCCTTGCCCTGGGTGCCCGCCACAGCTTAACCCCTTCCTCCCCAGCCCCCCCCCCACCTCTTTGCACAGAAGGGGAACCCATTGCCGAACTTCCGCAAATATTGACCCAAGTCCTTGAAGGTGGCTGGGAATGTCTGAGGGACGTGGATGGCGGCCTGCTCCATGGGCCAGGGGAGGGGCTCCTGCTTAGCCCTGCACCCTCCACCCAAAGCTCACCTCTGGGCGAGAGGTCAGGGTTGGGGGGGCCTCCAGCTCCCTGGTGATTCCAGGGCACAGGGAGGGGACAATGCAAACAGCATCTCCAGGGTCCCCTGGGCACTCACAGCAACCACAAGGCAGCAAGGGTCTGCATGCCTGGTTCTTCGGGGCCTGTGTCACAGGAAGGTGGCCTGTTTTGCCCTAGGCTTTGTAATCTCCACCCTGGAGGCTGAGCCTGACAAATCGGGGTGCCTGGGTCCCCAGTTTAACACCACCTGGACTTCAGGCTCCGGAGCAGGGACAGGGGAGGGGCGGGCGGGCCTGGGGCTGGCCTGGGCGGGTGTGCACTCCGGCCAGGGAGGCCTGGCTTGCGTGCCCCTCTGCACCTTAGGGACCTGGGAAGTCTGGGTCCCAGGAGGCGCCAGCCCCGAGGAGGGAGGGGGACAACCGCTCCCCTCCTTCCTTCCGCCCAACTGTCAGCAAACGGCAGGCGCCGCGGTGCCTTCCCTCCTCCCCGGCTTGGGGGTGGGGGTCAACGGGGTCGCGGTGAGGGCGGCAAGGGACAAAGGGCGCTTGTCCGCTGCCCGCCTTGACCTCGGGCCGCGGCTTCCCGGACGCCTGGCCCTCGGCTGATTCACGCCCGAGCGGGCCGCAGCGCCCCCCGCCCGCCGCCCCAGGCCAGGCCGCCCCGGGGGGTAGGAAGTGGGGGGGCGAGGGGCGGCGCCGAGTCAACTTTCCCTCTTAAGCCCCGAAGGAATGTCGGCGGATTTCCTGAAACCCGACCCTGGCCGCCCGCCGGCCCGCCCGCCCCTCACCTGGACCCGCTCCCTCGGGAACGCCAGGCGGGGCGCGGGGGCTCACCTGGGGGGCTAGGGTCAAGTCCTCCTTCCGCTCCCCCCCAGCAGCCTCGTGGAGCGGAAAGGGGGTGGGTGGGCTGCAATCAAACTCTCCCCCTTCTCCCTGGGGGCGACCTGCCCCCCCACCCCTCCAGCCTCAGTTTCCCCATCTGCAAAAGGGCGCGAGGTGTCCCTCTTTCTTGTTGCACTTTAAGGGACGCCTCTTACGCCCGAAGGCACCCCCCTCCCGGGTTGGCTGGGCTCTGCCAGCTTCTCTGCTTGTCTCTGTCTCTGTCTCTCTCTGTCTCTCTGTCTCTGTCTCTGTCTCTCTCTCTCTCTCTCTCTCTCTCCTCACCTGGGCTGAGCTCCTTTCGCTCCGCGCCTAGATTTCCACATCCGGAAATAGGACAACTGTGACCCGTACCTTTCCTGTAAGGTTGTCGCAAGAAAGTAGTTTCTGCAAGAAGTGTTTTGTTTGGAATGAATGAAGGACGTTCATTGAGGAGGGGCTAAGCTCGCGGGCCTCTGGAATTAACATGTGCGGGCTTGAATCCCGTCTCAGCGACAAGTCCGGGAGCCTGGGTTCCCCACCTGTGACACGCGGGACAGGATGGCTGTCCATACACAGGGTGGTTTTTTTCCCCCCCGAGGGGCGGGCCGGGCGCGCGGGTGGCTTAGGCGCAGGGCTCCCCGGCTCGCTTCCCACCGCAACGGGCGGGCGGGAGGCCCTCGCCGGCGGGTCGCGCCGGCCCAGCCCGGGAGCGGCGGGGCGGGGCGGGGCGGGGGAGGGGCCGCGCCGGGATCCAGATGTTCGGGGTCCGCCGGGCACAGCCGCGCCTGATTAAGCCACGTGGGGGCCGGCCCCGAGCCGCGGAGATGAAAGCGCGGCGGCCGGCCGGGGGAGGGGGTGCGCCAGGCCCCCCCCTCCCGGGCCGGAACCTGCGGCGCCCTCTGACCCGCCAGCCCGGCGAGGCAGCCGCCCCGTCTGCGGGGGCGGAGCGCAGGAGGGGGACGCGCGGGCGGCGGACTCGGTAGGCACCTGCGCCAGGCGCGCCAGCGACGGGACCCGGGTTTTGAGGCCGCCCCCATTCCGGTTCCCGATGGGCAGGAAGCTGGGGGACCCCCCCAACCCGAGATTTGGCTCGTGGTCCTACAGCCCGTCACCCTGGGGTGTGGCAGTTATGGAACCCAGACGTGTCCTGGAGTCTCCAAGTTTTCCCACGAGAATTAGAACTTCGGGCAGGCGCCCTGCCCCCTTCCCCTGTACGAATCTCTGCGTCTCCTCCCGCCAAGCTCTGGGCGGAGGGACCCCCAACCTGGGGGCCAGGGCCAGATCCAGTCCTTGGATCCGGACTGGGACCGAGGGAGAGGAGGCTGGAGGCGCAGTGGAGGGGTCCAGAGGGCTTCCTGGAGGAGGCGATCTGTGCACAAGTTCCTCTTCCCTCCGAGCTGGGCGCCGAAGCCTGCCCAGTCCTGCCGCCCTAACCTCTCTGCGCCCCGCCGCCCTCCCGCCTTCTCCTACAGCGAGCTCTTGCTCGCCCCTGGGCCCTGGCTGTTCCCCCGCCCTCCCCTCGTGGCCGGCTCAGGTGCCGCCTCCTCCGCGAAGCCCGCCGTGCCACCCGTGGCGACCGGACACTCGCAGCCCGTCACCCTATTCGGTTCCTGTGACCCCTAGCGCTGACGGAGATGCCCCGCCCGCGGTTACCAGGGAGACCTCATGGCACCCCCCCTCCCCCAGATGGGACCGAGGGTGGGGACCGCCATCCACCTGCCCCGCCCGGCCCCCACCGCGACGGTGCCGCAGCCCGGCGCCCCCGCCCGCTCCCGCATCCCCGCCCCCCCTTCCCAGGCTGCCTCACTCGGTGACGTCAGCGCCCCGGTCCCCGCCGCGGCCGCCGCATCCTCCGCGCCCGCCGCCGAGCGGAGTCCGCGCCCCCCGCGCTTCGCCTCGGGCATTGGCTGCGGGTGGCCGCCGATGGCGCCCCCGCGCCGTGCTGCTGCTGCTGCTGTGGCGGCGTCGCCGCCGCCCCGCGCCCGCCGCCGGGCCCTTCGCCCGCAGCTCGAGGGGGGCGCGCAGAGGTGCACTGCCCGGCTTGCCGCGTCGCGACTGGCCGCGGCAGGTGAGGCGGTGCGGCAGCCGGGGGACGCCCGCCCATCCGCCGGGATGGGCGGGGACGCTGCTTCTTGAAGGGCCCGGTTGGGGGGGGGGTTGGGTATCCGGGATGCCCCCCGGGTGGGGGAGGGGGAGGGACAGGGGTCTCGGTGGCGCTGGGCTTCCGCGGGGACGCGCGGGGTCCCGCACGGTGCGGGGCCGTGGGGGGCGGTTGGTCGCCTGGCCAGGGCGGGGCGGACTTTCAGGCGCCCACCCCCTTCCTCGGCTGGGGTTCACACCTTTGGTCCCTCCTTCTCAGTCTTTCCCCCGCGCCCCGCCCCTCCCTGGTCAGAGCTACCCGCCCCTACTCCTATCATCAGACCAGACCCCCACCCCCAGGCCTGGTCCGAAGGTGACAAAACCTGAGTGTCCCTCCTCCCCCTCCTGGGGCCTGAGAATCACTCTCAGTCGACCCCCTCCTCCCTGGAGCCTTAGGGGGGCCCCCTTCCCGCCACCAGTGCCCCTCCTCGTCCCTTCCCTTTTCCAGCCCCTCCCAGTCCCCCCTCCAGCCCCACTGACCTCCCTGGTGTCCCCAACCGCACCCCAATCTCTCTGGATTTGGAGGATGGGGTGGGGCAAACCTGCCTCTCCCCCAAGCTTCCAGTCCCCACCCCGCTCCGCGGCCTGAGAGCCCCGGGTGCCCCTCCCCCAGGCAGAGCCCCAGGGCCCCTCCGAGTCCCCCTACGACCGGGCCGCTCTGACCAGCGCCTGCGAGCGGGGCTGCCGCCTCTACTCCATCTGCCGGTTTGTGGCCAGGAGCTCCAAGCCCAACGCCACCCAGGCGGAGTGTGAAGCAGGTGAGGGCGGGGCCGGGTGGGTGGGGGAGGGGGGGAGGTGGCCCTCACAGGGCCGCCCCCAGGCGAACCCCTGGTGCCCTGCAGCATGCCTGGAAGCCTACGTGAGGGACTCGGAGCAGCAGGCCTGCAGCCAGGGCTGCTGGAGCCAGCCCCCCGAGGAGCCCGAGCCGGAGCCGCAGCAGAAGGTGGGCATCCCCCCCCAAACCCTCACTCACGGCGGGCCAGAGTCCCCCCCTGGCTCCGAGCTGCGTGCCCGGCCTTTGTGGGGTGGTCACGCTCCAGCCTTGTCCCATCTCCAGCCTCAGCTGCCATCTCTGTGACATGGGACACACACACACTACACCCCCCTCCCATCTTTCGAGGTGACAGAAAACAGCCACCGTTGACCACGCACTTACCCTGGCTCAAGCTGACCTCGCTCTCAGCCTGTCCCAGCTTCCTGGTGCCACTCGGAGGCCGTGGTGGCGCATTGCCTGTCGTCGCCAAGCTACCCGGGAGGCTGAGGCAGAGGATCGCCTTAAGAGCCCAGGAGTTGAGTTGGCTGTGAGCGAGGCTGACGCCACGGCACTCACTCTAGCCTGGGCAACAGAGCCTCCAAAAAAAAAAAGAGGGAGCCCTGAATGGGAAGGGCCCACGGTGGTGGCTTTTCCGAACAGCAAAAGGAAACGAGTGGAGGAACGAGAGCGAATGGATGAGCGAAATGGGCTTTCTGGGGAGTCCCAGTCTGTGGGTCCCTTGCTGTGCCGCACGGCATCTCGTGCCTCAGTTTCCCCCGATGCAGCTTTGCCTGGACTCACTCTCCGGCTGTGACAGGCAGATGTGTGCGTGCTTGGGAGAGGCTGCCCCTCCCGGAACCTCTCAGTCCTGAGCCCTCCCAGGTGGCAGTGGCCACCTGCTCATCGCAGGTGAGGGGCTTAGACCAGCACCTGGCGGCTCTGGTGGGGGGCACCTCTCAGGATGGCAGAGGTGGGAGGTGGCCACAAGCCCCGGCGGCTTCCAGTCTTGCCTCTGGCCTCAGCCCTGCCTAGGTGAGATCTGGACAGTTGCCACCCCGGGCAGGACCGGCCCGGTGCCTCCGAGTGGCACCAGGAAGCTGGGACAGGCTGAGAGCGAGGTCAGCTTGAGCCAGGGTAAGTGCGTGGTCAACGTGGCTGTTTTCGTCACCTCGGAAAGATGGGAGGGGGTGTAGTGTGGTGTGTGTCCCATGTCACAGAGATGGCAGCTGAGGCTGGAGACGGGACAAGGCTGAGCGTGACCACCCCACAAAGGCGGCACCGCAGCACGGAGCCAGTGGGGGACTCTGCCGGCCGTGAGTGATGGGTTTGGGGGGGATGCCCACCTTCTGCTGCGGCTCCGGCTCGGGCTCCTCGGGGGGCTGGCTCCAGCAGCCTGCTGCAGGCCTGCTTGCTCCGAGTCCCTCACCGTAGGCTTCCAGGCCATGCCTGCAGGGCACCAGGGGTTCGCCTGGGGGGCCCTTGTGAGGGCCACCTCCCCCCCTCCCCCCCACCCCCGGCCCGCCTCACCTGCTTTCACACTCTGCCTGGGGTGGCGTTGGGCTTTGGAGCTCCTGGCCACAAACCCGGCAGATGGAGATAGGCGGCAGCCCGCTTCCGCAGGCTGGTCAAGCCCGCCCGGTCGTAGGGGGGGACTGGAGGGCCCTGGGGCTCTGCCTGGGGGAGGCACCCGGGCTCTCAGGCCGCGGAGCCGGGGTGGGGACTGGAGCCTTGGGGAGAGGCAGGTTTGCCCCCACCCCATCCCTCCAAATCCAGAGAGATTGGGGGGGGTGCTGGGGACACCAGGGACGTCAGGGGCTGGAGGTGGGAAACTGGCAGGCTGAAAAGGGAAGGGAACGAGGAGGCACTGGTGGCGGGAAAGGGGGCCCCTAAGGTCCAGGGAGGAGGGGGGTCGATCTGAGAGTGATTCTCAGGCCCCCAGGGGGGGAGGGGGGACAAACTCCAGGTTTTTGTCACCTTCGGACCAGGCCTGGGGGTGGGGGTCTGGTCTGATGATAGGAGTAGGGGCGGGTAGCTCTGACCAGGGAGGGGCAGGCGGGGAGGGAAGAGGACGTGGAGAAGGAGGGACCAGGTGGGGGAACCCCCAGGCCCGAGGGAAGTGGGGGTTGGGCGCCTGAAGGTCCCGCCCCGCCCTGGCCGGGAGGGGACCACCGCCCCCCCACGCCCGCACTTGAGGGCGGACGGCGCGTCCCCGCGGGAGAAGGCCCCAGTCGCCATCCGAGGGACCCCCCGTCCCCTCCCCCTCCCCCACCGGGGGGATCTCCGGATACCCAACCCCTCCCCCACCGGGGGGCCCTTCCCAAGAGAGCCGCGTCCCCGGCCCTTCCCCCGGCGGAGGGGCGCGGGTCCCCCCGGCTGGCGCCGCACGCGCCTCACCTGCCGCGGGCCCCAGTCGCGGACGCGGCACCGCAGCTGGCAGCTCTGCGCGTCCCCGAGCTGCGGGGCAAAGGGGTCCCGGGCGGGCGGCGCGGGGGCGGCGGGCGACCCGCAAGCAGCAAGCAGCACAGCAGCGGCGGCCGGGGGGCGGCGGCAATCGGCCGCCACCGCAGCCATGGCCCGGCGAGCGCGGGGGCCGGGGACTCGGGCTCCCGTGCGGGCGGGCGCGGAGGATGCGCGGCGAAGGCCGGGACCGGGCGCTGACCGTCACCGAGTGAGGCAGCCTGGAAGGGGGGGCGGGGATGGGGAGCGGGCCGGGGCGCCGGGCTGCGGCACCGTCGCGTGGGGCCGGCGGGGGCAGGTGGATGGGGTCCACCGTCGGTCCATCTGGGAGGGGGGGTGCCATGAGGTCTCCTGGCAACCGCGGCGGGGCATCTCCGTCAGCGCTAGGGGTCACAGGAACCGAATAGGGTGATCGGGCCTGACGAGTGGTCCGGTCGCCCACGGGTGGCACGGCCGGCTTCGCGGAGGAGGCCGCACCTGAGGCCGGCCGCGAGGGGAGGGCGGGGGAACACAGGGCCCAGGGGCGAGCAAGAGCTCGCTGTAGGAGAAGGCGGGAGGGCGGCGGGCGCAGAGAGGTTAGGGCGGCAGGACTGGCAGGCTTCCCGGCGCCCCAGCTCGGAGGGAGAGGAACTTGTGCAACAGATCGCCTCCTCCCAGGAAGCCCTCTGGACCCCTCCACCTGCGCCTCCAGCCTCCTCTCCCTCCGTCCCAGTCCGGATCCAAGGAACTGGATCTGGCCCTGGCCCCCCAGGTTGGGGGGTCCCTCCCCGCCCAGAGCTTGGCGGAGGAGACCGCAGAGATTCGGTACAGGGAAGGGGGCAGGGCGCCTGCCCGAAGTTCTAATTCTCGTGGGAAAATACTTTGGAGACTCCAGGACACGTCTGGGTTCCATAACTGGCCCACACCCCAGGGTGGGACGACTGTAGGACCGACGAGCCAAATCTCGGTTAGGAGGGGGTCCCCCAGCTTCTGCCCCATCGGGAAAACCGGAATGGGGGCGGCCTCAAAACCCGGGTCCCGTCCCGCTGGCGCGCCTGGCGCAAGGTGGCTACCGAGTCGCCGCCCGCGCGTCCCCTCCTGCCGCTCCGCCCCCACGCAGACGGGGGCTGCCCTCGCCCGGCCCTGGCGGGCGAGGGAGCGCAGGTTCCGGCCCGGGAGGGGGGGGCCTGGCGCACCCCCTCCCCACGGCCGGCCGCCGCGCTTTCATCTCCGCGGCTCGGGGCCGGCCCACGTGGCTTAATCAGGCGCGGCTGTGCCCGCGGACCCCGAAACATCTGGATCCCGGCGCGGCCCCGTCCCCCGCCGCCCGCCCGCCCCTCCCGGGCTAGGCCGGCGCGACCCGCCCGCGAGGGCCTCCCGCCCCGCCCCGTTGCGGTGGGAAGCGAGCCGGGAGCCCTGCCGCCTAAGCCACACGCGCGGCCCGGCCCCCATGGGGAGGGGGAGGAAACAACCCCTGTGTAATGGGATGCCATCAAAACTGTCCCCGCGTGTCACAGGTGGGGAAACCCATGGCTCCGGACTCGTCGCTGAGACAGGGATTCAAGCCCGCACATGATTAATTTCCAGAGGTCCCGCGCGCATAGCCCCTCCCTCGAATGAACGCCTTCATTCATTCCAAACCAAAACAACTTCTTGCAGAAACTACTTTCTTTGCGACAACCTTACAGGAAAGGTACGGGTCACAGTTTCCTATTTCCCCGGATGTGGAAATCTAGGCGCGGAGCGAAGGAGACTAGCCCAGGTGAGGGAGAGAGAGAGGAGAGAGCAGAGAGACAGAGACAAGAGAGAAGAGAGAGACAGAGACAAGCAGAGAAGCTGGCAGCAGCCAACCCGGAGGGGGGTGCCTTCGGGCGTAAGAGGCGTCCCTTAAGTGCAACAGAAAGAGGGACACCTCGCGCCCTTTTGCAGATGGGGAAACTGAAGGCTGGAGGGGTGGGGGGGGCCAGGTCCGCCCCCAGGGAGAAGGGGGAGAGTTTTGATTGGCAGCCACCCCACCCCCCTTTCCGCTCCACGAGGCCCTGCTGGGGGGAGCGGAAGAGGACTATGACCCTAGCCCCCAGGTGAGCCCCCACGCCGCCTGGCGTTCCCCGAGGAGCGGTCAGGTGAGGGCGGGCGGCCGGCCGGGCGGCCCAGGGGTCGGTTTCAGGAAATCCGCCCGACAATTCCTTTCGGGGCTTAAGAGGGAAAGTTGATCGGCGCCCGCCCCTCCCGCCCCCCACTTCCTACCCCCGGGGCGGCTGGCCTTGGGCGGCGGGCGGGGGCGCTGCGGCCCCGCTCCGGGCGTGAATCAGCCAGGGCAGGCGTCGGAAGCCCGCGGCCGAGGTCAACGGCCGGCACGGACAAGCGCCCTTTGTCCTATTGCCGCCCTCACCGCGGACCCCGTTGACCCACCCCCAAGCGGGGAGGAAGGGAAGGCACCGCGAGCGCTGCAACGTTTGCTGACAGTTGGGGCGGAAGGAAGGAGGGGAGCGGTTGTCCCCCCATCCCTCCTCCCGGGCTGGCCTCCTGGGACCTCCAAGAACTTCCCAGGTCCCCTAAGGTGCAGAGGGGCACGCCAAGCCAGGCCTCCCTGCCGGAGTGCACACCCGCCCAGGCCAGCCAGGCCCGCCCGCCCCCTCCCCTGTCCCTGCTCCGGAGCCTGAAGTCCAGGTGGTGTTAAACTGGGGACCCAGGCACGCCCGATTTGTCAGGCTCAGCCTCCAGGGTGGAGATTACAAAGCCTAGGCAAAACAGGCCACCTTCAACTGTGACACCAGGCCCCGAAGAACCAGGCATAGCAGACCCTTGCTGCCTTGTGGTTGCTGTGAGTGCCACAGGGGACCCTGGAGATGCTGTTTGCATTGTCCCCTCCCTGTGCCCTGGAATCACCAGGGGCTGGAGTAGAGGCCCCCCCAACCCCTGACTCCGCCCCAGAGGATGAGCTTTTGGTGAGGGGTGCAGGGCTAAGCAGGAAGCCCCTCCCCTGGCCATGGGGGAGGCGCCATCCACGTCCTCAGACATTCCCAGCCACCTTCAAGGACTTTTGGGTCAGATATTTGCGGAAGTTCGGCAATGGGTTACCCTTCTGTTGCAAAGAGGTGGGGGACTGGGGGAGGAAGGGTTAAGCTGTGGCTGGCACCCAGGGCAAGGAAAGGACATACCTCAGGGTCAACTGGCTTTTCCCTAAAGCCAAAGGTATGGGGCAAAAGGTCACCCAGAGGGCAGAGGTCACGCTCCAGCATGGGGCCGGGCAAGGTTGGGAACAGTCATACCCCTGTCTAATGGTAAGGACCAGAAAGGGATGTTACTGGCTTTGGGTCACACAGCAATGAGCGGGGGGATGGGGAGGCTCCGGACCCACAGGCAGCCATGACTTAGTGGACTGAATTTTCTTGCCACTTGGGACCTGAGAAATCACCTGCGTCAATTCTGTTTTTTGCCAATATTTATTGAACTTTTCAGCCTCGCTGGGCTGGGCCCAGTATGGGGTCCACAGAGAGAGAGAGAGAGAGAGCACTTTTGGGGTGGCTGGCAGTCTAAGAAAAGAGTTTGCGGGAGGAAACAAAGGCTATTAGACGCTGTTGGTGCCAAAGAAACACGCACAACAACGAAGCTGATGGGGGACGGGAAGAGAGCCTGGGAAGGGTGGGAGGTCTCTGAGGAGGTGACATGGGACCTGGGACCTGGTGGCAGAGGGGGGGCTGACTGGGGAGATTTTGGGGAACAGCATTGCAACAGAGGGAACGGCCCAACGCACAGGGCCTGTCTTTCCATAGTAACAAGCCTGGCGTTTGGGGGGACGGGAACTGCAGTGTGGGGAGCTGAGTGAGGGAGGGCAGGAGAGGGGAGAGGAGGAGGAGAAGGTCAGGGAGGGGGGTGTCCAGGGCCCAGACAAAACTCATTGCTTCTCTTAAAAGCTCCCCAAGGCAGGCATGAGGACTCCCCGGCCTGTCATACTAGCATCTGGCCTGTCATCCTTAGCACTCTGGGAGGAACGAGGCGGGAGGATGCGCTCAAGCGTCAGGAGTTGGAGATAACCCAGCCTGAGCAATGAGGGTGAGACCCCTCTCTACTATGAAAGTAGAAAGAAATTAATTGGCCAACTGAAAAAATATATAAGAAAAAAATTAGCCGGGCGCGGTGGCGATGGCCTGTAGTCCAGCTAACTTGGGAGGCTGAGGCAGGAGGATTGCTTGAGCCACAGGAGTCGAGGTTGATGTGAGGAGGCTGACCACGGCACCTCACTTAGCCCTGGGGCAACTAAGCAAGATTTTGTCTCCAAAAAAAAAAAAACCAAAAACAGCTCCCCCAGCCTGGCGTGCAGAATCAAGGTAGGAAGGGTTATGGGAAGCCCCAGAGGAAGGAGAGGAGGAGGCCAGGAGGCATCCCCCCAGGGCGAACCTGAGCCTGGATGCAAAAGGAATGGGGAGAGAGGGGTCCCAGTCTCAGGATGGGGATGTGTTTTGGAAATCAGGAGCCAACAAGGACTTGCTGATGGATTGATGAGTGATGGCCGGAGCCAAGCAGAGAGTCCTCACCGTGGGCTTCCAGGTCTCCGGCCTGAGCACCTGGTGAGGGGAGGCCCTTCCCGAGGCGAAATAACTGGGGGAGAGGAGTGGAGATGGGGGAATGTCTTGATTCTGCTCCCCACAGGCCCGAGTGCTCCCAGGAGGGGACCAGAACGTGTCCAGCCCCACAGGGAACATCTGCAGCGGCAGGGGGCTGTGGGGGAAGGGGCGGAAGCATCCTGGAATCCAGCTCAGCCAAGAGCTGCCACCTCCCAACTTAACCAGCCCCAGGGCAAACAAGGTGGGGGACGAATGGCTCCATTTGTCCGCCGGGGACGCGCAGGCCCTGCGGCCACCTCCGTCGCTCGGGGAGGGACGTGAGGGCCCGCGCTGGCGCTGAGATCTGGCGACTTCTGCGGCTGGCCTGGCGTCCTTCTCCCCGAAGCCTTTCCGCCCGCGGTGCCCCGCGTGCAAGGGGGAGAAACTGAGGCACAGGCCGGCCTGGTTTGCCCAGTAAACGACAGTTTCCCCCACCCCTCCTCCTTGGCCTGTGGCCCTAACCTCCCTACCTACGTCCGGGGGTTCCAGATGGAGGGAGCGGGGGCGGCGCCCCTGAGCTCCCCCCCCACCCCGGCCAACAT
>NC_033683.1:212385-233336 GCF_000165445.2 Microcebus murinus | reverse complement strand
ATGCTGCGGGCCCACCGGGCCCTCCCCCCAGGGCAGAGCTGCCTGCGCCCCAATCTCGGGAGCCAGGTGAAAGAAGCAAGCGGGAGGGAGAGAAGAAGGGGGGGTAGGCCCGGCAGGAGGCAGCACCCCTGCGGGCCTCACCCCACACACACACACCCCCTGCAGGAGAGGGGGAGAGAGAAGGAAGAAGCGAGGGGCCAGGGCTGACGGTCACATACTCACGACAGGCCACAGGACAGAAGGGGCGGACAGGAGCACGCCCCCTCCCTGGAGAGGCCGGGGGACAGGACAGCGGACTGGATGGGGACCCACCCACCCCGGGGGAGGCATCGGTTCCCAGGGACTCAGGGGGCTGCAGGGCGGACCGGGGGAGGAAACACAACTTGGGGGTGGAGGAAGCCCAGGGCAGGGGCCGCCTACAGCTTGGCAGGTCCAGCTTCAGCTTGTAGGGCGGTGGGCTGTCCTCGGTTAGGCGTGTGGACGTCGGGAGGGTCAGGGGCCAGTCCGGCTTCCACAGGAAGCCCTTGTGCTGCTCCAGGGTCAGCGGCTGGGCCGCCTCGGCTTCTTCCTTCCTCTCCCCTCTGCAGGGGGTGTGTGTGGTGGGGGGGTGAGGCCGCAGGGGTGCTGCCTCCTGCGGGCATACCACCTTCTTCTCTCCCTCCCCCGCTCTTGCCTTCTTCACCTTGGCTCCGAGATTGGGGGGCGCAGGCCCAGTCCTGCCCTGGGGGAGGGGCCGTGGGCCGCAGGCATGGGGTGGGGAGGAATAAACCGAGTCCATGAGCGAGTCGTGAGGCCTCGGCCCTGCTTGCTGTCCCGCTGCCTGTCTGCCCCGTGGGGGGGCCGCGGCCTGAGCGCGGCCATTGAACCCCCGCCACCCGGCCGCGGGCCTTCCGGTCCACAGGGACGCCCCGGGAACCCTCCTGGTGGCACAAAGGAGCACAGGCCAGCGAGAGCCCGCTTTCGGCGCCGGCCCGTCACACTCCCCTCGGCTGCTAGGGGTGGCTCTGAAAGCCCATCCGGCTGGCCCTGAGGAGGGTATGTGTCCCCTTCCTGGGACCTTCTTCCTGGGTGTCCCCCTACCCTGTCACTGGTTGTAGCCACCCGGCTTCTCTTCAAACCCTTTCCTTTGGGGACAGAGCTTGGTCCCCTGGTGGGGGACAATCTCCAGGGCCACTGTCCCCTCGGCGGTGGCTGGGAGACCGCAGCCGCCGGGGCAGCTCCTGGTTCCCTGGGCCTTTTGCATTCAAGAGCACTGGGGCAGGCCGCCACTAACCCCGGAGGAGGGCCGCCACGCCTGGCGTCTCTGTCCTTCCGGGGCATTCCGACGATGATGCGTCCAGACGCTTTCATTACGGTCCCTCTCGGCTCCAGGGGACCGGGCAGCGCGGCAGCGGTCCTCTCTGGCCGGCAGCTGCAGATCCATCCCGGGCTGGCTCCGGCCTCCCCTCCTGAGCTTGGGGTCTCGGAATGTGGTCCCAGCCCCCAGACACAGATGGGGAGGTGTCTACGAGCTCCAGGCTGTGATGGGTGGGTGACCGGTGGGGGCAGGACGGTGAGTCAGAGGGAGCCCAGTGAGGCTGGGTATGGGACCCTCCTCCCTCAGCCCACCCTGTGTCCTGCAAGCTTTTTTTTTTTTTTAAGACTGAGTCTCACTCTGTTGCCCAGGCTAGAGTGAGTACCGTGGCGTCAGCCTCGCTCACAGCAACCTCAGACTCCTGGGCTCAAGCGATCCTCCTGCCTCAGCCTCCTCCCGAGTAGCTGGGATTGCAGGCATGCGCCACCATGCCCGGCTAATTTTTTCTATGTATTTTTGGTTGGCCAATTAATTTCTTTCTATTTATAGTAGAGACAGGGGTCTCAGCTCTTGCTCAGGCTGGTCTCTAACTCCTGACCTTGAGCGATCCTCCCGCCTCAGCCTGCCAGAGTGCTGGAGTGACAGGCGTGAGCCACCGCGCCCGGCCTGTCCTGGAGACTTGATCCACTGGAGTCAACCCAGGGGACCGATGGCGGGAGGAGGGAGGAGCTGGGGTCTGTCCCTGATGGCACCCATGGCAACCGCCCCTCACCCAAGACAGCAGCTCCCGCCAGGCAGCCCCCGCTGCTCCTCCACCTCCAGCACCCTCCCAGGCCCATTGGTTCCCCAAACCCTGGCCACACCCTTGAAAATAGCCCCCTTGTGACAACCTTCTGGAATTGCCCACTCTAAACAGCTCTCGCTTGCTGCCTGCCGTGGGCCACCTGGTACCCGAGCATGGAGCATCGAGACAGATTCAACACGGGCAGGACCAACACGGGCCCCAGGGGGAGGGCGTCCTTCCGGGCCTTGTGTGGGGTTTCAGGGCAGCCTCTGAGAGGTTCGCTCGCCCAGGAAATGAGACGTGGGCAGAGGCGGGAAGGGAGCAGCAGCCAAAGCCGCCTGGTAGAACTTTCTTTGATGGTGGGAATGTTCTATCCGCGCCACCCCCAGCCACAAACACTGGCAACGTGGCTACTGACCCTGAGGAACTGGATGTCTTTTTCATTTAGTTTGAGTTGGTGCACACTTTAGATTTTTTTCCCCCTATTTTTTTTTTTTGTTGTTGTTGTTGCGGTAAAAAAAAAAAAAATTGCATAAAATTTGCCATTTTAATGAGTTTTTTGTTTTTGTTATTAGAGATGGGGGTATCGGTCTGTTGCCCAGGCTGGAGTGCAGTGTCACGATCGTAGCTCACTGCAGCCTCCAACTCCTGGGCTCAAGCGATCCTCCTGCCTCAGCCTCCGGAGTAGCTGGGACTACAGGCATGCGCCACCACACCCGGCTCATTTTTTTCTATATATTTTTAGTTGGCCAATTAATTTCTTTCTAGTTTTTAGCAGAGACGGTGGGGGGGGGGTCTCATTGTTGCTCAGGCTGGTCTCCAACTCCTGACCTCGAGCGATCCTCCCGCCTTGGCCTCCCCGAGTGCTGGGATGACAGGTGCGCCCAGTCTCCTACCTCAATGCCTCCGGACACCTGAGCTGCATCTTGATGCTTCCCTGTCCTCACCTCCTTCCCCGGAGCAAGGCCTGCCCCTTGGGCCTGCAAAGCGTATCTGCGGCCCACGAGCTTCTCTGCGTCTCCATGGCAACCACCAAGGTCCAAGCTGTCACCGCCTCTCACCCAACAAGCGCTCCCACCTCCTCTCCAGCTGCGTGCAGGCGGATTCCCAGAGTAAAGGCCAAGCCCCCGATCCTGGATCCCAGACTCACCCCCGCCGGCCCCGCGCCAGGGGTTGTACCGTTGCCTTGAGGAGCCCTGCGGAAGCACGGCAGGAGCGTTAAGCCAAGGATAACATCTCCAACCACTTTGTTTGTCTTATTATCTGAGAGAATGTCTCACCGCCTGGGTGCCCAGGCTGAGTGGTTCTAGATGAATATAGCAGTGCAACTCCTGAGGCTCAAGCCGAGTCGCTGCGAGGCCTCCCGCGCGAGTGCGGGTAAGGCAGCGTGCCCGCGCGCGCCGACGGCGCGCGGCCCGGCTGATTATTTACGTTGATGTGTATTAGTAGCTTTGTGTTTTGTAGCGATGGTGCTCGCCATATTGCCCAGGCTGCGTGTGGAATTCCGTGGCCGCGCGAATTCCTGGCCCCAAGCGGGATCCTCCCGCCTCGGCCTCTCAGAGTGCTGAGATTACAGGCGTGAGCCTCCGTGCCCGGCCTCCAGCTACTACTACGGGGGCTCTGGCCCTCGCTCCTTCCCCTTCAGCCACACAGGGCTCTGTCTGCATTCCCTGAGCCTACGTTATTCCCTCCAGCCCAGGGCCTTTGCACGTGCACTCCCCTCTGCCTGGAGAACCGTCCCAGCCCTGGGCTCTGCCCAAGTTCTCAACTAGAAGGGCTCCTCGGCCTCCCCGGATTGGGCCAGTGCCCCCTGCGGTATCCAAGTGCAGCTCCCTGTCCCTCTTCCTGCGATTGCTACATTTAAAACGTATTAATAATTATTCGTTTCGGCATTGGCCTCCTTTAACTTTTTTTTTTTTTTTTTTTTTTTGAGACAGAGTCTCGCTTTGTTGCCCAGGCTAGAGTGAGTGCCGTGGCGTCAGCCTAGCTCACAGCAACCTCAAACTCCTGGGCTCAAGGGATCCTCCTGCCTCAGCCTCCCGAGTAGCTGGGACTACAGGCATGTGCCACCATGCCCGGCTAATTTTTTGTATATATTAGTTGGCCAATTAATTTCTTTCTATTTATAGTAGAGACGGGGTCTCGCTCTTGCTCAGGCTGGTTTCGAACTCCTGACCTCGAGCAATCCTCCCGCCTCGGCCTCCCAGAGTGCTAGGATTACAGGTGTGAGCCACCACGCCCCGCCTGATGTGTTGTTTTTTTTTTTTTCTTTAAACCGCATGTCGCCTCTCTCTCGGAAGGCCCTGAGCTTGCCTCTCCTTAGCTGTTTCTGCTCATCTCCTGCCGGTTTCTCTTTCTTCCCGTTTCCCTCTTTATGGGGTCATCGCCTGCCTCCTCCCCTACCCCAAAATGGGTGCATTGCAGGGCCAGAGCTGGGGTCCGAGGTGGGGCCCAGCACCTACAAACGCAGACTGCAGGGGACCCTCCCGACAGATGGGGACGCCCGCCTTGGCAGGGGAGGGGCCCCGAGTGCCCCAGAAAGGCCGAGCCTCCCTTCTCTGCTCAGTAACCGACCCCGACCCCTCCTTCAGCCTCACGGGGAGGGAAGTCCCTCCCTCCGTGCGGCCCAGGTCCGGACCGGCTGCGTGCAGTTCTCCCTCCCTGGGCCTCAGTTTCCTCTTCCCTCCCCAGGGCTCCGCTCCTCCCTCCATCTTCCTCCTGAGCCGCACACAGAGAGACCTGGCGGTGGGTGGGTGGCTGCTGCTGCCGTGGCAACGGTAGCATGGGGTTGCCACGGCAACCTGGTTCCCCCTGGCGACAGGCCCGAGTTCCCGGAGCTGCTGGGGAAGGGAGGTCCAGGCAAGGGTGTCCCCGGCGTCCGGCGGGCGCTCGGTGGGCGCTGTGGATGTTCGGAGGCCAGGATGGGATGTCGGGGCTGTCTGCTCCCAGGGGCTCGGGAGGGAGGAGACTTGGGGACCTCGCCTGGGGGCTGGCCAGGTCCCCGTTGGGTTCGGACGGGCGCCCCCTCCCCAGGGCCCCCGCGCACGGGCCGTCCTGTCCCCTCCACCTGGGAGGCCGCTCCTTCCGAGCTCCTCTGGCCAACTCTTCAGGCTCAGTGTCCCTCCCTGC
This sequence comes from Microcebus murinus, assembly GCF_000165445.2. NCBI lineage: Eukaryota > Metazoa > Chordata > Mammalia > Primates > Cheirogaleidae > Microcebus > Microcebus murinus. The sequence continues at coordinate 228,129 of NC_033683.1, read as the reverse complement.
TCCCCCGGCTCAGCCCCAGCCCTCCTCGTGTTGACGGTTACGTGGTGGCTTGTTTGCTTGCGCGATGATTGGTTTAATAAATGTTCCCCCTACCAGATGCGGCGACGGGCTAGGCACCCCGGCCACAGCTGCGTCCCACACACCGGGGAGGAGGAGGCTGCTCTCAACACATCCTTGTTGACACTCTCCCTGTCTGCACCGCCCTGCCCTCTTCCCCCTCCTTGGAGCCCACGCGGCCTCGGCCTCCTCTCTGTCCCTTCAGCCCTTCCTGAGGCCGGGCTCGGGCCCTCCACGCTGTGTCCCACTGGGAATGTTCTGGAACATTCCGGACCCTTCCACAATGTTCCGGAATGTCCCGGAACATTCTAAAACATTCTATCTCTCCTGCTTTTACCAAGGCTGAATCAGTCCTCACCACCCCACTACCACCACCACCCCCACCCCAATCATTCTCAGCCTCCTTGGTGGTGATCGCCTTCTGGAACAGCCTTGACCGTTGATCGATGTCCGAGTCTCAGACTTGTCTTTCCCATACATTCCAGAGTGTTCTGGAACAGGAGCGCAAGGGCCTTGTCTGGCATGATTGCAGTGCAATTCCCAGCAGTAGCCCAGCGCCCAGGCCCTGGGGGGTGTCCCCTTATACCTTCTCCTGGGGAACCCCCAGAGGTAGCCCTGGCTCTATAACCTTGGGTTGATTTGACCTGTTTTTTTTTTTTTCTTTTTTTTAACAAATCAGTTTTTGGTTTCTTTTTTTTTTTTTTTGAGACAGAGTCTCGCTCTGTTGCCCAGGCTAGAGTGAGTGCCGTGGCGTCAGCCTCGCTCACAGCAACCTCCGACTCCTGGGCTCAAGCCATCCTCCTGCCTCAGCCTCCCGGGTAGCTGGGACTACAGGCATGCGCCACCATGCCCGGCTCATTTTTTCTATATACATTAGTTGGCCAGTTAATTTTCTTTCTATTTATAGTAAAGACGGGGTCTCGCTCTTGCTCAGGCTGGTCTCGAACTCCTGACCTCGAGCGATCCTCCCGCCTCGGCCTCCCAGAGTGCCGGCCCTGTTTTCTGAAGATGAAGAAACTGGGACATGGTGAGAGCTGGCCTTGTGAGGTCCTGGACCCTGGGGCCAGGCACTGTGGCTCACACCTGTAACCCCAGCCCTCTGGGAGGCTGAGGCAGGAGGATCCTTTGAGCCCAGGAGTTCGAGACCAGCCTTGCAACACAGCCAGACCTTGTCTCTGCAAAAAAAATAAATAAATAAAAAAAATAAATGCACAAATAAAATACAAGTGGAAGCAGAATTAAGGGCCATGAAGGCAGTGAACCTTGACTGGGCTGAGACCGTGCACGTCACAGACACACAAGAGGAGGCATCGGCAGCCTCGGCAGCTTGCTCCAGCTGCTCACAGCGGTGGACAGCCCCAGCCCATAGGAGGCGGAGGCATTCCCTGGAGGCTTCACCTTCCTCCCCTGTAACACCTGGGGTTGTAAGGAGGCCTCCCAGCTCTGACCCCGGGTCGTGAGCCCCGCAGCTGGTCCAAGCCGGGGAGCAGGTGGTGCGAGCCCGGCCCCCGGGACGGCAGCGCCAGCTGTGGGCCAGATGGTGGCCAGGGCTGTGGACGCCGCCTGCCGAGTCCCTGCCTCCCGGCGCCTCCAGGCCGTGGGTCCTCCCGACCCCTGCTCTGTCCGGGCCGTGGCAGCCGCTAGGGCTCTGGCCAACAACCCTGGCAGAGGTTCCTGGCCTCACACCCCACGCGCCATCCGTCCCATCTCCTGTTGGCTCCTCCTGCGAAGTGCACCTCAGCGAGGACTGCCCGCTACCTTCCCCGGCCACCGTCCCTGGATGAGCCCCTTCCAGTTTGACTTCAGTTACCTGCCTCTCGACTAAAGTCCCTCATGGGCCGGGCGCGGAGGCTCACGCCTGGCATCCCAGCACTCTGGGAGGCCGAGGCGGGAGGATCGATGGAGGTCAGGAGTTGGAGACCAGCCTGAGCAAGAGCAAGACCCTGTCTCTACTATAAATAGAAACAAATTAATTGGCCAACTAAAAATACATTAAAAAAAAATCAGCCAGGTATGGTGGTGCATGCTTGTAGTCCCAGCTACTCAGGAGGCTGAGGCAGGAGGATCGCTTGAGCCCAGGAGTTGGAGGTTGCTGTGAGTGAGGCTGATGCCACGGCACTCACTCTAGCCTGGGCAACAAAGCGAGACTCTGTCTCAAAAAAATAAAAAAGTCCCTCATGGAAGATATTGATCCCACTGGCAAGTGAGCTTGATGAAGCCAGTGTTGACTATGTCTTCTCTGCTCAGAAACTTCCCCTCTTCCCTCCCTCCTTCCCTCCCTCCCTTCCTTCCATCCTTCCTTCCCTCCTTCCCTCTCTCCCTCCCTCCCTTCCTTCCTTCCTTCCTTCCTTCCTTCCTTCCTTCCTTCCTTCCGTTTTTAGAGATGGGATCTGGCTATCTTGTCCAGGTGTGAACCACCGCGCCCGGTCGAACCTCTTCTTATCTTCAGCTGTGAGTCTGTGTGTCTGACACGTGGGGCAAATCCGGATGCCCATGAAGCGTGCGTGCATATGGACGCCATGGACTTCACCGCATGAGCGGCGCGAGTGTGAGCTGCAGGTCCCCAGCAAGCAGGGTTGGATGCCTGCGTGGGGTTCATCTGGAACAAGGCCCCCCGCGGCGGCAGGCTGGGCGGACGAGGGAATGTGCTCGTGCATGTGTGCGTTCCTCAAGAGCTTACTGCGTGCTGGGGAGGCCAGCAGGGCCCTTCAGCAGTCTGTGTCTGTCGACTTGCACAGACACTGCATTCTGCGCAACGATTGAGCGCCTACTGCGTACCCGGCCATCTGGCGGAGATGGGTCCGTTTGGTCTGGGCCTCCCGCAAAAGTCCACCCAGCTGGGTCCCTTCCTCCCTCCTGCGTGGCCTCCGGCCCCATGTCCAGCCCTTCTCCTAGTGCTGACTGAAGGCTGGGCGGGCTCTGAGCCCCGTTTGGGCCCCAGGGTGCTCAAGGTAGGGTTTTCTGACTCAGACAGTGAACAACTAAATGAGCTCCAGCGAGGCTAGAGAGAGGGTCCTGGGAGCCTGGGCCTTTGCAGGGCAGATTCCAGGGGTGTGGCGGTTGGGGGATGCCTTGGAAAGCTCGGGATGCTTAACAGAGGCAGAGGGGGCCAGAGCAGGAAGGGAGGAAAGAAGGGAGGGGAGGAAGGAGAGGAAGACAGGAATAAAGATGAAAAGGAAGGGCACAGATGCAGCACTTTGAGCTCCGGCCAAAGGCTCAGGTGTTTGGGAGGAGACTCGAGCTTGGGGGCCCCCGGGGGGTTGGCTCTGGTGGAATGGACGCAGGGGCGTAAGCTAGGTTTGAAGGATGTGCGGGCTGGGATTTGGGGGAGTGGGAGTGGCGACTTGAGTAGAGGAGGGGGGCATATCTGTTGGTGGGCGTCTGGGGGTGCGAGAAGCCAGAGTTGGTGGATGAAGCCGGAGGTTTGGAGATCTAAGGGCAGGCGACTGGGGTCGCAGGGTGGAGGTTCCGGAAGGACATGTCAGGCGAGGGTTGGGACCCCAGAGGGGTTGGAAGTCTGAGGCCTGGCCTGGGGCTGGGTTCCGCGCCGGCCTGAGAGGTGCCTGGGAGAGGGTGAGGCTCGGGGCACCGCGTGTAGGGTTGGGAGAGGGAGGGTGAGGTTCTCAGAGCTCAGGGACCTGTCTCCCCACGCCCCACCTCCCCTGCGGACTGCCCCTCCTTGTGACCCCTTCCCTGTCCACCCCACCCGACCAGACCCTCGACCCTCAGAGACGCCTGCAACCACCTGGCAGGCACCTGCGTGGGCCCTGCCCGTCCGCAGGCCCAGCCTCGCCTTCAGCGCCCTAGCCACGCCCCATCCGGGACCCCTAACTTTAGCCCCGCCTCTTCTCAGACCTGGCCCCACCCTTCTCCCCGGGCCCCGCCCCCTCCGCTCTTTGAGAGAGGGAGCCCCCGTCCCGCCTCTCCTGAGGCCCCGCCCCTTCTCGAACAGGCCCCGCCCCCTCCGCTCTTTGAGAGAGGGAGCCCCGTCTCCCCTCTCCTGAGGCCCCGCCCCTTCTCGACCAGGCCCCGCCCCCTCCGCTCTTTGAGAGAGGGAGCCCCGTCTCCCCTCTCCTGAGGCCCCGCCCCTTCTCGACCAGGCCCCGCCCCCTCCTCAGACTGGGCTCAGCTCCTCACCCCAGGCGGTGGGTTGGGGCCCGCCGCCCCACCCTGAACCCCTCACGCGGGCCCCACCCGGGCCCCGCCTCTTCACCGGCGGCGCTCCCTCCTCGCCCGGACCCGCCTCGTCTGCCTTCAGACTCGGCCCCGCCCCTCGCGCCAGGGCCCCGCCCAAATCCCCGCCCTCTCACCCTGGCCCCGCCCCTTCCCACCCCACGGCAGGACAGGCCCCGCCCCCGCCGCAGACAGGTGCTGGGGCCCCGCCCCGCCCCTCCTCAGGCCACGCCCCGCCCACGTCCAGACCCGCCCCAATCGCTGGCCCCGGCCCCGCCCCTCCGCAGCCCCGGCCCCGCCCCTCCGCAGCCCCGGCCCCGCCCCGCGCCCGGCGTCTCGGTCTCCCCGGCGGGCGGGCGCGCGCGGCCACCGTCACTCCGGAGCGCGGCGGCGGGAAGATGGCGGAGTCCGGCGGCAGCGGCGGAGGTGCTGGCGGCGGCGGCGCGTTCGGCGCGGGCCCAGGCCCCGAGCGCCCGAGCAGGTGAGAGCTGCCTCGCTGAGCGGGCCCGCACCTGTTCCGGGGCCCGGGCACCTGCGGGGTGTCTCGCGGGGTCCTGAGGGGCTGGGGAGAGGCCTGGCCAGCTCGAGGGGCTTCTGCAGGGACTGCGGACCTGACGGGGCCGTGGGGTGCTGGGGCAACCGAGGGCTGCTGGCTGCTGGGGGGCGGCTGGGGGGGGGCTGTGCGCCCCGGGACCTCGCGGCGTCTGCAGGCCGCCCTAGGGGCCTGGGGATCCTGGAGGTCTGAAGGGGAACCGAGGGGCTCCCCACCGTGATGGAACCATGGGGAACGGGGGCCCCAAAGGTTCTGGGCGCTAGAGACGGCCTGAGCAGGGGCCATGGGCAGTCCGAGGTGTCGAGGGTGTCTGGGGGCTCTGAAGAGGAGGCTAAGGCCCAAGGCTTCCTGGGGGCGCCCAGGCACCCTGAGGCGGCTGAAGGTGGACCTGGGAGGGGTGAAGGCTGGGGGAGGCTGTGGGTGGAGGGCTCAGGTGAACCTGAGAGCCTGAGAGTGGGAGGCTGAGGGGGTCTGGGGGTCCCAGAGGCCCTGAGGGGCTGCGGTGGGTCTTGGGGAGCCTGAATATGGTGACAGAGCCTGGAGGGTCTATAGAGCACACAGAGAGGGACCTTCTTGGGGCTCCACCCTTCCATCCCCATGAAGTTCAAATCCGTCTCCCTCTCCAAGGCTAAAGGACTTGAAGCAAGGTCTTGCCCTCAATCAAGTGGGCAGGATTCACTCCTTTGGTCAGAGAGAGGCCCCCTTTCCCCATGGCCGAGTCCTGAGACGGGTTGCTTGAACCCCAGAATCTGCATAAACATTGTAGGTGCTTTTACTTGTTGTTCTGGATTCTCAGAGGGGAAGAACACCTGCCTCTGGCTCTTTCTCACCTGGCCAAGCTAGGCCCTCCCACCCTGGCCCCGCAGGACGCCCACCACCCTCTGCTGGCCAAGGAGGAAATTCAGGCTCTTTCTCACTGGTGAGCTTCCAGGAGCCAGTAATTTCCAGCCAGCGTGATAAATGGTGAAGTTGGCCGGTACCTGTGTGCCGTGTAGTTGGGCCTCCTCTCGGGGCTCTGGGCAGGTGCTGGCGGGAATGGCCTGATGGCCTAGGCGTGTGAGTCGGGCTTTGGAAGCCTGATGGGATGGAACCAGGGATGGGGTAGGTAGGGGAGGGATGGCCGGGCCAGGACACAGAGGTAAAGTGTCCTGGCCCGGCCAAAGGGGCAGGGCAAAGTCCCTGCTGGTTCCCGGGGATGCTGAGTGACACCTTGAGGCTTAGGTGTGTGGGCAGAGTAGTAGGGCACTGAGTTTTGCCCGCTGGCGGCTGCGGGAAGCCTGGGAGATGTTTGCATGCAGGGGCGACCAGCCTTGCAGGGCAGGTGTGGGGCGAGGCTGGAGGCCTATAGGAAGGAGCCAGGAGAAATCTGAGGATCTGGGGAGACATTCAGGGAGTAGAATGGCCAGAGCTTGATGACTGGGCATGAGGTGGTGAATAAGGGACAGACAAGAGGAACAGGGAACCCCTGATAACTTGGGGCAAGGGTTGTCTTTTTTAAACAGCTTTACTGTGGTATAATTCATTACATACCATACAGTTCACTCATTTTAACTGAACAGTTCATTGAGTTTTTTTTTTTTTTTTTTTTTTTTTTTTTGAGACAGAATCTCACTTGTTGCCCAGGCTAGAGTGAGTGCCGTGGCGTCAGCCTCGCTCACAGCAACCTCTAACTCCTGGACTCAGCGAATCATCCTGCCTCAAGCCTCCGAGGTAGCTGGGAACTACAGGCATGCGCCACATGCCGGCTAATTTTTTCTATATATATTAGTTGGCCAATTAATTTCTTTCTATTTATAGTAGAGACGAGGTCTCGCTCTTGCTCAGGCTGGTTTCGAACTCCTGACCTTGAGCAATCCGCCCGTCTCGGCCTCCCAGAGAGCTAGGATTACAGGCGTGAGCCACTGCGCCCGGCCTGGGTTTTAATACATTTATTGAGTTGCACATCCATCACCACAATCTAGGTTTTTAGAATGCTTCCATCACCCCAAAGAGTTGCCCCAGGCCCATTTGCAGTCATCCCCAGACCCCCCCCCTCCAGCCCCAGGGACATTACAATCTGCTTTCACTCTCTATAGTTTTGTCTTTTCTAGAAATCTTATGTGAATAGAATCACACAACACGTGGCCTTTCGCATCTGGCTTCTTTCCTTCACGTCATGTTTTCGAAGTTTATGCAGTTGTGAGTGTCAGAACTTTGTTCTTTTTCGCTGGGGAATGAAAATAAACACACTGTGTCCGCCCGTTCGATGTTGTGTGGGTGGACGCAGTTTGTTTATCCATTTACAGGCTGATGGGCTGTTGGGTGGTTTCCACCGTGACCATCGCACATGGAGTTGCTGCGAACATCTGGGCGTGTGTCTCTGCGTGAACATATACTCTCATCCTCTTGGGTAAATACTTGAGAGTGGAATGACTGAGTCACTGAGTACACGTATGTTTGATTTTTTAAGACACTGCCAAGCTCTTTTCCAAAGGGCTGCGCCATTCTGCATCCCTGCCGGCAGCGCACGAGAGTTCCAGTTGCTCCTCATCCGCAGGTGGGAGGGCCGGTCCTTAGCTTTAGCCATCCTTTAGGTATGCGCCAGTGCCTCATTTTGGTTTTAGTTTGCATTTCCATAACTAATGATATTGGACATTTTTTTTCAGTAGCTTCTTGGCTGTTCATATCTTTGGTAAAGCGTCTTTTCGTATCTTTTGCCCATTTTTAAAGTGGGTTGTCTTTTTATTATTGGTTTGTTTTTGAGACAGAGTCTCTCTCTGTTGCCCTGGCTAGAGTGCCGTGGCATCAGCCTAGCTCACGGCAACCTCCAACTCCTGGGCTCAAGCGATCCTCCTGCCTCAGCCTTCCGAGTAGCTGGGACTACAGGCATGCACCACCATGCCTGGCTAATTTTTTTTTTTGTATATTTTTAGTTGTCCAGCTAATGTCTTTCTATTTTTAGTAGCGACAGGGTCTCTTTCTTGCTCAGGCTGGTCTTGAACTCCTGACCTTGAGCGATCCTCCCGCCTTGGCATTGCAGGCGTGAGCCACCACGCCCGGCCTGTTATTGGGTTTTGAGAGGACTTTACGTATTCCAGATGCAAGTCCTTCACTGGATACATGATTTGCACATAATATTCTCCCGGTCTATGGCTTGTCTTTTCATTTTCTGGGTGGTACCTTTCCCAAGGCAAAAGTCTATCATTCTGGTGAGGTCCGATTTACCTGCATTCTTCTTTTAGGGGTCATGTATTTAAGAAATCTTTGCCTAAAAAGAGCCACTTTGTTTTTTTTATTTTTAGTTTTTTGGAGCAATCCTTTATTTTTACACATTTGACAAAGAGGTTTTCAGTAAATCATCTTTCCAATGAAGAATGGAGAACACGAAAATCAGCCTCCAGCCATCAGTTACTGCTCTGTTCGGGGCCTAGGCTCCCCTTGCCGAGTGGCGAGGTGGAGGGGCATACTTCCCTTCCTTTATTAGCCTACCCCGCTGCTTCCGGATGGCACACGTTTTATCGTTTTTTTGCCAAAGTAGGCATTCAACGAGATCGCCATAGTCTATCTTGCACTCTTTCTCTGCCCGGTAGTACCAGTTCCATGTGTGGTGTCCCATCCAAGTACTAACCAGGCCCGACCCTGCTTAGCCTCTGAGATCAGACGAGATCGGGCGCATTCAGGGTGATGTGGCGTAGACTCCATGTGCGTTCTCTATCCAATCTTTTTCAAACGCATGGCATCGAGCAGGAGTCTTGAAGGGCTGTTCACCTCTTTGGACTGCCATTGTACGATCTGCGTTAAGGCCCAACCTTTTCTGTATATCGAAGAAAGGCACGGCGTCATGCCATAGTGTCCCGGTCTCTTCTTTGCCGGCCGCTGCTTCAGGATCACCCTGATCCTCCCTTTCCAGCCTCCCGAGTAGCAACCTGGTGAAAAATCACTGTTGTTGGGGGCGTCTTGTCCGTTGGGTGCTAGAGTGGGGAGACCCTCTAATGTTGCAACATGGAGTATACAGAAAATTGATCAGAGGGAGATTGGTACAAGATCTCCTGAAGATCCTTGTTTTTGAGACAGAGTCTCACTCTGTTGCCCGGGCTAGAGCGCCATGACATCAGCCTCGCTCACAGCAACCTCAGACTCCTGGGCTCAAGCGATCTTCCTGTCTCAGCCTCCCGAGTAGCTGGGACTACAGGTGTGCGCCACCATGCCCAGCTAATTTTTTCTACATATTTTTTTAGTTGTCCAGATAATTTCTTTCTATTTTTAGTAGAGAGGGGGTCTGGCTCTTGCTCAGGCTGGTTTCAAACTGCTGACCTTGAGTGATCCTTCCGCTTTGGCCTCCCGGAGTGCTAGGATGTCAGGCGTGAGCCGCCACACACGGCCCTGAAGATCCTTTTGAGATGTGGAGGCCTCCGTAGCATCGCTCGTTCGTCCGTTTGTCCCTTCATTTATTGCAAATGGGCCGGCCAGGCCTGGTTCACCGGCCCCCCTCCCCATCAGTCAGCCTGTGCCTTGTTCCTCTTCATCTTTCTACACTCCGAGGTCACCAGCTCCCAGAGCCACCTGGCTGACCACCCAAGCTCAAGCAGAACACCTTTTCTGGTCACCTTGCTGTGTTTTGGTTTTCTTTGAGGTAAAAATTTATATAACATAAAACGCACCCATTTAAAGTGAACAGTTCAGCCAGGCGCAGTGGCTCCAGCGCCTGTCACCCGTCACTCTGGGAGCCCGAGGCACAGTATCACTCAAACTCAGCAGGTTCGAAAACCGGCATCGAGCAAAGCCAGACCCCGTCCTCCTACTAAAGATAGAAGCGAGCGGAGCGGCGGTGCATCATGCCTGTAATCCAGCACTCGGTGAGGCCTGAGGCCCAGGAGGATCACTCAAGCTCAGGAGTTCGCAACCAACATGACAAGGAGTCAGACCCATCTCTACTATAAATAGAAAGAAATAATTGCCAAATAAATATATATATAGTAATATATAATAAAATTAGCCCGGGCAGTGGGTGGCGCATGCCTGTAGTCCCAGCTACTCGGAAGGCTGAGGCGAGAGGATCGCTTGAGCCCAGGCAGTCTGAGGTTGCTGTGAGCTAGCTGACGCCACGGCACTCACTCTACCTGGGCAACAAAGCGAGACTCTGTCTCAAAAACAACCAGAAAAAAAACAAAAATAGAAGGAAATTAGCTGGACAACTAAAGTGAACAGTTCAGTGGCATTTAGAACATTCACAGTATTGTGTAACAATCATCTCTGGATAGTTCCAAAACATTTTTTTTCCTCTCTATTTCCCCACAGGAAGGAACTTTTTTTTTCTTTCTGATTCTAATTTTTTCTTTAGAGATAGGCTTTGGCTGTGTTGCTCAGGCTGGCCTTGAACTCCTGGCCTCCTGCAGTCCTCTCATCTCAGCCTCCTGTGCAGCTGGGACTATAGGCACGTGGCAAGTCCTCACTGAGCCTGAACATTTTCACCCCCGAGACCTGCAGGAGTCACATGCTCAGCCCCCTGCCCCAGCCTCTGGCCACCGCTTACCTTCTACCTCTGCAAGTATTTCCACTGTCTTAACATAAATAGAGAGCACACACGTGCTGATCCTTTCTATGTCCTGGCTTCTTCCACGCAGTGTTGCGGCATGTTTTTTTTTGGAAACAGAATCTCACTCTATTGCCCGGGCTAGAGTGCCGTGCATCACCTAGCCCAGCGAGACCTCCAAACCCTGGGCTCAATGCGATCCGTCCTGCTCGCCTCCCGAGTAGCTGGGACACCACGCATGCGCACCCACGCCCGGCTCAATTTTTTTCTATATATTTTTTAGTGGCTGATTAATTCTTTATTTTTAGTAGAGACGGGCTCGCTCTCGCTCAGGCTGGTCTCGAGCTCCTGACCTTGAGCGATCCTCCTGCCTCGGCCTCCCAGAGTGCTAGGATTACAGGCGTGAGCCGCCGCGCCCGGCCTTATATTCTACCTTTTGCCTATTATGCACGGTGCTGTCAAGAACAGGAGTGTATATGTTTGTATCCCGTTGCTTCTATTCAGTTCTTGGGGGTATATATCCAGGAGTGGAAATGCCGCCCCGTGCAGTTGTTGCGTGTTCTCGGTCATGCTGACATTATTTGGTGAGTCCCGTTGCGGAAGTGCCTTGAGGATGAGGGGCGGGGTCTGTCTCTCTTGCGCTGTCCCGGGAGCCTGGAGCACGGGACGTACGGAGGGGATTCGGCCGGGAGCGAGGAGGCTGGCAGGGATGCACAGGGGTGTGGAAAAGTTTCCTGTCCTCTGAGCCTTGGAGTCTGGCAGGTGGGACGTCCCTTCTGTCCAGTGGAATCAGGCCAGTCCCTTGCCTTTTGGGGGACACTAGTGGGGCCGCCAAGGGTAGGGGGAGGCTGGCTTTGCAGCCTGCCAGGCATGAAGGGTTTTGTCATTTGGCCAGGGGTGGGGGCGGTTGCCGTCCTCCCCTTGGCCCTTCCTGCCGTACCACGACTCAAGAAACTGTCCCCAGGAGGGACTGCACTCCCCCACTGCCCGCCGCCCCCAGCGTTTATATAACCTGTTTGTTCCAGCTTCTCTCTTCTGCAACCAAGGGGGGGGGGAGAAACAAAGAGAAAGCCTCATTCTCCTTCCTTCCCAGCTCGAGGGATCAACCGAAAATCACGCGGCCTCGTGGAGCTGGTCGCTAAGGGCTGAGCCTGACCCCAGAGACGCGCCGAGCGGCGGCCGGGGCTCGCCGCGGGGAGGGGGGTGACCCCAGAGACGCGCCGAGCGGCGGCCGGGTCTCGCCGCCGGGAGGGGGGGGTCCTGCCTGCAGGCTCACTGGCACCCAAGACGCTGGTTCACCACAAGGCCTCCCCCAGCTCGGGCGACGGTGGGGGGGTGGAGGGGAGGGAGGTTGGGGCCGCTCAGGGTGGCGCAAGCAGAGGGCGGAACCCTCCGGGGAGCGGCCGCTTCCCCAGCTGAGAGTCCATGGACGTGAGGTGCCCGGCCGGCCGCGCAGGGTCTCCAGACACGGGCCTTCAGCATCCTCCATCCCCGCCTGCCCTTCCGGCACTGGGGGGGAGGGGGAGGCGGGGCGTTTTCGTGGGGGCGTGTGGGGCCGTCACACGCCAGCCCGGCTCCGTGGCTTCTGCTCGTCCAGGCTCTCTCAGCCGCCCTGCCCGGCCACCTCCCGCGTGGCTCCCACCGAGCCCCCTGGCCCTGCTGGGAGACGTGGGGGCCGACTTGCCCTGTAGGGAGGCTCTCCTCCCTTTAGCCTTGGCCCCTTCTCAGCGGGAGAGGGAGGCAGGATTCCGGCCTCCGCAGAGCGGGACCGAGCTCCTCCCGGGAAACTTGGCGTCTGGGGCTCCGTGGCACCCACGGGTGTCTGTGGACCCTCCTTGTCGGATCCCTCATCCGGAACGCGGGGCTCCGGGGGATGGCGGGAGCCCGAGAGCCTTGCCCACAGGCCCCCGTGCCGGCGGGGAAAAGGCACAGTTGGCTCGGGCGGCTGGGGACACAGCAGCGCCGTCACCGGCGACCGCGAATGGGGCAGTGGCAGAAGCGAGGCGAGGACTCGTCCCTTCCGAGCCGGAGGGGGCAGACTGCGTGACCCGGCGTGACCCGGCGTGACCTGGCGTGACCTGACGCCCGGGAGCGGGGCCGGGCAGGCGCCCCACGGGGCGGCAGGAGCCGGGTTGGGGCAGGCCAGGCTGAGCAGAGGCACGCTGAGGGCCGGCCGTGTCCAGGTCACTCGATCCGCCCTCGAGGCCCTGCTCCCCCCCAGGAGGGAGGCCGCTCTCTCCTCCCCTCCCCGCCGCCCGAGCGCCCACGGCGTGAAATTGCCGAAGCACACGCTTCGCCCCGCGTTGTCTCTCAGCTGGGCCGTCTCCACCCGGTAGCCGTGACCCCGGGACGGCCTTCGTGTCGTCGGCCGTAGTTACCGGGGAAGGAAGGTTTTATTAGGCTCCGTTGTAATCTCTCCGTCTGCGGGGACGTGCCCCCGCCCTCCCCACGGCCGTGAGCATTTATGACGCCCCTGTCTCCCCCAGACACTTTAAAAGTGAGGCCTTCTCCTCACTCCGGCCCTTTATTTTTCTCTTTTCCTGATTTTTTTTTTTGTTTTTGAGGCACGGTCTCACTCTCTGGCCCAGGCCTGAGTTCAGTGGTGTCATCACAGCTCACAGCAACCTCCAACTCCTGGGCTCAAGCGATCCTCCTGCCTCAGCCTCCCGGGTAGCTGGGACTACAGGCGTGTGCCACCATGCCCGGCTGATTGTTTTATTTTTCTGCAGAGATGGGGTCTCACTGTGTTGCCAAGGCTGGTCTCGAACTCCTGGCCTCAAGGAATCCCCTGCCTCGGCCTCCCAGAGTGCTGGGATCATGGGTGCGAGCCACCGTGCCCGGCCCTTTTTCTGATTTGTTTTCATTGTAACCTGCCCTTTGGTTTTAGAGGTTGTTTTGGATTTGGGGTCAGGGCCCAGGAGGAGGAAGAGCGGGAAGAGCAGGAGGGAGAGGAAGAGGAGGCAGAGAGCAGGAAGAAGGGTAGCGACAGAAACGATTTGGTGACTTGAGGGCCTTGGGGCCCAGAAGGAAGGGGTGGGCTTTGCCGAAGGTGTTGGGTGCCGTGGGCGGCACCTGTCCTGGCACCCTGGTTCCTTGCTCCTGTGGACGGCACACACCCGATACCTTTCTCTGCCTGCTGGCAGGTGTCTCCCGTGTGCCTGCTGCTGTGCTTGGTGCCGGGCACGGGGCTCCACGGGGCAGACAGGCCCCGCGCGTGGAGCACCCGCATGCCAGCGGGCAGAAAAAGCAGAAGTTGTGCCGCCCTTTCCTCACAGTTGCCCCAGATGATCCCGGGGTCCTGAGGCCGAGCTGGAGGTTCCTGCCTCCTCTGGAAGGTTCTGGGGGCTCTTTACAGATGAGGTCCAGCAGACACCTGCCCAGGGCCTCCCTCGCTCTCTGAACAAAATCGTTATCGGGTATGACGCATGGTCTGGGGCCTTCCGGGAACCTGGGGGGCCCCCCCACGGTCTCCAGGCACGCTCGCCTGGACCTGCCCGTCCCCAGGCTCAGGCGGCTGGGCTTGCCTCGCCGCTGGCGCCGTCTGCTGTCCACCGCGACGCCCACTGCCCCCGTGCCCCCCCTGCCTTGTTGTCACGGTGCATCCTCTGTGGTTAGGAGAGTCCGTGTCCCTTTTAGAAACGGTGCTGCGCGAGGGGCAGGGCCTGTAGCGCGCCAGCCGGCTGCGGAGCGTCTCCCCCCCCCAGTGCCCGCAATCTGCGCAATTGGGCTGCAAGGGCGACCCGCCTGGCCTGGAGGCTTCTGGAATGCCCCCTCCCATTCCCCTCTACCCTCGCCACCCTTTCCCCCGCATCCCCCCCATCCTTATGCTTCCCCCTCCCCTCCCCCCTCTAACGTGCAGGGTCTGGAGCGCTGCAGGCGACGCAGACGTGACCAGGCCGGCGCGGGTGGCACTATGCGTGTGACGTGTATAGCCAGCAGAGGGCGAGAGTCCGAGCAGTGGGGCAGCGTGTGGCTGGAAGCTAAAGGAGGCAAACAGGACGCCAGCCGGGGCCCTTCCCGCGTCAGGCTGTCTGCGTGGGAGGTAGGGGCCGGACCCGCCGGGTCGCCTCCCTTTCAGTGCGGCAGCCCACTGTCTCTGGTAGCCGCTCGCAGCTGTGCGGACGGACGGGCTCTCTTAACACTTGTTAACCCCGGGCCTCCAGCCCTTTCCTGCCCCCCGCCCCGCGCACACGTCTCCCCGGGGAGGGCCGCGCGGAATTTACGCGGGCGCACGCTCAGCCCCGGCCGGCCCTTCCCCGGCACCCCCCCCTCGCCCGGAGGATTTGCGTGCAGAGGCCAGCGTGATATTCCAGGACCTGGACGGGCTGCGAGGGGGACCGGGCGGCCTCACCGACGTGCATCGCATGTGATAGTGAGGAAGTGGACCGGGCGCCCTTCGGGGACGCAGACCTTTCGCCCTGCGAGGCGGCAGGCTTCCGGAATTGGAACCACCGTTTGCCGGAGGGGAGATCCCCAGCTGGACTTCAGCTTTTGAAGGCCGGGGGGGAGGGTCACAGATCGAGGCTGAGCATGCTTTCTGACGCCACAGCTGCGAGAGGCCACGGGGTCGAGGAGAGTGCCGGGCGGGCGCGGGCTGGGCTGCGCATCCGGAGAGCCGGCTCTCCACGGGATGCGAGAATCCGAGGCGGTCTGCGGCAGGCGGCGGAGCAGAGCGACGTGCTTGAGCCCGGAATCTTCCGTCAGCAGAGCTGAGCGCTAGGAGCTTTCCCGGGGTGGGTGGGGCGTAAGGGCTCTCCCGGTGGCCGCGAGGGGACAGAGGTGACAGGCACGTAGGGGAGCCCCCCGGAGGGCCCCAAGACAGTCCTTCACGCACACCGGCCCGAGCCGTCCCGTCCGGGGGAACCTTCCAGGACTGCAGCTCACGGGATAACCAGGCAGTCCCCCTGGTGACGCCGGGGCTGTCCTCGGGGGCTCTCGAGGCTCCGTGTTGCGAGAGGGGGCCGTGGGGGCCGTGGGCGTCCACACTCCACGCGAGTCTCTCTCACGGACGGCGGTGGTGTCTTCCTCGCCGAGGCTGATGGCACCGGGCCCTCTGCTCTTCCAGCCGGTCACGCCTCCAGCCCGTTGGCATTCAGAGCCGTTGAGCTTCCGCGTCCCCTGTGGGCGCGGGCCGCGCGCTGACCTTTGGGGGGGGCGACCGGGGGAGCCGGCCGTCTTGTCGCAGACGGGGGTAGGACTCCGGCTGGGGACGGCCGCCGTCCACTCACTCTCGCCATCGCCCGCGGCGTGGCTTCCTCCCCCGCCTGGTAGGAAGCTCTCGGGCAGTGCAGGGAGAGGCGCCCTCCCCACTGCGTTTGTTCCAGGGGCTCATCCGGAATGCCGCAGATGGACCAGGCGCTTCCGACATTCCGGGGGCTTCCGACATCCCGGGCCTCCTTTGGTTGTGAGAGCCAGAAACCCAACTCGCCGCCTTCAGTTAAAAACTCAA